>OX419707.1:9937500-11137500 GCA_948474745.1 Oligia latruncula | reverse complement strand
CGAATATACGAGTACCGTGGTTTTCACGGCAAGAAAAATGTTTGTGTACCTTGGGCCCTACTCCACGCGTTCGCACTATGCCTTCAGGTTTGGATTATTAATTACTTTATCCTAATTTATAATAAGTCCTACACAAACTTAATTATAAAATTAATCTTTACCTAGTCTACCTTCTATTTTATTACCTAGACAAAAGTTTACCATTACAAGTTAATTTGCTCAATGTAAAGTGAGCTTCAATTTGGTAAAGATATCTGTTTACTGTCTGCCATAAATTTATATCGCTCTTTCGGGAATTATTCGAGGTAAAGGTTATTTCAAGGTATCTAGCTACTGATTTGGTATTATAATTGTCGGTAAAGATGGGGATAGAGGCTATAACAGTTTGCCCGTGGGTGTAGAAATGGCTATATTACTTGGAGTCATCATCATCATCATCATCATTTCAGCCAAAAGACGTCCACTGCTGGACATAGGCCTCCCCCAAGCACTTCCACTTCGACCGGTTCTGTGCTTCTCGCATCCAACGGGTTCCTGCGGCCTTCACAAGGTCGTCGGTCCACCTTGTGGGAGGCCTTCCAACTCTACGTCTTCCGGTGCGTGGTCGCCACTCCAGAACCTTTCGGCCCCATCGGCCATCTGTTCTGCGAGCAATGTGCCCTGCCCACTGCCACTTAAGTTTGGCAATTCTGCGGGCTATGTCGGTTACTTGGAGTCGTTTCGATTAAAATAAAGTTCAAAACTGAGAGGATTCAGCTCACAAAATAATATCAGCGTTTGCATGACAACCAAGTCCAGTCACTAAGTTATTGTGTGTGTCAGTAGTGTCAAAATCACACTAATATTATAAAGGCGAAAGTTTGTGAGTGTGTTGGGGTGTGTGTGTGTGTTTATATGTTTGTTACTTCTTCACGCTCAAACGACTGGACCAATTTTGATAAAATTTGGTATGGAGGTAGCTGACACCCTGGATTAACATATAGGTTACTTTTTATCCCGATATTCCCACAGGATGGAAACTTATGTGAGTGAAACCGCGGGGCGCAGCTAGTGAAATATAAATGCGACCATCTTTTGACGTGGTACAGCGAATCGAAGATTTACAGTCCGGCTGTCGAAAGAATGCGTTCCTGACACCTGCAGTCAGTGCGACAATTCTAGTAACTAATAAAGATCAAATTCGCAAAACACGTATTCGTTTGTATGAAACTGACAGGTGTCAAGAACGTATTCTCTCAGCGGCAGCAATGTAAATAATAATATATAAACAACTGCGAATCTATTCCGTAAAAATCTCACGTTGGAAACTTAGGTGTAGTGAGCTGTCAATAATGTTAATTCCTAGCATCAGAATGACAGTACATTTTTTATAGAGATTCAAAATCTTTCATACGGGATTGTTAATGAGTAAAACACTAAAGGATCTCAGGTATATCAAACGGAATCGAATGTAGATTTCAAGAAGGGGTCCATTTTATACATCCATTACGTAGTAACCATTCGATTTTACAAAGATCTTTCGATAAATAACAGGGACAAAGCAAAAATGGAGAACATTCAAAACAGTCAAAGAAAAGAGCTAGCTCTTTAAAAAACACATACGTACGAATTCGACTTATTCAGTAAAGATTCATGTATAGTCGAGTAGTAATTTTATTGCTCCACCACCGAAAAGGCTGAATGTCACTTGTAAGTGACATTCAGCCTTTATGAGTAACCGTTTTAAGACGTGTCATCATCATCTACCTAGCCTTATTCCCAACTATGTTGGGGTCGGCTTCCAGTCTAACCGGTTGCAGCTGAACACCATTATTTTACATGGAGCGACTGCCTATCTGACCTCCACAACCCAGTTACTGGGTAATACGATACCCGTTGGTAAGACTCTGGTTGTCAGACTATCGGGCTTCTGACTACCCGTAACGACTGTCAAAGATCCACGAATGACAGCCGGGACCAACGGCTTAACGTGCTTTCCGAGGCACGGAGGGATCTCGGTATGTAAAGATGGTCACCCATCCACAGACCAACCGCGGCAAGCGTAGCTTTACCTGATCGATCGACCTGTGCGGCTGTTATTATTTAGCCACGGACCCCTCCGTTTTAAGACGTGTGTACATCTTAAGGCATTGACTGCCACCGCGGTCACCGGTGACCGCGAACAATAGATTTTCTATTGTGTCTGTGGTCTGGCAGTCAACGTGAAACGACAAGGTCTATTTGTCTATGTGACAGTAGAGTAGAGAATCTTCTTCCTCCTCAAGAATTGGGCCATCAAATGCAAAAAGATTTCAAATCCGGTCGGATTTGAAATCTTTTTTACGTTTTTTTGTTTGAACGTGCTAATAACTCTTCAGATTTATTAGTAGTTTTTAACGATAGTACAGACACCACCACATCAAGCTACTACAGCAATCTGTCAAATGTCTTTAACAGATTCTCAACGTTATCGCTAAAGCATAAGGCTCAAAGTTGATTGGGAAAATTTTACAGTTTCGGGTAGCTTGATGTGCTGGCTGGCGTCTGTACATACAAATTACATATTTTCTACCTTAGATAGTGAATTGACAATAGTAATATAGCAATCTCGAGGTCGACTATAACTGCGTTTAAACCTGTATGAGTCTTCCCGTAATATATTATTTATCTTGAAATTCATTCATTCATTTTCCTGCCCTTATCCCAATTCATTTGTTGTCGCTTGCCTTTTTCTTCCATACTTCTCTATAAAGGTAAGCGTCCACAGGCCCGTATCGCACGTATCGGACGCATCGCATCAAACGGAACGGACGGAAAGGGAAAAAAAAAAAAAAGAATGGAAGAAAGCGATGGGGCGCGTCCACTGATCGGCATTCCGTATGACGTCATCGGTACGCATCGCATGTAGGCATTGCCGATGAGCGGTCCGTACGGTGCGGATCAGTGGACGCTGTTGTATGAGTTTTTATACAAGGCAAACTAAAATCCGTTACGTGCGATGCGAAACTGTGGACGCTTACCTTTAGTCGTCATCTCGGTAATCACCCTCTTTTTAACCATATCATCATTCACACAGTCCATGCACACATTCGTTCTTCGTTTATCTCTCTTAGGATAATTATTCAGTATCGGAAGACGTAGCGTTGGAAGGCTCCCACAAGGTGGTCCCACGACCTTGTGAAGGCCGCAGGAATCCGTTGAATGGGAGAAGCACAGAACCGGTCGAATTGCTTGGTTGAGGCCTATGTCCAGCAGTGGACGTCTTTCGGCTGAAATGATGATGATGTTTATGAAAAACACGAATACCAAGACTTTACCACCGCACAACCCTACGAATACCGTACCTAAGCCTAAAAATGTAACCAAAGGAAAAATATCCAAAAAAAATCTATTTTCCCCTTCGTATTTTATTCAGCACTTTTATAGACCCCGCCGGAAGGGTCGAAGTCCAGGGTCCGAATTCTATAATTACATCCTAAAGGGTCCTAGTCCATGGGCCCCTCTTTTTACATATTCATAAGGGAAATTGACTTCCGTTTTGGGGCTAAAAGAAGTCGGTCCACAAATCCAGTGAAAAGTTTTGTAACCTTTTGTGTTTTGAGAGTAGGTGCTTACGTACAATTGATCTTTTTATTTGTACTTTTTGCCTGCGAGTTTTTTCGCGAGATTGTGTAGATTAAATTTATTTATCAGTAATTTTGTCTTGACAGATTTATTTAAATGATTATTTATTTATTTTAATTGTCATTCTGAACAACCTTCAATTATTTCAATCATAAATAAAAGACAAAATCGTGTTGATTAACTTAATATTTTGCTAACTGTGTGTACCATTATGATTTCTTAAATATAATAAATACCTTTGGGGTAAAATTGGGTAACACCACCTGTCATTTTGACAATTCACCTACCAGCCACTTCTCAGGAATTTTACCACTGATTTTGCATCACTGTCAAAATCACAGTGATCTTTATTGTCGTTGCAATAAGGTTGGTATTGAATTGCTGCCATTGTCAAGTCTGTCAAAATCACAATAATCTTTGTTTTCGTTGCAATAAGGTTGCTATTCGGTTGCTGTTGTCAGAGGTAACATAACTTAGAACGGACTGTTTGTTTATTGTCGTTATTTACGGTAGTCGAGCAAACGTTTTTTTTTTTAATATAAAATGAAGTAGATACCTAATAAATTATGAATTTCCTTCAAGTTGCTATAGAAAATGTATTACGTAATTGGGGTGCGGGTGTTCGAAATTACCCTAAGTACAGACGCCAACACATCAAGCTCCCCGAAACTGTCAAATTTTTCCAATCATCTTTGAACCTTATGCTTTAGCGATAAAGTTGTAAATCTATTAAAGATATTTGACAGATTGTAGTAGCTTGATGTGCTGTCTGTCCCTAACTTATTAGTTCCTAAAGCAGCGGTAGGTAGGCACTTTTCCGGCTTTGCATTGCCCTTTATATCAGAAACAAGTCCCAAACGACCACCACTACTCATATCAGCTTCAATAAATCACTCAGATCAAAATCAAGTCAAATATTATATGTACGACATCTTAGAATCTTACATCCCGTCTGTCAAATCAAGTGACGCCGGTGTCATCTCGAGAGAGAACTTTAATAACGTTGTCATATTGTAGGAAGAATTCCATGGAGATTTTGTACTAGTTACAATTTGGTGAGATATGGCTTTATTGCTATTCATTAGGTACTTAGATTATATGGAATCAAGATGGCTCTGCTACTACTAGTGTTACAATATTGATGTTTTAAATTATTATAGACGTCACGAAAGTTCACTCATTCTCCATAGAAAAGGGAGGATCCTCCGACGGGTGTTGTGTTGTTGTGTTTGGTGTGCTCCTACCCGACGATTGATGTCGAACGTTGTATTTAAGCTAGTTGCGCGGTAAACACTGCTTGCGCGATGCCGAATTTTCCGTGACGTCAGTGTGATGCGTAGTTTGCATTTGGTGATGTGGATAACACTAATTTAATTACAATTTTAGTAACTATTTTATCATAATTGCTGCTTATTTAATTTTTTATCATCATACATCGTAAAACAGCGCTACAGTTTGCAAAAAACATAAGACATTTTGAATTTCGCGGGCTACATCAACGGATTTCCCTTAAGAAACAAGTCCCAAACGACCACCACGACTCATATCAGCTTTAATAAATCACTGAGACATCTTAGCATCTTACAACCGGTCTGTCAAAACAAATGACGCCGGTGTACTCTCTTGAGAGAGAACTTTGTCAATATTGTCATATTGTAGGAAGTATTCCAGGGAGATTTGTAGTGGTTACTCGTACGCTTTGGTTTGATATGGATTTATTGCTACTAATTAGTGACTTCGAATAGAAGGAATTAAGTTGAATCTGACAATTTATGCCCATTTCTTAAAACAGCATTTTAAGTATGAATACCTAACGTGTTCCACGCGCGCCTCAAAGAGATGTCAGCATCGAGGAGAGGCCCCATAGGGCCGAAGCCTGCCGGGTCAGCGGGATTGTCCGAAAGGGTTACCGCTGGCCCGGAACATAAAGGGCTAAGGAAGGAACACGGGTGGGTTTTAGTCAGTAAGAGTCTGACACTCCCTTCCGCTCCACCCAGAGCGGGAGGGGTCATTTGATGATTTCACATCCGCAAAAAAAAAAAAAAGCCCATTTCTTGCCTTGAAAAACTACGGTTTATTCGCCATGTGTTGGCACGGTCGTCAGTGTTGTATGGATCACTATGGAAGATTATTGATAGACACGTTGTTCTACGGCCCGGTTCATATCGTGCCGTGTACAAAGGCCCTTAATCTATTCTCTTGTTCAGAATGTCAAAATAACTGACGAGGTTTGATCAAACCTTCAGTTTCCATTATTGTATAAGTCGCACTAGTACCACAAATCAATCTGTCAACTTCAAATACAGAGAGATACAAAACGATGTTTTATATTTGTTACAGGCGGTCGAGAGAATGTGTTCCTGATACTTGTATAAATGTGTTCATAATTTATTATGATCTACAGTGACCGTATCGCCATTGGCTTTCAGCTTTAGCGTTATCTATGTCAATAAAATCTGCAACCATCATAATGTGCTTTAAAATCTCATGTTGCCTGTTTTAATCGCTTGACAAAAAAAAGTAAGTCGGTGTCTTGGGATCTGTATTTTAGTTTAGTTTTTTGCCACCGACTTCCGGAATTAAAGTTATTTCATAATTTTGAGTTAATTTCTTTTTGAAGTCGGTTTAATTTTTTTTAATTACTTTTTATTTCGTAACTTTTAGTTTTTGCACTAGAATTTTACCAAGGTTTTGAGATGTTTTCCTTTTGACACTACACCCGTAGCTCGTATCAATAAGCCAGGCCGTCACACTTACACGTATTAGTCCATATCTTGAAAATTACTGAATCGATGTTCATGAAACTTGCACTGTTCCCTAAGTTGAAGGAAATGTAAGCCAGTAAAAAAAATGGTCACGATCCGATTAATGTTTACTGAGAAATGCGTGGACAAACATACATACATACATGCATACGTCTATGAAATTTAGATATTTGTTTGGTAGCCTTAGTAGATTGTCATATATGTAAATATAATGCAATTCCAATAATATTACATACGACGTGTCAAATTGATAACCTCCTTTTTTTTGAAGTCGGTAATAAATAACAACCAATTACTTCAGCTGTTGACGTGATATTTATCAACAGACTAAAATTTATTTTATACAAAATGTTGCACATATTTTTTCTTACTTTAATTTTATTATCAGATCGCAATTAGCTTCTGTCAGCACCATTAGCATTTGTAACAGTACAAAAAAAATGTAAATTCACCTAGAACCTTTGCCCTTGAATGAAGGGGTTTGCCAATTCATTTTAAACCTTGGAGATAAAGTTGAAAAGTCGCATGCGCCTGCTATCTTACCTAACGGCAACTATACCTTTCAACGCGGAAAACAACGATTTATTTAATACAGTCGATAAAGTTTTATGATGATGGTTTATTCTTGTGAAGCCTTTTCTTAGAACTGATTGTATTAATTAACTTTATGAGCCAACACCACTATTTCCTTAATCTTTTGCGAGTTCTTTTAGGGCAACATTCCCAGATCGCACTTTGACTTTACTTTTAACATTGCTGAATATGAACATTATTTATTTATTAGCTTTATTTTATACCTTACATGTTGTTCTTAAATTCTGTTTTGTATTGTGTACTTATTTATTTATTTGTTAGTAATGTTAAATGATAAATGATTTTATTTTTGTAAGTAGGTTTGTACAAACACTTTTACACGTCAATCATGTTTTTTTTTTTAAACTAGATGAAGTCGGCGTTTCCTATCTGACTAGGTACTCTGAGAAGAAAGGCCGAAACAAACTCAGAGGTCACAGTCTCTTTTAAAGTCCAGACATAATCTTGGTCAGGTTATATGAAGACCATGTAGATCGATGTCTGAGGTGGTCTTTTGAGGAAAGAACCAAACAGATTGAGAGGACCTGTCCAGTCAGTGCACGCATTTGTCAGAAATCGTGCAGCTCAACTCAAGTCTGTCAGTTTTATACTTAGATAAGGTTAGTATTGTTAGGTGTATGGGCCGCCTTTTGTGGTGAAAGGTGAATAATATGAACATTAGTTATACATAATTATACCCTAAGGTTCACAATTTCACATTAACGAAGCGCTTACTTTACGCAGTAAAGTCTGTGAAAGTCGTAATTACTTCCATGTGTTTTCACCTTACGTCTATAATTATTTACCAATATTTAATAAATAGATCATCATCCTAGCCTAGCCTTTTCCCATCTATGTTGGGAACAGCATAACGTGCTTTTTGAATGTTGGGGTCGGCTTCCAGTCTAATCGGATGCAGCTGAATACCAGTATTTTTCATAGAGCGACTGCCTATCTGACCTACTCAACCCATTTAATAAACTTTTAAAAAGGAGCACTCAATCCACACGCACATCCCAGTTACTGGGTAATACGATACTCTTGGTAAGACTGGTTGTCAGACTTTCGGGCTTCAATGAATAAATGGAAGAAGTATTGATAAGCCTCTACTGCCTTTGCTTCGGGTTGCGTGTCCAATTCTCGTAAGGCCCATTATGGGCCTGACCAACAATTTCCGGAGAGACACACAGTGTGTGCTGCGGTGGCCAGGTGGTAACAGCCGCGACTTACGAGTTGTAGGTCGTAGGTTCGAACCCAGACTGGCGCTTTACTTTGTGTAAAATCACGTTTATCACCACACATTTATCACCAGTGCTCCCACAACAGTGAAGAAAAACCTCGTACGGAAACCGGCATGGCCTAGAACCAAAAAATTCGAAGACATGTGACATCTACCAACCCATACAGAGCCCGCGTGGTAGATTACGGCCCACTTCCTCCAACAAAAGCCTGTGTCTCAGCAGTCGGAACGTATCTACCTGATAAATAAAACAATGGAACAGATTTTCCATGAATTTATCATAAATATATCAGGCCTTATTCCCTAGGGGTAGTAAGAAATTACGGAACGCGCCCGCGTTTCTTAGGTACATACTGCTTTTGCTTTGACAAAGTTTATTCATCTTGTTACCCGTGCAGATTACGACTAAGTAGTAACACGAAAAAACACATAACCAATTACCAATTTACGGCAGAGATCCCTACATCAACCAGAAAAGAGCTGATTATCTTCAAAATAAACAGATTGTCACGAAAAATTGCTAAGAACCATCCCCATTAAACCAGATTTCTAATTTAAAAAACTGCATTTAAATCGATAGTAAGATTTAAATGCAGGCCTTTGCCCAGCAGTGGGACACAAACTAGGCTAACAAAAAAAAAAAAATATTTAAATGCAGTTTTTTACCTCTGCCTAGCCTTTTCTCAACTATGTTGAAGTCGGCTTCCAGTCTAACCGGATGCAGCTGAATACCAGTATTTTTTTCTTCACAACCCAGTTGTTAGGTAATGCATCCCTTGGTAAGACTGATTGTCACACTTTCGGCTTCGACCCGTAACGGCTGCCAAAGATCTACAAATGACAGCCGGCTCAATGGTTTAACGTGTTTTCCGAAGCAGGGAGGGGTCTTGATAATATAATGGGTGATCACCCATCCATCGACCGACCTCGGCAACCAAACCTTAACCTTTGATGGACCCGTGCGCCTGTTATTATTGAGGCAGGAGCGCCCAACAAAAAACTGCTTATCAATTAAAAATAAATTACCTTCCCCATTTAACCATAATAATTAATAAATATTCATTTGTTTTACAGATGACCCGTCTGATTTAATAAATGATACGTTCTCCGATCACCAAGGAGCATTAATATGCAGCCACAGGCCGATGAATCAATTTAAAATTATTACAGGAATTGCTGTCATTAAAATGATGTTGTATGGTGGTGAATAATTTATTACACGCTCACTTTTATACATATTATTGTAATTATAGTTATAGCTTTTGCTCGCGGCATCATCCGCGTCAGCATCAGGCTAAAAGTCACCCAAAGGGCAATGGAGAGGGCTATGCTTGGAGTTTCTCTGCGTGATCGAGTCAGGAATGAGGAGATCCGCAGGAGAACCAAGGTAACCGACATAGCCCGAAGAATTGCCAAACTTAAGTGGCAATGGGCAGGGCACATTGCTCGCAGAACATATGGCCGATGGGGCCGAAAGGTACTGGAGTGGCGACCGCGTACCGGAAGACGTATCGTTGGAAAGCCTCCCACAAGGTGGACCGACGACCTTGTGAAGGCCGCAGGAACCCGTTGGATGCGAGAAGCACAGAACCGGTCGAAGTGGAAGTGCTTGGGGGAGGCCTATGTCCAGCAGTGGACGTCTTTCGGCTGAAATTATGATGATCATCCGCGTATCAGCAAGCGCAGTGACGCCTACGAACTAGATGGACCGACGATCTAAAGAAGGCGGCTGGGACAGTATGAATGCAGAATACGGAGGTCAGGGTGTTGTGGCTCAGCCTGGGAGACCTATGTACAGCAATGAACTGCAATAGCCTGAGTTGATTGATTGATTTACTAGCTGCGCCCCGCGGTTTCCCTATAGGGATACAGGGATGAAAAGTATGTTATGTGTTAATCCTGGCTGTCAGCTACCTCCATACCAAATTTTATCAAAATTGGTCTAGCCGTTTGTGCGTGAAGAAGTAACAAACACGCTTACAATCTTTCGCCTTTAGGTATAATATTAGTGTGATAATGTGATAACCAATATGTAAATTGAATTAATCTCTAGGTAATCAAAGTAGGAAGGAAAATCTTTCTAATTATTGTCACAATTCAATCTAGAACAAAATAATTATCTAATGAGCATAGGATTTAACCTTCTAGGGTTAATCATAAGCTAATTAGATCATAATTTGCTTCGTAATAATGCGATGTTCTAGTTTAATTCTATATTGTTGTCTATTGTTTTCGTCCTTGCTAGATTTCATCAGTATTACTGTTATCCTTTACATAATTCCAATGAGCGTCGCGGACGACAATTACCTACGAGTATTTAGTAATAGCTTTTTCCTGCGACTTCGCTTGCGATTCAGGATGAAAAATAGCCTATGTCCTTTTCCATGTGCGCGTGCCTCCAAATCCGTTCAGACGTTTTAGCGTGAAAGCGTAGCAAACAAAACATACAGAACTCAACCCTTTTCTTTTTTATAATATAAAATAGAATAGAAATAGTCTTTAATATGTACATCATTTATATCTGTGATATTAGTTTAGATAAAGCCAGATTACTGTCGAATTAGGTAGTAGGTAACTTGAACGTAATTAATTGCTAAATAGAGGCGTTTGTCAAGGATCTAGGTTATAAATGCTATAATTGGAGATAAAACCATTTTTTTTTAATTCAAACAATAATAGCGTGCCTACAGTACCTACAGGCGCTTGAATGACATTGACAAGGGGGCGGGCGTTGTTGGTAAACATATTTGGAATTGGAAAGTGTATTGAAAAAACTAGACGGCGACGTTACTTCGGATTTTTGCCACACGCCAAAAGATCCTTGTACAGTCAACAAAAGAGATAAGTATGCAGGATCGTCGGATATAGTTGAAGTTTAGTAAGAAACCGATGATTTGCTCGAATAAAATTTTATTTTATTAATAGAAAACAAACAGCTCATTTATCAAATTAAATTTCAGTCGACAATATTCATCGGTGTCTTACTAAACTTTAACTATATCCGACGATCCTGCATACTTATCTCTTTTGTTGACTGTGCCTACAACTAATATTTTAGGATTAAAGTTTACAAACTTACTTTTTGTTTGTTTCAATGTGCAAACTTTGCTATAGCACATGACACAAAGGTCAGATATCTCGAAAAAGTTCCGTCTATTTTTATACCCAGTCTTTTTACTAATTAAAGTGATTGGCGAAACTTCACACACACTTGGTAATGGGCGATAAACGATAGTTAAAAAGAGAAAATAAAAAACTACCGTCTTTCAAAAAACACTACAAAGTGTAAATTACAAAGTAAATAAGACAAACCGACTTCCGAAATTAAAGTTATTTTTCATTTTGTCGTGTTGTCATACGATATCTTGTGGGATAGGTAAGCTACAAAAGGTCTGTACTGTTACTTCTATAGTTAAGTTTTGGTATAGAATCAGACTAACTATGTCAGGTGGGGTGGAACTCTGTCTAATCCTGAATGTATTGTGTGATAAGTGGGACAGCCCCATGCTGGCTCACTGGATACGGCTGCACACGTAGGTGCCAGTCGTTTAAATTTTGTATATAGTGTGGTTTTTACTAAAATTAAGCTACGAGTTTTACTAACAACATACGGATCTTGTAATTTGAAATAAATTTATTATTATATTATAAAGACGACGTCGACTAAGATAATAAGATCCAATAGGATGAAAAAAGAATCCAACAAAAGAACATGTTTTGTGAGGACCAACAAAAAACTTTACGGAATCCGGAAAGAAATAAAACATAAGTTTCTATTGAAATGCATATTTCAGAATAATAATTTGTTCTCACATTATTCATGTTTGCAATCATTTATTTTGACCTATTGTTTCATATTTGAATATAATTGTTTATACACAATCATTTTATTTATTTTTTCATCATTAGTGTCGAATAATTATTATGACAAGAAATATGGCAATGTAGGATGACGTCACATATTGAGAAGTTTTTTCTTTAGTGTAGTGATCAATCACACTAATATTATAAAGGCGAAAGTTTGTGAGTGTGTGAGTGTTTATATGTTTGTTACTTCTTCACGCTCAAACGGCCGGACCAATTTTGATAAAATTTTGTATAGAGGTAGCTGACATCCTGGATTAACATATAGACTTTTATCCCGATATTCCCACGGGATCGAAACTTATGCGGGTGAAACCGCGGGGCGCAGCTAGTTATATCTATATGTATTCTATCTATCTATATCTATACTAATAATAAAGCTGAAGTGTCTCTGATTTTTCTTTGTTTGATCGCGCTAACCTCTGGAACCTCTCAATCAGATTTGAAAAGTTCGTTTTGCATTGATAGCAATTCTTGAGGAACGCAATACTTAACAGCACAGTAGGACCCTATGGAGCCGAGCAAAAACAAAAAAGTCAGAAAAAACGCGGAGCGAAAATGAAGTAATACGCGGTGAGTCGGGAGAAATTTCACGCGGACGAAGTGTCGGGCAGATAGTTAGTTATTTATTTATTTATATATACTTTATTGTACACCAAAAAAAACCATAACATGAGAAAAATATCAAACACTACAAAATATACAATGGGCGGCCTTATCGCTTACTGCGATCTATTCCAGGCAACCTTGGAATGGACAGTGATTTTACTGGACATAAAATGGGGCTGTAGTTATATACCTTTTATGTATATCTATCGGAAAGCCTTCGTTGAATAGTACCTACCTACTTTTAGTTGTTGTGGTTAGTGGATGACGTAAACTCCTACGTCAAACACTAAAAATAGCTACTTTTCAACTTAACCCGTACCTACAAGATGATACATGTTCAACCAATTACTAGAGTATAAAGTATCCTAGGGGCACTCTTGTTTTAATAATGCTCTCAAAACGGTGAAGGAAAATATCGTGAGGAAACCGGCATGTCCTAGAACCAAACATTCGAAGACATGTGACATCTACCAACCCGCACTGGGCCCGCGTGGTGAATGACGGCCCACTCCCTCTCACAGAGAGGAGGCCTGTGTCCCAGCACTGGGAACATTATAGGCTGATTATGATGATGATACCTTTAAAATACAAAATCTTAAATTTGTTCATTGACATAGCCTTAACCACTGGGTCTAGAAATATGAATAGAATAGAATAGAATACTCTTTATTATGTACACCATATAAATTACAGACATAATTATTGAAACTGTACAATGGGCAATATGATGTTTTATTTAAGGATTTTTGAAAATGAGTTAAACGCACAAGGTTCTGGCCGCAATTCCCGTGTCGGGCAAAATGTTATTGGGAGTCTGGATTTGTACCCGATTGATGACCATAGGCTCTCCCCCTATTACATGGGACTTAAACCTTACTGGCGAAATGTAGGTGTACCATAGGTACTGCTCTGTCTAACCCTTCGGAAATACAGGCGTGATGTTATGGTATATAATATTTGACACTATGATTGAATTTCGGTTCATGGTCTGAATATTCAATATGCATAAGCATATTGAATGTTAAGCATGTTCATGAGCATGAATAACCGTTATTACATAGACTAGTAGGCAAACGAAATACAGCGTAATCACCCATAAAACAAAACTTGTAACGCTAAAGAACTTAATTATGTCTTCAACGCGGCATTCAATACTGTTCTTAAGATTATTTTAGTGTCCCTAAAGGTTTACATTTTATGACAGGAAGTTTGTTGTAAGTTCACTTCAATATAATGAGCAGTTAACTTATAACAAGAAAATATTACAGGCACTAAACTAAAATTATTGGGTATAATCTTATGGTGTTCCACAGGGGTGTATTCTGAGACCAAACATTTTTAACTCTAGAATACTAGTACAAATCTTATTTTATCATCACTTATTGCTAATGATCGTCATCTTCACTTATTGCTAATGATCGTGAATCTTTAACTTAAAATTTAGAATCTTTAGATGAAATAAACGGCAAGCATTAGAATGCTTGCTTGTAGACTTTCATAGATTCAAAACGTTCTTTTCAGAGAATCTCTGATTATTCAAAAAAAAATACTTTAAATATATTATACTATTAAACCTTCTGATACATCCTTTTATTAGATAAATAGATTTAAAAAAAATAACAATAAGTCTGAGTGCTGATTTTTATATACAGGGTTATTTTAAGTTGGCTAGCTAAATTCCGTACACGCGACGGGTATCACGGGTAACACGATAAAATAAAAAAAGATTTGGTATGTTTTTGGGCGGTCAACGACCGCTGTTAGTGTTTTTACTTGAAGTATGACTTCAGAAAAACTGTTTTGTTATATTTTATCGTGTATACATACATACAGACGTGATGGGTATCAAACCCACAACGCCTGTAAAGTTTACACAAAAAACCGATTTTTCACTGGTTATTAAAAAAACAGCTGTTTCTTAAAAAAGTACAATAATAATAATCATTTTACTATCAGGCAACTAAGGCCCATAAATAAAATACACAAAATAATCTTATACAATAATAAACTAATACATATTAAAAACCTTAAAACTATGAACTAAACACGTAACATTGTCGGCGTCGTGTTTCGCTGCGTGGTGTCGCGTAACCGTCCACGGAAACGTCGATATAGGTACGACACCTTTCGGCCAAAAGTCCTCTTTCAGACAGGTCTGTAGATGTTGGGTTGGAACTCGTACCACAAATGACTTGAAGTAAAATGTTGTGGCGCGATTCCAAACTTTCGACCCTCAGAGTTTAGTTGGTCTTCACCTTCATATACTGCACGACTTAACAATACCTACGAGGTCAGAATGTATAGAACAGCTAATTTATTTTCACATCACCGATGAAAAATTTCAACGCATGGGGGCCCAGAATCACGTAGGGGAAAAACAGACAGCGCGTCGATGAAAAAAAATCTAGAAATGGTGTTGTTCCTTTCCTCCCACTGGATATTCTACTGGGTATCGTGACAACCGCGATGAGGATAATATTGTTATATATTTAAATATAAAAACCGGTCGATTTCATAACATTGTCGCTTCTTACGCATGACATATCCTTACAATATTAATATTGACCGGGGTTTGAAGGCTTTTTGTATGTCAGTCAGTGCATAAAAAGTATAGTAAGACCAAAACCAGATTCGAAAATTATATAAGCTTAGTAACAGTTCGGTAACCGCAGTGTGGATATTGGACGCGATATAAAATGTTTTCCAACCTGCCGGTTTTAATTCGATAATTTATAATTTGTTAAAAATGACTTATTCATTTGTCTTTTTTAAGACAATGCATTTTACACATTGAGGTATTTTAGTTCTAGCCTGACATATTCGGGTTATGTTTCCTGTTTTTATACGTTTATATAAAAAGGTGTATTCTCTGACGCGATCATTTGTCAGTGATTCTTAACGATTGACGTAACTCCCTAGGTTAACTTCTAATAGTGCTGATCTTACAAAGAAAAACTGTGTTACATTGAGTGTTTCGTAAGTTGAACTAGTTTTTTTTTAAATTATTTATTCAAGTAAAATAATTAGCCTATAATGTTCCCACTGCTAGGACACAGGCCTCCTCTCTTCGAGCTCATGACCTACGACTCGTTAGTTAGGGCTGTTCCCACTGAACCACCACTGCTCTTCATTAGTTCAAGTAACAAGGCAAAATTAAACATAATTAAAAACGTTTTCAACAACTGTGTCAATATTGGTTTGATATTATTTAAAAAAATTATTTTATATATAATAGTTAGTAGAGCTGCAATTTAACCAATTAATAACCCGGGAATAAAATTTGATATTAATTGTAATCCCTAAATTCAAGATTAAAGAAATTCCTTGTCAAATTATTTCGGTTTAAAAACCAAATAGCCAAAAATCGTCACACATAACATACATAATATAAACCCTTACTAATAAACCCCGGGAAAAGTTATGCCAAACTTAGACCATGAAAAACGTATGGTTAAACTGAAGTTATACTGGTGTAACTTTACTCTTCGTTTATGAATAAAGTGTTTGGTCAACTAAACTTAATTTCAAACCCATTTCCAGTGACTCAGCAAAATAATCTTAATTAAAAACAAAAGAGGCCTCAAACTTTCCGAGATCCAAAGATCGAACTTACTTAATTTATACATTAAACACAAACCAAAGTACATAACAATATCAAGTTAAAGGTTTTAATTAATCATCTATAGATCAAGGAACGTCCTTGTTCCAAACAACAAAGGGTACACCCGGACGCCTTTTGATTCAAAATTAGGGCAAGTCCGGGACGACCCGAACCCCTCTCTATTATGAAAACAATAATATGATAATTATTTACCTACAGGTATTCGCAACAATGACTATGTACACAGCATAGGAGCAGAGGATTGTGAGCTCTACAACGCGAAGGATAATGAAAACGATATCTTTGCTATAGTTGAAGAATTAGACAGTCATTATGATTCTGTCACCGCTAGCGAGACAAGTGAGTGCTAATCAGTTATTTTAACTTACATTATTATGATATTATAAGGAAGCGTTATGAAACCGACAAGGTAGGAGGTATTTTGGTACCTTGTAAAGCTTAAGGGGGAAGCTCTAAGGTGGCCCGCGAAATTCAAATTTTCTTACGTTTTTTGCAATTTGCTGGTCAGTATTAAGTTGTACGTTGATTAAAATATGATTCGCGGTCGTAACAAATATGTATTTACAGAATTATAATCATTAAAGTCATCAACACAACTCTCTAAGACCATGTAATCCCCAAGAATGACTATTTCATGAAATCTTGACATTTGGGGATTACATGGTCTTAGAGAGTTGTGTTGATGACTTTAATGATTATAATTCTGTAAATACGTATTTGTTACGACCGCGAATCATATTTTAATCAACGTAAAACTTAATACTGACCAGCAAATTGCAAAAAACGTAAGAAAATTTGAATTTCGCGGGCTAGCCTGGCGCTTTCGCCTTAAGAGCACGAGCCCTCTTACATATTGGGACTGAGCACGCATCTTCTTTTTTTTGGTTATAAATGGCATCTCGCAGTTCAACCTATGAGGTTGCCGTCTTATTGCCCTGTGGATGCCTCAATAAATTAAGGCCTCCAGCCAGGGCGTGCGCGCCGGCGCAGTGAACTATTATTTTATTTATTAAAATATCAATATTTTTTTTATTGATATTGTTTAAGAAATTATTGAAGGCTATTTTGGTATAAAAATACTACGTGAAAATTATGTGAGTAGAAGTTCGGAGATATTCAGACTAGTTTCCAGTAGAAAGTTGAATTCGGTCCAATATTTTTTCTTTATTTTTAAGGCATTATATAACAAAAATGTATTCTAATAATATAAAAGTATATGATATTTGTGATATAAAAAAAAAAATCAATGGATCATATTCAGAGCAGAATCTGCAAATTAGAACTCTCAAATCAGCTCTCCATGAGTTTTTTCCTAAACATGCATCAGGAGAACGATTATCTATACTAATATTATAAAGCTGCAGAGTTTGTTTGTTTGTTTGTTTGAACGCGCTAATCTCTGGAACTACTGGTCCGATTTGAATGATTCTTTTAGTGTTGGGTAGTCCATTTATCGAGGAAGGCTATAGGCTATATAACATCACGCTACGACCCTTAGGAGCCGCGCAGCGTGTGACACCGCGGGGAACAGCTAGTTGCTAAATAAATAGACAATTAGTAAAAAAAAAACGGTTTATTATTATTGTAGAAGAAGCAAACGAAATAGCTTTATAAATTAATTTCTATTTATACCAACCAACGAATAGTATTCAATTTCAACGACGAAATTATGCATCTACGCGCATTTTTGTAAGAGACCTCTTAAATTTGGTATGAATCGTTTTCAAAATAGAGGTAATTAATAGAGATAAAAATATTTACACTGGACAAACTAATTAATTGGATTTGTCGTTTTCCATAATGTTTTATGAGTAATGTGAAGAATTGTGGTTCTATTGACTATGTCTGTTGAGTCATCTTCATTTAATTTAGGAACTATTCCTTAGCAATCATGCCTTACCTTCCTTTTTGTCTAATAATGCTTCATTATTTTCAAAGAGAATAAGTCTTTGATCACTTCTGAGGAGTAATTCCTTTAACATTAAGAATGTTCACAGTCTGATATCAGTCTCAATCTGTCAAAAATACCTATATGGATGAGATTGCGACTAGATTTTGAACGTTTTAAATTACGAGAGTTGGCCGTCTGATCTATTTTTCAGATTTTCTTTTGTTTTTTTCTATACCTAAATGTTACTTTCTCTGCCCCGTTGGTCTCGTGGTTGCAAGCGCAACTGCTGAGCGTGGGGTCCTGGGTTCGATTCCCGGGTCGGACAAAGTGTTATTGGGTTTTCCATTAGGAATTTCGTATTAACAGTCCGAAGTTTGGAAGTTGGCGGTTTAATACCCCCGTGCCTCGGAAAGCACGTAAAGCCGTTGGTCCTGCCCCTGAACTCTTTTGCCGATTGCCGTCCCATCGGACTATGAGAGTAAACGAACAGAGAGTGCACCTGTGTTTGCGCACACACTTGTGCACTATAATACTGCGTACCTGGCTAATCTCGTTTGAGATTGGCCACCGTGGCCGAAAACGGTCGGGGAGGCTATTATTGCTTTCATTAAATTACATTCTTTCATTCCAATTTAAAAATTAGACAAAAAGGATTTTCCTATTCTTTTATTCTAATTAAAAAATTAGACAAAAAGATCTTTCCTATCCATTACTCTCTAAATAGGGCAACAGTTTCTTATGGACGTCGTAATAGATTGTATCTTGAATAAGGAATTATTCTACCTAAATTAGCAACAATTCTATTACAATCAAGATTACTGTACTTTACCAGGACCATTTCTTTTTATTGTATCACCGCTCTATGTAATTGTATTTCCTAAGCAGGGCGTTACTTTATACGGCGCTATACTGAGAGCCTTTTCAATTTCAACTATTTTCAAATCTAAAGTCAACGTATGTTTTGTTTTTACTTTTTTGATCAACTTTCATGTTACCACAGCTAACAAAATTATATTTCATGGCTATTGTAGTGAATTTGCTCAAAAGTCAATTAGTTGTTCCGATTAATTCTCGTGACCAGACTGGCCTATTTTTAGGCCAAAGAACTAGTAGATATTGCCATAAAACATGGCAATGCTGCCAGGCCTTTGGGCACTTTTCCTATTGACAGCGATGCGGAAGATTTATTGATGCCCTTTGATTATTTCTCCTCCTTTTTATATACTTTTACACATTATTATTATTCAAAGTAGACTTAATCAAGTATCTGATCAGTATCAAAGACTTAATCCTGCTTATCTAGGTCACCGCAACCGTCAACCTATCGAGGCTACTGATCTCAAACAGAGGGGCAAATTTTAAAAACGTTCATAATCTGATCTCAGTCTCAATCTGTCAAAAATACCTCTAATTTCCTAAATTTTTTACAAGTTTTTGACAGTGATTGTCACTGAAATGAGATTGCGACTAGATTATGAACGTTTTTAATTACGGCAATTGGCTTTCAGGAATCCGTTACGAGCGAACATCAGGCAACCTTAAAGTATGACGTCATCATTCTTTAAGATTGTCTAATGTTCGCTCTAAGCACGCAAAATAAGATCCCAACCCAACCCGACCAAGATAATGTCTGGACTTAGAGTATTCGGATAGGAAACCACTCGCCACTGACCTGATCTAGTTTTAAAACATTTTTTTACTTGTAAAACCATTTTACAAAAATAAATGAAAATACTATTATTAAAAAAAAAACAGAAGCTTCGAAAAAAGATAGACACACAATTTTTTACCGATAGTCTAACTTTTGTATTACTGTTTCCAGTTTCTGGTGGCTGGTTCAACACACTTAGCAGCATTATCAGCTGGTGGTGTGATAGCATACCCTAGTGTGTTGCTAGAACAACTCAAGTCAAATGATACCATCATACAAATAGACTTGCATAAAGGATCATGGATCGGTAAGTTACCAGTCTTTAATACCAACGGGTATCGTGTTACCCAGTAACTGGATTGTAGAGGTCAGATAGGCAGTCGCTTCATGTAAAATACTGGCATTCAGCTGCATTCGGTTAGACTGGAAGCCGACCCCAACATAATTTAGAAAAGGCTAGGCAGTTGATGATGGATTGGTGCGTTGCAGTTTGATTATTAAAATAAAATGGCTGAACTAACACAAATTTAAGTCTTAACTTTAAACTGGAACTATGTATGTAGACAAATAGTAACTGGCGATCAACAAAACTTTATATTTCCGTTGTTTCCAGGTTCCGTTCACGGCATAGCTGGTATACCAAGCATCCTTCTACCTTTCATCATGCAGTGCAGAGGCAGGAAATTTGCCTTCATTCTAAGCTGTATCTTCCTAATCATTGGTTGGATGTTAACGTACTTAGCACAGAACATTACTATGTTAATTATCGGGGAGTGCTTCCATGGTCTCGGCACCAACAGTCTTATAACTGTCAGTTTCCTAAGCGTCACTGAAATGGTACGACCAAAGTATAGAAATACGTGCTTACTAATGTATGGGACAGTCCAAGCTTTAGGCATATCTTCGGTAGGAATTATAGGCCGATATCTGCATTGGAAGACGGTCGGATTAATCATGTGCTGTCCAGTTTTTATAGCACTACCTTTAGGCTTTGCTTGGCCTGAGTCACCTTCGTGGTTGGCTTGTAAAGGGAGATTTAATGAATGTGAACAGAATTTTGTTAGACTGAGAGGAACTGATGAAGAATCGAAGAAAGAATTGAACGCGATTATCAATTCACAGAAAGAGAGGATGAAGATGAAATCAGTGACAACGTTGCAAGATTTAAGAAACACGATAACCAGTAAAGATTTCTATTTGCCAACGTTGCATACTTTTGTTTTAATCAATGTTTTATATTGGGGTGGAGGCATGCCCGTCATAATTTACTCAACTGATATGATGTTCAAAATATCTGGAAAATTCAACGAACATGCAAAGTTAGCCATGGACATTATACTCTTCACCGGCTACAACATAGCAACGGTGTTGGTCCGGTACTGTAGCAGCAAAAACGTCATGTTATTCAGCATGTCCGGGTCAGCTGTTTTTATGACAGCCACTACCATTATGACGTATTTACAAAGTGTAGGGACCGTGCCAAAGGACTTAGCAGTATATTGTTTAGTAGGTTTCATGGCGTTCCTAAGTTTGGGTTCGAGTTGTATAGGCTTTTCTATATCAAGCGAGATAATGCCGGTGAAACACAGAGGCGTAGGCGGCTGCTTGTATGTCATTTATACGTGTGTGCTCCATTCTTCGTCGTTGAAAGCGTACCCTTATCTGAGCGTGTATATGAACGTGTGGGGTGTATTTTTACTTTACGCTGTCTATGCAACGTTGTCGATTTTATTCATTTGGAAGTATGTGCCAGAAACAAGGAACAGGACGTTGCAAGAAATTGAGGACTATTATAATTATGGTTATTTTAAGCATGTTGTTAAGGATGAAGCTGTCGATGTACCTTTTATTAAGTCTGATAGTAGTTAAAATATAGATAAGCTTGGTTACAATAATGTTGTTTTCAATTGTCTTTTCAACTCCATCTATTAGGAGCTATGAACATCTATTTATCCGTAGTTAATCGGGGAGGCAATTCTCGTAATTTTAAGAACATTCACAGCTTGATCTCAGTCTCAATCTCAAAAGAATACCTCTTATTTCCCAACATTTTGGCAAGTTTTTGACATTTGTTTGTCGGCGAGATGAGACTGCGACTTGATTTTGAACGTTTTGAATTACGAGACAAGGCCTTCTGGTATCTTTTTGATATTAATGGAAATTTAAAACGGGTAAATAGCCTTCAATTATATATTGTTTAGGAACACTGGCTGTAAGTTCCCCGAATAGAATAAAATAAAATATAGTTACAATAATGTTGTTGTCATTTGTCCTTTCAACTCGTAAGCAAAACATAATTCTATGAACACCTGTTTACCCGTAGTTACACTGATATTCCGGGAAAGTAAGCCTTTACTTGAAAATAATGAATTACTAGAGAAATAAAGCCAACTTTCAGGTACTTGTTAAAATTTTTGCATGGATATACTATATATATATAGATAAACCCAATTTGTAAAATAAACGCAATTTTTCTTGGAAATTTTTGGCATGTTTGTTAAAATGTTTACTTCAGGAAAGTATTTTTACACATTGCGTTGCTTGTTTTGGAATTCAAAGCGGAACAAGGAAGTAATATGCTATTAAATTGCCTACCTCTTCCTTTTACCCTAATTGCCTATCAGTTTTAATATCAATCTGAAGGATTTTGAAGGAAACAGGTAAACCATAGCTTCGATTGTTTGAAAAATTCGTCTGCTCAACAATGTAAATAAATCAATGAATGTTATTGAACTGTCAAAATTAAAGACATTGCCATTGTAAGGGCTAATTTCACCAATAAAACTAAATGCAATCAGAGGGGCAATTCTCCATAATTTAAGAACGTTCACTCTCCGATATATGTATATCAATCTCAATCAGAATCTGCTCCATCAGAATCAAGACCATGTGGACCTTCAGAGTAGAGAAGTTGGAATCGCGCCACGACATAAACTTCAAATCGATTGTGGTGCGGTTTCAACTCAGTACCTATTAGTAACCTTCATGAAGGCAGAGTTTTGGCCGAAAGGTGTGGTGTACCAACGTTTCCATGGAAGGTTAGTCGACACCACGCAGCGCAACACGACGCCGACACAATAGTTTTTATAATTAAAATATGTATGTTTGTGATAAGGTTTATGGTAAGGATCTATGGGACTGCGTCGCCTGAAATAAATGGATTATTATATTTTGAGCCGACCCGAACATGATGTAGCGAAGGTAGATGCCGAATGTAGTTTGCCGATCGGCACGTGCCGAATGAAAGCCGAATACGAGTAGTACTCGTAACTTCATTGATTTGCTTTGGCTTTGTTGTTCAAAATATACTGCTGAATCGAATGTGCCGACCCGAACATATTATGTGTAGCAATTGGTAGCACCCCTAAGTCAAATATTATTTTTGATTACGACAGTTATAATCATTTTAGGTACAGGTTATTTTCCTGTAAAATGATTTAAGTGGCAAAAAAAAAAGTGCAGTTACAAATCATTATTATTTTATCCAAATTCCTTTCCAAA
The DNA here is from genome assembly GCA_948474745.1 of Oligia latruncula. Taxonomy (NCBI): domain Eukaryota; kingdom Metazoa; phylum Arthropoda; class Insecta; order Lepidoptera; family Noctuidae; genus Oligia; species Oligia latruncula. The sequence goes on along the minus strand of OX419707.1, from coordinate 11,114,181 downwards.
CCTAATAGGTACAAAAAAACTCAAAAAAAAAACAAAATATTAAACTAGAATTTTATTTCATGATTTCATAACTTTTCATGAATTCTGTAACAGTATTTTGTTTTTTATATATATTTTTTTATACTTTTACAGATTTCTGCGAATTTATTGAGAACGAATGAACTTGAAACTAAAAATAATATATTTTTGGATTGAGTGTTTTCCGGAATTATTTTTAACTCTTATTAATATTATTTTTAATTTTTAACTCAATTCAGCTAAGTTATTTCTAGTACAGTCAACAAAAGTGATAAGTATGCAGGATCGTCGGATATAGTTGAAGTTTAGTAACAAAAAAGAAGGATGTTGTCGACTGAAATTTAATTTTATAAATGAGCTGTTGGTTTTCTATTCATAAAATTAAATTTTATTCGAGATCGGTTTCTTACTAAACATCAACTATATCCGACGATCCTGCATACTTATCTCTTTTTTTTACTGTACCCTCAGCAACGCTAACGCAGCCATACGATCCTCACGTGTACGGGCGGCGGGAATTAAATATCAAATGAGTACCTATATAAAAGAAGTGATTTGAAAGTGACACCGGTGACTGAAAAGTTGAGTGAAAATCTGTTGTAAAGGTAAAGTTATGTGATGCGGAGGAATGCAAAAAATTTCGTCAGGAAAGTTTTGAGTATGATGTGGATATACGAAAAGGGGAAAACCAAAAAAAAAAACGAGGGTATATGGCTAGAAAGAAGTGATTACTAAGATGACGACTAATAGAGAACTATGGAAAAACTAAGATGACGACTAATAGAGAACTATGGAAAAAAAAAGACGTATTCACGTCAAAAGACATGTTGCGCCGAAAGGACAGGAAAATTATGATAAGCATGTTGATGGTATACATGTTTTGTTTGCCCACCAATCGGATATATTGGAAAAACAAGTCGATTTTTGCTTAAAGTATTCATAGGATCCATCCTCCATTCTGTAGAGATGACGTTATAACCCATTCCGTTTAAACAGGCCAATATATTAACAGCGTCATACAATATGTTTACGTTAACTTTGAACATGAGTATGAAGTTAATACCAAACAACCAATTATACAACTATATTATCGATAAGTTATCAACTCTTGGGAGACAGAAGTTTAAGTTATTTGCCTATTCCATACGCCAATTAATTAATTTTCCAACAGATAATTTCGTACAAACTCAGCTCCACATTTTTAAATAACCTCACAATTAAATTTTTTTTCATTCTAAATTAAGTAAATAATGCCGATCATATTACTTAGCTGGATCAAACCAGCTTTAAATGTTGACAGTTCCCAAAAATTTACTCCTAAGTTTAATTATTAAGGGATGAAACCACCTGAAAATCAAGCCTCCTTTAAAATTCAATACAGATTGTTATCAAGTAATTAATACCCCACAAACAAAAGTTGACAACAAACGCTAAGAACTCAGGAAGCCGTCAAGAAACTTAGATTGCTACTCAACAAACTTAAATTACCCCTTCAATACTTACCAAAAAGATTTCATACTCCGCCTGTCATCACCAACAACGAGGTCGAAACACAAAACGTTCGATACAGAAAAAAAAAACACTCCGGAAATAGAATACTTTTTTCGGACGTCCGAAAAAAGAAGTGTCACAATTTTCCCGCCAAGATGAGGGAAGGACGCAACCTCCCCCTTCCGTCGTTTGAGAGCTACTGGCTGTGCGGTTGGGCGCTGCAAATGATGTTCGGAGTTTGAAAAGTTAGGGTAGGTCCTCTGTGTTGAGGGTTGAGGGTGGCTTAGCGAAATTGGGGCCATATTTTTTGTTACTTATCGAGATCAAAGCTTCGATCAAAGAGGTCTTTAAAACGCTATTTAGTATTCAGGCTCTCTGTAAAAAGTCAGATATGAAACCAAAGATTACTTTTAGAAAAGTACCCCTTTTTTTTTTTGAGATTCGAATGGTTGTGTTTTAGTAGATTTTATCAATTCAAATGCGATGGTAACAGTTGTGTAATTGTGTGTGCAAAAATATCGTAGAAGTCATGTTTTAAATAAGGCTGTTTAATAATTTGGTTTGAACACTTGGGCCTTTTTGTAAGTGGTAACTAGAAATCAGATACTTAGGCCCCATTTAGGGTCCTTGTTAACCTTATTGTCCGACCAATCCGTCAGCGAAAACCGATTCCTGTATCACCCAGTTCGTGCTAATACAATGGACGAAAGTGTTTGTGCTGGTATTTCTTTCTAGTGTACTTATTTTACGAGTCTATCCACTTAGCTATTCCATGCAATGAGCCAGTTCACTTCCAGCTAGTTTATCCTAGAGCAAAACTAGCATGACCAAGAAAAATATACCTACTTTCAAACGTTTGAAATACTTTTTAATAAAGTGTTCCAGAAAACTTCATTCCGCTCCACTTCCTCCATAGTGTTCCGACCCTTACACCACGTGACCACATTTTCACGCGCGCGATCGCTCATTGAGTTACGAATTTTGGACAAAAATTTATTCCCGATCGCGTTCATTATTGCACATTTTAATACAAATAATAAAATTACTGAATTCAGAAGCGTGTCCATAAAACTGAGGTCAGTGAATTCATATTCCGAGGATTCAGTATTTTCTATGTTGATACAGTCAAAATCAGAATATGCAAATTGAAATTGACAAAAAAACGAATTGTTTTCAATAGTTCTCGAAATAGGAAATGGCCTGTTCCGCGAAAATGGAGCTGTTGATTCTAGGATACTCTGTGGGCTTACCTGATTTTATTATTGATTAAAATCCATTATCATTTTATACATCTATAAGGAAACAGGCATGTCCAGGAACTAAAAAATCGAAGATATGTGTCATGCCAACCCGCACTGGGCCCACGTGGTGGATAACGGTGTCCCAGCGGTGGGAACATTATAGGCTGATTATGTACCTATTTTTCTTATATATACATCTTAATCTATCTACGAAAGCTCTCTAAACACTATGAATATACAAGATACCAGGCAGCTGTCAAATCAGCTCCCTTCAAGTAACAGAGAACCAAAGTTGTCAGAATTGTATAACTACAACTTTCGATACTCGTATTTCAGTAAGTTTTGCTATCATTAGAATTAATGAAGTTGGATAAAAAGATTGAAGCAAACAATACGAGTAATATAAACAAAATCAAATCATAGCACATTATACAGGATGAAATTGAATAGGTGCGTCAAATTAAAATATCTAATTCAACGTGTTATAAAGTAAATTTAGAGCATGTCATTAAGAAATGAGATGCACATACGTGCTCGTAGGCACAGTAAAGATATGAACAGTACGGAAACTACGTACTAACGTTCAAAACGGCACACTCACAAAGACGCGCGCATCTACGGTACCCCTAAGCGGCACCCGTGACTGAGAGCACCGCGACTATCGCAAGGTTTACCGTAGATGCGCGCGTCTGTGTGAGTGTGCCGTTTCGAACGTTAGTACGTATTTTCCGTACTGTTCATATCTTTACTGTGTCGTAGGCGAGCGAATTAGCAACATCGTCGCGCGCCCTTTTCTTCGTAAGAACGATCAAAATTAGGTAAATACCGCTAGTTCAACGCGTTGCCAACTTGCTTCATGTTATGAGCTCTGTGATGAATGGATTGCTTATATTAATAACTAGCTGACCCGGCAAACGTTGTTTTGCTCCTACACTACTCCTACCCAACTCCTACCCTACTCCCACACTACTCCTACCCTACTCCTACATTACTCCTACCCTACTTCTACCCCACTCCTACCCTACTCCTACCATACTCCCACACTACTCCTACCCTACTCCTACACTACTCCTACCCTACTTCTACCCTACCCCTACCCTACCCTACTCCTACCCTACTCCTACACTACTCCTACCCTATTCCTACACTACTCCTACCCTACACCTACACTACTCCTACACTACTCCTACCCTACTTCTACCCTACTCCTACCCTACTCCTACCCTACTCCTAAAATAAAAAAAAAAAAAAAAAAAAAAGTACCCTATGTCCGTCTCCTGGTCCTAAGCTACCTCCCCACCAATTTTCAGCCAAATCGGTTCAGCCGTTCTCGAGTTATAAGTGGTGTAACTAACAGACTTTCTTTTATATATATAGATAATAAGACATTTATTTCAGACGTAGTCCATATACTGTTAGTAACACAAAAACCTTATAAAACTACTGTTAGTACATACAAAACACAAAGCCATAGAAAAAAATAAAAATCACAAAGTGGCACCGCACAGGAGTGCCAGTTTATGCCAGGCCCTGGACGCGACCACCCATAGTGTGTAGTCGCATCCAGTGCCGCCACATCGGCGAGTCCCATCAACCCACGAACACGCTCAGAAGGCTGTTCGAGCTGGCCCGCATCCGCTTCATAAGAGACGCAGAACGCTTCCGCATGATGGCATGAAAACCATCCACGATTTTCACCGCAAACATTGCTGAAGCGCTGCAGTGGCGCGGCAGCCCGAACAGCACCCTGAACGCGTTGCCGCCAGCATGTTATAGGGCGCGCACTAAAATTGAAAATTTAATTTTCTGTTTTAATAATTTGAAAAAAATACTGGAACGACGACAATTCGTGCCTACTTGAAGGCAATAACTTAGTTTGCACTATCTAAGACGATAATTACACGATTTTTTTCAAGAATTTTTATTTGGGAAATGACGATTTAGGTATAATGATTATGTAACAGTTACTTAATTCAATTTCATCCTGTATTGTTGCAATAATATATGTAAGAGAAGGAAGGAACATGGGTGGGTTTTAGTCAGTACGAGTCTGACACTCCCTTCCGCTCCACCCAGAGCGGGAGGGGTCATTTGATGATTTCCCATCCGAAAAAAAAAAAAAAAAAGATGAGAAGCGGCACGAATTTTCGAATGGCAAAAAGTTGGAATGGAGAAGCTATTGCTTTTCATCCTTTACCCAAAGGGTCCCGAAATAGAATAATTTGCAAACCAAATAGGTAGTAATAGTTTTAATGCATAGGTTATAATTCGCTCGACAATTCACATGGCACTTAAGTTTTTGTCAAAAAATTGTAGTAACTACTTACTACTGAAGTAGATTTTCAAGACCAAATAGGTAGCTCAGATCTAAAAGGTTCCAGTCTTACAAGGTCTTAAAATCTCAGTAACGCCTTTACTTATTGAGAATATAACGAAACACGAACAGCACAAGTAACTTAGTTACCAAAGCAGTGATAATTCTATCAGTGGAGTTAGAAATGCAAGTTTCATGCGGGCAAACTTGAAGCAGGAGTTAGGAACTGTATGTAGGTAGGTGTTGTGTGCCTAGATTTTAACAGATACGAAGGAATTTTTCGTAAAGTACCTTCTATAGAAGATAATGATATTCATTTGATTATACACAATGAAGTAAATAATGAGATTGAAAAGTAAGCTTCATATGAAATTAACTTTCTTTTCATTTCAATACACATTTAGTAGAATATAACAGTACGATAACACACAATTTAACTTAATTATACCTACGTCTAATCGCAGCGGTAACGACCGCGACTTTCGAGTTGTAGGCCCACTCCCAGAGGAGGACTGTGTCCCAGCAGTGGGAACATTATAAGCTAATTATGTTATGCTTATCGTATCAGAAATGAGGAGATCCGCAGGAGAACCAAGGTAACCGAAATAGTCCGAAGAATTGCCAAACTTAAGTGGCAGTGGGCAGGGTACATTGCTCGTAGAACAGATGGCCGATGGGGCCGAAAGGTTCTGGAGTGGCGACCGCGTATCGGAAGATGTAGCGTTGCAAGGGCTCCCACAAAGTGGACCGACGACCTTGTGAAGGCCGTAGGAACTCGTTGGATGCGAGAAGCACAGAACCGGACTTAATGGAGGTGCTTGGGGAGGCCTATGTCCAGCAGTGGACCTCGTTCGGCTAAAATGATGATGATGCTTATGCTATACATACGTCTTATCATCATCATCCTCCTACCCTCATCTTGTCTTATTTGAGGCCAGCGCAGTATGTCTTCTTATTTTATTCCATCTATTATTAGCCATTATCACAGTGGTCGTTCTCTTTCTAGACATAATTTTCTTCTTTTTACCGACTTTATTAACCAATCCATTTACTTTCCCAATTCTAATAGCCATCCACATGGTTTTGAAATAACAAAGTCCGACGCAAAGAAACAATTTATAATGAGGTTTTCTAATGACAATTCCAGAATTTGAAATACAGAACATTAAAGAAATAAAAACAAAAGAAGAAATAATACTATGTCCGTAACCCACAAAGAGTTCTCAAACAAAAAAGGAATTAACCGGTGTCCGAACCCGAAACCTCTAACCGATTAAGGGCCTGAAGCATAATATTATCTGGATCATTGAAACGCTGAAGACTTTTCGTCTTACGAAGCGGATCTCCTTGCGGCATTACCACAAGATGCATATGTATGAACTGACGCGCTCCGGGCTCCGGGATATACGTCAGATAACGTGGATAGTGCTACAATAACAATTCGGTATAATATTGACGGGTTGCTAGTTTATCTTCTAATATGTGCCTCATGTATGTATAATGTGCTGTTTCTCATCGAATATATTTCTATGATAACTATTATATAACTTCTCCAGTTTGTTTTTCTTCTTAGAATTTAGACTAAGTAGTGTTCTTTTATCGTATAAAATTATTGCATTACTGAATAGGATTTTCATGTTTTGTGTGTTTTGCACCAAATAATTGTGTTATCTATCTAGCTCAACGACATTCTAGATCCATGAAAACTATATAAAACCTCTCTTGGTCACTACTTCGCAAGTTATAACATGTATCTCAAACAAAAAAGGATTAATTAATGTGACTAGAATTTCGTCTACAAACAACTTGACGTTATTAATTAATTATGAACATAACTGCCACGGTGTAAGTATCATGACCTTGGATTCCGCAGAACAATGTTGATAGGTACCTATATCCATATCACCCCAAGAAGATTAATGAAGAAGCTATGACAGAGCATTTTCTGAATACAGCTTCCATAGGGACACATTCCACAATGTGTTACAGCGGGATAGTATTTAGATTGTAACAATATCACTTAATATAGAGATAATAAAACACTTTTGTACAAAAACTTTTCCGAAAAAAACCATGATAGACTTTTAAGTACCTCTCAAAAGAAAAAAGAATTCTCTTTCCACGTTGTGGTTAATAAATCTTCTCACTTAAAAACAGACAAAAAAAATAACTTAAAAGACGTTTAACAAATTGTCATTGGGCCCAAACTTGGTAGATGTCAGATTACAAACAAAATTGACGCTGCAGTTAATTAAGCGTCAATTATAAATAAGATAGACTTTATAGGCGAACACGTAGAACTCAAATTCGAGTGTGCGAATAGTTGTCGAGCCGTAAATAGAAGTTTGCGTGAAACTACAAGGGAAGTCGATTTAAGTTTGGCGGGAAGTTCATAATGATTTCATGAATTACAAATCAAAGTTGAGGGCGCAACGTTTCACTGACATGTCTCTGGTGCTCGCTTGAGATTTATAGCAAGTTTCTTTTGCTTGTAAACTTTGACGTTCGGATTTTTGTGATCTTTCTGATCGGTACACGTGAAGACAGCAAAGAAAACAACAGTAGCAACAGCAAAGATGTTAGTAACAGTAGATGATCAGAAATTCAATAGGAGTCAAAACTGATCACGAATATATGGCAGCTGTACTAGTAGTAAATGTTTGGTATAATTTACAATCACATACCTACTTTTGAAACACTTCGACGCCTCACAGCTCTGACGCGAACTTCGTTCATTTGTATTGAATTTCTCATTTTGATCATCTACTTTTGCTGTTGACTGTACACGTGCCGGCAGTTATGTTGTAAAGATAGCATAATAGATGATTTTAGGTGGAAGGTAAGTGGCAAATATCAGTTATCATAAAACAAGTAATTTTTTTTATTTTTTTTTTCTGTAAGTAGGTTTGTACAAACACTTTTACACGTCAATCATATTTTTTTTAAACTAGATGAGGTCGGCGTTTCCTAACTGACTATTCTGAGAAGAAAGGCCGAAACAAACTCAGAAGTCACAGTCTCTTTTAAAGTCCAGACAAAATCTTGGTCAGATCGTGTGAAGACCATGTAGATTGGTGTCTGAACTGGTCTTTTGAGGAAAGAACCACACAGATTGAGCGGACCTGTCCAATCAGTGCACGCATTTGTCAAATATCGTGCAGCTCAACTCAGAACTTGAGGAGCTCAACGATTCGACGAACAATACCAAAGACAGGACATTTGGGTAGGCCGCATAAACTACTCAAACTGCCAGATCATGATTAAAACTAAGAAGGAAAAAGAGAAATGACCCACATAGTCCTCACATTCACAATAATTAAATAAAAAAAAATAATATAAATTACTTACAAAGTAAATATTCATGTCATTGTCTAAATAAAATTCATCAATGTCAATGTGTATATAAAAAATCCGGACATAATTAATTGGAAGATTTATGTTTTTACGAAACCTTTTAGGATTTTATAGTGTGTAGTTGTGTAGTAAGCTAAACAAGTTAATCTATACTAATAATAAAGCTGAACAGTTTGTTAGTTTGTTTTAACGCGATAATCTCTGAAATTACCAGTCTAATTTGAAAAATTCTTATTAAGAAGGTATTTTGCATTAAAATTTGTTAGTCAACTCTTGAGAAAGGCTATAGGGTATTTAACATTATTCTAGGACCCTAGGAGCCGAGCAAAAAGAAAATAGAAATAACGCTAATGCGGGCCATTCACGATCAAGTTCACCGTCAAGTTTGCAGCGGACTTGAAGCCGCGTCCAGTAAACTTGACGGTGTATGGCTACTTATCATGCAAACACCAGCCATAAGCGAAAGGTAAATAATAGCGCGGCCAAGCGTTGCGATGTGACGGGGTTGGTCGTCGGGGGAGCAAGAAATTTTGCGCGGACGAAGTCGCGGGCAGAAGCTAGTGTATAATCTATATTTGTATTAAAGTTTTTATTTCAATTGTTTGTGGGTAAAGATGTATCTTTGCGAGGTAATTTTGCTCAATTTTCAACATCGTGCCCTAACTATTTTATACAACATTAGTTTTTGTTTATACTAAACCCGAAAAGGGGTCATTGTACTCATCATTTTGAACAAAAACGTTTTCTATGTGACCAACCATGAAATCTCGAAAAAACAGCTGTTCCATACATTTGTGTTCAAGTGAACACAAATGTATGGAACAGCTGTTTTTTTTTAAATGAAAATAAAGTTAAAATTCATATGACACTGAAACTGCGCTCCGCTTCGCTGCGCTTCGACGTTCTTTTGGTGTGAGTTGAGCCTTTTGGGCATGTATATTCCGGGCTTTATGTATGACTTTAATGTACGATTAATTTAAAGTATTGTTTGTCGTTTGTTTCGTTTGTGTGTTCTCTCTACTGACTATTTAATGACTGTGCTTGCTCCTACCCAAAATCCTTACTAAAATTACCATCAACATTCGACACTTATTTACAAACTACACGTAATATTTCAGTCAACTATGTCTGTAACTCTGTATGTCTGTTTGTATGTGTACGTTGAGATCCGTCTTAGCTTAATATTTGATTTGCGTCGAGATGAGATTTAACTCGCTCTCGAATTATTAGAGTCTGGTACACACCATGTGGGTGACATAAGGGGGTTTACAGGTTTAAGCGAAATAAATATTTTTGTGATTTGCTTGTTAGTTTGTATGACATTCTAGGTTTTATAAATCGTTGTATGGACTGTCCATTACTTGCATCGTATACAAATAAATACAAAAAAAAAAATAAAATCTATTAAACCGACTTCAAAAAGAAATTAACTCATAATTATGAAATAATTAATTAATTTCGGAAGTCGGTGTCTTGGGATCTGTATTTTAGTTTTTTGCCACCGACTTCCGAAATTAAGTTATTTCATAATTTTGAGTTAATTTCTTTTTGAAGTCGGTTTAATTTTTTTAAATTATTTTTTTATTTCGTAATTTTTAGTTTTTGCACTAGAATTTGACCAAGGTTTTGAGATGTTTTCCCTTTGACACTTGAAAATTGCAGAATTGATTTTGATGAAACTTGCATTGTTCCCTAAGTTGAAGTAAATGCAAGCCAATAAAAAAAATGGTCACGATCCGATTAATAGTTGCGGAGAAATGCGTGGACAAACATACATACATACGTCTGTAAAATTTGGTATATTTGTTTGGAAGACTTAATAGATTGCCATATGTGAATATAATGCAATTCCAATAATATTACATACATACGTGTCGAATTGATAACCTCCTTTTTTTTCAGTCGGTAAAAACAAAAGGACACTTAGGCGTCGAAGTACTCGTCCGCATCGCTGTTATCTGGAAACGTGCCCAGAAGACTGGCAGCATGTTGTATGGTCTCTGAAATATGTACCATTACCTTACACATTTATTTCGTCATCCTTCCAACACTTAATCCACTTTTTTTTTTTGCGGATGGGACTTCAAAAACCCCACCCGTGTTCCTTCCTTAGCCCTTTATGTTCCAGGCCAGCGGTAACCCTATAGGACAATCCCGCTGACCCGGCAGGTTTCGGCCCTAAGGGGGGCCCCCTCCTCGATGCTGACATCTAACCATGCAACCTTTCGGTTTAATCCACTTATTTGATTCCGGTTTTAGTCTAACCAGTGCAAAGACTGCCAGTCACTTTTTGTCATTTTCTTCTAGAAGAAGACCAGTAGGTTCAACTTGCTCTTTGAAGCACGTTTCTGCCATCGCTGTCAGGATCATCAATCGACTAAATGTTGCTTTTAATTTAAAAAAATTAAGATCCCTAATAAAAGGGTAGGCAATTTTTAGCTGTCCCATAAAAAAACTTCAATACTAGTCTACCCAAAAGTATGATTTTTTTTTCGCGATTGATACATGATTGTTTGCATAAAAGTTAAAAGGCTATATAAACAAAAATATGAACCCTGTCTCATAAACTTGGATGCCTGTATTTTATGAGGCAGTGTTCGGCCAGATGGTTGCGTAAATAAAGTTGTACCCTTTATGAGTGAAATACGATGTAGTTGGTCCCATGAAGGAAGGTGTTCCGTTTGATGGTCCCACAGCCACACCCTTAAATGTGACCATACCTTGCTGGTACACGCTGTTTTACTCGTCGATGGATGTAAGAATGTATACTTTTTTCGTTTGCTCTAACATCATCTGCTTAATCGGAAAAGGCTAATCGAACTATGAACCGAACTATGTTGGGGTCGGCTTCCAGTCTAACCGGATGCAGCTGAATACCAGTATTTTACATGGAGCGACTGCCTATCTGACCTCCACAACCCAGTTACTGGGTAATACGATACTCCTTGGTAAGACCGCTTGTTAGACTTTCGGGCTTCTGACGACCCGTAACGACCGTCAAAGATCCACGAATGACAGCCGGGACCAACAGCTTAACGTGTTGTCCGAGGCACGGAGGGTCTTGGTATGTAAAGATGGTCACCCATCCACGGACTAACCGCGGCAAGCATTCCTTAACCTGATCGACCCGTGCGGCTGTTTTTTCTTAGCCCTTCCGTTCGCTCTATCTACACTTTAATAATAGGCTATTTGACAATGTAAAAAATAAGGTCATAATTATTGACACTCGTATAGATTATCGCTTTTAAAATCGATTTGCATTAATTTTACTACAAAACAATGTATTATTTATAAAAAAAAACTTCATCTTTTTAAATCTGGCGCCACGTAATCGAAAACGGTCTGGATTGGCTGAACTTAAGATGACGTCATGATTTAGTAAATTTCTGTCTATCGTTGACAGAACAGATGACTTTTGTCTAGTATCTCGACCGTTTCAACGTTTGTTTACGTGAATCGTGAGGTCACGACGCCATATTGTTAAAGATAGCGTTTTGGCGGCTTATTTAAACAGTACAATTTTATTTACTATTTTTTAAAAGAAATACATTATGCAATTTGAAGTACCTAATAGGTTTTTGTGTGTTCGTTAGACACCATTAAATAATCTGAGATGTTTATCAGAAACCAGTCAAATAGCCTATTATGCCATTTCATACGAACCTGCAATCTCCCTAACCTCCGAGTGTAGACGTAACATTATTACATTTCCAATTTTAGCAGATCGAGATGACAGATTTTAGTTTGATTTGCTTACGACTGGTTAATTTACACGATACACGTTATTGAATACATGTCTTCAATTTATAAACGGGATATTGCAATGTCTTGAAGGCGAAAATTGTGGAGAAATTTTCCGAAAATTGTAATGGAAATGTTATGTGCAGATGAATTCCGAGAATCTGAGTGAAACTTTTGGAATTATTATTAACAACTAGCTGCGCCCCGCGGTTTCACCCGCGTAAATGTCAATCCCGTGGGAATATCAAGATTAAAAGTAGCCTATATGTTAATCCAGGGTGTCAGCTACCTCTCCATACAAAATTTTAGCAAAATTGGGCCAGCCGTTTGAGCGTGAAGAAGTAACAAACATATAAACACACACACACACACCCCCACACTCACAAACTTTCGCCTGTATAATATTAGTGTGATTAGTGTAATATTAGCACACATAGTGTGATATTCACATTGAGATTGATAGTGTGCTGGCATTATGCCGAGGTTCGGATGCTACTGAGAAATTCTTGATGGAAAAACCCACTAACACCTTGCCCGACCTGGAGATCAAACCCGGACCCCATGCTTAGCAACTGCACGTACGATAATTTAACCAACGATTTTGAACATTATAATATTTTTGTAATTCACAATCAGCCTATAATGTTTTCACTGATGGGTCCCCCAGCCTCCTCTCTGGGAGGGAGTGGGCCATAATCCACCACGCGGGCCCAGTGCGGGTTGGTAGATGTTAACATGTCTTCGAATTTTTAGTTCTAGGATATGTCGATTTCCTCACGATGTTTTCCTTCATCCTTTTGAGAGCAGTGGTGATAAAATTGTAATTGCAATTTCCTATGCCAAAACCTATAGAGACTTTGGTAACTACGTCTGCCACTACAGTATCCCTACGGTCAATAAAACACCAAGAATACACAAACATACATTAACTCACGCCTTCTTCCTATCGGGGTAGGCAGAAACGCCACCTGCTACGATCCTTATATACAGTGACAAGCACGAATCTTGAGCGCTCGATGAAAGAGTGGGGACTTTTTTTTAAATGCGTGTTACAATGCGTAAACCGATCCCCACTCTTAAGAGTAAACTAGTCGCGAGCTCGGAATCACTGGTGGTCATGGCCAAAAAGCACGCTGTCTCACCTGGTTTCGTTTCCGACAGCGCTAGTATCAGTGATGAGCAGTTAGACGCTATTCTACACGAAGAACGTCTAGTTTTCACGCACAAAAAAACACCGTTCCAAACTGATCGTCGTGAAAAGTGCTTCGGAAAATGGATTTTATGAAAAAACCACTGCGTAAATCGATTACACATAAAGTTTATTGAACTCTACGATAACTGAGCTTTGTCGATACTGACTTCGTTTTGAAGATTTTACAATTATTTAATTACTTATTTATACCCAAAGTTATGTAAAAAATAACAAGAAAACGAATGTTTTTTGGCTCATTACTTTTGATGCCTTTTTATTTTACTATTCTGTTTCAGTACAGACAACATCTATCTATATAAATAAATAGAAAAGTCTTGACCGACTGATTGACTGACTCATCAACGCCCAGCCCAAACCCTTGGACCTAGAGAGCTGAAATTTTGCACAAAGGTTCCCTATATAATGTAGACAAGGAATAAGGAAGGATTTTTCGAAATTCAACCCCTAAGGGGGAAATGGGGAGAGGGTGAAATTTCACGCGGACGAAGTCGCGGGCAGAAGCTAGTCAATAATAAGCCAAAACGATATCATGTTTTTTGGATGCAAAATTGTATGGAAAAAATATCGACTAGTGGCACCTTAAACCGAGCGCTCAAGTTTCGTGCCTGTCACTGTACTCCTTTCGCCTCGTTTACGTTCAAAACATCAATCTCTTTCCCAATATCAACAGTAGACCATATTTTAATTAAGAATACCAAAGTTAAACTCTTAATAAGTTACAGCATAAATCCTTGCACAAGTACATCTTTTTCCTTCCATTCCGCAGTTAAAAAAACAGCCGGAACCAGACTTATGGAAGCGGCACAAATGCAAAAGATTCCGTACCGGACATCTAGTAATAAGCTACGAGAAAACTCAATTTAACTTCTCCATGATCTTGTTAATAAAATTCATGAATTACAAATCAAAGTTTGTTTCGTTGGCGAGATAAAAAATAAGTGTCTACTCGGGATTGGGTCGCGGATTCCCAGAAATCCTACGACTTTGACGTTCGATTCGGTTTACGGTTAAAGATAATTATTTTCTCAAAAGAATTACAATTCACAAGAGAAAACATGAATAGGTTTAGAACAAATGTTATCTGCCAGTAAGCGTAGATAAAAACAAAAAATGTACCTTAAAACTAACATTGCAATAAAACTTCGACATAACATAATAAGGTAGGTACATCGTTTTAGCATAATAAGTACAAAATAAATAAATCAAAAGAGGGTGGGTTACACACACGAGACATCATAATTTTGAGCGATGAGGGTTTGAAACAGTACCTACGTACTTTGCACTATTCAGAGTTATTGAAGAACCACCCTGAATTATTTGCACAGGTAGTGCAAAAAAATTGTCGGTATGATATGGTATATACCCTGAACAATGTCTGTTGAAAAAGTAGGAGGGTTTTGGGTAATTAATTACCCTGTATTTTTAGTTGAACTGTGTAAACTTGCCTTTATGGATTGTCTGTGTAATGCCTTGACACCCTGTACGAATTATTGCTAATGCAAAATATTTTGTTTATGTAATTTTTTTTATCGGCTCTGTTTGATAACAGACAGATTTCGAAAGAGTGTAGAATTCTACTGAACCCGTATTAAAGCTAATTATATCACCACACTGGCTCATCACCACCTCAATCCTCTCGTGCAGGCACGCTTCACTTTCAGCTGTTTCCTGCTATTCGTGGTGAACTGACAGTTGACATTAGTGACAGCTACCTCACTACTGATATGCATGAGATTGTGTTTACATATCAATAGATACGCTACAGTGAGTAAGCAGTGTAAGTACGACCCGTCTTTGTGTGAGAACAGGTAATAACTACAAGCCTATAATAGAAAACAAAAAGCCTTCTTTATTACTAAAAAATACGATAATACTTTTATTAGTGACTACTGCCACTACTTTCTTTGGTAGAATTTTGTGCAAATGTGCTTAATTTTGTTTCGAAAAAATCGTGTTTCTCAATACATTGTTCCTTTTTGATAGGATCGTCTTGAATCAATCGATTCAGCCTATCGCAGTCCAGTGCTGGACATAGACATCTCCCACACTGCGCCACAACACCCTGTCCTCCGCCTTCCTCATCTAGACTGTCCCAACCACCTTCTTTAGGTCGTCGGCCCATCTAGCTAGGGGCGTCCTACACTACGCCTGCCGAGCAGCGGTCTCCAGTCCAGGACTCGTCTGCTCCACCGGCCATCGGTCCTTCGACAAACATGGCCAGCCCGCTGCCACTTCAGTTTGCTTACTCTGTAAGCTGTCGGTAACTCCGGTTCTTTTCCAGATAATTCGTCTCGAATAACCTGAATAAAATACATACATTTCCAGTTTTAGCTGACCTGGCATTGTCCCATACAATGAGAAGTCAGCATAGACTGGAAATGTTAAGCTTGATTATGGCGTCGTGCGTACACGGAACGTATCGACGCCAGTCTACAAATTCCTTTACAATTTTTAATATAACTATAGTTCAATTAGATACAAGAAAAGAAAACACTGTGCTAGTTGTAGGTTTTAATGTTGTTTTTGAACATTCAACATTTACTGAAGACGGGTTTCGCCTCATATCATAGAAACTGTTAAATTATATACCTAGAGCTGTTGGAATACCACTTTTGAATTCGGGAATTTATTGAAAATTAATCAATAAAATTAATTAATTTAATATCGGAAGCCAAATTCGCAGCCAATGGAACAGTGAGGCAGAATTTCAAGCCTTAATGATTCCTGTTTATGTGCGGTTGTGGTAAATTATATTTATGTAATTTTGCGTTAGTCCTTGTGTTTAATTAAGATTCTTTTGTTCAAATTCACGAGCTGTTGAGAAGAATTTGTTCAAGAAATTGAAACAAATGCTTACTACGCTTTTACTTTGAAATTACATAACAAACTGACTGTCAGTAATATGATTTGATATAGAAATTATAATTAGTTGCGTATTCCTGCTAAGAGCTTACGAGTTGTAGGTCATATGTTTGTAACCAGACAGGCGCTTTACTTTGTGTGAACTATTACATCACCACTGCTCTCAAAAACGGTGAAGGAAAACATCGTGAGGAAACCGGCATATCCTAGAACCAAAAGTTCGATGACATGCGACACCTATCAACTCGCACTGGGCCCGCGTGGTGGATTACAGCCCACTCCCTCTTACCGAGAGGAGGCCTGTGTCCCAGCCGCTGCTGGGACACAGGCCTCCTCTCGGTAATGATTATGCTTTAAAACCCCGCTGGGTTTTAAAGCATAATCAGCATTTAAAGGATATATGCTGATTATGCTATATAACATTTATTAAAGGCAAAATTGTAAGCTTCCAAATAAATACGACAGAATCATTATGTAAAGACCCACTCAAGAAACAGACATTACATATCGATAATGCTAAAGGAATTTTGGGAGAAATCTTAGAATAATTCCGATTTCTCAAATGTTATCAGAAGGTATTAAGCAAACGCTTTCAGATTATCTCGCCAATCGGCCGTCGGATCCTTTTTAGACGAAGATGTGGAAATCAGGGGGATGTGGCATCTAATAGCAATAAAGGATTATTATGCTATTTCTTTTGGGCAACGATTTAAAGCGGCAGTTGTTTGTTGCAGTTTTGGTAAATTAAAAATCACAAAATGCATGTTATAGGGAAGCGGAAAAGGCCTTCCACTATACTTGACACTGAGCACTAACGCTCCTGACTTATGACAGCTGTAGATCTTAAGCTGACGCACCACATATGGAAGGCAGAACCTCACAGTTCATTTAAATCAAACTAGGCATAAGCCCTAAAGAGTTCAGCAGTAAAAACTGAGCAGTAAATTAAATAAAAATGAGTCGTAACAAATATTTAAATGGGCAACTAAATAAATAATTAAGCAGACTGAACGGGCAGTTAGGGTGGGCAGTAAAAAAAAAATTTGTCTTGAATTATTGAGGAAATCGATAGCTAGGATGTTGATAGAAGATGAATCGGGACTTATGTCACAGCTTCGAGAACTTGCAAGTATCGTGCAAGTGCCCTTAACCAAACAACTGACGAAATAAAGCAAATTGATGAATTACTAAGTAACTTGATTTTTTAATTTATGCGTAAAACTAACGTTTTTTTTTATTTAAGCGTAAAACGGAGGCAGTCACCTCCTTCTGCAAAGCAGTCATGCTAGCAAAGGAGGTGGCGGGACGGCTCAGGGAGAGAGCCTCCCGTCCCAGCCGCCGCGGGAGACGCTCCGGGTGTCGGAAGCCGCGTGACGACACCCGGGCACCGTAGGCGCGGGCCTGTGAGCGGAGAGTAATGGGTAGCTCACCGTCCGGTCTGGACCAGGCCCGTGCCGGACGGCGCGTACGTGTTCCACGCGTGCCTCAAAGAGATGTCAGCGGGATTGTCCGAAAGGGTCTGGCCCGGAACATAAAGGGCTAAGGAAGGAACACGGGTGGGTTTTAGTCAGTAAGAGTCTGACACTCCCTTCCGCTCCACCCAGAGCGGGATGGGTCTAAATCTTTAACAAAACTGTAATAAAATGAAGGAGATAATACCTTTTCATGAAACATATCATATATACAAAACCTCTATTTATAATCACTAACTAGCTCACCCAACAGACGTTGTGTTCACAATAGTTCATAAAAAATCCATAGAAAAAAGGACGTTAAAAAAAAAATCGGGAAACTTTAAAATATTTAGTTCCCTTAAAACCTCATTCGGACTATTCGGCAGAAAAACTAACCAAAAACTGACAGCATTTCATTTTTATTTATAATATAGTGTAAATAGTAACGTTTTAGACACAATATTAACTTGTCAAACGAGCCTAATGAATTCGAATTTATACTAATTAATATAATCAATAATGCCGTTATCGTGCTGACAATATTAATTAATACCTTCTCCTTCGAAATAATACCAAACTACGATCAAAGATGAACGTAACCTAGATAATGCTTTCAAAATTCTACGTCGAAATATCAAAGCTTCTCATAATATTGGGAATCACAAAAGAGGACTTTTCCTTCATGCTTTGAATTTGTTGATATTATCGTAACTTTATTCGTCTTATATTTTCTATTGATGCAGAGTCTAACCAGATGCAGCTGTATACCAGTATTTTACATGGAGCGACTGCCTATCTGACCTCCACAACCCAATTACTGGGTAATACGATACCCCTTGATAAGACTGGTCGTCAGACTTTCGGGCTTCTGATTACCCGTAACGAGGAGGATTTACAAACGTATAGTATGCATACAGGGTGGCAGGAACATGAACCCGGAATCTGTTACCATGGATTTAGTACATGATTCTGAACTCTCATCATCATACTCCTGCCATTATCCGAATTTATTTGGGGTCGGCGCAACATATATTTTCCTTCTAACCGTATTATCATTCACACCGTCTATCCGTTGTTTCTTCCCCTACTCATAAAGCCATCGACATTCATATTCAAAACTTAGGTTAAGAATCATGTGGTGAAATCATGCACCCTCACACCCTGTATATCTATTGCTGAAAATTGGTACTTGTAGCCGCAGGAAGGACCAATCTACTTTTGAATCACCGACTTTTTTCCAATACTTACTCACAAATGAAACAGAGTAGTTTGGTACTCATTACTACTCGTACTCATCAAACTACACCGACACTACTATCAAAATTGCACTCAATAAGTAGATAATCACTAAAATTACCAAAAAAAAACAGCCAACTTGAAGCAAATTTATATTATCTGAAATCACCTTGTCGATATGAAACGGAAAACAGTTATAAAATTATCGCCAATTAAATTTATAGTCAACATACCTTATTTACCTGTTTTCATCATTTCGTAAGCTTGAGTTAATACAGGGTGGCGATTTTTTTTTTTACGAATTGTTTGTGAATTTCACCGCGCAAGTAGTTTAGTATGACGGTTAGAAGTCCGTCAAGGGTGGCCCTTGACGGACGC
The DNA here is from genome assembly GCA_948474745.1 of Oligia latruncula. Lineage (NCBI taxonomy): Eukaryota > Metazoa > Arthropoda > Insecta > Lepidoptera > Noctuidae > Oligia > Oligia latruncula. The sequence goes on along the minus strand of OX419707.1, from coordinate 11,094,879 downwards.
AGGTGACTAAATCGCCACCTTGTTTAATATTATGTAGACATTTTATATTCATTCATTCTATACGCTTAACAATAGGCATATTTACTTCAGCATCTTCTAAATCTCTAATCCTTTCAAAACTACCATAATTATAATAATCCTCTATTTCTTGTAAAGTCCTGTTCTTAGTTTCTGGCACATATATCCAAATTAATATCGTACAAATCAAACAAGAAACTCCTAGTAAAAAGAACGTCCATGAAATACCAATACATAAGATTATGTATAGCAAAGATTTAACTGTTACAACGTAGAATAAGCAGGTTAAAATATTGAATAATGCACCACCAATCCCTCTGTTCTTTACAGGCATTAAATCAATAGCTAATGCGTAACTAATAGGATTGAAACCAGAATTACAAAACACCATGAAGCCTAAGTAAAAGTAAAGAAACAGAATGGAATCTTTCGCAATAAATCCAATACTTTGCAAGTACGAAACTAAAGAACAACTTAACAAAGAAACAATACAGCCTAAAGAAGTGGACAGAACAGTTTTAGTTTTAAAATATCTTAAAAGAACTAAAGAAATTAAAGACCCAGTTAGTAAAGTAAAAACGCTGAGAACATAACCTATAACAGCGATTTTAGGATCTCCAATGGCCGTCTCTAAAATATCTTTGCTATAAATATACAAAGGCAAAGCTCCACTGATATAGAAATTCATTAGTATTAACAACATGTATAAGCTTGGCAAATAAAGATCTCTCCTTTTCATCTTCTGCCACGTTTCTTGAATCGTCGTCTTCTTGGAAATAATTCTCCTCGACTCCTTCTGGGCTGCTATCAACGCCTTTAGCTCTTTTGTTGCTTCATCATCATCTGTCCCTCTTAACCATATAAAAGCTTTTTCACTGGCTTCGAATTTCCCTTTATAAGCCAACCAAGATGGTGATTCAGGCCATACAATAACCATCAATAGGGCTATGAGTACAGGGCCACACATGACCATAGCAACAGTTTGCCAATTTAAAATAGTACCTAAAGTAGTGACTAGTACTTGCCCTAAGGTTTGATTTATTATAAGCAGTACCATAGATGCTGATCGATACTTTGGAGCTAACATTTCACTGACTGTTACGAGGTTAATTATCGTTATGCAATTGCTGGATAATCCGTGGAATATTGCTGATAAAAGGACTGTCAGCACATCCTTTGCAGCAAATGCTAAGATCCATCCGATTAGGAGAAGGAGGCTGCTACCAATGAAGGCGTATTTTCTTCCTTTTAATTGCATTATGGTCGGCATTAGAGTTGCTCCTATGCCAGCGACACCATGCATTGATGCTGTAAAGAAAAGAAAACCTTATTAAATTGTAAATAACAGGCAATGTTTTTTGTTTGTTTTCCTGTTTCATGAATTGTGGCTGAATAAATGCTATTATTTCTTTCCAGGTTTTAGTGCAGAAATCTGTGTAGATGTAGGTTGCAGAGTTTAGCCAGCATTGTTAACCTTTGCAATGCCACGGACATGTATAGAAGTTTCAGATTTTCATGCCTTCAGCGCCACCACGACTTCATTAAAAGCTCTTCATTTTTACTATTTATGAAAATAAATTTAGTTTATCCAAACACTTTGTTTCCTGTTATTATTTAATATAACACTGTCTAACAACCTGTTTTTTTCCACACAAAAGAAGGCCTTATTTGTCTTAAAATCGGCAAAAACAAAAACTCCTAATATTTTTAAAGTCCCCAGATTGCCTAGGACTTTATATAAAGTAAGTTAGCACTGTTTGATTTCACTAGTGAAAATATTTGTAAATACTACTATAGAAAACACTTTTTCTATTATATGTTACCAATAAACAAACAGTGCAAAATGAATGGAGAATTGGACTAGAGTCAGTTATTAAAAAAATTATGACATTACTACTAGTACTCATTGGTGATTTGAGTTTTTACACGTCACTTTTGTGTAGTGTCGTGGACGATAGGCCTATGGGATACCGTTAAACCAGTCAAGTTGAGTTATTCAAAACAAAAGACATTTGAAGAACATCATTACTTACCGATCCAAGTGAGTGTATCCAAGTCTGTATGTATAGCGGTGTCATTTGATTGGAACTGCTGCATTAAAACGCAGGGGTATCCTAAAGAAGCACCCATGGAAACCGCAGCCAGTTGTGGTGCTGCCGCCACGAACATCTTGAAAAGGAGAAAAAGTTATTTGATTGATGCTTTTGTAGGTCAAAAGGTTCTTACGGAACAAGAAAATTCAAAATTCGTGGGGACAAAAGTCGCGGGTAGAAAATAAAAACTATAAAATATATTATTATAATATTTTATAGCTAATAAACTATAAAATATTATAAGACAAGGTGGATAGATAGGTACAATATTTTGGGAATATCTAATGGGCATGCAGATTTGCATTACACAGGTCCTACCTCTGCAATGCAAGCCTGATTCCCATTAAGCATTAACATCGTCATCCCAAACACTTATGTTAAGTTGTACTCATCTAATATTAGTAGTCAGTACAGTCAACCTTACATCACTTGGACCACCAAAATCGCCCTTACTGCTACGACCACACAGGCGCATCAAATAGCTACCACTAATGTACGCTTGACTATCCCTAACCATAATATTTGCACAGTACATTTGCTGGTAAATAATTATCATGTAATCAAGTGTTCTACGATAATTACTTCGGTATTGTGTAGACAACTGTTGATGTTAAGAACAATGATCAGTTAACGAGAATATTTGTTTTGTATCTTCAAACTATCTCAAATAGGATGTAGGTAGATAATTTTGGAATAGGCTCCGGAAAATGTTGTGTCGGCTCCCACACTGAACTGCTTCAAGAATCGACTGGACAGATTAAATAGCTCAAACCAAATAATAATTTTTAAAAAGATATGGGGTTCCTCAAGAATTTAACCCAAAGACATGCATGTCATCCGTAACACAAAAATCTATGTTTATGGCACCTAGCACACCACAATATATATCATCATCATCATCTGCCTAGCCTTTTTCCAACTATGTTGGGGTCGGCTTCCAGTCTAACCGGATGCAGCTGCATACCAGTATTTTACATGGAGTGACTGCCTATCTGACCTCCACAACCCAGTTACTGGGTAATACGATACCCCTTGGTAAGACCGCAAGATACACACCACAAGATATATATAAAATAATAATGTCCTTAAAAAATACTAGCAGTTTAGGTATTGATGGAATCGCTACAAATATACTGAAGCCAGTGTCAGCTGAGATACGTAGTCATTTTAATCACCTAATTAACCTTAGTATTTGTCCTGGTATATTATATCCAGACGCTTTAAAACATCTATAATTAAACCTTTATTTATGAAAGAAGATAAGGAATCGATGGAATGTTACAGACCCATTTCACTCATGCCGGTTATATCAAAGATATTTGACATATATATTTATAAAGAATTAACTACATTGGAAAAAAATAATAGTATAATTTGTGAAGAACAAAAAGGATTTAGACAGCACAAATACATTAATATGGCAATTTATTAATTTTTGTATACTAGGTAACGTGCTCGAACTTCTAGAATCGTATTTAGAATACAAAAAAAAAAATATATATATACGGTTGAATTTAGAAACCTCCTCCTTTTTTGAAGTCGGTTAAAAACGCAAATAACCGAAATTAGTCGCATTTTAATATAGTTTATAAATGAAGAGATATCAAGATCACGGGAACGTAAAATTTCATTCGGTGAACCACAGGGAACCGTTCTGGGCCCTTTTTTAATGACATGCCCATGTCCAGTAAACAACCTTTGACTATGTTTGCTTATGATAACACCATTACTATGCCTTGTAAAAATTCAATTACATATGAAAATGATATAAATTATTCTCTTGGCTGTATAATTAAATGGCTTGACAAAAATAATTTGAATATTTTAAGTAAGACAAAGGATAATTTAGACAAGGTACGCCCGACGTTACTAATTTTCACATTCATTACAGAAATGACAATATTGAGGAAACAAATTATACTAAATTTTTGGGATTACAGATAGATTATAATTTAATTGGAAAGGAATTATAGATATTTTCTGAAAAAAAAAATTCATCTGCAAAATATATTCTGTTTCATAAAGATTATCCTCCATAGTAGATACCAAAACACTTCAAAGGGCTTACCACAATATAGTTGAATCTTTAGTACGTTACGGTGTCATTTTCTGGGCTAATAGAACTGATAAAGACATTTAAGGCATTCATTCATTTAACGCCCAAAAAAGATGTCTCCGACCAATGTTTAAACTTAAAACTACAGACAGTTACAAGCTTTATTTTAACCAGCGGTGCTATTCTGTAAAAATGTCACCGTGAAAACTTAGGTGAAGTGAGCGTGGAGTGAGCTGTCAATAGTGTCAATTCCTAGCAAAAACAAACTCACTTCACCTAAGTTTTCACGGTGAGATTTTTACAGAATCGACCGGCTGTACAATATCTTGACACTTCCTTGTATTTATATTTTCGAAGTAGCTATGTTTGTAAAGCAAAATCCAAAAAAAAAAAAGACTAGACAGCAGTGCTACATGAGTTTTTGATAGATAAAACGTACTACAGTGTGACTTGAGTTTTTTTTCAGAGAATAGAATTACCTGAATTGCTCAGGATTGATGGATCTGGCCTACTGGCTTTTGGCAAAATTTAAGTTAATAATATAAATGTTGCATGCCGAATGATGAAATCTGGCTTAGCTTTAATGTATTTTAACACCTATGATGACCCTTATTTGCATAATAAATGTCTATAATATTTTCAAGGGTGCATTTTCGGGTCAATGTTATTTTGCAAAACGTTATTTTTTTAATATCATTGACACTTAGCAACCGCGGACGCGTTAAGGCTCCTTCAAAAACACCGCACCGCAAGTCGCGCAACGAGCGGTGCCTGTGCGGGTGCGGTGCGGAGCGGTGCGAGTGGTGCGAAAAAAAAATCAGCTGTTCCTTACATTCATGTTCGTATCATAAGTCATAGTCATAATCAGCCTATAATGTTCCCACTGCTGGGACACAGGCCTCCTCACTGTGAGAGGGAGTGGGCCGTAATCCACCACGCGGGCCCAGTGCGGGTTGGTAGATGTCACATGTCTTCGAATTTTTGGTTCTAGGACATGTCGGTGGTGGCCCAGTGGTATCGGCCGCGACTTACGAGTTGTAGGTCGTAGGTTCGAACCCAGACAGGCGCTTTACTTTGTGTAAATTATTTCATCACCACTGCTCTCAAAACGGTGAAGGAAAACATCGTGAGGAAACCGACATGTTCGTATAACTCGTCAAAATGTAGGGAACAGCAGATTTTTTTTTCGCGATTTCAAGTTTGGTCCCATAGTAAAAGTTGTTCATAAGGATGAGTACAATGACCTCTTAAGAGGTTGTTAATGGTTTACCAATAACCCTGTATACGTACAATATTAATATAATTATAATATAAAACTTTACAGCACTTACCTGTTTGACAAAAGGTGAAAAGTTCATAATTGCAACTCCAAAATTCCATATGAATTTATAACGTAGTTTTACGGAACTATGACGAGTAACTGTATTTTACAACATTTAATTCATATTGCGTACTGTTTTCCTTTTATGCAATTTCTTACATTTTTGCAAAAAAAAAAACTGTCACATGGAATAAAATAAATATTTATAGTTATGACGTAGGTATTCTTCTCAAAGTGTAATTTCAAACACGTTCAGTAAAACAAAGAAAACATCAATGTTGTAGCTGATAAAACTTCAAACAAATTAGTACAGTATCTAAGACGCTTGTGACGCAATGCGCATACGCATGCGCTCTCAATGCACCGAGCACCCGAACAGACTGTCGCATGTCAGTCCTCGTTCCTTGCGTCATTCAGCTGCACAGTAGTGGGTTCACGGAAATGCGACGCAAAGTGTGCGCGTTAACAGCCTCCCACACATTGATAGCTTAGATCTAACGGGGTGAAGGGCGGTAGTCAATTTCACAGAGTTGTATTTAAAATTCGTTTCCTACCGGGGTAAAAAAGGATAATAAAGTTTAAGGGTTTGGATTTTACTATATGCTACCATTAATTCGAAAACGGGTATAAATAATCTTTAGTTAATCTTAAAATTTAATCTAAATCTGAAAAGGGACGACATAGTTTATTTGAAAAATCATATTGCTTTGATCTATAAACATAAAAATTGGCACGAACACATAATTATCTAGGTTAATAAATGATAAAGATGGTAAACATACATTTTCGAAATTATTGGAGGAAAGTATGAAGTACACATGGATGATGTCGCGGGCAAAGTGCTAGTGCTTTATAACAAGTGAGGTGGTTCTTTTTAGGGATCCTTTTACCTCTGTTAAAAACCTCCTTCCTTGCATATTATAAAGCGCATCGTCCCTTAGATTGTCTGTTATGTGCGCATATAACTCGAGAGCCATATTAAAGATTTACTTTGGTAAAAGTAAAAGTAAAACTTCAGACTAGTTTTTTCCGAAGCGTTAAACACACTGTACCTAGTTAAGTAGGCACACCCACATTTCGCCAATTTAACTTTGGTAACATCGTCCAAATACTTGACCAAATTCTGAAACCTTTATGACTGTCAGGAATGTTAAAGAAAAGGATTTTGCGGCATGGTTACATCAACAGAAAGAGATGGCGTCTGATGGTTTCTGCGAGGTACTGCATATGGCTTGAAACCGCCAAAGGATAGACGCCAATCCTGAAACAAATTGCAACGCTGCGGTATGGTGATCACAATCCTCAGCCATGACAACTAACTTCAATAAAAGGGGCTAAAGGTCATTGCGTTATTTACGTTGCCGAGCAGATACATTTTTTTTCGCGAAAAAAAAATCTGCTGTTACCTACATTTATGTTCGTATAACTCTTCAAAATGTAGGGAACAGCAGAATTTTTTTTTCGCGATTTCAGGTTTATGGTTTATGGGGTGATGGATATCATTTGGTAAGGGCGAGAACATTGCTTTGGGCGTCCCATTTCACCTTTACTCTTCACCGCCGGTGTGCTGAGCAAGTCGGACAGCCGCCCATTTATCTACCAGTGACGTCACCGTACAGCTCTGTACAGAACTTCGGCCAACTTCCATCTCCGGCCAGCGGGATTTCGTCCGCAACTACAGGGGAGTACCTATCCCTGCAGGAGTGACGACAGACATCCGTAACCCACGACCCACAAATCTTTGTGTGCCTCCGGCTTTACAAGCTTGGTATTTTTTGTCAATATATTTTTAAAGGTACACACCCGTTTTTTTATTCAGTCGCCAATTACCAGGTGGGAATCGAACGGGTGGAGGCTAAACTGGGACCAAACCAACAACCTCTTAAGAGGTTGTTAATGTTTTACCAATAACTCTGTATATACGTATTGATAATGTGCAAAAGTGTTTGTTAAAATCAATTAACAGAAATAGAATATACCTATCGACGATCTTATATTTAAGACTTTTGTAAACCTACTGAACCGAAATAATAATCAACCAAATTAAATTAAACAATTTTATTATAAAGTTAACACAAGTGCATAAAAGTCAAGGCATTGATTGAGATATGAATCATACAAAACGTTTTGACGTATTTTTTTAATTTCGTTTACTTCGTTTTTTCCTTTAAACACTGTTCATTTTTATCAAGGTCAATATGACATGTTAACGGGTTATTTAGTATCTGGGACACAACATAAAGCGAAATAACGGTATTGGATGATAATCAAATAACCAGCTTTATCCTGCCAACTTAAAGTTCAAAATAAATAACCAATTTGCGAATTCCTATAGGAGAATAATTTGGAAAATTGTGTCATTGTGCTTACTTTGCACTTGGTTGGTTGGTAACACTTGCATTACGAAAATCGCGGTTATTGCTAAGACGCTGTCAATGTTAAATTGTTACCACTGATGTGCGGTTGACTGTGCAGTCTTTTAAGAGGTACCGGGACCACCCTTATGTGCTGATGGTGATCACAGGGGTGGTTTTAGTGAGGTAAAAATCCCACACTCCCCGAACTCCCTCCCCGGAGTTCGAGTGCCTTTTGAAGGTATCTCCCCGACAACAAAAAAAAAAAAAGTTGTATGCCGTTTCCTGTTACTTATATAGCAACTTTACTGCCTAGCGTTTATATAAAGTAACTGGAAACGGTTTAAAAAAAAAAAAAAAAAATCTCGTTGTGCATGAATAACTGCCTGTAAGATTACGCACTATGTGATTACTAGTTATTTGTGTTTGAATATTATGTAGGACTTTGTTGCGCTCGGGTCAACTTCTTGATCTCATTTTCTTGAACTGTACCACAATATTTATTCTATGCGGAAATCCTGACAACTAGTCTCAAGGAGATCGTGTTAGCCAGTTAACTGGGTTGTGGCGGTTAGATAAGCAGTCGATCCATGTAAAATATTGGTATTCAACTGTATCTGGTTACAATGGAAGACGACCCCATCAGTACGCATATGCGCGTTTTGCCTCTTCTTCTCTTTTCGCGGTCTAGATTTTCAACGCACTGCATAACATTGAGAGCTGAAAATCCAACGGTGTTTTTTTGACGAGCTGGAATACGTTCTGTCTGTTGAATTCTCAACGTTCGGCTCAACACCGAGAGTTGAAAATCCAGTGCGCCATAAAATCCCGCCGCGTTATTTTTACGTCCGTACGAACGTGGCCTGATGAATTAGGAAAAGGCTAGGCAGATGATGGTGACTAGGAACGTTACTGCAGAAACCTTTTCCAAAAACTTTAAGCAATTGCAATCCATAATTTCGTGTCAATATTTCAAGTCCGTTCATGAGAACGGGATTCATAGCGTGAACACTCATTGTTAAACAAGTCCACTCCGCTCCGATAAATAAAATTGTTCGCGCATGGGCACTTTCTGTAGAAGTGTTCTCGTCGTCAGAACGTACTATACAACCTTTTTTTGCATTTATTATTTAACACTATTCTTTTATAAATTACTAGGTTCTATCCGCGGCTTTGGTATGTCGATAAACTATCCTATGTCCTTCTCCGGGAGGCAATCTATCTCCCTGCCAAATTTTATCGAAATCCATTCTCTGGTTTAGGCGTGAAAAGGTAACATATCAGACAGAGTTACGTCACTTTCGAATTTATAATATTAGTATGGATGTGTATATATTTCGCTGTAAATTAAAACCTTAGTATCATAAAATAATACCGATAATAATAATTAGCAGAAATACTGTTTTTAGTGGGAACCGAGCCTTATTCGGAGAAGTCCAAAATAATTTGTACATTGTTAATGCAAATTATCTCTCGTGGAGGCATTTGATGCCCCAAAGCTAAAAATAGTTTTTTTTTTTTGTTTAATTTTGTTACTGTCATCATCTGCCTGTCGATGGTACTCGTTTTTTTTTATTCTCTATACTATGATTATCCTGCTTATTTAGCTACTCGTAATCTGCGTTGAAGGGCCGTAATTCGATCGAAACGATATTATTAGTCTTTTCCAACCATGTTGGTGTCGGCTTCCAGTCTTGTGTTGTCGCGGCTTAATACCTGTATTATACATGGAGTGACTGCCTGTCTGACGTCCACAACCCAGTTACTGGGTGACTAGATTGGGTATCAGACATTCTTTTATTTGTAGTGCAGGAGAAAGGCCTTTGCCCGGCAATAGGATACGAGACAAGACAGTACCAAAAAAAAAAGTAGTGCAGTTAATAATTTATAATACAGTGTTATTATTAAAACGTTCTCGTTTGTCCCCAATTCGACCTTATTTTGCACCGGGAAGCGTTCATGCGTTTTTCGAACCAGACCGTATTTTGAGGTAATATTAATTTAATGTCAGTCTTGTGGTTCAACGTGACGTATGTAAAAGCACTACTTATGGATAAACGTTTACATAACGGCACGGTAACGGTTACGTTTATTAAAATTTGAATTAATTGTATTCATGTAAAATATTATCAGCTGCATCTAATTTTCATTCGCGGTCGTGATTTAGTCCATCGTTGAGTTCCGGAGCACATGCTTGCCTTAGTCTGCTTCTGCAACTTAGCGATAACCGAAAAAAAATCTGCTGATGCCCGCGAAAAAGGCGAGAGAAGCTTCAACATCGGTTCCAATCTGCAGCATTCCTCTGGCCAAATTAGAGCGTAACCTGCGAGTTGTAGAATTGTGGAGTCCATCACCCGAACAGAACAAGCCTTTTAAGCTACGGTACGGCTTCGTCCGAAATAGCCCGAAGAATTGCCAAACTTCAGTGGCAGTGGGCAGGGCACATTGCTCGCAGAACAGATGGCCGATGGGGCCGAAAGGTTCTGGAGTGGCGATCGCGTACCGGAAAACGTGGCGTTGGAAGGCCTCCCACAAGGTGGATGACGACCTTGTGAAGGCCGCAGGAACCCGTTGGATGCGAGAACCAAAGAACCGGTCGTAGTCGAGGTGCTTGGGAGAGGCCTATATCGAGCAGTGGACGTCTTTCGGCTGAAATGATGATGATGATGATGATGATGACGGCTTCTTAGAAGAATAGTGGCCGCTCATGGTCCGGAATTTACTGGCGAATGTTTGTTGTGTGTTTTCCTAGAAAGTGCCGCAACGATGTTCGTTTTCCGTGCTCGTTCTCCCTACCCGAAATTGAGAAGCCCACCTTGCGGCATACGGCGGCATACGGCGGAGCAGACTCTCCTAATGTTGCCTCCAAATCGCAATGAATCTCTTGCGTCGTTAACTTTTTTAAACAGAGGTATTTTAACGACTCGCACTTCGTTTTTCTCCATTTTCGAGAACACGTTCCGACACGAAGCAAACAAATGACTACATTAAAAAAAAACAAAAGAGAATCGAAGAATTTTTTCTTTATTAATATTATAAATATGTATCTGAGCTATGCCTGCCAGTATTTTTTTTTTCTTACCGAGGAGTATGTCGTTCTCACTACTTTTTGATCCACCCTCGTATGTGGCAGCCAAAGCTCTTCTAGGAAACTATAGCTTTTAGCTTATAGCAGTTTGTAGGAACTGTGTAGGATGACGGCTGCAGAGGGTGACGGGTGGCGTGCTCTTACTGTCAATAAACAAAAATAGTATTTTTATCATAGGAAACAATGCGTGCTTTACTTGTACTTGTGGTTGCCAATTGTACAAACATGCTGTGAATGTGTGTTGGCGCTCTCGGTACCGTCCGAGACACGGACGACGTCGGAAATGTGTGTGGTGTGTGTGTGTGTGTGGGTGGTGTTGTGTGCTGCCGCTATTCGTCTTAACGCACACATTCACAGCGTGTTTGTACACTTGGTTACCGCAAGTCAATCACGCGTCGCTTCGTGTGATAAAAATACTGTATCTTAACAACTACTTGGGACTGGCTAACCAAAGGCATTTATAACATTGCATAGATGCCTTGAATTTTACTGCTGTCAATAATGGATGCGAGAATAATTGACACATTAACAATACAAACCAGGGAAGTAATTGGAAAATCCGGGATTACTGGAAATAATGCAATTTAATATAGGTGCTGGCGTTGCTGCTGCGGCTGCGGAAAACCTTAAGTGGCGAAATTTATAACCTCATCGGAAACTATATTTTCGAGCCGTTTGGGGTTGAAAGTCTCGGGCCGTGGGGTCCGAGTGCTCATGGTCTTTTTAAAGAAATTTCGAAACGGCTGGTTGACACTTCCCGTGACCCAAGGGCTGGCTTTTATCTTGGCCAGAGGCTAAGCATCGCCATACAACGTGGTAATGCCGCCAGTCTCTTGGGTACATTACAGTCGATAGCGATGCGGATGAATTTTTCGACGCTATTTTTTAGTTTCTGAATAGTTTTAGTTAAGTTAGAATTTAATTTTGTTATTTTTAGTTTGTATAGCCAAATAAAATATTTGGAGATTTAATATAGGTAGAACGAATTATTTAGCAGCACCAGCAGCACTTTGTTGCGTTGGATGTTCATTGCGACAATAATAATAGATAATTACAATAACGTTTACACAAGCGGTGCTGTTGAAATTATTTTGATAATAATTATTGTGTTCCTAATAAACTTATTTTTTTATTTATTTATTAAACTTTATGCACAAGTAAAAAAACTGTACAAAGGCTGACTTAATGCCTTGGGCATTTTCTACCAGTCTACCTTAGGGTGATGCAGAGACAATACACAGTAGGTGCAATTACAGAAAACAGCTTAGAAAATAACTAGAATATAAAAAAAATACTTATGTACACTACACAGGTATAATAAACAGAAATATACTGGAAATCTTATAGTATTGTGTTAATAACCGATGACTTTGTAAGGCTGCAAGAATCTGCTGGATGCGACAAACACAGCACCTGTGGCAGTGCAGTGGGGGAGGCCTATGTCCAGCAGTGGACTTCTTTCGGCTGAAATTTGATGATGATGGTGATAATTATTTCAATCAAAAATAGCCATTTACTGTGGACACTGTGCATGAGAGAGTAACTGTTACTGTAGTGATAAAAAAATTGTATAGTGTGGCTGATCGCCGGCAAGAACTTAATGCTGGGAGTCAGCGCCTTGTCTCTGATTGAGCCGTAATCTAAAAGAATAAGTGTGAGCTCAGTGTAGCACCTTAATGGCATAACACACTGTCAATCGCTGAAACTTTTGAGGGATATTGCTAATCCATTGCTTCGTATGTTCGATAAATTTGTCTGCTCAACAACGTAAATAATGCAATGAGTGTTGTAGAACTGTCAAAATGAAAGCCATCACCTGCTACTGTTAGTGTGTTACGCCCACTGGTTAGAAAGCACCCTTCAAAATTGAGTACTCCTACTATAGGGATGATGAGTAGGTACTGTTATAAATGTTCGAACAAAGAAAAAAAAAAAACAAAGAAAAAGGAATAGTAAAATGACATAATCGAAAAAAATGTATAATTGATGGAAATAATATGGAGAAGGTACACGCTTTAGTTTTGGAAGGGATTATTCCCGTACGGAACATGTAGGTATGACGCTATTATGAAGTTACACAGTCGTGACGTCACTTCCGTGATAGTGTGAAAACATTTATAACTTGGCAATTTTTTAAGCTTTTATAGGTACTTTTTATAATACTGTTTGCACTATTTACTAAAAATATTTTTAGAGTTTAAAATAACATAATTTGTCATCATCCCTACTACACATACAATTACAATTTATTACATAGATGGCGATCCAAAAATTACAATTAGGACTCGGCGCACCACAGAACTCGATGATGGAATAAATCACCAATTTCAATACCGAGCTAATACTCGTCGCGATAAATTGTCGCGATTTACCGTCGAATTACTGGATGTTGTGCACTCGCCTATTTACTCGAAATTCCGATTCGCGGCGCAAATTATGACGATTACAGTTATTTCGATTGTGTACGGATAAGGTTATTACCTACATACTGGAAGTGACTTTTTTTTTTAAGTGAAGTTTCTTTAGGCGCACTTTGCGTTCTTTGTGAAAAGTGAACAAAACTGAACCGCGACGCTTGGGTCCAGTCGATCGATGACGCTGAATCGCGTATGAAATCATTATTTTCCGTTAATTTACCACCCAAGAACATTAAACTCACAACTAGAGTTTTGCATATTTTCAATTTTTTTAATTGATTAAAATAAAATAAAAATTAAACAAAATTTTGATTGATTTTTTTACTGACTAGAATTATTATTCAAAAATATTTCCGCACACATTTTTTTTGCAGGTAAAATCTATCTACATAAAAAATGTGTTTTAATATTAAAAAAAAAAACTCGTAATTAAAGAAACTCCGCTGTCGCATTTCATTTTAGCTTATTCAAAAACAAAACTACCTCTCTCTCGTAGTCTCAAAAATCATTACCTCTTTCATTATTTTCTGTTAACCCTTCTCCATCATCATCAAACCTTCCAACCAACACCTTAAGGTTCAAATTCGTCCGTCTTTCAGACAGTAACTAAAAATTCAGCTCATACAAGTCGTTTATCACTGGTACACCTAGTAGCTTGTGGTTTAGCTCTAAGTTTACCTTGGTTGCGGCAAGTTAGAGAGAAAACTGAATCATGGGGAGCATAACAATTAGCTTGACGTACAAAATATAAATTGCTTGGTTACGGCGGCGCTTTGGTGCTAACTTATAGGTACTTTAGAAAGGAAACAGTATTTTGCTCGTTTATTGTGGTGTAAGTTGAAATATTATATAATTCTTCGGATTATTGTTATATAGAATATCTCACTAGTAAGCCGCCCCTGCTCCGCATGGTTTTTACGATTAGACAAAACATCGTGATATCTTTATTATGTGTAAGTTTAATATTAATGTTTATTATACATAAAGCTTTCGGAGTAAATTATCTACATGATGGTGAAAACGGCATCAACAACAACGCGGTCACATAGATGATCACGAAAAATGGCTCTAATCTATTAAAAGCATACTGGTTTCTGAATATTTGATAAATTCTCGATCAGAAAATTGGCTGTACAAACACAAGTCAGTATCAGTGATTAGTTGACAAAAATAAGAATGAAAAATTAGTAATCATGACTATAATATGAACTATACTTAGGTTGAAATAAGGATCTATACAAGTTTCTATGCAGAAAAGTTCCTGGCGAAATTCTTTACTTTCCAGAAAAAAATTGCTACGAGTACTTTAAATCCAGGCAAAGCAATCCTTAACCAATTGACGTGGAAAGTCCAATACAACAATGGACAATCCCAACAACAAGAGCTGCAAAATTTCGGAATGCGTCACTTCCGATAATAATACATCCGTGTTCCACTGAAGTGCAAATTGAAAATTAATGGTTCGCCATTTTGTAGGTTCTGGTGCAACAATTTCAATTGTTCCGTGTTCAAATATTATGTGTTTGAATAAAACAGAATTTAATGTTTTGGTAATAATCGGGCTGTGTGATAATAATTTGCTGTAAATTACCACTAACACACTGTTTTATTAAACAAAACAATAAGGCCTCTGTTTTCTTGTGCCAATCTCCACGCACCTGTGCCAGCCTCATACGGCACCCTAATTGCGTAACACACTATTACGCTCAATTTGAATAATTTTGAAGCATATTGCTAATCCATTGCTCCATATGTTCGAGAAATGTGTCTGCTCGACAACGTAAATAACGCAATGAATGCTGTTGAACTGTCAAAATGAAACCCATTGCTACTGATAGTGTGTTACGCAATTACCCTGCTGCAGGTACTACCGGCGATGGCAACAATATCGTTCGCCCACCTCGCCGCCGAACGACCGACACTTCATCTTCCAGTCCCTGGTCACTGTCTTCCAGGCAAAATACTAAATGTTAGGCGATGGACTTAGTCATGAATGACTTTATAGAATTTGAATCCTTTGAAGCTCAAGTGAATTGGAGAGGGAACTCAGGTTCCCTTGAGTTCCCTCTCCAATTCAACATATTTGAACAGAGAGAGAGTGAGAGAGGGAATGAGGCACGGTTGGTCGCGCTGCGTGTCGCGGGTTCGATTCCTGCACAGAACAAATATTTGTATGACCTACAAGTAGTTGTTCCGGGTCTGGCTGTTTGTGTACGTGAATTTAAATGCTAACACGCAACATAAAACACCGTGGTTAAATGCTCGTTTCTTTCTTTTCTGCGGTAGGACAATCTAAGGTTCAAACAACCGCTCCACTCCGCTGATATTCGGATAGGGCACGAAAGCCCAACCAGCATACATCATTATTGTCATGCATGAAGGCTATTTTGTTGCAACCCCAAACGATCATTATTAACATGGACATTCGGGCCGATCGAATAATGACTGAGTATTCAATGGGCTATTCCGAACTAAGTGTTACAGTAGGACCCACAGAATAGAAAGATAACGCCTAGCTGTGAAGCCTGTCGCCGACTTATCTACACGTTTTCAACTGTCTAAAGTTGCTCGATGTTCACCAGCAATGATATTATTGGAAAATGTTCACCGGCTAGTTTTGTTAGTACGAGTTTATTTGATGTGGGAGATGGTATTTTCGTTTACTTTATCACAAAGTTCCACGTTGGAATGAAAGAATATCTAGTCCATAGTGTAAATCGGGGGCAGTAAAATTAGGATATGTGTGAGCACTGTAACACTACCATTTACTGGGTACGTCTTAAATTGACTTAAATGTGCCCTGAGACTATGTCACGCTCAATCAAATGACTCGCTGGTGGTGGCGTGTGTGTTGGATCATAAGTTCCCTTTAAAACGGTTGAGCTGAATGGTGCTGATGCAAACGTCATGTTCGTGAACGGGCGCCGTCAGTAGGGACTGGTCATCTCTCAGCTGCCACGGCTTATTTTTTTTTAAAGTACTTCAATTTATTCCCATTTCATTTACCTAATTTTGCCTGTGTTCCACCAAATATACTGAATGTGCACCAAAATATGTTCATTAAAATATGTCATAACGAGCATCTATTTAACAACTGTTGCAAATTTGTAAAAATAGTAATACACCTAATTTTAAAAACAAGCATTTATTTTTTTAGTTTTACTTCAGATAATGCACTGCAAAATGTATTTGAATCAAACACCAATTAATGTCCAAATTCGGTTCTCGATAGCCTGCTAAAAATAATCTCTTTTTTCCATATTTTTTTTCTATATAATCTAGTCGTTTCTGTCACTCGCCGGCCGCTGCCGCGGCACCGCTCGCTTCGCTCGCTCGGCTCGTGCGTAGGAGGTCACAGTTTTAACCTAACCTAAGCATTTTTTTAAAATAATTAACCTCGTCTAACTAATTCGGTTCTCGATAGCCTGTTAAAAATAATCTCTTTTTCCATATTTTTTTTCTTTAAAATTTAGTCGTTTCTGGCACTCGCCGGCCGCTGCCGCGGCACCGCTCGCTTCGCTCGCTCGGCTCGTGCGTAGGAGGTCACAGTTTTAACCTAACCTAACCTAAGCATTTTTTTTTAAATAATTAACCTCGTAACTAATTCGGTTCTCGATAATGTCCATTTCAAAAAAATTAAAATAGTAAGTTACAAATATTTTGTAATATTTGGTGCACGATCAGTATTTTTCGGGGAAGAATAAAATAGTTATTGTTACAATAGAATATTTGCAGCGCACTACAATAAAAAAGTGTTATATCTTGGTGTTAATTTGGAATTTGTTTGATGTAACATATTTTGTTGGCCGAGTAGTTTAATTATAGTAAAACAATTAAACGGGTTTAAGATCAATATTTTAGAAATGCATACATAGATGTACCTTTAGATTTTTGGTGAACACAAAAATATTATCCTTATTTTAATAGCGGTGTTTTTTTTTTGTATTTATAAGTATTTTTTAGCATGGGCGCTTTTAACCCCTCTTTGTACATCGTTCTCACATGTATAATTTGAACATGAAGGATATCAACAATATTTTAATTTTAAATAGTGTCCGTAGTTTCTTGCCCGTTCTTCTCCTTAGGTATCTAGACCTACTACGCTTTGGAATGGGCAACTAGCTTCATCTTTCTGACTGAACGACCCCTTGACAATTCAAAAGTACCTGTAATTGGTTTATTTGAATTAAATGTTTTGAGTTTGAGTTTACAATGTCCTTAGGAGACATTCCAAAAACTTTAAAAGTAGGTTTTCCTTTCAAAAGGTATTTCTTATTAAATCATAACGTGATTTAGAAGTTCAAAAATGCGAACTGAATAAATAAAGCATTATTGAAAACTGTGTGCTAGAAGTAGAACATTACTCAGAAAATGGTTTATTTGAAAATGGATCTTCTACTAAGGATTTAAAAAAAGTTTTGTTTAATGAGTAGGCATTATTTCTTACCAACTACATAGAATAATAGCGATGCGTGTTCTTAAACAAAACACAACTAAAACCCCCCTAAACGATAAATAAGAATTAGAGTGCATTCCTACCAAGACGCCATAAACCAACAATTTAAAGGGAGAGCCCAAAGACAAAAGCGCAGATCCTTTTTACCTAAATTGCGTGCGATTTGCACTAAGTAGAACGGACTGGACGCATTCACAGGCCGAGTGTAACCGTTTATGATGGTATGACAACACTGTAAGAAAAATTCTACCCTGTTTAAGATGTTCTAGAGTTCAATTTTGAATGGATTGGGTGACAAGATAATGTAGTTTCTACATTATGATAGTGCACAACGCTAAAAGGAAATTCGTCCCTCTTTTTGAAGACGTATGGTTGAAATTTCAACGAGTTGGGGGGACAAGAAAGTGTGGTTTCCTCAGTTATGATGGCATAACACTTCTATAAGGGAATTGAAACTCTGTTTTGAAAGAGTTAGGGTGTCTTTTTGTATGGTTTTGAAGACAAGATGGTGTGGCTTCCCGTAGTCTAACTCAGTCTTTGCGTTTAAGAGGAATATCGTGTCGTTTGAGTCGGAATAGAATGTTTTCAAATGTTTCAGGCGTTTGTAGATGTTTTGGTTTAACTCTGTTAGGTTATAAATGATTATAGAAGCGTTTCTGTTGGCTGTTATTGTTACTACAACTATTTGGAAAAGTGGTTCGTTCTTTTTGGAATGATAATCGTCTAAACACGGTTAAATAGGTCTAAAAGATCAATCAGTAAAGATGAAGATCTCAAACTTTTAAGTCTGACAACCAGTCTTACCAAAAGGTATCGTATTACCCAGTAACTGGGTTGTGGAGGCCAGATAGGCAGTCGCTCCATGTAAAACACTGCTACTCAGCTGCATGCGGTTAGACTGAAAGCCCAGCCCAACATGTTGGGAAAAGGCTAGGCAGATGATGATGATGTACATAAACTTATTATAATAAGCGAGTCCTCATTATTATTTTTTTATTTTTATTTATTTTCTAAAGCACTTAACATAGTTCACATTAAATTTAGCCACACAACGAAAACCTCTCAGGGTTTATCTGCATGTTGGCGAGCCGTTCATATAATCGTTTTTTAACAATGTTAATATTTTATAGGTACATTAATACATGACATATTAACAAAACACCTAAAATTTTCGCCATTCACCACTAACTTTTGAACCACAAAAACAAAAGAATAACCCTCAAACGATGCGTTTCTTTTTAATCCTAGAACATAAAACCATTTTTTTAAACGCGGTCATTTTCAAACTATTTTCCTTGGCACTCTGCTATTAGCTGTACAAGGGGGTTGAAAAACAATGGTTATTTGTTTGCGGGGCCCAAGTTTCATCCCTTACACAATATAGCTCTTACAGCGTTCGTTCGTTCGTTCACTCATTCATTCAACCCCCTTAGCGGTAAGCTTTATTGTTCATTCGCGAAATGAAAGTGAATGGTTTTTCATTTTTGTTTCTCATTTATAATTTTGTTGTTGCGCGTTGTAAGCTTTTCATAATTAGGATTTATTTTAAGTTTATGTTTATCTTTCATATTTTATATGAATTATGCTACCATTCTATCTCCCTTTATGTAACGTTAAAACCGGCTTTAGAAAGAGGAGTACCGCAAGGTTGGAGTATCTCCGATTTTTCCTTCTTGCTAGTATCAGAAAGCCTTTGGTAAGACTTCGATCCGTGATGACTACTGTCTACCAAGCGTTCCTTGTACAGACGCCAGCACATCAAGCTACCCGAAACTGTCAAATTTTCCCAATCAACTTTGAACCTTATGCTTTAGCGATAAAGTTGAAAGTCTATTAAAGAAATTTGACAGATTGTTGTAGCTTGATGTGCTAGTCTTTACCTATGTGGTAGTTAGTAGAAGGCCAATATGTAACAGGGTAAGGTTACTTAATTGTGGCAAATGCAATTAGAGATAAATAGTTCTTGATTTGAGAGAATTCTTAGTTACTGGCCTTTTGCCGCATCAACTATGGTTCCTTCATTACCGAAATCATATCCTACCCGTCATTTTCGACAGCTGATTCTTGTACCTACTGCGTATACTTTATTTTCGAATCTCTTTGTGTTATTATCGTCATTAAGGACAGTAAAAGCGCCAAATTCTATTAAAATCATTTTCTATATTTATTTAATTTAACACTGCTCTCAAACGGTCTAAGACCGAAAATCCAAAAAATGACATGGTGTCGGGAATGTGACAACTACCAACCCTCACTGGGCTCTTCATATCAAAAAGAAGACCGGTGTCCCAGCAGCAGTGGGAACGCTAAAGGCGGCTGATCGTACTGGTTTATCGGGGGGCACGGCAGTGCCCCCGCCAAGTCGAGCGCGAAGCAAACACTGCCGTACCATCCTTTACAGGAACCATTTCGCCGCATTTTCAGGCCCCTATTTGAGAACCTCTGGATAAGACCAGAACGCAGAAATTTTCGTCATCCAGTAAGCTATAATCACATACTTATAATCCAAAATTTCAAGTCTGTTGGTTATTTAGTTCCGAAGTTAAGCGAAAGCAAAGTTTCGCATTTACGACACTCACTCACTCATCATCAAAATAGAACTAGTACTTCCCATAAACTCAGAGTGCTGAAATTTGGTACAGAGTTAGGGTTTAATGGCCACATAAAGGGAAAACTATAAAAATTAGGATAATCGAAGATCTGGAGTACCTGGTGACCCTGATTAGAAAACACAAGAGCCCAACCAAACTATTAGAGATGGACATACCGCCTTTACAAAAAATATTCAACTTGGTGGGCCGCTTCATTTGATGTGAAAAAACTGGCCAAGTGCGAGTCGGACTCGCACACAAAGGGTTCCGTACCACAAGGCAAAAACGCAGAAAAAAACACGTTTGTTGTATGGGAGCCCCCCTTAAATATTTATTTTATTTTGTTTTTAGTATTTGTTGTTATAGCGGCAACAGAAATACATAATTTGTGAAAATTTCAACTGTCTAGCTATCGCGGTTCTTGAGATACAGCCTGGTGACAGACAGACGGACGGACGGACAGCGAAGTCTTAGTAATAGGGTTCCGTTTTTACCCTTTGAGTACGGAACCCTAAAAATCGAAGGTCTGAAGTATCTGATGAAGAACCCTCAGCTGGTCTCAGCTGTATTAGAGATACCCCCTTCTACTATTGGTATTACTACGACGAATAAATAAAAATCGACTGTCATTGCAAAAATCCAGCGTAGTGGCACACTTCTAATTTAATCTAGCCTATAGCGTCCCACTGCTGGGCGAATGCCTCCCCTTCTGCTTTTAATACGCATATAAATAAAATTAAAGGAAAACTCTGGATAAGACTAGACCGGCTTTTATACTTATACTTACAAGTTTACAAGAATAAATAGTCGAACGATTAACTTTATTCTCCTCGAACATTACACAAATTAAATAAACAAAGGAGGATGGACATAAATGTATGGCAGCTGGTACCCGAAAAACATGGCAACCAAACAAAATAATTTATATACAGTTTTAAAGATCTAATTTGATAGAGCAATAGTCGTTAGGGGGGATAGTGTCAGGTCGCTGTCCGTTCAGAGATATACAACCTTCAAAGGTTAGGTTAGGTTATCGTTAGGTTAGGTCATAAGTAACAATAATAGACTCTTGCTTTATCGTGACGTGACTGAATTTTATCTACCTTTTTTTTACCCCGTTTTTCCATTTACACTACGCTGGGGGTCGTAACGGAACGTACAATCCTTCCGCAACGCCCTAACCTAACCTTAACCTAACCTACATAATGTTAAAGGTTGTATAACTCTGAACGGACAGCGAACTGCGACTATCCTCCTTAACAACTATTGTTCTACATAATTAGACCTTTCAATCTGTATATAAATTATTTTGATTGGATGTAATTAGTTTTCAACAAAATAAATTAATAATAATAATTAATTAATAATTAATTACCAAAATCTCCTTACACTAAAATATTAATTTCGCTCAAAATTTGGTCAAAACATAATGCATTAGACTAAGAGTGGCGGTGATACCCGCACACGTCGCTAGATGACGCTGACTGTATTTTAAAACGCGCTTACGTTTGTTTTTCCGATAACCTTTTAATAATAATTTGATTCACGAATCCTTTTAAGTCAAAATTTGAGATCATACCCCGGGCATACGTGTACAGAGAACAATTCCCAATCTGTGTGGCGTATGCCCTAACAATTCACAAGAGCCAAGGTCTAAGTCTAAAAAATACCCTCATGGACATTGGCACCTCCATATTCTCTTGTGGCCAAGACTACGTGGCGCTTTCACGAGTAACCAATATTCATGGGGTGCACATCATAAATGTTGACTTCAAGAGTATAAAAGCTCAAGCTACAGCGATCACCGAATACAACCGGCTTAGGCGTAAATACCGCACCGATCTTTCAGAAATTAAACAGTCTAAAAGAATAAATAATGAACGCGAATGGGCAATACGAAAAACTGTTGCTACTGTACAAGAATCAGAACCGGAAAAAAATAAAAGAAAGATTTGTAATAATAAAAAAACTACTCCTAAAAAGAAAAAAACTGTGTTTAATAAAAAAATCTAATAAAATAAATCAATATACGTACAAAAAAAAAAGGTACGTACGTACGTATACGTTTCTACAAAAAGAAGTGAAATCCCACCAAAAACATTCTGTAAAAAACTAGCCAAGTCTCAATGGAGCTGCTTGTTTATCTCTAAAAAGTAATGAAATCTAGACAAAGTCGTACCAAGTCTAAGGTTCCTTACTGCGATTTCTTTATTATTATAGTTAATGTTGTGTGACTTGGCCGTTGAAGGGTACACAAGGGTACAAAACCAGGTGCTCCATGACACCATTGCACCAATCTGTCGCCAGAACCGCTACCCATTGACGATGGAAAATTGCCACTTGGAAAACGTTGATTCAATAACTAGTCAATTGTAGGCTTGATAAAGCTGCGTATTTCAATAATACTTATGCATAGGCGAGCCTGAAACAAACAGTATTAAAAATTATTTCCAGTACAGACGGACTTATAATCATTGATAGAAGTCCGTCTGTACGTCTATTTTATGTTAGATCGGTGGTCGATTTGACGCTCCAAAAAGAAGAGAGCAGAAGTCAGCATTGTCAATGCTGAATGCATGTGTTGCACAATCAACAACAGCCTAAAATGAGACACTAGCGTCCAATTACCAATACCAGTATGGGCTGTTATCTCGCTTAACAAACATAGGTAGTTACAACAGATATAACATTACGCGTATAAACAAAATTGACTTGTACCCACTAACGTATAAAGGATGTTCAACGGCCAAGTCACACAACATTAACTATAATAATAAAGAAATCGCAGTAAGGAACCTTAGACTTGGTACGACTTTGTCTAGATTTCATTACTTTTTAGAGATAAACAAGCAGCTCCATTGAGACTTGGCTAGTTTTTTACAGAATGTTTTTGGTGGGATTTATTTGAAACAAAAATACTCATCATCTACAGTCGTATGCACTATCAATGTAGATGCATTAAGAGGTATCAGAGATGAGACAATGGCTTTTGTTGTTGCTGCGGTTACCTTATATTGGATCACTCGCTTTGATGGGGTAGGTAGAACAGATGGTAGTCGGAAACGATTTGGAGTGATTACATTTCGAAATCAAGACATTACTTTTTTTAGTTATTAATATTTGGAGCCTGTTTTAGCACCTCCTTATTATATTTCACCTTTATAATAGGTAACATCACGTCTACTTTCCTTGTAGGGTTAGGCAGAGGACCACATCCACAATTTGCCCGTTATAGGTCCTTTGTAATAAGGACGAGCCTATCGCTCGAGCAGTGATAGCCCAGTGGTATCGGCCGAACCCAGCCAGGTACTTTGAGTATTTAATTTGATCACCATTGCTCTCAAAACGTTGAAGGAAAACATCGCGAGGATACCGGCTGCCATGTCCTTGAACCAAAAATTCGAAGACATGTTACATCCACCAACCCGCACTGGGCCTGCATGGTGGATTATGGCCCATTCCCTAGTAGCGGTATCTACAACGCCACATGAGAACAACGCGTCATACTGACGTCACGCACGTGATTTAACTCATTAATAAGAACAACTTTCACTATGGGATCAAACCTGAAATCGCGAAAAAAAAATCAGCTGTTCCCTACATTTATGTTCGCTTAAATGTAGGGAGCAGCTGATTTTTATTTCGCGATTTCAGGTTTGGTCCCATAGTAAAAGTTGTTCATAATGATGAGTAAAATCACGTGTTTAAGTATCGGTCACTAATTACCAATCACCCTATATATATATTATGTAACAGTACAGTAGTGTAAGAAAAAGTAATTGTATATTTATGGTCCGAATAAAAGGCTTTATTATTATTATTATAGGTAATGCCTCTCTGGAGACTGTGGAACAGACGGCCAGATTTTGTACATTGGCTTAACTTAAGCTTTGTTTAAATTGACACTTATAAAGTTGGGCTCATCCCAAAGCAAACTTATGTTGCACCAAGTTTCGGTACCACAAGTTGTGCAAGTGATGTTGAAATTTATGCCGTGCCTTAATTCGGCTTTACTTAATTAAGATTAGGTACCTAGAATAACGCAAGTAGGTTGGATTTTATAGGTCTAAACATGGTTCTTCCGGGGTAGTAATTCTGCTCCCCAGTAACATTTGCAGAATTAACAAATCCTTAGGTATACAAGGTCAAATTAAAACATGATAAAATATTTTTTCTTTTTCTGTGGGGTCATTGAGTTATTTGTTGTAAAATGAAATATCAATTTAAAAAATCAATTTATCGTGTATATGCTTCAACTGTGATGGGTATTGCTACCTAAATACGATAAGACAAAAGAAAACAGATTTTCTCAACTCATAGTTCAAATACAACCAGCGGTTTTTGACCCCAAAAAAAAAAACAAATATTGTTGTATTTTATTTTATCGTGTTTATACAGGGTTATTGGTAAAACATTAACAACCTCTTAAGAGGTCATTGAACTCATCATTATGAACAACTTTACTATGGGACCAAACCTGAAATCGCGAAAAAAAATCAGCTGTACCCTACATTTTGACGAGTTATACGAACATAAACGGCCTTTACCTTCTTTCCTAACCTGTGTAAATAATGAAATAGGAAAAGTTTTTCCTACGAAAACCCAGAAACTTAACGCACGAATATTTTACTAACTGTTAACAATTTACTTCACGAAAGGAAAAAAATGCTAAAATCAACACGACCTTTCCAAAGTGCCTTTAGAAAAACTAGCTGTGAATCAGTAGATTTAAGGCAAAAGTCACGTGGAACGAACGAAACTTGCGGAGAGACCGAAATATAAAAGATACGCAGGAGAGAAAGGGATGGTAGATGACGCCGTCACCATACAAATGCTGCCATTGAAAGCTAAAGTTTGGGAGATGAAAGAAATGTATTTCCGTATAGTCTACAGTTTTTTCCTTAAAGATATTTCTATGCGATTAAGATTTTTGTGAAAGAGATATTGTATTTACTACGTTTTCTAAAGGCCTGGTGTCAAGGAAGCACTTAAAAACCTCGGGCTTCACAAAATATTGTGACCTGTTCTACGAAACAGTTTTGTCAAAAGATTTAGGAAATGTTTGGTGTGGTTTTCAAAAATAAATAAAAAAAAGTGCGATTTGGACTCGCACACGAAGGGTTCCGTACCACAAGGCAAAAACGCAGAAAAAACACGTTTGTTGTATGGGAGCCCCCCTTAAATATTTATTTTATTTTGTTTTTAGTATTTGTTGTTATAGCGGCAACAGAAATACATAATTTGTGAAAATTTCAACTGTCTAGCTATCGCGGTTCTTGAGATACAGCCTGATGACAAACAGACGGACGGACGGACAGCGAAGTCTTATTAATAGGGTTTCGTTTTTACCCTTTGGGTACGGAACCCTAAAAAGGATGACTCTTCGTCATCTTAGATATCGTATATTGTGATGGTAGCTTCGGTTTCCTTTGCATTTATAACAACATACCTACTGTGATCACCAATCCCTGGTGACAATGGTAATATTCCCTTCGATTCAGAAACTGGAAATACAAAGGCTTCCAAAAATTAGTTGACATTTTTCCACTTCAGCAGTGACACATCACCGCATAATTTAAAATGGTAGTGATCCAAATGTTTGAACTGCTACAAAAATTTTATTGACTAATTGAACTTACCTTATCATAAAAAATATCAAGTAATCCCTTAGGGGCTGCCTCCACGAGCGAGAGAATCGCGGCGATATTATCGTCGTGCCACGTATTTCTATACACTCTCTTAGAACGTGTCTCCACACGGCGATTTCATCGCCGCGGAAATTTGATGGCGCGGCGAGACTATCGCCGCGATTCTCTCACTCGTGGAGGCAGCCCCTTAGGAGTTCAGCGGGATTGTCCGAAAGGGTTATCGCTGGCCCGGAACATAAAGGGCTGAGGAAGGAACACGGGTGGGTTTTAGTCAGTAAGAGTCTGACACTCCCTTCCGCGCCACCCAGAGCGGGAGGGGTCATTTGATGATTTCCCATCCGCAAAAAAAAAAAAAATATCCCTTAGGAGTGCCTGATTTTTTTTTAATTTTAATAAATTATACC
The DNA here is from genome assembly GCA_948474745.1 of Oligia latruncula. Classification (NCBI taxonomy): domain Eukaryota; kingdom Metazoa; phylum Arthropoda; class Insecta; order Lepidoptera; family Noctuidae; genus Oligia; species Oligia latruncula. The sequence goes on along the minus strand of OX419707.1, from coordinate 11,068,433 downwards.
TAATGTGGCATCACAGCTGAAGTGGCAAAATGTCAACTTACTTTTGGAGGCCACTGTACACATGTGATTAATGATCATAGATCCGAGTAATAGGGAAGATCCGACTAGAGGGGATCCGAGTAGAGAGACTGTTTCATCTAATTTGTTTGTTGAAAACTCTAGTACATATGTAGGTATGTACATAGAATGTCAGATGTCCATTAGAGTTAAGACCATTATAAGCAAGCACGACACGCAAGGGAAAGAAGTTGACAGGCTTATGGGAACACATCATAATGCCATAAAAGAGTTTGTTGTTAAACTATGTGAAAAGCCATGACTTGAATTTCCATGGTGTGTGTTTTGGCACAAATTAGCTAAACGTCAAAATACGAAACCGAACTTCTTCGAACAAAACAACGATTTTTTTTAAACCCAGGTTTAAACCATCGAGCCTAATTTGAGTGCCGAACTTTATTCCGACAGTTTTAAAGTTCTAATTTAAAAAAAACTGACGTTAAAACTGAGTCTAAGTTGTCATTTTTGTATTAAGAACTTTACCCCAAGCGGAATAAAGTCCGAAATAGAATAACTAGCTCGCAGGTTTGGGTCTGGTTTGGGTTTGGGTAGTTCAGAACTCGTTTTGTAATAGGACGGCTTGAGTCAGCCGACGGAGATTTGATGTGCAGGGGGTCTACTCCGAAGCGGTTAACCACTGTATCGGCCGAATGTTCGGTCATTTTCTACTACCATTAATTTCCTATATTGACTATTGGTCCCGACCAAACTGTGCCAATCCGAACCTTTTTAGAACCCTTAACCCTTTTTTTACCTTTTTTTTTAATTCGTAGTAGGACAACAATATTCGAATCAGAAAATGACCGAAGATTCGGCCGATACAGTGGTTATCCGCTTCGGAGTAGACCCCCTGGTGTCACGAACGTAGGAATAATTTGATTGCAGCTCATTAGATATTTTTGTCGCCGCCAACTGGCTTAATTAGCCATTCAGTTAACTGCCTAGCCTTTTAACTAGACGGTATTATGATCAGTTAAAAAAATACCGGGTATTCATTTTTATTATTATCTGCTAAAAGTACCTACCTAACTATGTTGACTTGAGAGTTTTGGGTCTTTTATTATGGCTTGATCAACTCAAAAAATGGTATAAATAATCTTTGAGTCAAATTATGTAAACATCCCAATCTATTTTTTTAAATTCTACCCATGTGGTAGTGTGGAAACACGGGATACAGTTTATATGAAAAAAAATATTTCTTTGGTTAATAAACTTGAAAATTGGCAATATTTGCCTCATTAGATAATAAACTATGTCAGTTTTAGTTTTAAAAAACCTTCACAGAGGATTTAGGGGTGAAAAAGTTAATACGTAAGAAAAAAAAAAATAACCCGCCGCCGTCGGATTTACTCGAAGCTCGGTACTAATACTTAAAACAAAATATAAAAAAGTATTTGTTTTATTTTTAAAAATCGACTCCTACCGGGGTGGAAAAGGGTAATAAAGTTTAAGAGGTGGATTTTACTGCTTGCTACCATTAACTCGAAAATAGGTAAGTTTATCAATGGAAACATACCAAACGCTTTTTTCAGGAAAAGGGACGACACAGTTTATTTGACAAATCTTATTTTTTTGATCTGTATACTTAAAAATTGGCCCGAATACATATTTATCTAATTATATGATAAAGATCGTAAACATACATTTTCGAAATTTTTTGAGTAAAGTACGAAAGACACACCGACGAAGTCGCGGGAAAAGTGCTAGTATTTTGTAAACGTTTATGATGTATAATCTAAAGCACCACTTTACGTATTTTTGCTTTTATTTGGTAAGAATCTGACCTCTCCTGATTCCTTATACAGATTGTATCAACGTGAATTTCCATACAAAAGATGTTCAATCAACTCAGCCTATCGCAGTCCACTGCTCGACATAGGCCTCTCCCAGGCTGCGCCACAACACCCTGTCCTCCGCCTTCCGCATGCAGTCTGTCCCAGCCAGCTTCTTAAGGTCGTCGGTCCATCTTGCCGATACGCGGTCTCCACTCAAGGACTAGACTGCTGCACCAGCCATAGGTCTTTAGACAAACATGGTCAGCCCAATTTGCTTCAGCTTCAGTTTGCTTAGACTAAGGTCTTCAACCAGTGCTTCCTGCTCGTCATGACATACGATGCCGGAATGTAGACACTGACAGTCGGGTTGGTCCACAATTCAAGGTCACTCATTATGCAGCGGGCTATGCTTGGAGGTTCTTTGAAGGATAAAATCAGGAAAGAAGTTATCCGAAAAAGAACCGAAATAGCTTGCAGAGTAAGTGAAAGATGTTGTCATCCGACAAATAGCACTCCTGTGATGACACTAATCACTCTCTTCCTGTTGCTAAACAATTCTCCCCACATAACTCCCCGTTATTGAATACAACAGTGACTAGATAATTTACTGGTAACAAAATGAAACGCCGCTTAAACTCCTCCCCGCAACTTTAAACAGTTGTGAAACTAAATCGAACACGTTAACCTGCTTTGGTAACTTTTGTGCGATTCACTGTTTACTTGTTTATTTTTAATTGGTTGCTTTTGCTTATTGCATCAACAACGAAAAGCTACTATAGTGATTACTTAAAACAGTTTAGCATATTCAGCCTAAAATGTTCCCACTGCTGGGATACAGGCTCCGTAATCCGTAATCAGGCACGTAGGCCCAGTGTGGCATGGTAGATGTCACATGTCTTCGATTTTGTTTCGTTCAAGAAAATGCCGTATTCCTCACGATGATTTCGTTCACCGTTTTGAGAGCAGTGGTGATGAATTAATTTACACAAAGTAAAGCGGGTCTGGGTTCGAACCTACGACCTACAACTCGTAAGTCCCGGCCGGTACCACTAGGCCTACATTGCTCTGCTCAGTTTTGAGTGCACACTATGACAGGTCTACTGTCAGTCAGAAGACAAGTATTAACAATTTTAGAGAAATTAATATTTTTTTGGAAGAATCGCTTTGACGATTCTCCGACTGCATCAATCGATCGTTTATATAACAAAATGGTATTCTATTCTTCTAATGTCTGAAATAAGTGAAGAATTTTCAAGTAATTTTTTTAAGCAATCTCACATATAAACCGCTAAAACCCAACTGGGACTATCCTTCCAGCCTTTTTAAGTCACCAACTAAAAGACTGGAAACAATAATAACAAACTCTGTAACACTGCCAATGAAAGGAAAATGATCTGACTTCCATTGTGCGCTTTGTCCGTCCAAGATAACGTTACAACGTGCACGTATTTCCATACATTTCATGGACGGGATTTCCACTAAATGGGTATTCCTCGAAACGCATCAACTTTGAAACGCACCAAAAGTACTCCTCGAAAAATTTATAAAAATACTAGCTGTTCCCCGCGGTGTCACACGCTGCGCGGCTCCTAAGGGTCGTAGCGTGATGTTATATAGCCTATAGCCTTCCGCGATAAATGGACTACCCAACACTAAAAGAATCATTCAAATCGGACCAGTAGTTCCAGAGATTAGCGCGTTCAAACAAACAAACAAACAAACAAACTCTGCAGCTTTATAATATTATATATTAGTATAGATAATTCCTCGAAATGCATCAACGATGAAACATAAGAGCATGAAAGATTCGTAATAAACGATATCGATAGACATTTCATTTGGTGCGTTTCGAGGGATACCCCCACTAAAATAATTTGTCACGTTAGAAATTAGAAAAGCGCATATTAATTTAAACAAAGAAAATAAAACCAAGAACCGTAGAAACAATACACAACCCACCCAATCCATTCCAACTCATCATCATTCTCCTCCCCTTATCCCAATTTATTTGGGGTCGGCGCAAATGTCTTTATCTTCCATACTTTTCTCTATTAGTCGTCATCTCGGTAGTCACCCCCTTTCTGAATATATCATCATTCACACAATCCATCCATCGTTTATTTGGTCTTTCGTCCATCATCTGCCCAGCCTTCTCCCAACTATGTTGGGGTCAGCTTCCAGTCTAACCGGATGCAGCTGAATACCAGTATTTTACATGGAGCGACTGCCTATCTGACCTCCACAACCCACTTACTGGGTAATACGATACCCCTTGGTAAGACTGGTTGTCAGACTTTCGGGCTTCTGACCCGTAACGACTATCAAAGATCCACGAATGACAGCCGGGACCGACGGCTTAACGTGCTTTCCGAGCCACGGACGGGTCTTGGTATGTAAAGATGGTCACCCATACACGGACCAACCGTGGCTAGCGTAGCTTAACCTGATCGATCGGCCTGTGCGGCTCTTATTATTTAGCCACGGGCCCCTGTCTTTCGTACAATCCACTCAAACTCATATGCATAAAAGTAACCCTGCTCCTTATTAACCAGGATCCTAAGCAGTAAAAGCTAGATACTGGATAGTTCGCTTTAAATCGGAATTGAATTCGCATTGGAGCGTCTCTCTGTATTCGGGTGAGGCGTCTGCCGCTTATTCGATTTGTTGCTAGTACGAGATTTGAGTTTGTAAGACTTTGTCGATTATAATTTGGGAAGGGTGGATGTGGCAGTTCAGTTTTGGACCAATAATATTATACACTAAAGAAGGCTAAAAGTCACCCAAAGGGCAATGGAGCGGGCTATCATGGGAGCTTCCCTGCGTGATCGAATCAGGAATGAGGCGATCCGCAGGAAAACCAAAGTAACCGACATAGCCCGAAGAATTGCCAAACTTAAGTGGCAGTGGGCAGGGCACATTGCTCGCAGAACAGATGGCCGATGGGGCCGAAAGGTTCTGGAGTGGCGACCGCGTACCGGAAGACGTAGCGTTGGAAGGCCTCCCACAAGGTGGTCCGACGACCTTGTGAAGGCCGCAGGAACCCGTTGGATGCGAGAAGCGCAGAACCGGTCGAAGTGGAGGTGCTTGGGGGAGGCCTATGTCCAGCAGTGGACGTCTTTCGGCTGAGATGATGATGATGATGAATATTATACACTGACTACCTGACTACCACGTTTGTCTAGTGATCGTAAGCATGACTGCTGGATTCCTTACTCCCAGGTTGGGCAAAGTGTGTCAGGTTTCCCCAGGTTGGGGAAAGGAGAGTGTACTATTAGTATACTCTGCCTAACTCTTCGGGAATTTTTGTTAATAGTTATAAATTGTCATTACTCTGAAGATAGGTTTGTTATCATCATTGTCCACTGCCTTTTTGGCTTCTGTTTTTTGACAATCTTCTCCGGAGGGTCTAGACAAGTGGCAATCGCTATCTAAGTATTTCGTATTTCTAAAACTGCTTCCAATATATTTAATTGTATTTATTAATTTGTGAGAGCTTCTATCATCTCTTGCGAATATGTCGCTGAGACTGAGAATGTCACATGTCTTCAGCCTCATATGCTGTTGGTTGGCCTTCTACTTCACTAAGTGCTAGTGGTAGTTCAATTGTGTGTTGTGCAAGTCTTGTCTGATATATATCCTATGCTGACCTACTTCTCGCATTACTGTTCTTATATTGAGGTCTTCGTTGCTTATACTTTTATTGAACATGGAGCCTATTTATTAATGTTCATTATTTTTCTGAATGAGAAGTACCTTTTAACTTACAGACTTGTAAGTCATTTCATCCTACAGATGTCTTAAATACCGCATCAAAATCGAAACATCCAACTATATTCTTCTTAACTGAAGGGTCTTGAGCAAAATCCTCTTTATGGAGAACTATTGAATAGAAGCGACTTTCAACTAGCTATACGAATGAAAGTGAACTTGGAAACAACTGTATTAATTGATAATTTGTGTACCGATGCACCTGATTGGCATTCTGAGGGTGTGAGAGATATTTTTATTTTATCTTTAAATAACTAGCTTCTGCCCGCGGTGAAATTTCTTGTTCCCTAAACCTACCCCGTCGCATCGCATCGTCTGCCTTCTGTCTGTTTTCGCTTAGCGTTCATTCTGACTTTTTTCTTTTCGCTCCGCTACTAAGGGCCCTGGCGTGATGCTATCCTTTCTCGCGGAATTGAGCAATCAAATTAAGTAACTATAGATTTGAAGATTTTTTTTTTCAAATCCGACCGGTAGCTCTAGAGATTAGTGCGTTCAAACAAATAAACTGTTTATCTTTATTTATTTATTATACATAGACATATACAGATATAGGAAGAAAGTGAAAAGAGTTGACAAATGAAAGTAGTTATAGACGCTACACACACATTAATATTAGTGGACGATACAGTAGTGGCGATCACAATAAGTCATAGTTCATGTAAATGGTTTTGAACTAGCTGACTCGGCAGACGTCCTGTCCAAACAAAAATAAGTAAGTAAGTGAGTAAGTAAGTTCATACAAAAATTCCTTTAAAAAAACCATTTTTAGTCTTTTTTTCAGGCATCTATTTCATTATTTTTTTCTTTCCCTTAAAACCTTATTCGGACTATAACGAACATTTTTCGATTTATTAAGAAAAGAAAATTTTGCAAATCGGGGCTGTCATTCACAACTGAAGCCGACCAACGACCAGCATTTAATTTTTTTTTTATTTGATTTGTATGAGCTTTTCTACTCTCCTTATTTATTATAATGGACACACACTTACCCAGCGTATGGCACTCGTGGGTTGCAGCTGAAATTCATCGTCATGTGACTGAAATAATGTCAGATGACACCAACACCTTGTGTTGTCATCTGACATTATTATTTATTTTATTAATTTATCCATTCATTTCAGGCATCAAGGCCCATATAAAACACATACAATACAATATTAATAACATAAAAATACTATAAATTCATACAACATTATAATTAAGTACACTAAGAAACTAATGAACACGAAGTGTCTGCGTCGTGTTTCGCTGACTGGTGTCATGTATCCGGCCAGGAAACCGGCGGTACACAACACCCTTCGGCCAGAACTCTTCCTTGAGGAACTTTTCGAGATGATGTGTCGGAACGCGCACCATGAACGACTTGAAGTTCGTGTTGTGACGCGTCTCCAACTTCTCGACCCTCAAAGTCCAGTTGGTCTTCACACGCATGTACTCCACGACCTCCTCAACCTTCGTGGAGTGGTGCAGTCTGGACACGTACAGCTGTGTCGTCGGGATTGCTGGACGCAGCAGCATTATGCTGAGCTGAGGCCATTTTTACATTCATGCTGTAAAGACAAATGGTCTTAGTTTAACCTATTTAAATGTCTTTGATTGTAACCATTATTTAGAGGACTATGAAAGTATAATTCAGTAGAAAATCTTTGAAACTTTATTTTATGACAAAACTTGTTTGCACTGCCACAAAAGACACAGTTTATTTTTGAAAGCATATCAAAAGAAAACTCCTCTAATTTCATAACGCATGAGTTGGGAAATGTATAGACATGCAATGACGCATCCTTTAACAATACGTCTGTCTCCGTCTAACGTACGGACGGACGTGTGAGTGAAAGAGACGGAGCACGTTCATAATCTGTCAACAAGTACACGCTAATTGCACACTCGGGTTGGTTCGTAGGGTGTAAATGCATTCTGAATAAATCTGGACAGTTTTATTTTTTTTTTTGTATGTATGGATATCGGTTGTCATGAATGGGCACGTGATGCATAAAGATGAGAATTATATCGAACGAAAAATATTGAGAATGAAGGTGGGCAAATTGAAATAACGATGGCTAAACTGCATGAAATAAAACAACGATGAATCAATCAATTGTGGATTGATTGATGATAAAAAAAGTAATTTAAAAAAATTAAACCGACTTCAAAAAGAAATCAACTCAAAATTATGAAATAATTTTAATTTCGGAAGTCGGTGTCTTTGGGATCTGTATTTTATAGTTTTAGTTTTTTGCCACCGACTTCCGAAATTAAAGTTATTTCATAATTTTGATTTCATTTCTTTTTGAAGTCGGTTTAATTTTTATTTTAATTACCTAGTATTTTATTTCGTAATTTTTAGTTTTTGCACTAGAATTTGAGATGTTTTCCCTTTGGCACTTACACACTTACACACCGTCACACTTACACGTATTAGTCCATATCTTGAAAATTACTGAATCGATTTTGATGAAACTTGCACGGTTCCCTAAGTTGAAGTAAGCCAATAAAAAAATGGTCACGATCCGATTAAAAGTCGCATAGAAATGCGTGGACAAACGTCTATAAAATTTGGTATATTTGTTTGGAAGCCCTAATAGATTGTCATATGTGAATATAATGCAATTCCAATAATATTACATACACACGTGTCGAATTAATAACTTCCGTTTTTTGAAGTCGGTAAAAATATATAGCTATGAAGAGGGTACCTACACTACCTACATGATGACTGCTAATAGAGATAGATAGAAGACATGCTGCGTTGACTCCAAATAAATGAGAAAGTGATGAGTTTCAATTTTCTTGTAAGAAAATAAAGAAAACATAGAATTCCATCTCTTTCGCACTTTCGAACTTTGCAGGAACTTCAGAACAAGAGTTTGCCTAAGAGTAATAAAAGTTAGAATGCATGTCTATGCAAACTCGTTACAAGTTTCTTTTAAGTCAGGTTGGAAAATATAACAAGTTGCGTGGAAGAAGAACAAACTGTCTTTAACTGAGTAAAATAAATCTGGCATGTTTTGGTACTAATTCTGGAACATACTCTATTGTTTTAATAGAATAGAATAGAATAGAATTTCTTTATTTGTAAGAATGTAGTTTTACATAGTATGGTGTCAAATATTTTTTAAGTTCTATGCACTCTACCATAACATATGGTGTACAAATATTCAAATGTCATATTATATAACTACGTACAATTAATTTTATTATAAGATTTAATGATTAAAAATGTCCAATATGAATTATTATAATTAGGTAGTCGTTACTTTAAAATCAATATCAAAATTAAGTACATGTCATCTTGTATTTTTACAATATTCCATATATGTAATTTTCAATCATTATTAAAGGTGACAAGATTTTCTATTGTGACCATTTTTAATAGTAATGGTTCAATAGAAACAGTTTGGAGGTGGCCAGTTTTTGTAAGTTTACATGTGTTTGTAGTGTGTATCTTGTTGCCAAAAGACGGACACCCCCTTTTTTTATTGGGTGGGAAATCATCAAATGACCCCTACCGCTCTGGGCGGAGCGGAAGGGAGTGTCAGACTCTTACTGACTAAAACCCACCCGTGTTCCTTCAGTTGCCTGTGCCAGGGGCCACGGTATCTCTTTCCAACAACCCGCGACCCTGGCGGGCATCAGCCCTAGTGGACCCCGTCAGTTAGTGCTGACATCTCCTTGAGGCGCGCGTGGAACAGAACGCGCCGTCGACCCAGGCCTGGTCCATACCGGACGGCGAGCTGCCGATTGCTCGCCGTTCGCAAGCCCGCGCCTACGGTGTACGGGTACTAAATAGCTATAAAAGTGTTTTTTTTTTTGGTTTCATATACTGTTTGGGACAGTATAGCTGAACAAAGGCCTCCCCAAATCTTTCCAGGAACTATGTTACTGCACCACCTCGAACCAGCCCTCGCGGTACGCGTCGGGGTAATCTCACCACCTCTTTCTGGGCCGGTCTCGGAGGCGCCGTCCATCTTTAGGCACCTCTTGTGTGAAGACTTTTGCCTAACGGGCATGCAGCTGATGTGACCCGCCCATTTCCATAAAAGTGTTGCGCATTTTAAAACTTTCACGCCTATTGAATTCACCGAGAATTCGCTAGTTGTGTTATAATAAAAGTCAAATGTAACCAAAAACAAACAAACCTGCCGATTGCTATTGATGCAAAAACCAACTACAAGGGTTAATGGATGAAACACCAAAGGAAAGACCGTTCTAAGGATTTCAATAATACGTTTATTAATCCTTTTATTTATATAATGGAAGGTGTTTCCTAATATTACGTGAGACGTGTGATCCCACACAAGGCTAATAGAGTAGTACATATATAGGTCAGACGGAATTACTTCAATTTTTTGCCTAGAATTTTCGCAAGATTTATCCTGACTTTTCCCTGGACCACAGCCACTCTATCCCGGCAGTATGAATGCACCTCGTTAATTAGACGGTTTATTAGAGATTCAAGTGTTGTACGCTACAAATATACAAGGAGAAGTTTTCTACCTATCTCTTTATGTACCCTTTTACCGTTCGTTATTATTCTTTGAGCCTTTTCTGTTTTTTTTTCGTTATTATTTAATAAGCTTAGTGCATGTGTGGCGTGTTGGGGGTTCTTTTGTTTTTATAAAGATTTTTGTTTTAAAATGAGTGTTAAGTAGGTTTTTTATTTTTTTTATCAGCAATGGTGGCCTAGTAGAAACTGACTTACGTGTCTGGTTCGAACGCAGGCAGGCACAATACTTTGTGTAATTTATTTCATCACCACTGCTCTCAAAACGGTGACGGAAAACATCGTGAAGAAACCAGCATGTCCTAGAACCGAAATTTCAAAGACATGTGATATACCCTACCCGCACTGTGCCCGCGTGGTAGATTATGGCCTGCTCACTCTCACAGAGAGGAGGCCCGTGTCCCAGCAGTGGGAATTTTATAGGCTGATTATACTATTTAATACTTTGTCTACGTCATAGAAATGCTGTGTCTTTTTCGTCCGTTTTTTTTTTTTTTTCTGTTGAGTAATCATCGAATGACCGCTCCCGCTCTGGGTGGAGCGGAAGGGAGTGTCAGACTCTTACTGACTAAAACCCACCCGTGTTCCTTCTTTAGCCCTTTATGTTCCGGGTCAGCGGTAACCCTTTCGGACAATCCCGCTGAGTCTGCAGTTACTTGTGGAATATTTATCATTTAATAAAGGGATGGCCGTTTTGGAAATAACAGAGGCACAAAATATGCTCCTTACGTGCATAGTCACCATAATATTGTTGCATTTCATTGTTCATGGTATTGTAAAGGCTACTATTTTTTTTTTGAAATGGGTTTGCTCTTGACTTGAATCTAGGTCAGAGATGACAGAGACAAAGTCGACGATGGAGTGAGCTTACCCAGAAGAAGCCTGTTCACTCTTACTTTGAAGAGATTCGGGTTGAATCTAAAGAATAACAACCGACTTCCAAAAAAGACACTGCAAAGTGAAAAATAACTTTAATTTCGGAAGTCGGTGGCAAACGGATTAGTATAGCGTTATGTTTATGTACTATTGTATTAAGTTAGCAAGTTCAGATAAACTCCAAAATCCTATCCCGGATCAGCTTGAAAACTTAACTGGATGCAGCAGTACCCTTCCGAACACAAGTGTCGATATTACAGTTCTCCAAGTGGAATAGTTAGCAGCCAAACTTTTGTGGAACACTGTTCCCTTTTCGTTCCTTGAGATTCGGTGGAGCCAATCAGTTGGCTTGAAAACTTAGTTCTAATTATTTTGAAGGGTAGTTGCAAAGGATTTTGTTCTTTGTTAGAAAACTGTTTCTGACAAATAATCAGCTGTCTAATTTGTTACTTACTTTTGAGTTGAGATATTTTCAATGAAAAGTTTATATCATTTTTATCATTGCATAGATCCCAGTTTTGAGAAAATAATTCGATGCGATATCAAGATAATTTATTATAGTCAGGTGTTATTTCAAGTTTTGTCTTTAAATTTTAAGTCTTTTATTGTATTTAGACAGGTAAAAATAACAAAATTAAATTCTAACATAACTAAAACTATACAGAAACTAGAAAATAGCGTCGAAAAACTCATCCGCATCGCTGTCGACTGGTAATGTACCCAAGAGACTGGCGGCATTACCACGTTGTATGGCGATGCTTAGCCTCTGGCCAAGGTAAAAGCCAGCCCTTGGGTCACGGGAAGTGTCAACCAGCCGTTTCGAAATATCTTTAAAAAGACCATGAGCACTCGGACCCCACGGCCCGAGGGTTTCAACCCCAAACGGCTCGAAAATATAATTTCCGATGAGGTTATTATATTTTCGCCGCTTGAGGTTCTCCGCAGCCGCAGCAGCAGCGCCAGCACAGCATGCCGAGCCAGGAAGATGGGATGGCGCAAGAAATGTCTTTAAATAAGTAAATCAGTGCTAAAACATTGCAATAATTATAAAACCATAATCAGCTTCGACTGGCCTGTTGGTCTAGTGGTCAGTGACTATGACTGCTATGCCGGAGGTCGTGGGTTCGATTCCCACCCAGGACAAATGTTTGTGTGATGAGCATGATCATTTGTTCTGTGTCTGGGTGTAATTTATCTATATATGTATGTATTTAGAAATATATAAGTATGTTTATCAGTTGTCTAGTACTCATAACACAAGCTCTGCTTAGCTTGAGACTAGACGGCGTTGTGTGATAGTTGTGGAATATATTATTATTATAGCTTCTATCATTCCCTTAATAAACACTGCATATTATGACCTTCTGATGGGTACGACCCTCGTAACATCCCAGGATAACATCTTGAATGGATTAACCTCTATGGATTATCCTCTGTGTTAATCCAGGACGTAGTCTATCTGCGTTTCACTTACATCCAAATCCATTCAGCCAATCTTCCGTTTTATAAATTCTTAGTACCTAGAGAGTACGAAAACACCAAAAACACAAACGAATCAATCTAAGTATAGGTATCAACTAGGATTGGAACGGGGACAGTAAAAAGAGTTATCAAATAAAGAGTCGGCTATTCAATCCAGATAAAAGGTTTCCGATCCAGATGTCTGCATCCATTCTCAATACTACGTATGAATGTCTGGAGCTTTTCAGCGTATATGTTGATAGAAGATAGAATTTAACAATGGGAAGGTTTCAAGATAATGCCTTAATACCCTGAGATTTTGGGTAAATATTTCGCGAAGCGTTTTATGCCTATTTTGCATGGAAATAGATTAATCGAATTAAATGAACATTTCTCCTTCTTTGGACTAACAAACTATTATCAAATCGTGGTGAAAAGTTCACGCAGCAGCAAGGGTGATTGCGGAGCTGGTCACTTGATTTTAGGTAACTGCCCAACGATTTGTGTCGGCAACATCCCGACACAAATATAAATAATTATGCTAGTTGGGCGATAAACTTCGCTTGCGCGATGCAGGATTTTGCGTCACGTCAGTGTGATGCATGAGGCATTGTAGATGCCGCCAAACACTTGATACAGTCGACCGTCCACTGCTACGTAGGATGTGCAGGGAGAGGTGAACACGCGGTTCTTTTGTTTTCCAGTCAAGCGTAGCGTGCCCGTCGATCGCAGTGGATGATCCCGTTAACATTTTGTATACAAAGCAAAACTAGGTACATAATTATGTGTAGTGTTGTAGCTTAGCCGAAAGCTTCTTTAAAGCAGTGCCTAATCTAAGTATAGACGTTCAATTTGTAGATGAACACACTAGGCCCAGCGGATTTATCGAAGCTTAGGGCCGAAAAATAAACATGTAGGTACTGTTATTATAAATACTGGTATTTCAGCTGCAACTGGTTATAATTACTGGAAGCCGATCCGAATACAGTTGGGAAAAGTTGCCTAAAAAAATTTACTACACCCTGGGCCGCGGACAGCTCTAACTGCCTCCAGTGTGACATCACTCTATGATTGCCTTAACCATTCTTACGGGTAGCTTACCGTCCGATCAGGACCAGGCGCGTACGTGTTCCACGCGCGCCTCAAAGGGATGTCAGCAGCAGAGAAGGGGCCTCTTAGGGCCGAAGCCTGCCGGGTCAGCGGGATTGTCCGAAAGGGTTACCGCTGGCCCGGAGCATAAAGGGCTAAGGAAGGAACATGGGTGGGTTTTAGTCACTAGGAGTCTGACACTCCCTTCCGCTCCACCCAGAGCGGGAGGGGTCATTTGATGATTTACCCTCCGAAAAAAAAAAACATTCTCACGGGAATAATGCACCAATTACTTTCCAACAACTTCCGTGCCTGTCTGTAGACACGAAAATCACGATCGATGCATTTAAACTCAAAACTTTCGACTAGTTTCAACTAAATATATGCAATACGTGTCTAAACCCGATGCTAATTAGTTCACCTCAGGAGTGTGAACCGTCCTTGATTAGTGGAACTCACTTGGGTGTCAACATTAGACTTGGTTTGGTTTAACAGTTAATTGTCATGCTTTTTGGCTTATCTGGGTCGGGCAGAGGTTACTTATGTTATGTTAGTACTTATGATTTAGCAGCCTTTTACAAGAATTGCAATTATCATTCGCCTGCCCTTATCATCCTAATTAGCATGCAATAAACATTATTGTCACTGAATTAATTTCTTTTATATTAGTAGTCATCATCATCATCATCATTTCAGCCGTAAGACGTCCACTGCTGGACATAGGCCTCCCCCAAGCACCTCCACTTCGACCGGTTCTGTGCTTCTTGCATCCGACGGGTTCCTGCGGCCTTCACAAGATCGTTAAGTAATACAATTATATAAATTGAGAAATTATAGTTATGTCAAAATTAAATGAATATTATTTATATTTATTATTTAATGAATTTTATACGATTATTCAGCAATATTAATGTCATCTTGTGTCCTTTTCAGGTAGTAAGTAAGTACATTATAATTATAATTTTATATGAAGTTAAATACGATAGACTAAATCTTATTGTTTCTAAAGGACAGATCGCCACTTTTGTACATGAGAGAAAATCGCTATTTTATAGCTTAAAATAGCGATTTTCTCTCTACTAATTAATATTCTTTTACTGAGTAAAACAGTTTTGGATTAGGTATAGTTTTAGCCTTTTTTGGAATAATAATACTAATAAAATAATAATAATACTGATTATAGTTTTAGCCTTTTGGAATATTGTTACTGATTTTTCAGTTTTAAATATTTTGGGCAACTTATTATTATATTTTTATTGCCATATAATATGGGCTATCACTTAACATTTTAATTCTTGAGGATGGAGGTCTATATCTTTATGGTAGACGCATGCTACCTATTTACTATAGTCGGACTTTAATTAGCTACAGTAAAATGACAGCTTATGTGTTACTTAAATGACTGAAATTGGCGTATTTTTTGTTTTTTCGCGGCCATCAACCAAATCTTGTTTTTCTAGTACAAAACAGTGTAACAACCGAAACTTATTTGACATGCATATCTCTAAACTCAGTCCGAAATTAGTTATTAAGAAGTGTCATTTTACTGCAGCTAATTAAAATTCGGACTATAGTTGGACCATTGACCTATTATATATTTATGACTTTGTTGCCAGAAAGTACATACTTAAGCAACATTTTACGGGGAATATTGTTATTCATGTGTTCCGATGTCAACAGAATAATCTTTACGAGTCGAATCGAATAATGAAATTCGCACATGCAAATATTTTCGCTGCGATTCCGATTAAATCTGTGACGTAGAGTAATGAATAAAGAGACTGTTGAATAATAAATTAATGTTCTATTTTTGTCACATTGCACTTTCACACGTGTCTCGCGCAAACTAGCATAGCTACTTAATAATTCGTTTGCACAACAGTTGATTTTATAACGAACGTGAGCACAAAGAAAGGATTAAAAAAACATCTCTTATAGGGGTTAAATAGGAGATGAAAGTTTACATGGAAATTCGTCAATTTTGTCGGTGAGAAATCCCACCGGGCCATACGGCCTGTTGAGGACTAAGTTTCTATAGTTGTGCAGCAAGGATGACTCGCATCAACATCATCAGCCTGTAGCAGTCTGTGGCGGCATCTACATCACCACATGCGAACTATGCATCCCACTCACGTCACGCAAAATCCTGCATCTCGCAAGCAGAGTTTACCGCGTGACTAGCATATACGTGTCCCTGGAAGTATGGATCAAATCGAATAGGGGCGTGGGCAAGGTCATTTCCAAAAGATTTTATCCTGTGAATTTTTTATGGTTTAAAAGTTATGACCAATTTTTGTTTTTTTTTTTTTCAGTCACTTCGCAGTGCTCAAAGAAAAAAAACATTAGAAAAAAACTATCAGGTCTATCTAAAGTTGACAGCCCTGATAGTTTTTTTTATGTTTTTCTTTGACTTACATAAAGTAACTAACAGCTGCCTAGTCTTTTCTCAACTATGTTAGGGTCGGCTTAAAATAAAAACACTCATGTATGTCTTAACAATGTTAGTTGGTCTGTGGATGGGTGACCATCTTTACATACCGAGACCTCTCCGTGCCTCGGAAAGCACGTTAAGCCGTTAGTCCCGGCTGTCATTCGGGAATCTTTGACAGTCGTTAAGGGTGGTCAGAAGCCCGAAAGTTTGACAACCAGTCTTAACAAGGGGTATCGTATTACTCAGTAACTGGGTTGTAGAGGTCAGATAGGCAGTCGCTCCATGTAAAATACTGGTATTCAGCTGCATCCGGTTGGACTGGAAGCCGACCCCAACACAGTTGGTAAAAGGCTAGGCAGATGATGTATGTCTTAACAATGTATGCATTGCAGCATCACCGTTGCATTTCCACGCTATCAATACCGAAACGCACGAAGCATTTTTCCCTGAATAATTTAAAACGGATCCCGGCATTGTAAGTCAGTTCTGCTTACAGTATGTACACTTGTAATATCCGTTTATCAATCAATTTACATATTGAAGCATTGGCATTAATATTGAACGACATCGAATATGTAATGTGATGGTGTCATGGCTGGAGATGAGTTCTTGTTCAGGTGGGAGAGTTTGATCCTTGAATTTAAATTGTAGGGAAAATTTTGGGGTTTTCTTGGCGTTTTGCTGATGAGTTTGTTCAAAGTTAGTTAGAAAGAAAGAAAAAGTATTTATTGCGACTCGTACAGGAAGATCACAAACTAAACTAAACACAGTAAAATAAAAATCCATGTTATATAAAAAAAAAGTAACAAAGGAAAAGTAACAAAGTCCTATACGAGGCCAAAAGGCTCCTATCTCAGCATGATGCTGCGACATTAAAAAAAAATGTCGCAGCGCTGGTATTCTGATAGGGCCCGATGTTGCCCAATGCATCTAACAGGCGTACTCAAGAACATTATTATCATGAAGTCTTGCAATGCACTCGAACACACCGGTAAGAATAACCCTGTAAAAGATTACATTGTTTTGATAACAGTGCCAACCCGTTACAACGGCAGCTCGTCGGGTTTATGAATTTCGAACAGAAAATAATTATGCACCGAATTTTACTTGGTCAAGGTCGTTCGGAAAACAGGTTGAACAGCATTGTTTTTGTTTATTTTTCAGCATAACAACAGCGGTAGTGTATAATAATTAGAGAATAGAATTGCAATAGCTAGATCAGCAAATGTTTTGTGGCTTAAACAACTTTTCAACTGTGCTGAAACAACTTTTTTGTCAAAGTGAAATCTGACTGCCACGGGTACAACCTGCTTAGTAAAACTGCTGATCTAGTGGTCGCAAGCGCTACTGACGAACGGTCTTGGGTTTGTATCCCAGGTCGGGTAAAGTGTCGCGGGTTGTTCGAAAGAGATACCGTGGCCCTTGGCACAGGCAACTGAAGGAACACGGGTGGGTTTTAGTCAGTAAGAGTCTGACACTCCCTCCCGCTTGATGAATTCACACCAAAGTGTTATGTGGTAAAGAAATAAATTACACAAAGTAAAGCGTCTGACTATGTTCGAACCTGGGCCACCACTTCTCTACTATAGATACCCTTCTGCACTTCGGGGGAACAAGCCGTGATGTTGTGTTATGTTAAAATAGAAAACTAGTAGCACCAAACACATCATCCCTACCGTAAGTACAGCTCGACTATATCTCGGTGAATTACGACGGCTCGTCATTAAGCGATGCGAATTATACGGATTATTCATGAGGCAGCCTCGGGCGAACTTAAGTGTTGTTTTGACTACACCAACATTAATATCTAGTAAACTAAAACAGTTAAATTTGACGTTTACCTGAACTAGCGCATGAAATTGCTCAATGTATAAATACATGAGTGATTCTTGCGAAAATCTAAGGGTTATATTCGTACCTACTTAAAATTTTTCAATATCTAATTGGGTCTAATCTTAAGTGAAATGAAATAAAATTATTTATTCTGTAAATAGGATTTCGGAATAACTTTTACACGCCATAGTATAAAGAAAAGAAGCTAGACGAGGTCTGCGTTTCCTATCTGACTACTCTGAGAAGAAAGGCCGAAACAAACTCAGAGGTTTCTTTTAACGTCCAGACATAATCTTGGTCAGATCATGTGAAGACCACATGGTCTTCAACGGCCCGACATAAATCATCGGGCAGTTGCCCGCCAGACACAACACACGTCTGGTCGGAGGATCCTCCCTTTTCTGTGGAGGTTGAGTGAACTTTACACCCTGCTCCTCATACCTCTATACTGACAAATGCTCGCATGACTAGACTGGTCCACTCAAAATCTGTGTGGTACTTTTCTCACAAGACTATTTCAGACATCAATCTACATAGATTGATGATTTAAACAAACATGAAAGACAATTCTAAAATGCATTTGGCAATATTAAAACAACATCTTTTAGGCTGCGTTTCCACCAGAAATGAGCAAGGATGCGTAGCGAGGGATGTGCGTAAAACTAACCAATAACAACACTAGCTCAGCTCACGCTATGAAAATGGAGCGATGTTATTCGTTAGTTTCACACACATCCCTCGCTACGCATCCTGCCTCATTTCTGGTGGAAACTCAGCCTTATGACCCACAGAATATTCCATTCAGCTCTCTCTCGCCTCATAATTACACATTTATTCTTAATTCTCAAATTCTTAAACCACTTGAAGCACCCAAAATGCTCACCACAACAGAGAGTGAACAACAAAAGCTCCCAATCACCCAACTTGTATAAAAATAGAATCCGCGCTCCCATTAAGGCGAAGCATAATCCCCCAATCCCCCAAAAAGTGGGGGACTGTTAAAGAATTTTAATTTTCCCGAATTAATTCTTATTCATTTTTCAACGCGGGCTCGGGAGAAGGAAGACTTGCCACGGAACATGACAGAACAGGATAAGAAGAGACAGTTTGCGAATTTTTGTGCTGAGTAGAAAGGGATTGGATATGCAGCTGTTGAGTTGGATTGAAAATATACATCATAGTTCTTAACTTCGTGGTGGATTTTTGCTTGATCAATCTACGCTAGCGTAATAATTTTGAATGATTTTTTAATGGTACCTACGTATTTAGAGATCATCATACGAAACTCTATTATTGTCCATCATAGTGTTAATTTTTATACTCGGAACTGCTGGGAAATTAATAATATATAAAGAAGAAACGCAGGCGGCACGTGTCACGTGGCGTTGACACGGCGATAGGACGCCCTCAGAATAGGTGGAGCGACGATCTTCGCAGAGTGGCAGCTGGATGAGAGTTGCCGAAAATCGATCTGAATGGCGTGCAATTGGGGAGGCTTATGTTCAACAGTCGACTGCTGTAGGCTGATGCTAAAAGAAAAACCAGTCAAGTGCGATTATAAGATCACTTCGTTCCGTTTTTCTTTTTGAGGTAGATACGGAATCCTAAAAAACATTAAATCACATCAAAGATGGAAGATTCCAAGAAATCCACATTGCAGAAACGGGACACCCTTAGTGAAAGGACAAAAAAATTTTCACGGAGATTTAATTACCGATGCAGTAACTCTTTCCTCAATCCACTTCATATCCACCACAACAGAATCCAAGTAAAATTATAACCGCTACAGAACTCCGCGCAGACGGATTACAGTGCCATTTTTATACAGACTAGGTTTGTTTTAAATTTATGTAACTCCCAGCGTTTCTGTAACCGAACCTCCAGTTTTATGTACCTTGAATTATATTCCATTGATTGCTGTGTACTTTCTTTCCTCTTTCTTCCAGAAAGTGTCGAAGAAGATATTTGAATTTTAGATTGTGGGTTTTTATTCTTCAATCTTTTACTTTAGAGCTGGTTACTTGAAAGTTTTTAGATCTTGATAGACATTTGGATAGGAACATAACATAACATTTTTAGTAATTGATCATTTTCTCTGTAAACGCAATCCAATATACTGACCTCGTAAACGTGTTGATGTAAAGAGAGTTTTTTTTTTTGTATTAAAAACAACACGTAGTTTCCAAGAACTCTGTAGATGGCGTTGAACTGACTACGTTACTAGGTGTCAAAGACAAAACGCTTGAAAAAAAAAAACATTGCGTCACGTCACATACTGAAATTGAAATTTTTTTTTCTTTTTCCTTGTTGATACCTAATATTTATTTATTTTCAAAATGTCATTGTGATGTGATGTGACAATGACATGACATTAATTACTTTTTTGTGTGTAGTCTGGTCAGTGTCATGTATTGTTGGCTTCTGTTAGTGGAGCAAAGAATTTAAAATTTTTAGGTGGGTATAGAAACCAAATTAATAAAGGAACATAAGATTTTTGTAATATGCCTGTTCGTTTACATCATTATTATTTACTATAGTTCACGCACTTTTATACAAAAAACTCACAATAGATGATTTTTGATGTAAATGGGTTGTGGAGGTCAGATAAGCAGTCGCTCCATGTAAAATATTGGTATCAGCTCATGCTCGTGAGCTGATATTTTGAACACCTCAGCGATGCGTATAAAAGTATATATCATGCTAAAACTAATAAAAGCATTTCTTCTTAAAGGTACAAGTCCGAGATGGGCTGCAGACCGCAAACTGCAACCCCAAACTGCAAGCGACACCACTGGTTACTATGAATCTCTATGAAATTGATTCCGAGCGTGGCAACACTGCGGCCTGCAGCCGCGGCGCGCAGCGACCGCAGACTGCAGCGCCAGTGGTGTCGCAAACCGCAGTGTTCACACGTAGGTACAAAAATGTCGACTTTTATAAAAAAGATCAGGTACATTTCTTTTTAACAACAAGTCGTCATCATCTTCCTCTTCTAACAAAAGACAAATTAGTAAACTATCGGTAGTGTTGTCCGACATTCTGTCGCGCACAAAGGTATTGGAGTGACTGAGGCATCGTTCTATGCATTGTGCAGCCGCGGCATGCCGCCGTGCTTGGAAATAGAAGCAACCGCGACTGCAGGCAGCACTGCGGCTGCGGTTGACCGCAGTTTTCATAGAGATACATAGAAACCAATAGTGTCGCTTGAACCTGCAGCTGCAGTTTGCGGCCTGCGGTCCATCTTGGAATTGCACCTTAATAGAGAATGACAGAAAAATGCTTTTTCGTGACCTAACAAGGACCGGGATCGAATCTTAGGAAACACTAAAGAATTCAAGCAAAAACAAGAAATCTACATCGATCAATTGGCGAAAACTTCTTGTTAATTCAACAAGAACTGTAGCAAGTCTTGTCACGGAGTATTTGTTAAACAAATGAGGCATGCTAAGGGCTGGTGCTATTTAGAATTTTAATAGAAAGCTCAAGTTATAAAGGGACGAAAAATTTTGTAAAATGGCTATCGTTGTAACGTCGTAATGATCTGGAAAAGGTCTTGAGTAGGACTCTGAAAGTATTTACTTAAATGTTTAAAAAAAAAAGTAAAATGAAAAAGAAAAAAATATAATTACAGGATGAAATTTAAGACATGCGACAAAAAAAAGTAATAGGAGGTGCTGTAACTGCTACTAATCATTATAAATTGTCAATTTCAAAATATAAATTCTTGAAAAAAATCGTGTAATTATCGTCTTAGATAGCAAACTAAGTTATTGTCCTGCAGTAGACATGAATTATCATCTTGCAGATAATTTTTTTGTTTCAAATTTTTTTAAACAATTAAGAAAATTAAAAAACGCGCACGCATGTGCATCCCTTTCCTTAATGACATACTCTAAATTTACTTTATAACACGCTGAATTAGATGTTTTGATTTGTCGCACATATTCAATTTCGTCCTTAACTAATATTCATTTATTTAACTCATTTATATTGTAATCTTACACATAACATAACATCATGCCTGTATTTCTGTTGAGGCTCTGCCTAAGCAGAGTACCTATAGTGCACCCACATTTCACCAGTTATGTTTATGCCCCATGTATCGGTATCTACAACGCCACATACTGACGTCACGCAAAATCCTGCATCTCGCAAGCAGAGTTAACCGCGCAACTAGCAAAGATACAACGACCCGACATGAATCATCGGGCAGTTGCCCGCCAGACACAACACCCGTCTGGTCGGAGGATTCTCCCTTTTATATAGAGTATGAGTGAACTTTACACCCTGTTCCTCGTACCTCTATACCATCAACCGGGTACGGCTTATTAGTCAATTGGCACGAATTTATTTTCAGAGTGATTATTTCTAACATAGTCTATGCAACTAGCTAGACTAAGGTCAAAAAATATGGATACCACATGACCAACTTTGAGCGTTAATATCTCGGAAATGTGACACTTCAAGGGGTTTGGTTTTAGTATGTTTTTTGTTTGCATTGATGTCAGCTATCGATTTATATAGGTTTCATGAGGCGCCGCCATTTTGAAAAAAAAATCAAAAAGGCGAACAGGGTATGCAAAGGACCTTCAAAGCCCTTTGATGTAACGGCCATTATAACCTTAAAACTTCGCACTAATCACAGTACACACACATTAATTCCTTTTGTGCCAACCCTGCATGTATTGTTTTGATATGATTAGAGATACTATCATTGTAACAACCATTTTATATTTTTAAACCGAGAAAAAAAACATCTTCACTGGTATTCTTCTAAGATCCATTTTAGAACTATCAAAAATCTGCCATCCCAAGTTTCACCATTCAAAATCTGCGAATCACTTGCTTATTTATCACTTGTCACCAAAAAACTAAACAGATTTCAATTTTACAAACGATACTTGTGATACTTCTAAAATTAACAATATTATTCACGACGTAACGGCCATTATAACCTGAAAACTCCGCACTATTCACAGTACACACACATTAATTCCCTTTGTGCCAACCCTGCATGTATTGTTTTGCATCCGCAGAGGCGCGCGGGGGGGGGGCTACTTTTGAATTGTAAATGTGTTTCTGCATAGTCCACGGTGTAATCATTGTTTGTGATGATTCGAGATTGATGTTTGTAGGTTTAGGTGTAGAGTGCATTATTGTATTGTTTTTGTTTTGCAAGTTTTGTTAAATAACATTCGAGTTTCGACTTGGAGATGCTGCAACTGTATGTTGATGACACATTGTATCTTCTATTTTTGTTGCATACACCGTTGGAAATTTAATTTACACACACAAAAATAATATGGCGTCTAAATTCAGAATCACAAACGATTAAAATTATATGTCAATTAAAAAAAATGCCCACCTCTAACTGTGGTCTATAAAGACCAACCATCAACCCCTAACAATGTTCAGGTAAATATGGTTTTCTAGACGATATCAAAGGACATAATGCAGTGAAGATTCTGATCTTCAATTATTTTATTGCAACCAATGATTTCAAAAGTAAGGATACGCCCGTCTGAACATTTTACATAGAAGTTCTTCGTTCGAAGTTCGCGCGCACCACTGTCAACTGAGTCGCGTTGGCCCTAAAACCGTCATTTTAAGGCCAGCGCGTTGGTGCCATTTAGTCGCGCCGTTAGTCCGGTCCTTACGCTAGTAATATATATGTCAATGATTGCAACAAAATACTTTTATACTCTACTACGGAAGAATGTCTACACTAAAAAACTCACAATAACGACTACAGTACCTCCTATTGCAGGACAACTCAAGTAAGAACAAGAAACAAAGTACCAACTTAAAAAAAATATTCTAAGGAATCCAGAAGTTTCGTGAAAAAATAAATTATTCGTCGACAACCGCAGCGAAGCAGTCAGAGCGGTGGAATCTAGTGGACGAGTTTATGCGGTTCTAACTTTTTCATTAGGTAGTACTGGCAACTGCACGTGCCTGGTAACAATTTGCCATTGAGCTGGCCTAGCGTAGCAAGGCACTAATGGTTAACACTGCGGCTTGGTAATGCGATGGTCACGAGTTCAAATCCGCGGATGGGAAGATTTTTTTTTCTTTATTTTATTTATCTAATTACCTTTTTTTTAGTTTCTTTAATAGGTGATTTTCGTTACTAATTATTTAAGAAATCAAATGCAGGTAATTGCGAAAGATACTTCAATCACAATCCGAAAGATTTTTAAGGAAATTGCTAATCCATTGCTTCATATTATGTTTGAAAAATTCGTCTGCTCAACTACGTAAATAACGCAATGAATATAGTTAAACTGTCAAAATAAAAGGGCATTGCCACTGTAAGTGTGTAACGCAATTACCCCGCGGAGTTTAAATAGAATAAGAGGCGCTTATGCTGGTTTTGTTACCACTGACGTGCGGCCTACTGTAGGTACGTATTAACAATTTGGCATTGACAGTGACTTTATTTCGTAGTAGTAAGGGCGGTTTTTGCAGTTAATCTGCTTGCGCGATGCAGGATTTTGCGTGACATCAGTGTGATGCGTAGTTTGCATATGGTGATGTAAATACCGTCACAATCCTAATATGCCTACTGTTTTCCTTATTCCAATTTATTTGGGGTCGACGCAACATGTCTTCTCCTTCCATTCATATCTAACAGTCATTTTAGTGTTCACTCCTTTTCTAACTATATAAGTACCTTTTTTTCACACAACCATTCACATAATACACTTATCTGACTATGATCAATAGACCTATATAAAAAGGTGTGTTGTTGCGAGAGTGGGTTCGAAGTCGAAATTCTAAATACGATCAAGAGTCTGAATAGTCCTAATTGATGGCACCTATGATTAAACTGGCAAAATGTGGGTGTACCTTGCATCTCTGTCTATCATCATTTATCATTTAACTTTCATAAATCGTTAATATCCAAACACAACCTAAACTGTCTACAACGGGATCAAGAGCTTTACATCAAAACACAAACAAAAACGCGTCTCGGAATATAACCTCATTACACTTCAATCATCGAATTCGGTACAACGCAAAACAAAATAATAAACAACTTCAACTCGATGCTCGCTGTAATCGTTTTCAATCGAGTCAGCGTCGCTAAATCGAATTATTCGCGTCCCCGTCGTCCGCGCGTCCGCCCGCAACTTCGCCTGTGCCTGTATTTTTTTTTCAGAAAACTTTTTTACTCTCTGCTCCTTTTAGAAAACATGGTGTAGCGAACGCGCGAATTTTAAATTTCGATTGACTTATTGGCTGGCTGGTTTGTTTTTAGCACGGAATGCAATAATTTATTTCTTCTTTGTCAATTCTTGTCAGAACTTCAGTTTTCATTTATTTCTTTTTAGTTATTAATTCCTGCATTTTCTCTTGTGTTTTGTAAAGTAGAAAAATGTATCCTCCTGTGGCTACTCCTGTGTGTGTACTCCTGTGGCTTTGCCACTATTCATTTTATTTGTATTGTGAATTGGTTTTAAATGGATTTTATTCTGAAATTTAAAACGCCTGCACACCAAATTACAGCATAATGGTTGAGGTTCTGTTTTAAAACGTTTCACCGCAACTGTATTTTCCTAAACATAGATAATGAGGACACAAATTGACTGACACATACATAGATTTTTAACTACGCATCACTTTGACGTCACGCAAAATCCTGCATCTCGCAAGCAGAGTTTACCGCGCAACTAGCATTATTTACAACGACCCGACACTAATCGTCAGGCAGTAGCCTACTAGACACAACACCCCTCTAGTCGGGAGTTCTTCCCTTTTTTACGGAGAATAAATTAACTTTACACCTTGTTCCTCATACCTCTATAAATTTAAGTACCAACAAAAATGGGCTTCGTATAGGAATCAAGTTTCCATACCGCAGTGCAGAATCTTGCTGTCTTTTAATTCTGTGAAGACAAACTTACTTTTTATTCTAAAAAAGTTTTTAAAGCATCATTAAAATAAAATCCTTAAGCGTAACCTGTTTTCCCGGCCATCAAAAACTTTACTGAAACCAAAGAAACGGGGTCAAAGAAAAAAGCGTTTCTACAAATATTAATTTATTCCCGGAATGCCAAAAACGCCTTCACCGCTTTAAAAACTGTTGTACTAAATTCTTTTGGCCTCTCGAAAGCTGCAAAATGTCCGCCAACGTCATAATTTGAGGTACCCAGTAAGTTAGGGTACTTCCAACGGAGAACGAAGTCGGGACTGTGAGCTAAATCGTGCTTGAAACGGAGACCCCACGTTGGCACTGATGTTGGTATTCTGGAATAGAAAATAGGATGTATGTTTTAGATTCGAGGGTCTTCAAAAAACATGTATTTAAAAAATCACTGGAGCCGTTCATAGAATAATAAAACAATCACAAATTCAAATTCAAATGTTTATTGCTCAACACAGTACATAATAAATACATTTCTAGATGTCAAGTGAATGCGCAGTTCACTGTGTTGCACCAATTCAGGCATGCAAAATTATCTTTAAAATTATACTATGTCATAAAACTCATAAATTCCAATTAATACCATAAAAAAATAATCATTTAAATTACAATAATTAGTAGGTACCCTATACAGTGTCATAAATTTAGATCTATATGTTATACAATTTCATTCAAAAATAATACTCTATATAATGTCATAAATTCAAATTAATAAGTTATACAATGTCATAAATACAAATAAATAACTAAATAATTGCATAAATTCAAATTAATAAGTAAGAAATATCAGAGTATATAATGTCATAATAATTAAGTCATGTCTAATACAGTCAACACATAATATTAATAATACAAGTAAGTAAAATAATTTTAATAAAATAAATCGGACCCAAGTATTCACCATAATTATATTATGTATTACTAATATACACCCACATTTCTATCTGACAGGTATTCATTAATTGTGTAGTACGTCTTACTTATCAGTAGATTAATGAGTTGCTTCTTAAATACGTTGATATCTGTAGTACATAACAAAGCATTAGGTAATTTATTATAAATATGTGGTGCCATTCCTAATAAGTTTTTTTGGAATACTGCTTTTTTGTGTTGCCTGGTGCTTATTTTATTTTTATGTCGCGAACTATGTAATTTTTCAAATAGGTGGAAGTTTGTTTTGACAAATACAGCCACTTCACATATGTATAGGCAGGGTACTGTTAAAATACGGAAATTCACAAAGAACGGTTTGCAGCTTTCCGTGCTTTGAATCCCGCATATCGCCCTAACACACCTCTTTTGCGCTCTAAATACCGTCTCCATGTTGGTGGAGTTACCCCAATATATGATTCCGTATCGTAATGCAGACGTCACATATGCATTATACGCCATAAGCAAAACCTTTTGATTTACCTCCTTTGCGAGGTTACGTAAAGCATATGAATGTTGACTAAGGCGTTTACATACACTGTCAGTATGAGTTTTCCACGACATGTCTCTATCCAGATCAAGCCCTAAAAATTTTGTAGTTGTCGTTTCTGAAATTGTCTTGTCTCCATATTTTATGTCAGGTTTTTTATGATTTGTCCTTTGTTCAAAAGTCATTATTTTAGTTTTGTCAATATTCATTTTTAAATTATTCGCGCCCATCCATTCTACTAATACTTGGAGACAGTGGTTTATCTCTCCCTCAAGTGTAGTCGCATCATTCTTACCACTAAAAACGACCGTGCTATCATCAGCAAACAAAACCATCGGATGTTGTGTTTCTCTTGGCATGTCATTAATGTAGATAATAAATAATAAAGATCCTACAATACTTCCTTGGGGTACACCGTAGTTATTAGCTCTCTGGCTCGATACATACGTACGCTCGGTTTTTGACGTAATGCACACCTTATCCACTTTAGTTACTTGTTTTCTGTCAGACAAGTACGATTTCAAAAGGTTCAGAGCATTGCCCCTAACTCCATACCTTTCCAGCTTCTTCAACAGTACTGTTCTATCCACAAAATCAAATGCCTTACTCATGTCCATGAATAAAGCCGCTACCGGACTTCTGTTATCAATGCCAGTTATAATTTTTTCAAAGAGATTGAAGATTGCCATATTTATATTCTTTTTTCTTCTAAAACCATATTGTTCATCAGCAAAAAGATTGTTACGTTCAAAAAATGTGTATAATATATTATAGATTACCTTTTCTACAATTTTAGAGAATATGGGTAGTAAGGCAATAGGCCGGTAGTTGGCTGGATCGTGTTTGCTACCTTTCTTATATAGTGGTTTTATAACAGCTAATTTTAATCTATCTGGAAACACACCCGATTCTAAGCACATATTTATTATATAACTAAGTACCGGTGCTATAATTGTTGAAACAGATTTAATAACCTTTGTTGTAATGTCATCATAACCAGAGCTATTAGTATTATTTAATGAATTAATTAATTTTATAATGTCAGGGGGAACTGTGGGTATTAAAAATAATGAGTCACGATGTATGTCAAATTTTAAATTTTGATTATTAATATTAATGTCAGTTGCTAATTCAATTTCGTCAATAAAATAGTCATTAAAGGTTTGGGAGATACTTTTCGGGTCAGTTATATCTATGTTATTTATTCTAAGTTTTGGTATTCCTTCGACCGGCTTATTCTTTTTGCACTTGTTTATTATTTGCCATGTAGCTTTGCACTTATTAGATGCATTATTAATGTGGTTGTTATTTTGGGATTTCTTAGTCAGACGAATTATTGTTTTTAAGCGTTTCGTATATGTTTTGAAAATTATTTTATTATTGGGGTTGGGGTCTTTTCGAAACTGCCATAGCATCTCGCGCTTGCGTTTACAGCACAATTTAATACCTTTACTAATCCACTTAGGTGATTTTACTGCATAACGTTTTAATTTCTTAAGCGGAAAGCACATATCATAAAATAATTTAAATGTGTCGTGGAACTTATTAAATGCGTCATTAGGTTCTGTGGAGGAATAGATATCGTTAAATGTCAAATTTTTTAAGCAACTTTTAAACTTTTGCATATTTTCTTTACAGAAACTACGTCTAAATATGTACCAATATGGAAGTACGCATGTTTTTGTTACAGGACATTGTAGTATTTGCGCTGTATGATCTGACAACGCCAATTCGACCGTTACGCATTTACTTCCCCTTATATTGTCGATAATGTTGTCAATACATGTTCCGCTGCAAAGCCGTGTTGGAGTGAGCACACCTATTTTCAAATTAAAACTTTGCAATAGGTTTTTAAAGCTGCGAGAGGCGTAGTTATCCTTCAAAATATCTATATTAAAATCACCACATACAATTATCTTTTTCTTACGTTTAAAACAGATTTCATTTAGAATCATATCGAAACTGTAGAGGAATGTATTCACTGAGGCCTTGTCCATATTAGGAGGTCTGTAAACACACACAACTATTACGGGGTGATTCTGCAACTCAACCGCGCAAACTTCAATAAGGTTTGGTTTACACCATTTTTCTACATCGAATTTTTGTCCCAATAAAGTATCCCGCATTAGTACACATGAGCCCCCGTTCCTATTTTCTCGTGAATAATATGTGTGGAGTGTATAATTAGGTACGTGCAGATGTATATGATCGTCCTTTTTCATGTTAGTTTCTGTGATGCATATTATATCCACCGATTTACCCTCATCTTTAAAATTATTAAGGTGCACACCTAGTAAGTCCGACTTATTTACAAGTCCATTAATATTTTGGTGCAGTATAAAAATATGTTCATACACGAAAAAGATTATCACAAGCGGAATCAGAGACCTGTCTAGAGTCAACTTGTGCTTTAGTATTAATTGCTACCTTCTTGTTACATGCTATGGGCTTAAAATAATCCTTAATTGTCTTCTGACTGGAGCATGATATTTTAGTTAATTCACTACGTTTTTCCAGATTATGTGCAGTGAATAACAAAGGCCTTTTCATTAGAAATTCTTTTGTGTATTTAAGATAGTCAATTTCAATATTTAATTTAGAGCTAAGTTCGTTCAGATAAGTGCGATTATTTTGCTTTTTATAATAGTATCGCTTATAATAGGGGAATTCATTTATATTTATAAATTTACAGTTTGTGTAATTTTGCGTTATAAGTTGTAAGTTTTGGTTTAACAGATTCTTATTTAAATAATTATTACTCTGCACGCCTAGCAAATAAATTTGTTGACACGTTCTTAGGTTATTTAGTGCTATACATACTTCTTTCTGGAGATGACATGGATTATTATCATTTGTTCCTACGGACAGTATAACAATATCTTGTTCGGTTACCGAGTTATGTAATTCTAAGTTATTACACAGAATTTCGGAGCAATTTGCACCTGGTTTGACCATAGCCGATACCGTGTAACCATCATTCCATTTAGCCGTTCTTCTATTTATTAACACTTGTGAGAGTCCTCGCACTTGTTCATCTCCCAGAATTATTATTCTAGGTTTATCAATTACCTGTATATTTGTTTGATTCTGTAAAACTTCTTTATTATGTTCTTGTGATGTTTTTAATCTAATTTCACTTGCCTCGTCCTTGAGTGCAGTGTCACTATCTTCTTTTTCGAAATCAAGTGTTTTACTACACTGCTTTTTGTTTTTTCTCTTACGGGCCGGCTTCGTACTCTTGGGTGTGCTTGTACATATCGTTTTTAAGTACGCAATTTGTTTTTGTTGTTCCTGTGTTACCTTGTTAAGTGAGTCATTCTCAAGTAACAGTTCGTCAATTTGTTCGTGTGCGCTATTAAGTTGGTCAGTCAGTGATTTTATTTGTTCTTTTAAGTTTTTGATATGGTCATCGTCGTAGTTTGTTATTTTTTCGGGTAGACTGTCTGCTATTGACTTCTCAGATGACGATGGGCTGGTTAAACATAGTCGTTCAAATGACATCGATGTTTTTTTGTGTTTATGACGCATCGTTATATTATTTAAATCATCAGAATTCATTTTTAACTGTCGCTAAGCTTCCAAAAAGTAACTTGCTTGCGTGTGATTCGAACTCACGATCTTGCGTTCACTCCAACGGAGGCACAGCGTTTCGCTACACGGCTATCGAGCGCTTACGTAGTTATGCCAAATAAGTTGGTCGGTTTGTCCTTCCAGTAATTTCGTAAATGTTCTGTACTATTGATGTACTTGAAGTCTATGCTAATACAGTTGTTAAGATATAGATGGCGTTGTCTTAAGTCTTTAACAGTATGACTGTTCCACTATTCAAAATATTTTTCTTAACGATTTGTTCGTGATGAGAAGTTAAGATTTTTATCCGTTCTAACACTTTCACTGCTTATATTCTCACTTGAAATGGTCTTTTCTTACTTCTTCACTGATTTGGCTGGGTATTACACCGTTTATGAGCGTTTGTATGATGTTAATATGAAAACACTGTTACTTCCACGGTTCTAGTCTTAATACACTGTTTATTTGATTTGTGTCCTTTTTTGGTGCTAGATAACACTATCACTGATGTATCTCGTATATACAAGTCACTTTAATTATAATTCATCGTGATATTACAGCTTTTGGAATATTAGGAATTAAAAATTACGGAGCGATATGTTATCGTGACGGCAGCGCCATCTCTAGTCTTTGAAAAAACAGATTTTTAGTCAATCAATACAGCTGTTTATAAAATAAGAAAACAATCATAATATTGACGTGTATAGTGATTGTTTGCTAAACTAAAATTCCCATTTCAGAAAATTACCATTTTAGTTTAAACTTTAAAGCTATAGAATATCATATATCGAAAAATTACAATAACTATACAATTTATAATAATAATATTTATTTAGTTTCTCCCACAAATTTCAAAATGTACACAGTTTAGATGTAAAACTGTTGTTTGTTTGTAAGAGTAATCTCTGGAAGTACTGATCCAATTACAAAAACTCTTTCACTGATAGAAAGCTACACTATTGCCGAGTGCCACAGGATAACACAAGAAACCCCACGCAGCCGAAGTCAAAGGCACAAGCTAGTAAGTCATAAATAAATAATTACTCAAAACATCTTGCTTGATAGTCCGACGTCCTAACCTTTGACATTCCCTTCAACCTTGTTAAAGCCTTCAGAAACGGAACTAATGGCGAGTATTACAAAGGAAACTTTAAACGTCATAATTCAAAACTAATTTCAGAGTAACGAGAGACACTAGTTTGATCTTGTGTAACAATATGACACGACAGCTGTCATGTCGAAACCCACATCACTGTCGTGTATGGAGGGCGCAGGCGCTACTACGTATAATCTACAGTTTTAGCTGATCATAGTTATAAATTAATCTTCTTCCTTTGTCGGATCGGCACGAACAATATTGTGTTCCTTAGTTCTGTATATAAAATTAATAATACAGATTTATCTACACGAAAGTTTAGATAAATCTACATTTTATCAGAACGCTTGCATACAACAGTCAGGACAGTCCGATTCAAACTTTATCGGAATAGGAGGCGAGTCACTCTGCTCCATAGGGATCGACCAATTAGAACCGTGCACCTAGCTTCTGACGTTTCAGTGACCAAGTATAGCTGCAAGGATCTTTTGGCGGGTGGCTAAAATTGGAACTAACGCCGCCATGTTGTTTTCTCAATACATTTCACAAAACAATTACACAAATGTTTACCAACAGCGCCACCCTGTCAACGTCATTTGAGCGCCAAAAGATCTTTGTAGCAGTGTAGGTGTCTTGAGAAGTAAAATAATTTTAATTTGGAGGTACTTACAAAGCAAAAGTCTTCTCAATATCCCCGTCCACAAAAGACTCCTTGTAAATCCTCATAGAACTGGTAATACTCCCACTTATCCAGTACAGCATTATGTTGTCCAGGAGTTTGTCATAAGAGTAGTATTTTTCTAGACCACCTCCTGGGTCCAGTTTGTTGGCAGGGTCTGTAAAGATCATGAATCTATCCAGAATGTAGCTTGCGAGGCCTACCGGAGAATCTTCGAGAGCGATTCCTGGAATCAAATGGATGGAAAATTAGGAGCAGAAATAATGAAAGAATCAAATTATGGAGTGCCAATTGAGGGAGGTTGTTTTTAAATACACATAACATAACGCCTTGTTTCCTCCAAGGGTTACATAACATACATAATCGTCTATAATGTTCCCACTGCTGGGACACAGGCCTCCTCTTGGTGAAATGGAGTGGTCCGTAATCCACCACGCGGGCCCAGTGCGTTTTGGTAGATGTCACATCTCTTCGAATTTTCGGTTCTAGGACACACCGCTTTCCTCACGATGTTTTCCTTCACCGT
This sequence comes from Oligia latruncula, assembly GCA_948474745.1. NCBI lineage: Eukaryota > Metazoa > Arthropoda > Insecta > Lepidoptera > Noctuidae > Oligia > Oligia latruncula. The sequence continues at coordinate 11,035,421 of OX419707.1, read as the reverse complement.
TTTTAGAGCAGTGGTGATTAAATTAATAATTTACACAAGGTAAAGCGCCTGACTGGGTTCCACTCTTCCTTCACTTCCACCACTGGGGCACCACTGCTCTGCCCGATGGTTTGGGCAGAGGCAATACACTCACATTTCGCCAGTTATATTTGAGTCCCATTGGGGGGCGAGTCTGTTGCCGTGAACAGGGCACAAATCCAGGCTCTGGGTTGACTAAGAAATCCCAGATGAAAAAACTACTGGGTGGTGGACCAAATAAGGTTGAACCTATGTACAGTCACGAGCAAAAGTATGTATACACTGGGCTTTATTCAGAGGCGATTTTCTCCTTTATTTTTGAATAAAATTTTATATTAGTAGGAACATAGTATTTTCGAACCCATAGGTTTATGTAAAGTGTCCTATTTCAACAATGCTTTTGTTATTTCGTGAAAAAATCGCAATTTTAAGTTGCCAGGTGTTGACATATTGGTGCTCGTGACTGTACTTACAGACGCCAGCACATCAAGTTACTATAATCCGTCAAATTTCTTTAATAGATTTTCAACTCTATCGCTAAAGCATAAGGTTCAAAGTTGATTGGGAAAATTTGACAGTTTCGGGTAGCTTGATGTGCTGGCGTCTGTACTAGAATATTCAAATAAGTAGCACGATAAAGCAATAATCTATCGTACTATAAATAACAGAATCTAATACTAGCACAATAGTCCCAAAACCCACTGCCGATGAATTTATAGCACCCACTTAGGAAACTGGGAACAATAGACAATTTAATTCTGATTCATTTAGCATTTTTTTCCTCTTCATTCTTTTCATTATCTACCCTCAAAGTTAGTACTCTTTGTCCTGGCTGATTTAATATGTATAACTGTGGGTCAGCTTTGAAAACTTATTAAATTAGGCGTGATATATTGCACCCTTCTTATGCTTTATTTATTTATACAGGCTGACAGAGACATCTACGCTCAACCAGAAGACCAATTCCCGTAATTAAAAACGTTCAAAATCTAGTCACAATCTCATCTCAGTGACAGTGACAATCAATGTCAAAAATGTAGGGAAATTCGAAATATTTTTGACAGATTGAGATTGAGATCAGTGTGAACGTCCTTAAAATTATGAAATTGGCCCTCTGTTACTATGGATCCAGTACATGATTCTAAACTACAACGCGTTGTCTTTATACGTCGACTATAAAAAAAAATTGCTGTTCCATACATTTTAACAGCCAGAAACGGGGTTGTGGAGGTCAGACAGGCAGTCGCTCCGTGGAAAATACTTGTATTCAGCTGAATCCGGTAAGACTGGAAGCCGACACATAGTTGGGAAAAGGCTAGGCAGATTGATTAATACATTTGGACTGCGTAGCTATTGCACTTTTCAATGAAATATCAGATTTATTTTGATAACTGACGATAAATTTCTACGCCACAAGCGTAGAACTGTTTAGGCTATTCCTAGGTTTAGTTAGAATCATTGCTGAATTCATGGTTACAGTTTGCGTGTCGATGTCACGGCATCCCTGTAGATACTTTATTGTACACCACACAAATACATAACACCAATTTGACAACTTAAGGCCAATTTGCCACTAGTCGATATTTTTTCCATACAAATTTCGGGAGAGTATTACTCCACATTAAACATGATATCGTTTTGAATTAATTTTTTCTGTACGGAAACAGAATAGTCAAATAAAAATTTAAGCCATTAAAAAGTTATGAGCCAACAAAGGTTTGTTTTTCTTGCTATTTTTAACGTAACTTTGGGTGTATATAAGTAATAAAAGAACTGTAAAATCTTCAAAACCAAGTCCGTACCGACAAAGCTCAGTTATCGAAGAGTTCAATAAACTTTATTTTTAATTGATTTATGCAGTGGTTTTTTCATAAAACTCGATTTTCCGAAGTACTTTTCGATTTTTTTTACGCGCCTATCAGTTCGGAAAGGTGTTTCTGTGCGTAAGAACTAGACGTTGTTCGTGTAGACTAGCGTCTAATTGCTCATCACTGCTACTAGCTCTGTCCGACACGAAGTCAGGTGAGACAGCGTGCTTTTTGGCCATGACCACCAGTGAGTTCGAGCTCGCGACTAGTTTACTCTTAACACTTGTCATAGAACCACAAAAAAAAATACACAGAAGTAGGTATTCCAAGGCCTACAGAACCTCGCCCAAGACTCTAGCATTATTTAAAACTGGTTTTAAGCCATTTGGTTGGATAAAACTACATTGTTTAAATGAATGCGAGAGCCTGTTTATTGGTCGCTGGATAAGCACTATCCGCTAGATAATAATCTGCCAGACTAGTTAACCGGAACTTCTGAAGGTGGTCAAACTGGCCAGAAGTTGCCTTTTATGGCACTCTTATTATGCACATGCGCAGCAAAATAAATACTTTTCACTAGAAATATTATAAAAATACTTGCCAATAGAATCCGGTTTAGTACTCTGCAATAGCATAAATCCAAATTCCTCCAGATAAAACTTAATCTTATCAGCCAACGGATACATCCGATCTTCGTAACCATTAGCCACACAAGTTGGCCAAACAGACCCCAACAGCCAAGTCAATTGTGAATACTTGGACAAATTAACAGGGAAGTTGGTATGGAAGCCAACCACTTCGTCGGGGAATATAGTGGCCATATGAGAGCCAATGATGTGGCCCAAGTTGCCACCTTGGACGTAATAGTGCTTGTGGCCAAGCTTTTGCATTAAATTCCTCATTATTATTGCTATTTGATGCGGAGACAATCCTGGACGGACGGGTGCCTGAAAATAAAGGTTCTTGAGAGATCTTTGACCCGAAAACGTTAGATTGTTTCTTTTTACAATGTAAACTTGTTGAACTCAACATAGTTGGGAAAAGGCTAGGCAGATCATGATGATGACTGTAATACACTTTGAAAACTTGACAGGTTGTGGTAAAAATAAAAGGAAATAAATAACAGAAAGGGATTGGATAAAAGGTTCAAGGTCAAAGAAACATCGAAACAAAAGACTGATATTATTTCGAACTCAGTCAAAGTTTCACATTTCAGACTACGGCGCCAAGGTCTTATCATAATTGAACAGTAACTTTAGTTTTCATACAACATTTTTTAATGTAAGTAATCTTATAAAACGAAACTGCATTATGTTACTATCATAAAACTTTAGCGTTTTGTCTCAGGCTTCGATACTAATTAACTCGCTCACTTACTGTTAGGTACGGTCAACCCAAAGGGAACGTTTGAATCACGAAAATAAAACTGCGATAAAATACAAATATTTTCAAGATGTTTAAATAAATAAAGTCCTCCAAACCGAATTTCGGCCATGGTGACCAATCTCAGCGGAGACCAGCCTTCGGCGCGGGAGATAATATAGTGCATTATATCGTGTGTGCGCAGACACAGGTGCACTCTTTCTTCCCTCACTCTCATAGTCCGATGGGACGGCAAACCGACAGGACCGGAGGGATCAGGCGCGGGACCAACAGCTTATCGTTCTAAAGAGCGTTTACGCCGTACGGCATTTCATACAAACTTTCAAGCCCTTGTTTTTCGAAACTAATGAATCTATTTTAATGAAACTTCATACGCATAAGCAGGATACAAAGGTCTAAAAAGTTGGTAGAGAACATTTTCGAACAGTCTTATTTAAAAAAAGATAACTGAAAATCTCTGTTTCTATGGAAAATTTAAAATCGGTCTAATTTGACTGTAACACTATTTTTCGAATATGTTCTTAAGTAACTTTTTAGACCTTTGTATCCTGCATAAGCGTATGAAGTTTCATTAAAATCGGTTCATGCATTTCGAAAAACAAGGGCTTGAAAGTTTGTATGAAATGCCGTACGGCGTAAATGCTCCTAAGATGTTGCCACAGATGTGCAGTAACTTTACTAAAAAAAAATTACAATTGTCAAAATACAGTTATATATATGTACTTACGTCAGAAAATCCAAATCCAGGCAAGCTCGGTACAATAACCTCGAAAACAAAGTTGTATCCCGGTCGCTCTGTAGTCAATAAGGGAATAGCTTCATAAAACTCTCTGACAGACCCCGGCCAGCCATGAAGAAGTATTAAAGGAAAAACCTGTGAAAAAAAACGGCAATAAACTAAAAACCTCCTTGTTTATTTAGGGCTGATTTTTTAATCGACAGATAATTTTTATTTGTGGAATTAAATTGACGTCTGACAGTTTTTGTATGGATGAACTGTCAAAAATTCAAAATTATTCCTCCGACAAAATTATCTCACGTTGCAAAAATCAGGCCTTAATCAAACTACAATTTACTAAAGCTAAGGAATGAACACGGGTGGGTTTTAGTCAGTAAGAGTCTGACATTCCCTTCCGCTCCACCCAGAGCGGGAGAGGTCATTTGATGATTTCCCAAGCTCCAAAAAAAAAAAAACGTTGTGCCCGAAGCTTCGTGGGAGCTATGTCCAATTGTCCAATGTCCGGCCTGTGAATTTCTTTTGGCTGACAAATGTAGAACGAGTTTAGTGAATTTGGTCGTAGCGAAAGACACTTGCGGGGTAATTGCGTAACACACTATCAGTAGCAATGGGTTTCATTTTGACAGTTCAACAACATTAATTGCGTTACGTTGTTGAGCAGATACATTTTTCGAACATATAGTAATATCTTTCAAAATTATTCAGTTTGAGATTGATAGTGTGTTTTGCAAATAGGGTGCGGGTTTCTGAATTGAGAATTTTAAGTTGAGAGCTTGTTTAACTCATAATTAATTAATTGTTATTTGTGTCTTGCTGTGCTGTGTCACGCTGAACAGTCAATAAGTCAATCTGCCATTTCTGTCTCTATTGGGCCACCAAGATACAGGCTGTGCCTAGTTTGGGGCCCACGGCTAGTTCTACATAAGCACTCTTTTAACAATCATGTTACTGTTTGTACTGTTTGTAAATGTATCCCGCTGTCGGATTAACTCGGTACTACTTTATCAAAAAATAAAAAAGTCTATGTGTTTTAGGGTTTTTCAAAATCGACTCCTACCAAGGTGGAAAAGGGTAATAATGTTTAAGGGGTGGATTTTACTGCTTGCTTCCATTTTTATAAAAAAAAAAAAAAAAAAAAAACAACTCTACTTCGGCATTACTTAAAGTAACATCCGCGAAATTCTAAATTGAGTTGCAGAAACGTAATCAATTTTGAATTTCGCTGGCTACATTGAAGAAACTACATTGAAGGAATCACTTTAAATAATGCTAAAGCATAGTTTGACAAGTGCTCAACTTCAAATTCTCAGTTCAGAAACTTTCTGCGAATCCCAAAGTCAAAAAACAATGTCAACAACAATAATACCCAAGTCCCATTTCCCTTTTACAACAACAATTTTTTTACGTCCATTGAAAAATATAGCTAGATCTGTATATCCCGTTGGCAATCTCAAAATTGCAATATTTTTCAGTATCTGAGCGACACATGTAATCAGTTTTACCTGGTTCCAATCCAACTGGATCCCGTATAGAGCGCGCGATTGAACCGACTAAAATCGTTAGCTATCTACTGGCTCCATAGATATCCGACTGGCTCTCATTGAACGAAGGAATGTGGAAACTGGAAACTATCTTTAAAAATTCTGAATGAGTAACCGGATCAAAACGTAATCCTAGATTTGAAATTGAATTGGAAGCTTCTAAAGGTATATACATAGAGAACGTGATGATATTTTTTTCTTATTGCTTTAATAATGTCAAAGTATAATTCATTACCATTTAAGAAATAAAATTATTTAACTTTGAGTATAGCCATTCAAACTGACATGAAGGCACTTTCAAACGTCAAAATTTACAAGAAATTAGAAATAATTCTAGTTACCTTCCAAAAGGTAATTTCATATATTATGGAGAAAATTGGACAATAAAATCCATTGTCACTCTTATGACCTCTCAAGCTCCGCTTCGTTATTATGAAAGAGTTGTACTCGTAAACATATTTTTTCGAATACAAATGCAGCGTAATTTACATCACCCATTTCTCGAGAAAACTGATTCTTCAAAGTATTACATCAAGTGTGCAGCAAATTGTAGTATTATTACATGAAATTGAATGCATCGTAATTATAGCTAAACTCATCTGATCCACCCTAATTCTTTCCAATTCTATAAACGCCATGACACGGAGTCTATTAGATAGCTTCTTGCAATTTTTAGGGTTGCTGTAATTCACCGTGCAAATACGGGAACCCATAGGTGAAGATGGACCGTTGAAAGGCTTCCACTACTGGGAAGAGTGGAAGTCCAACGAATTCTGGGCTGCACACATCCAGCGGATTCCCACAACCCTCACCACTTCATCAGTCTACTTTGTGGGGGGCATAACTACACTGCACCTTCCACTACGTGGCCACCGCTACACAAGTTTTACAAAAACTGTCGATGTTTTTTTTTTTTTTTTTTAAGAACGTTGCCCCACACTAGGAATTTCTCCTGTATTGTAGGTGCGTTTACAAACATTTAAACTCACATACACAAACAGCCAGACCCGGACAACTACTTGTAGGTCATACAAATATTTGTTCCGTGCGGGAATCGAACCCGCGACACGCAGCGCAGCAGTCAATCGCTTAACCACTGCGCCAACCGTGTCGTCAAACTGACGAGATGTATTCTGAAAAATGTCACCGTGAAAACATGGCTGCGTGCTGGAGCTGTCAACCGTGTAGCATCAGGTGGAATGACAGCTCACATCAAGCTTACTTCATCTAAGTTTTAACGAGAATAGACTGACTGATATTTTTAGGTTTCCGTACCCGGGTAAAAACGGGACCCTATTACTAAGACTCCACTGTCCGTCTGTCTGTCTGTCACCAGGCTGTATCTCATGAACCGTGATAGCTAGACAGTTGAAATTTTCACAGATGCTGTATTTCTGTTGCCGCTTTAACAACAAATACTAAAAACAAAAAATAAATATTTAAGGGGGGCTCCCATGCAAAAAACCTGTTTTTTTTCGGCGTTTTTGCCTTGTGGTACGGAACCCTTCGTTTGCGAGTCCGGCTCGCACTTGGCCAGTTTTTTTTTTTAATTATCGAATAAGACTTACCATCACATTTACATCCACTTTCGGTTTTACATGAATATAATGAATATCCAATCCTTGAATATTACTCTTATATTGTTCAAACTGATTGAAGAATCGCTCTCTTTCTGGAAAACTGTACTTAAAGATCCAATAGTTGAAGATCTTGGAGAAGGCATCTGAATGTATTCCGTAAGTCCAGGCTGTGTCTTCAAAACTTTTCTTCTTGCCAGGAGCCCGTCTATACATCTCGAAGAGCCATCGAATTTCGGAGTTCATCTAGAAGATAATTGGGATGAATTATGGTCTGTCAGAAAATCATATGAATGTATACGGTGGAAGGGACAGTGTGACACAAACTTGTACCATGGATTTTATTCTTATACCGGTCATTAAAAAAAAGTCTGTTGTTTCATACAAAACTGCGATATCCAGAAATTATACTCCCCGTCACTTATCCTTAATAGTTCATTAAAAAACCAGTGTCAGACAGCATCTGTCTGGCATTAATGCTGAAATGAACCTTTTTGGCGCAGCCGTGACGCATACACTAAGTTGTGTGTTGTTGTTAAAGAATTATTTTCACTTTTTATTTTGTTATTCGTATTTTGTGTTTCATGAACTGTGTCCAAATAAACTTTATTCTTTCTTTCTTTTCTTTACCATTTTTTTTATAACCGTCAAAATATTTCAACGCCACTGTTGGGGATCTAGAATCGTTTACTAAATCCTTGGTAAAAGTTTTCGTCACGATGTGGCTTTAACCGTGTATTCATGAACAAAGAAAACAAAGAAGTCATATACTCGTATACTGTTAATGACATTGTTTTGATTGCCCTGTTGGTACAGTGTTAGCAAGTGTGACTGCTGAGCGTGTGGATTCTAGGATTTGATCCCCGGGTAGGGCAAAGTGGTAGATATTGGGTTTCTCATTCCTGATGGAATTTTTTTTTTTTTTTTGTAACATTGAAAATGTTTATTTCTATTGTAAACAGCACGGCGGATTGGGCCCGTGGCTAAATAATAACAGCCGCACAGGTCGATCGATCAGGTTAAGCTACGCTTGCCGCGGTTGGTTTGTGGCTGGGTGACTATCTTTACATACCGAGACCCCCCCGTGCCTCGGAAAGCACGTTATGCTGTTGGTCCTGGCTGTCATTCGTCGATCTTTGATATTCGTTATAGTCAGAAGCTCGAAAGTCTGACAACCAGTCTTACCAAGGGGTATCGTATTACCCAGTAACTGGGTTGTGGAGGTCAGTTAGGCAGTCTCTCCATGTAAAATTCTGGTATTCAACTGCATCCGGTTAGACTGGAAGCCGACCCCAACATAGTTGATAAAAGGCTAGGCAGATGATATTGTAAACGGCAATATGTTAGCTGCATATTACATAGAACTTAAAAATATAACTTCGGTGATAAAATTTTGGTACTAATACGGAATTTCTCATTATAAGCTCGGAGACTGTGTTTGTGCCTGGAAATATGCTCTCTCCAAATATTTAAAATATTTTTAATACAAAGGCAGCTGAAGTAACCCGATGAAAGCCATTCTAGGTACTACGAAAGTATGCAGGCTACCATAAATATAATTTGAATTTATATTATTCCAGGGTACCGCTGTGTTAGTATTATTTTGTTTTCCATCCATAAAACGTCAAAACAAAACGGAATACAATATCTTATAAACAACTTTGATGTCTGTCCGTTTTTATGTCAAAGTGTTTTTCTCTGTGACTTTATTTGTGGTGAGATAAGGTATAGGAGCAGTGGTGGCCAAGTGGTAACGGCCGCGACTTACGAGTTGTAGGTCGTAGGTTCGAACCCAGACAGGCTCTTTACTTTGTGTAAATTATTTCATCACCACTGCTCTCAAAACGGTGAAGGAAAACATCGTGAGGAAACCGGCATGTCCTAGAACCAAAAATTCGAAGACATGTGACATCTGCCAACCCGCACTGGGCCCGCGTGGTGGATTACGGCCTACTCCCTCTCCCCAAGAGGAGGCCTGTATCCCAGCAGTGGGAACATTATAGGCTGATTATGTAATTGTAAGGTATGGCTAAGAACATTGCGTGTGGAAGGTTAAAATACGTCGATCGACCTGTGCGACTGTTATTATTTAGCCACGGGCCCCTACACTGGCCCCTAGTGGGAGGAAATAAATAAATATTATTATTATAAATTGTATAGATAATGTGATTTTTCGATAAATGATATTCCATAGCTTTAAAGTTTAAACTAAAATGGTAATCTTCTAAAACGGGGATTTTAGTTTAGCAAAAAATCATTATAGTCGTCATATTGTGATTGTTTTCTTATTTTATGAACAGCTGTAGTCATTGACTAACAATATTTAATTTTGGTTCATTATTATGTACTTATTAATTAATTAGTAAAAAAAAAAATAAGTAATACATTAAACTATTAAATTCACACCACCCCCTATCAGGGTTTGTTACACCGATATGTGTGGAAGAAAAAGTCTTGCTGCGCCGACCTCAAACCGGAATGAGAAAGTTTGGATAAGACAGAAATTAAAACAGAAGACGATCAAGCAGGGGTTGGAGGGGGAGTTCAGGGGATCAGAACGGAATAACTCAAAAAAATTATAAAAAGGGCAGGAAGGCACTACTGCTTTTCCATAAACTGTATGCATTTTGAACGAGGTTAAAATATTATGCGATACTCACGGATTCTGCAAACACAATCCTATACGGTCTAATAGATGTATCTTGAGGTTCCGTAGTATTCGGTCCCCACCATTTATTAAAATCTAGTTCAGGCATTTCTGGTATAGTCTTGATATCTAGGTACACATTGTAAGCAATTATGGATATGCCTGTTAATGCTAGAATTGAAATAAGTGATGTTAGCTGAAAAATAGATAAGAGAAAGCTATAATTTTGAAGTAATAATGGATAAAGCTTGGGCTTTCCTGTGGTATACAATTATTGAAGCAACCAATGACTCGCATCGTCTAAACACTGTACACGGTGCAACTTTTACTGTTGCTTCAACTTATGGTTTACCACAGGAAGTTGAAACGCATCGAGTAAATCAAGCATATAAAGTTTAAATAGTTTGTCTTGAAATGAACAAGGAAAGTGCAATAGGTAGATATGTTACTTGTCTTGTCGTTTACCTAGGCATTTGATGATGTATATTTAAACGATCTTAGGTATTGGTGTATAAGACTCACTGAAAGGTATTTATCAAGATTCTTATGAACCAGCCAACTCTTTATAAAAATGACAAAAAATTCTGCACCTAGCAGTTTAATTATTGAAAGTCGCTGACACATTATCATATTCATTGATAACCACATCCAAGAAAATCATATAGTATCAAGTTCTACACAAATTTTGAAATTAATGATTACACAAAATGTTATGTTCCTTCATCGTGAATCATGAGCTAATTTATAATGAATCTTACTTACATTCAAATTACTACTTTCTTTTTCTTCCTTTTTTCTACCATCTACCTTGTCCGACACTATATTTTCCAACTCTTCCTTTTTGACCTTTTTACCCATTTTGTGTCTATCACTACTAACTACCGAAATGATACTAAATAACATTGCTATATTATCTTATCTAATACTGTTATCAATAAAAAGATGATGTGTTTATTGGCTATCTGTTTACATAACTTTTAATCTTTTGATAATGAACATTTAGAACACTGATTGGTTTACAATTTTCGGATTGAATATTTTTTTTTTTATTTAAAATTTTTATTATCTTTGTCGTAACTTGTCGGTGGGGTCGCTTCGTAACAAAATTACATTTCTAGGTCGGATGAGTGAGTGAAGAATTACGAATCATGGTAAGAATATATAAATAGTTTATGCTAAGTGAGATTTAAAAATTTGATTGATTTGAAATCCTGAAAAAACATAACATAATCAGCCTATAATCTGCACATTGGCCTCCTCCCTGTGAGCAGGAGTGGGCCGTTATCCACCTCGTGGGCGCAGTGCAGGTTGGTAGATGTCACATACGTCTACAAATTTTTGGTTATAGAATATGTCCGGTTCTCACGATGTTTTTCCGTTACCGTTTTGAGAGCAGTGGTGATGAAAATAATTTATACAAAGTAAAGCGCCTGTCAGGGTTCGAACCCTTGACCTACAACTCGTTAAGTAGCGGCCTTTGCCACTGGACCACCACTGCTCAATTTGAAATCAAATTCCTAAACCTCACTCATTCTAAATTAACTCAATTACCTTGGACTTTTCAAAGCAAAGGTTAAAACTAAGTACATAACTGATTAAAAACGCTCACTCTTCACCACTTTCTAGTATTTGAATTACATCTGAAAAAGTTTACTTACATAAATATGATTAAGTCCAATCGCATTTCATAGCTTTTCCATAAACCAGTTCAAACACCAAAAGTAATCGAAATAAACCCAAACGCTATCAAAAATTCTTCTCAAAAATAATATTCTCAAACACTTACAAAATTGATATCATTCCGAGGCGGTCCAGTCAACATTAGTTTAAAAGTAAGATATATTCCCCACACATACGTGGTTTTATATCGAGAGTGCAGTTTCTGGGTCATTCGCTTCATGTGGCGAAGTGCACTGCCTTCAAAGGTGTAGGGACACATTGTGAACTTGTTTAGAAGGATATTTAGACACTTTCTGAATGAAGGCTGTAGTTTAAAGCGATCTAACGTTCGCGCCACTTTTTTTAAGGCTACTCTTTCGAAAAAAGCTTAAAAACAGCGTGCAGATGAAGCAGCTTTTCTCCGGAACTTACAGAGAAATTACATCTGAAAAAATAGTTGGTAATCTACATGATATGAATCGTAATTTGGTTTAGCCATAATTTTTCTATTGATATTACCTATTAAGAAAAAAAAACACCAAATCACCTCCAAATCGTTGAGATGAAACAATTTTACTCCTTAATTTTTTATCAAAAGAATATAAAAAAAATATCTAGTGCTTTGCAATACAAACGAAAATGATTTGGTTTTGTTACTTTTTAAAAACATGTATATTTTTTAATATAATAAATTAAAAATGCGATCGTTTAAAGTCCGTGTCTATATCATCCCCGCACTCGTCCACGAATTCAGTGCGGGGCGCCTCGTGTTGCTAGGCAACGCGTTGGCATGCGGGTGCATGCGGGTGGCGGAGTAGCGCGGAGAGGGGTAGTTAGCTCCGCCCAAATGCACAAGGTCGTTGGCATGAATACAAGGCTTAAAGTGATATTTCTAATTCTAATGGTGATTAATTAAAGTATTTTGTGTTGTTAAGCTAAATACAAAAACCTTGAATGTTTTTAGAGAAAAATAAAATTGACATTATTGGTACGCGGACTGTCTGGCTGCCCAAAATGCGCTGGTCATCTTTAAGTAGGCATTAGCATTGGAAGCCCTTGTTATTGAATATCTGGGGAGTATAATTAGAAAACTCCTCCTTACTCTGAACTATCAGTGATGCTGTGTGTGTTATACTCGCTACGTACAGTCAGTGGTGACACTTGTACTTCAAAACCATCCCTTACTGCAACGACATTAAAAATAACGACGCTGTGTTAATAAACTAATTGACAAACCACCACGAATTTCACAAACTTGGGACACCCTACTCGCGTTACGTGTTCACTTACAAGTAATAACGGAATGCTTTCACTCTATTGCTGTTTATGCTCGCATTCTGTTAGCTGTCGCATAACCTTGAGGGATATACGCAAATTGTTGCTCCTGATGTGTCATGACACAAAGAGATGGTTTTCTGATGTGTTGTTAATGTAATGTGTGTAAACTTACCTCAGAGGGGAGTATAAAATTGTAAGTAACAACAAATGAATCAACGCAATACCAAAATTTGCTATAAATTATTCAACATAGTTCAGTACATTTTACATTATTGACTAACCTTAAAACTTGTCACTCCGGTACCTCGTTCAAGACTGACTCATGTCAGCAACTTTTAAACCGTAGACAGAGTAATCTATAGACTCATGGTATCCGTGTCACCGAAAGGGACAAAAAATTCCGGCAATCTTCATCATACTAACATTTTTACAGCTTATTACACTGCACCTTACCATTTTCACAGTTGTGCAAATGTACTATTATTGAATTATTGTTCATAGTGTATATTTTTATAAATGACCAGAAATGAACATGCCTTTATTTCATAATTATAATTTATTTCATTTTAGACGCAAATCTACATGGTACCTACTCGCATGATCAAGGACCAAGATTATATCTGGACTTTTAAAAGTGACTTTGATCTTTGATTGTGTTTCGCTATTTCATCTCAGGGGTACCTACCTCGATACGAAAAGAAAACTTTTTATTCTTAACTAGCTTCTGCTCTCTAGGTCCAAGGGTTTGGGCTGGGCGTTGGTGAGTCAGTCAATCAGTCAGTCAGGACTTTTCTTTTTTTTTTTTTTTTTTATATAGATAATAATATATGACTTGTAAAAGTGTTTCCGTATCCTATTCACAGAATAACCATTTCCATTTCATATATACCTAAAGATTTTTTTGTCAAAAACGATACAAGTTGAGAATTATTTAATAAACCAAATAATATCACCGTCATTCCACAAATGGCAACCAAAATTAAATTCACCAAAATACATGAAACCACAAATAAACAGCTTTCGCACTAGTAATTAACCGAAATCATAACTAAAGTGTTAATGAAGTATCCACATATAATCTGCGTTACCGATTTATTTGACAAAAATGTAAACAAATATGAATTAATGTTTTTTTTTTTATTCCTACATAATAAAGTTCAGTTTACGGTACAACTTCAAACATTTTTATATTTTTTTAAATAGTACTAGTCACTCTGAAATCAACTTGATATTCATTGCGACTTACCAGTAGGTCGGTTCGAACCCAGATAAGCGTTATAATTTGTGTAAATTATTTCATCACCACTGCTCTCAAAACGGTGAAGGAAAACATCGTGAGGAAACCAGCATTTCCTAGAACCAAAAATTCGAAGACATGTGACATCTACCAACCCGTACTGGGGCCGCGTGGTGGATTACTGCCCACTCCCTCTCACAGAAAGGAGGCCTGTGTCCCAGCAGTGGGAACATTACAGGCTGATTATGCTGTGTGTAACACATATATACCTACAGGGTTGAAGGAATGTCGACGCCCAAACAGTACCCATGAATTCAGTTCATGCGTAGACAAGTGCGCTTACACAGTCAAAATATTTGGAACAGCATTTTTTTTTTGATAAGCCACGAAATATTTCAAGGGGTTTCAGAATCATGTCCTGAATCCATGGAAACGGTTTACGCGTCGTTGGCCCCTGCCACCCTGTATTGCTTAGATATAGCTCAAAAATCTCGATGTTTTTGACATGTCACCACACCATTATTTTGCACCCGTGCGAAACAGGGTCAGGTCGCTATTATAGAAATAAATTAAACTAGAGCAATTAATATCATCAACATGAAATTTAGATTTCATATTCACTAGAATAGAAATTCGAAGCGTACTGGAATCAGTTGTCAGTCTGTCACAGGCGGCTTACTCTCGAACTGCTTGACGTTCGAAGAATTTCGTAGAGTGTTGGTAGGTACCTACACTCTACCAGAAATCTTCTATACATATAATAAATCTGTAGACGAGGCGTTTCTGTACAATGAAAATATTAAAAAAAAAAATAGTTGGGGTGTTATAGGATAACCAACAGATGCCATTTCATCAATTTTTAGAATTTTTGTCTGTTTGTCGGTTTGTCGGTTTGTCTGTTTGTCTGTTTGGATGTGACAAAATTTGATTTGAACACGTTCAACGTAAAAAGTACCAAACCAATATGGTAAATTTTTATACTCAAATATAGTGTAGAACTCGGAGTAGTAGTTAGTTTTGGTTTCATCGCAATCGCTTCACTGTATCAAAAGATATAATCAATTTAATGTATTCTACAACAACTTTCATTACGTAAGTTGGATACACGTAATGACATCTATTGGCGCTTTATAGTACTAACGAAAACATAATTATTGTGTTTATAACATTATTATGTGAATAATCACGTCATGTAGGCTTACCTATAAGATGACTATCACAGTCACTTCTGCCTGTGTTATTTGAAAAAGTAATGATAATGATTACATAATGTTGGTGGCGCTAAAAGAATTTCAAATAAAAAGTGAGGATAGTGTAAGATAATATTATGTGATGTGGTGTTCTGAGTGATAAAGATTGCAATGATAAATGATAAATGATTTTATTTTTGTAAGTAGGTTTGTACAAACACTTTTACACGTCAATCATGTTTTTTTTTTAAACTAGATGAAGTCGGCGTTTCCTATCTGACTACTCTGAGAAGAAAGGCCGAAACAAACACACACACGGGCAACTTTATTTAAGAGCTCTTTCGAGGGGCAAGCAACCTTTCTAACATTGTTAACAGAGAAGCATTTCTTAGTGACATAAGGTTTTAAGATCATATCATACTTTCATAGTTTTTGCCTTTTTTCTCGAATTTTTTAAAATTTCTTTACCATGATAATCCTTCAACGCACACCTCCAGACGGGCTGTTGATTTATTGAGTATAGGTTCGGCAGATGCACACCCTTTTTTTTTGTTTCCGGGGTGGAAAATCTTCATGGATGTTCGCCGCCCTGGGGCGGGCGGCGAGGTCTGTCAGGCTCTTACTGACTAAAAATCACCCCAGTGTTCCGTCTCACACCTACGCCGGGGGTTGCGGGACCGTACGATCCTTCCGCAACCCCCGACTGGTGACGTCAAAGAGGGGCGCGCGTGGAACACTACGCGCCGCCAGCTCAAGTCCTGATGTGTTGGCGGTGACAGACGTCCCCGAATTCGTCGCCCCTGGACCCGTTTAGGGGGGCTGGAAGAGGGCGTTGTACGCCCTCCGCCGACGCCCGATGCGCCTACTGCGGGCCGGGTGAGTGGATGAGATCTCCCTCTCCCTTTCCACAGCCTCCTTCTGCGAGACGACCGTTTCGCAGAAGGAAACCACCGCGTCCCAGGACTCTTCGCTGCCGTCGACTCGACTACGGCCGGCAGCGATACGTCAAGGTGCACACCCAATACAAGTAGCACTGCCATGTCGTAAAAAGGTATTGTAAATTATGTTTTCGAGACAATAACTAAATTTTTAGCCATTGTCTTGGTTAAAACCATATCGACCCTTTTTTTTTTCGGATGGGAAATCATCAAATGACCCCTCCCGCTCTGGGTGGAGCGGAAGGGAGTGTCAGACTCTTACTGACTAAAACCCAGCTACCCATTACTCTCCGCCCGCAGGCCCGCGCCTACGGTGGCCGGGAGTCGTCACGCGGCTCCCGACACCCGGAGCGTCTCCCACGGTAGCTGGGACGGGAGGCTCTCTCCATGAGCCATCCCGCCACCTCCTTTGCTAGCATGACTGCTTCGCAGAAGGAGGTGACTGCCTCCCACTCCCTCTCGCCCCGGACCATGGCTTGCACCAGGGCCGGACGCGAGAGGTCGCCGCCGCTGCCAATCGCCTCTACGAGGACACGGCGGTGCTCCGCACAAGCGGGGCAGACCTCCACCGTGTGCTCCACCGTGTCCTCTGAGCGATCCTAGCAATGGTGACACCCGGGCGTTTCCTCCCGCCTGATGATGTGCAGGAACCTCCCGAAACTTCCGTGTCCGGTGAGGACCTGCGTCAGGCGGTAGGTGAGGGCGCCGTGGCGCCTCTCTAGCCACTCCTTAAAGAGGGGTCTTATCGCCGCTATCGCGGCGTGCCCTGCGCTGGGTAGCGACAGTCGCTCTTTCCATGCCGCCATGAGATCGCGCCGGAGATCTGTCCGCTCCGCACCGATTTGCCGCGGAAGCGGATCTTCCCCCCGGCGTAGTGCCTCCGCGCGCCACTCATACAGGCGCGCGAGGACTATCGCCTCCAGATCCCATGGCGGCCTCGACACGTTCCAGTTTGGGGGCCAAACGTCGGAAATGCACCATATCGACCCTCAAGGTATCTTATGGTAAATGGACATAATATGGCTATTTGGTCAGACAATCAGCCTCGAGCAGGCGCTTTCATTTTTATTTATCCTCAAAAATCAAAGTGACACTTCGTCGCATTGTCATTATGAACCCTGAAGACGCAGTGACTGCTGTGCAGTCGAAAGGGCTATGGTTGAGATCCCCAGGCAAGGAAAGCGTTACCAGACAAGATCGGAAGATTTTTCCTTTTACAGCTTTCCTAAGCGACACATTATTGTGTTCCGACATCCACGCGAACGAAGTCGCGGGCACAGCTAGTACAGACTAAATTTACTAAATTGCAGGTGCAATTTAGTAAATTAAGTCTGTATTTCTGTTAGGCAGCACCCTAATCACGTCACAGACTTTCAATCACAACCCGAAAATCTGTGAAGGAAATTGCTAATTCATTGCTTCATAGGTTTGAAAAATTCATCTGCTCAACAACGTAAACAACGCAATGAATATTGTTGAACTGTCAAAATGAAATGCATTGTCATCGTAAGTGTGTTATGCAATTATTCCGCAGGTATACTGCACTGATGTTTCGAAAATTATGTCATATGAAGCGAGCGTCCCTATTGCAATTTACTGGGAACCAAGCTAGACTCCTGGCTAATACCTACTGAGAATTACCTAAAGGAAAACCGAATAACAATACCCAACTAGGTTGGTCGTAGGTGATATGCTCAACAGTCTTGCTTCTGACCTCTAAGCCAACGAGGCAGATAATACAATAGGTACGTAAATAAACACCATTTGGTGTAATATGGATGTACTTCGGAACACCTCTGACTTTAAAACTGTTTATTTTTTCTGTATTAATAAGAACTAAATTCTTAATAATTGATTACTATTTTTAACAATTGGTTAAGTTAAAAACGAATTAAAAATTCTACTTAATTTGCAAAACCCATAAGTAGGTCATCTAACAGATAAAAAGTAAACAAAAGGCGATCGCACCGAACACAGGTTCAAATCAAGGAGTTCATAATATACCAGCAGAAATATTATGACAAAAACTCAAGCTCATCGATATTCGTGTCCTACTTCTGCGATCGCAACATTCTGAATACCAAAATGGTTGCTTCGACATCGGATTTTAAATTCTTATTAAATTTACACGCTGGGTTGAGAATATTATGGAATTCTGTACAGCTTTTGCTCCTTTGTGTAATTTTTCTATTGCAATTTTGGTTTGGTCGTACACTTATTAAAATCAATTCTATTTTCGTGTGAATGTTGACGTTTTGAAGTGGTTTTTATTTGTCTATGTATTTGCATTTGACTATGACTTATTAAGATTACATAGCTGTTTTTATGGCACTTCGTGTTTTAGTAACAGTTCAGCTTTATACAAGAGCGCCATCTCTAAAAAAAACTTTGACATATCTAAGTTTCTTTCTAATCCCCGATGATTAGTGAAACGTAACATGAAATTCAACACAGCAACCACAAGGCAACTTTGTTTCAACGTGTGTTACATTTCATTTACGTTTCATCAATATAAGGGATCATTGCGTAACACACTAACAGTAGAAATGGCTTTCATTTTGACAGTTCAACAACATTCATTGCGTTATTTACGTTGTTGAGCAGACAATTTTCCAAACATATGAAGCAATGGATTAGCGATACTCTTTAAAATGATTCAGATTGTGTTACGCAATTAAGGTGCTGGTATGTTTCATAAAACTCTATCTGTCATAGTAACTACAGCGTAATCATCAAATCTATTTAAATGCACTTCCTATTACAAATGCAGATCATTCGCGTCTGCAAGTTGTAAACTAGAGATGTCGTCGACAAAACTATTATGAGACGATTGACAAGCAAGAATCTGTATGATTTTATGCTCCATCTTTATTGTATAGACGCCAGCACATCAAGCTACTGTCAAATTTTCCCAATCAACCTTGAACCTAATGCTAATAGTGATAAAGTTGAAAATCTGTTAAAGAAATTTGACAGATTGTAGTTCTTGATGTGCTGGCGTCTGTACATATGTACATACAAATGATACTTTCGATTTAATGGCAAAAATGCTCAGCTATAATTATATCGATCAGAAGATTCATTTAATTTTATTCTTTACCAGCAAGGTAAAGAATAAAGTTAAATGATCTTCTGACGGTTGCAATCTACTAATTACAAATCTCGAGATCTCCATGCTATACGGTATCTAAATTTCGACCGCCACCGCACCAGATGAAAGTTTATGATTTTTTTCGCCGCAGGTAACGATTTAGATACCAGAGCAACAGAGACCACTGACCGCCACAAACCAGCAGCTTCCTCCAATTCCTCGTCTAAACAAAACACCAATAAACACCACAATTCTCCCTCAATAATCAATACACAATTGGATAAAACACCAATTTCTCAAAAAGATGAAGCAACGAATGATTGCAAATAAATTGGTACAGCCAAAGCCGCGCTGTCAACAAATCAAATCAATTGATAATTGAACAAAAATCTTTTACAATTTAACTGAAGATGTTCGAATCTTCATCCATTATGAGGATTAGGGCTGTCTGTGTGGATTTGGATGTGGATATATTGATGGGAGAAAGCGGGTTATAGCATTAAAGGATTTGAAGGGTGTGAAGACGGAATTGTGAATACGGGATATTAGGAAAAGGGTGGTTATGTGGTGTATAATGATAGCGCTGAGAAACTAAGTGAATAATTTTAGAAATCTTATTTATTTCGAGACTCAAATAATTTGATTAAAATGATGTAAACTTGTCTATCAGCAGGTATCTTCTTCATATAGATCTGCACGTATGACTATCCACTGTCATCTTAATGTTTGCTTCTTATTTTGTCTTATACATAAGAACCCAACCCTTTCTATTATCATAATCCTCATTTTCTCCGCAGCGGTGCTATTCTGTAAAAATCTCACCGTGAAAATTTAGGTGAAGTGAGCGTGGAGTGAGCTGTCAATAGTGTCAATTCCTAGCAAAAACAAAGTCACTTCACCTAAGTTTTCACGGTGAGATTTTTACAGAATCGACCGGCAGTAGGTACATGCCAAAACCATGACACTGGTTACCTGTGAACCTTTCAACTCCGATGATAAACATCTCGTTTCTAATAACTTGAAACGATTTATTGTAACATTATCCCAAATATAAACCATCTAAGTAGGATAAAAACAAACAAGCATATTGATGCTTATTAAAGAATGCTGATTAAATGATTCTAAACCAACTTTAAATTAGGTCAATCATCCATACTAGTATAATATTATACAAAGGCATCTTCTGGGCTTGCTCGTTCCATCATAGACCTCATCCATCGCTTTCCACCAGGCGAGATCGAGGACAAGAGCTGGCCCATTTCACAATATAATTATATATATTTTTTAATTATAAATGCGAAGGTAACTCGGTTTGCCTGTTACCTTTTCACGTCTAAAAGGAATCGGCTGAAATATGGCACATCTGGATTAGATTAGAATACTTTTATCGTAGTAGTTCCCGTAGGATAATTGCGGATCGTCAAAAGCTTAGTCGTACATTTAACAGTTTCTTCGGCTGAACTTAAAAATGTTCCTCTCCGCTCCGCTCAGCACACTGTCTACCATTCATCTCCAACGTCGGCATTATGTAGATTAGACGTCTGCTTGTCTTGTCGGATCGAACGAACGAATGAACGATTCCCGTCCCAGTTGGTGAACGATTCGTTTTGATACGGCACGAACTATATTTGTGGAGTCTATTTGAATGTTATGAGATAACTGGGGAGGGTATTTTTAGATTTGAAAGGGTAAAGTTAGTTTTCATTTTCAGGTGCAATACTAGAAGGTACTATGATGAAGCTTTTCTCAATACATCAGCGTTTAGTGACACGAAAATCTAATAAAAAATAGGAAAACAAAAGGATGATGTAACAACTAACAAGGACCTAAAGATAACAAAGACACTAAAATTCGCCAATAATCAGGCGTTTGTTTCAGGAGTCGCGATAAATTTTTCTTACAACTTGGGTGTAAGAAAAATGTTCTCATTGCATTGTCTTAATGATACACTTCTGGCAATCTTATCGTTTTCTATCAGAGATCGTTCAAAGCCTTGTAAATAAATAATTAGATTAAAATAAGCTATTGTAAACGTTGTTTACATGGAATACATACATAACTGGCGAAATGTGGGTGGACCTATAGGTATACCTCCGCCCAACCCTTCAAGGAGTACAGACGTGATGTTATGTTAAATAAATAATATCGTAACATCACGCCTGTAATCGTCAAAGAGGAAGGCAGAGGTTTACCCAGATAGATATACACCCTTACATTTTGAATAAAAAATCAGCTGATCCATACCTTATGTCGAGTTATGCGAACATAAATGTATGGATCAGCTGATATTTTTTTCACGTTTTCAGGGTTGGTCCCATAGTGAAAGTCCCCTTTTAAGGATTAAAACGATAAAAATGTAAGGGTGTAGTAGGTACACCAGTTAGGCTGCATTTCCACCAGAGATGTGCGAGGATGCGTAGTGAGGAATATGTGTGAAACAAACAAATAACATTGCTTTATTTTCATAGCTCGAACTAAGTTAGCGTTGTTATTGGTTGGTTTTACACACATCGCTACGCATCCTCGCTCATTATTACCGACTGGTTGAGGCTGTTGGATTTCTATATTATAACAGAAAAACACAGCCATTCGGTATAGAAATATTATAATGACAAAAAGTGAAAAAACAGCGACGTATCAAAAAAATTGTCAATAAAAAGCAAAACAAAACCAAAGATAAATATTCCTAAAAAAGTTCACATTATATCGTGAACACTCATCTCTGGTGGAAACGCAGCCTTATGTTGAAGTCCCATGTATTTATTATTTCATTTCGTTTATACTTCACAAATAATAATAAATATTAGTTCACAGTAAAGAATAACCTATATTTCAACTAAACTAGCCATAATCGTCAAACAAACTACCACTAGCCAGTTTAGCTCAAGTTATTCAGTGAAATGTCACAGGAAAATAGTGTTCCTCTCTTATCTGGCGTCCGACGGGCCGGTATGACGTATTGTGTTTTATAACCGACTACAAAATGGTTGCCGCGGGAAAATGGCCGCTGCGATGGCGAAGTTTTTTGAAAATGTGTGTTAGTGAGAATAAAATTGTTATTTTAGTCTCTAGGTTTTTGATATTTTGTAGATACCAGTCTATTCTTCTTATCGGTTTTTAGTGTTTTTAGTACAGGAATATTTGCAAATGATTATATAATTCACGTTGTCATTTAGTTTTGGCGGGACCCGTTGCGCGCTGTTTTGTTGGATACCTATTTATCTATCATCTACCTAGCCTTTTCTCAGCCATTTTGGGATCGGCTTCCAGTCTTACCGGATGCAACTGAATACCTGTAATTTACATGGAGAGACTGCCCATCTGACCTCCACAACCCAGTTACTGGATAATACGATACCCCTTGGTTAGTAGACTTATTGTCAGACTTTCGGACTTCTGTCGAAACGACTGTCAAAGATCCACGAATGACAGCCAGAACCAATGGCTTAACATGCTTTCCGAGACAAGGATGGTTCTTGCGCTTGCTATGTAAAAATGGTCACCCATCCACGGACCAACCGCGACAAGCATAGCTTAACCTGATCAATATTGATCCCTGTGGCTGTTATTACTTGGCCACAAGCCCCTTTATCTATACCCCGATACCTATTTACCTATGTAAGTATTTATTTCAGCGCTATATAAATCAATTAAGTAAGGCTATTTGTAGCCATCTGTTGAATAATTAAATTTCCACGTATCAAATAATTCCTTAATTAAATTATTCGGGCCTTTGTTATAATTCCGTAGATGAGATTAGTATTCGGCTACAAACTATGAATTAATCATTCAGCCTATGAAATATTTAGCTCTACTTCGATATTGGTCGGTCTGTTGTTCACAAACTAAACTAGATTTAAGTTCAGTGCATCTTTTTCTTTCTATTTCATTAAGAAAAGGACAGAAGATAAATTTTAGTTTAGTCCTGTCAATTAATCAGCGCCAGACGTAAATTGACGTAATTTTGGTAGGCCACACGTTTTTTATCACGTCTAAACTTGTATGGAGTTGTCAGGCCGTGATTAATTTGACAGGACTAAACTAAAATTTATCTTCTGTCCTTCTCTTAAAGAAAAAGATGCACTGAACTTAGTTTGTAAACAAGGGAATCGGCACCTTGGTAAGAAAGAAAGAAAGCATTAGATCTAACTAATGGCGGCCAGTCATTGAAAATCTATCAAAGTAGAATTTCAATCCTCACTGTTATCTATTCTATTCGAAATACAAAACTAGACTTCAAAATGGCCGCTGAACGTCACAGTCACAGCAAATAGCGGCCAGTCCTTATCTAATATCGGGACATGCAGTTTGACGTATTGAGTTTTATAGTCGGCTACTTGAAAACGGTTCGTGGCGAGAAGTTACCATGTTACGGACTTTCGGTGCGAAAATATAGGAATGTTTTCGCAATTGGTTATAAATTGGGTTTTAAAATGTTTTATGTTTGGACGAAGGAGTCTTCTCACACAGGGAATCCTAGTGTGATGTTGTGCACTTGAATGTAAATTTTGCAAAATTTTATTCTTATTCTTGTATGTATTATTGAGAAACATGAATTTACGAATCACGTTTTAACACGTTCACTGCGGATCACACAAAATCGGCCCGACGCGGAGCTTAGCGCTGGTGCGCACGGTCAAAACTATATTTTTCTCGCTGGTGCGGAACGATTATCTTCGGTATTTGTAGGAGTTCGACAGAAACAAATATAGATTTCGGCTCGTGGTTACAAATGTAGGTATTTGGCATTAAAACATCGTGGCGGGCCCTTTTCGACCACCATCGCACTGACTGTGAAAAATACACGGTCCCTGACGGATGTCCATTTCGACCGCCACCGCACCAGATGAAAGTTTATGATTTTTTTGCCGCAGCTAACGTGTTAAAAATACAAATTACCTGCGGATTCAAAACTTAGCATGTGCCACTGTGACTTTTTAATTTAATAGAAAGATTTTTTTATGGAAGCGCGTGCTTAAAATCTCCGGGGTGATTGCGTAACACACTCGCAATGCGAATGCAGTGCACTTTAATAGTTGAGCAATATTCATTGCGTTATTTACGTTGTTAAGCAGACAATTTTTTTAAACATGACGAAGCAATGGATTAGTTATATCCTTCAAACTACTTCAAATTGTGATTGAAAGTGTGTCTGAATGCAATTGGGGTGCTGGTCATCAGCCATGCAGTGAGCAAAACCAAGCAGTATTAAAATAGTTATTTAGAATTAAAATATCACTTTACCTGACTGTACAAATGGCACTGAATTGGTAGTAAACATCTGATATTATTCTTCGGGTCGAGTCTAAGCGGGTTGAGTGGGCGCGGACCCGTAAGTTTATTTATTTTCTTCATTGTTCATTTATTTTCTTCTAAGCAATCTTCTCCATGCAGCTTTACTACCTCTTTCGAGTGATGATTCCTAGTTAATGGGTGCCAATCGAATAGGGTTAGTAATCTGTTCCCTACAACGTTAGCTGTTATTGTACAGCTACTTCCTCAAGGGGAAAAAAATCTCTAGATTGTATTCTTCGTTTCCTACTGCAAAATTACAAAGGTAACTTATACAGGGTGGTCAAAAAGTCGTGGATCAAACGAAATAGGGAGATAAAGGAGGTCATTTCCAACGTTTTTAAAGTGAGAAATAATTTTTGGTAATGCTTCAAAATTTTTGGAAAAAAATATAATTGGTCTTGCAATTTGGTACCCAGAGCCGCAATAGAACTTTTGTAGTGCTGATACATTATCTAGTAATAATACAACACCGTTTGTTTTATAGTTTTATATCACATTTTTTTAAATTAGTCTAATGGTGAAAGAACTCGGTATACAAAAAATATTCATAATTTTTAGAGCAATTGAATTATGGCCATGCTGTAGAAAGTTTTTTTGTTGGAAATGACCTTCTTTATCTCCCTATTTCATTTGATCCACGACTTTTTGACCACCCTGTATATCTAATATCGATACGAGAAACCACTTTATCTAACCTCAAAATTATCTCCAATCAAATAACTTTACACAACCGAACAGGCGTCGCGCGGCTGAAAATTTTGCTGAAAATTAGTTCGGCATACGTCCTCGCTTGTAATCTCGAAACTGAATAGGGGACAATTTGTGATGTCACATGCAGATATTTTCCGTAACACGGAGCTATGGCGTGTAGGAGTGGCATTATACACCGTTGGAATTTGAGTTGGAGATGAGTTGGTGAGAGGAAAGTAAAAAATCGTGTTAATTTAGGTAAATATAAACTTGGTAACCCGAGGGGCCCGTGGTTAAATAATAACAGCCGCACAGGTCGATCAATCAGGTTAAACTACCATGTGACCATCTTTACATACCATGACCCCTCCGTGCCTCGGAAAGCATGTTAAGCCGTTGGTCCCGAATGTCATTTGTGGATCTTTGACAGTCGTTACACCGCAGAAGCCCGAAAGTCTTGACAACCAGTCTTACCAAGGGGTATCGTATTACCCAGTAACTGGGTTGTGGAGGTCAGATAGGCATTCGCTCCATGTAAAATACTGGTATTCAGCTGCATCCGGTTAGACAGGAAGCCGACCCCAACATAGTTGGGAAAAGGCTAGGCAGATGATGATAAACTTGGTAACCCAATCGAGTCCGATTGTCAAAGAATAATTAGGCTGCCACCCTGTATAATATATCTTAAGTAATATTTTATTTCACTACTACGGCTATAACTGTTATCTAATAGATAACAATAGCCTCGGACTTACAGTCACCAATTACAGGTCAACCAGCAATCTCAGAAAAAGGTGATAAGTAACACATAGGTTCATTATACTGGTGAGGTACAGACAACAAAAGAGTATGCAGGATCGTCGGATATAGTTGTAATTTAGTAAGAAACCGATGGATGAAAATTTAATTTTATTATTAGGCGCGTCGCTCACTGGTAAGTCGAGGCGGGGTCGCGGCGGCGTCGAGGCGGCGTCGAGGCGTAGTCTCTATGTAGAGTCGAGGCGCGGGTGGCTATGCTTCCTTCATACATTCCAATTCATTCAACATGTCGCGTCGCGTGGCGGTGTCGGTCACAGCGCCCCCGCCGCGCCTGGGACGCGCCTGCGCCTCGACGCCGCCTCGACCGTGCCGCAACGCTTGTATATGAGCGCACTGCCATTCATTTGTAAAGAAAACCTTGTTGCGGCGTGCCGCTTATGCGCCCGCGCCTCAACTTCACCTCGACTGTTGATCGTGTGGGCGACGCGCCTTAGAAACCAAACAGCTCATTTATCAAATTGAATTTCAGTCGACAACATCCATCGATTTCTTACTAAACTTCAGCTATATCCGACGGTCCTGCATACTTATCTCTTTTGTTGACTGTACACCAGCTTACTTCGAAACTAACCCTATATTTCTTAGATATTCGATCTACGTAGTCTTACTATTTCAATTTCTATTTGCTTATTCTGGTCGAGAACTGTGTATTCAGTTCACGGGAACCTAAACTGTGTTCATTAGAAATACCTAGGATTAGAAGCTTGGTCTTGGTCTAGATTTCTTGTAAAATACAGCGGTGTTTATGTACAGTCACGAGCATAAAATACCTAACCAGCGCTGGGGCTCTGTCTTGCATAGGGTCGCAGCATAATGCTGAGCGATAGCCGTTTTGCGTGGATGTGACGCATGTTTCCCCCAACCCTTTCTTATTTTTTTTGTTGTTTTTTTCTTTATTGCGTCATGTTTACCGCAAATAAACGTATTTTCTTTCTTTCTTTTCTTTTCTTTAAAGTTACGAAAATTACAAAAGTGTTTTTCTCGTGAAATAAAGTAAAAACTTTGAGAAAGTACCGGTCAGTGGGTGGTCTTAGGGGCGGATTTGAATACTAACTTTGGGGCTTATTAGTCGATTCGCATTCATTTACTTGCCCGAAACGGGCGAATCGTCACTTTTAAATTTATTTTTTTTAAAGGCAACTCGCACGAATTGTTACATTTTGAATTGCAATGAAGTTATGAAGAAAAAGGAACGATTCGCCCGTATCGGGCGAGTAAATTCGTGCGAATCGACTAATAAGCCATTTCGGAGGGTTGTGGAGGTCAGATAGAAGTTTCGCTAAATGTAAACTTCTCACACAATCAAAACCGCTTCTTCTAGCTTCATAATTATCTTTAAAAAAGTCGCATGCACGACTTGAATGTCTATGTGTAAGGGATTGTGATGACGAGTGTCCTAAGTTTAGGGTTTATAGTTTAAGAAAACTCTCATATAAATCAACGTGCTGATTCATACATATTTTGTAATGTCAAGAACATAAAAAAACTTGTGGTCGGGGGCCCTCGGCCAGGAACGAAGTACCTTACGCGATACTCGCAAAACGACACCCAAGACGAAAATTTTAAATTTCTTGTAGCCGCCATCTTGGATTTTTTTTTGTTTTTTTTTTTTTTTTAACTGTCTCTCGCAAGCAAGTCAGTCGCATGAAGGGGCACATAACGCTTTTTTGTTCCGTGGCGATTTCTACCAGTTCACTCCGCACACCAAGCGCATGACCCCAAGTCATGATTACAAACACATGATTACACTCATTCTAACAACCGTCTTTCCCAAAGAAACGATTTTTTTAAATTAATTTTAAAAAATCAAATCAAATCATTTAAGTGTAATCATGTGTATCTTATATAACCAAACTGCCGCATCCATGCGCCCCTTCACATCCTACGTATTGTGTCTGGTTGAATTCCACACATAATTATTTCTGGCCACAGCGCGATACATCGGGCTGTAGATGACAATTAATGCCGGGAAATAGGTCAGGAAGATCCCAGCCCTGTGCAAGTGACAACGTGTCTATACTTTGTATGGAAATCGTATTACAATGTTCTTTTGTTTGAGTTCCCGAAACATTGAATACATAATCAGCCTATAATGTTCCCACTGCTGGGACACAGGCCTCCTCTCGGTGAGAGGGAGTGGGCCGTAATCCACTACGCGGGCCCATTGCGGAAACAATGTATAGTCAAGGAAAAAAAATGACAATTGTCTTACGAATACCCGGACAATTTAAATTGGTAGACAATTTGCTAGTCATTATTTTCCTTGACTTTACATGTACAATTTGTTTTTATTGCAATGAAGTGCCTTAATAATCAGCCTATAATGCTCCCATTCCGGGTTTCAGACCTCCACTCTTTGAGAGGGAGCAATCAGCAGGCAGTAATCAAGAGCGCGGGCCCACTGGGGGTAGGTGGATGTCAAAAATGCCTTAAAATTTATGGTTCTAGGACTTGCCGGTTTACTCATGATGTTTTCCTTCACCGTTTTAAGTTTATAATACAGTAAATTAAACAAAGGAAAGTGCCTGTCTGCGTACGAACGACCACGACCTTTGGACCTACTATTGCATTAATCAAAAACATTTTTAATTTTGGAGATCGTGGCGACAACACCACAACTAGCTGCTGTTGCTATGGGTGGTTCCTGGTGGTGTGGGTTGGTGAATTAATTTTCAATGGGTTTTCTCCTTTACAGTTGTTATGGCATTGGTGTTAGTGAAATCAATCATCACATGAAGAATTTCCTGCCTGAGTTCAAACCTACGACCGTATTTAACTCGTCAGTCGGGGTACTTACATTGTACCACCACGTTTTTAGAATCAATTTGTTGAATAAATTATTTCTATTAAGTTGTGACTTTATCGAAACGAATTTACTTTTGTCTTCAAAAGTATCAAAACGTACTTCTTAAGTTTACTATTTTCTCTCTTTCATCTTTCTATCTTTCATGAAAAATAAGGTCACCAGAATTACGATAGACTCGGTAAAACCAATTTATACATGAATGAATCTGTGTTACCTTCCGTTCCGTGACTCTATTGAGGTGAACCGTCGGGGCGTCGGCTAGTGTAAATTCAGTGTGTTGAAAGTGTGAACACGTCAAACGCGGGCGGGTCGTAATTAAACCCGCTTTTGTAATCGTCAGCCTCATACATAGGTTCTTGGTTAACTATTTGAGGCCAGTATTCAATAAAGTGATCTCATTGAAGAAACGGCTCACTGAGTTTTTGAACAAGGAGAGTTGTTAGACTCATAATGTAAACGTCATTTAAAAAAAAAAAACAGGATGGCAAACATCGACGCGCTAACTCGACCGTTTGAAATAAAAGTGTTCGAACTAACATTTTTATAAAAAAAAATTGTTTTAACGTAAAAAGGTGATAAGGTCACATGAAACCTTCGCCAGGGTAGAGGTTGGAAATAATCCCACGGAAACTACCCGGATAAAAATGCATGCTCTGCCTAGTAACCAGCGCCTTAATTGCTCAACACATTAACAATCTCAATCTGAATCATTTTGAAGGATATTGCTAATCCATTACTTCATATGTTCGAAAAATTAGTTTGTCAACAACGGAAATAGCGCAATGAATGATGTTGAACTGTGAAAATGAAACACATTGCTACTTATAGTGAGTTAAGCAATTACCCCGCAGGTCAAGTCCATCTTTGTGGAAAACATCAAAATTCGTTCGGCTGTTAAAGCGTGAAAAGGTAGCAGATAGACAGACAATCAGACAGACATAATTACTTTCGCATTTATAATATTAAGTGTGGATATTAATTTGCCTTTGGTTTTGCCAAAGGAAAATTATCAATTGATTCCATAATTTGATAAAAAATCTTTGCTTTACTTAATCAACACTCCAATTATTTCAAGACTAATCTTCATCTCTTTAATTATTTCCTTAATTGTCACTTATTCAAAATCTATCATAAGTCATAATGTCAAAACATCAGACAGGTAAGCAGAAACAAGCATTGAACAGACTTTGATGGAAAAATCTGTCAAGTGCGTGAAGGGGCTACGCAAAGTTAGGTTCCGTATCCGCTAAAATTTAATTTATTTTTGAGATAAAAACGTCTTTCACACGTGTAGAAAAATGCTAAATTATATCCAATTATACAGGATTATTAAAGATTTACATCTCATAACATAACTCACAGCATTTATTACAATTAAACCATTTCTTTTTATTTTATTTTTTTAATTTATTCATTTATTTCAGACGAGGCCCATAGACCTCCTTAACCTAAACATACATATTTTTATTATAAAATAGTGCTTCACTTCACTAGCTTGTTCTATTCTATTTATACTTTTGAATTGTTAAAGAAGTCGGTCAATAAAGAAATCGGTCAATAACAAAAATGAAGCTCTAATCAAGTTATTTAAAACTGACTGTGTAAACATAAAAAAAAATCAAAGCTTACGAAAATAAACTAAAATAAATCAATTTAAATCTAAATATATAAAACTCAAAGGACTGACTGACTGACATAGTGATCTATCAACGCACAGCCCAAACCACTGAAGGGATCGGGCTGAAATTTGGCATGCAAGTAGATGTTATGACGCAGGCATCCGTTAAGGAATGGTTCTTCGAAATTCCACCCCTAAGAGGGTGAATGAGGGGAGGGTGAAATTTCACGCGGACGAAGTCGCGGGCGGAAGCTAGTAATAAATAATAGTCTGTAACTGAAAAAAAAAACCAATTTAAGTAAGTAAGTACTTACTTAAATTGGTTTTCCATCAAATTGTTTGCACAAACAATTTGATGGGACATTCGCATTGAATGATCTTTACTTTGACACTGACATTCCTGTTAAGTAAGTACTCGTACTACAAAAATCTGTTACAGACACCACTGAACTCTAAAATCCTTTCCATTGATGACAGACAGGTTAATTGGAGAGCTGTATTGGTATCTCTAATGACGTCTATCCTCCTCCCACCACCCTTTGCTGCAACCCCTTCAGATAGTATCGAGTTTTTTTGTAAAGAAGACATAATGACACCAGGATTTCTAAAGGGGTAATCTACAGTGGATTTTGTAAAGATAGACCAAGTGGTTCGTGTAATAAAACACTCGGTTCTGGCTAGCCAGTTCCTTTGCTTGAACTTGGCTTGACACGCTCCCGCGTGTCTAGATACTGAAGAGTGTCTTGGTTAAGAATAACGTAATCAATATCAATCTACCTAGCCTTTTCCGAACCATGTTGAGGTCAGCTTCCAGTCTATTCGGATGCAGCTGAACACCAGTATTTTACATAGAGCTTTTGCTTATCTGGCCTCCACAACCCAGTTACTGGGTAACACGATACACCTTGTTAAGACTGGTTGTCAGACTTTCGGGCTTCTGTCGAACCGTAATGACTGACAAAGTTCCACGAATGACAGCCGGGACCAACGGCTTAACGTGCTTTCCGAGGCACGGAGGGGTCACGGTATGTAAAGATTGGTCACCCATTCACGAACCAATCGCGGCAAGCGTAGCTTAATCTTCGGTTGACCCGTGCTGCTGTTATTATTTAGCCAAGAGGCCGTCAGAATTAGGCTTTTAAGAATTAGGTAATCAATAATTGTGAGTCATATTTATTGTCATCATTGCATCGTTCATTCGAAAGACGTCCATTTCTGGAGGTAGACAGACCTGTGGCGAATATGGTAAGGACCGATCCTGTGATTCTCGAATCCAGCTGATTCCCGCGACCTTCATCAAATTTTAGGACCAGCTTATGGGGGCCTACTCGCGCTGCACCTTCCAGTCCGCGGGCGCCACTCCAAAGCTTTTTCGGCCCCATCGACCATCTGAGAGGCAATTCCCGTATCTTTAAAAACGTTCACATTTTAATGTCTCAATCTGTCAATAATACTTCAAAAATACCTAAATTTTTTAACAAGTTGTTTACATTTCTTGTCACTGATAAAATATTACGACAAAATTCGGAATCGGCCATCTATTTTACGAGCATTGTGGTTTTGCGAACAACTTAAATGGTACCCATTTAAGTTTGGTAATTCTGAGGGCTATGTCGGTTCCCTTGATTGTCCTGCGAGTGTGGTAGTTAGCAATCCAATGTAATAGGGGGCAAACCTATGGCCATCAACCGAGCACATAACAAAATCCAGACTAATAATACCTACTAACTTATATACATTTTTTTTTATAAGCCTGCTCTGTCCCACTCCTGGGCAAAGGCCTCCCTCCACTCCTTCCACCTTTCGCGAGCCCGCGCGTCCTCCTTCCAGTCTTGGTGGAACCTATCCAGCTCGTCCCGCCATCTCCTACGTGGTCTGCCACGACCCCGCCTCACTGTGTCAGGGCACCAATTCTGCGCTATTTGGGCCCACAGTTTGTCCGGCATGCGGCAGACATGTCCTGCCCAGTCCCATTTAAGTTGAGCAGCCTTTTGAGCCACGTCAGCTATCTTTGTTTTGGAGCGCAGTATTGTGTTTCATATACATTTATTATTAGAAAACTTTACCACGTTGATTCTTCAAGTTTCCAACTAAGCGTTAACAGAACACCTCTTGCTTCGTCGTCACTTTAAATTAAAATAGAAATTAGTTGTAGGTACAACATTGTCAACACAAAACTTCTATGAGATACATATCTTGTTGTTACCTAGTGTCCTGGTGGAGCTTAGACTGCGATAACAATGCGAAGATATACTCCGGAGATGCTGTGCCAAATATTATGTCACATTCATTTCTAACGCCACACACGCTCGCACTTGCATTGGTCATCACGAGCCGCGTGCGAATGGCAGCGTTTGGAACCTACGACATAGTATAGACACGTTTTTCAAGTGGCAGTGGCGCGAGTGTCAGTTAAATCTATAACGTCTATTATGTTTGGTTTGCATCGACAAAATAACATCGTGGATGAGCGAGTGTGATCTTGTGCGGCGGGAGCAACGCTTGTTGAAATTCGTAGGAACATGACTCCTCAGTGAGGACAGGCATCTGGACACCAATCTACTTCTGAGCGACTCCTACGAGGAAACCAAACGTTTATACGGACTACAAATAGTTGTTCATTAGTCGCATTCAAAGTACATACATAAAAAATTAAACGCATCCAAAAATTTGGTACATAATAAATCACTAGGGTTCAGCCGGTCGATTCTCTAAATATCTCACAGTGAAAACTGAGGTGATGTGAGTTTGTTTTTGCTAGGAAATGACACTATTGACAGCTCACTTCACCTAAGTTTTCACGGTGACATTTTTACAGAATAGCACCGCTGCATCATTTTATTCTTCGTTATCACAAATTTTTTATATAGCTTCGCATCGCTTCGCATTTGTTACACGACTATGCGTGTAACAAATGCGAAGGGTACACCGTCGCAACATCTCAAACTTATTAGTATTAAGTTATTGTCAAGTGGAGTTTCGTGGTTAAGTTATAACTTGCCAACTGTTCACCCAGTCTATTTACAGTTACGTAAATGAAATATGTTTGTTTCTATGTAATGTTTTGAGTAGGTATAAGTTGGTCTATGATACAATTTGAGGCATTGCTTGCGAAATGAATAAAGAAAATACCTATTTTAAAAAAAACATAGGTATATAAAGTCGAACATATAACCTCCTCCTTTTTGGAAGTCAGTTAAAAAGCAGCAATACCTAGAAGTAGGTAGGTATACGAATGCCCAAAAACTAGATTGTTTTGTTTTCAGTGTTGATGTATTTACCAATTTGGGAACACCAATACAAAAGATTAAAAAGATAAGATAAATAAATAAGTGATAAATAAGTGTGATCCTTTTCTTTCCTGTTTCAAAGACCCATCTCAATTACTTGAATCATGAAGCATGCTTACAAGTTGATAACTCTTGACAAGGCAATAAGCGAGATTCCTCAACAGTATTACCTATTTATGTCATCATGGATTCAGTAAGTACAGACGCCAGCACATCAAGCTACCCGAAACTGTCATATTTTCCCAATCAACTTTGAACCTTATGCTTTAGCGATAAAGTTGAAAATCTATTAAAGAAATTTGACAGATTGTAGTAACTTGATGTGCTGCTGTCTGTACATGGTTCTAGACAAACGAAAACAACGTAAGAGGTTGAAATTTCTCGTCGGTTATTAAAAAGAAAAGTTGTTGATTCATACATTTTGACCGCGATCATATTGCATTTTTCTATGAAATAACAGATTTTTTTTTTTGATAACCGACGATAAATTTCTACGCTGGAATCGTTATGCTGAATTCATGGTTACAATTTGTGTGTCGATGTATGCCAGCATGTATAATAATAGCTACAGAAGATTCTAGAACGAAACAAAATTCTAAAGAACTAAAATAAATTAGAACTGGGTTTCAATGTGGAACAATACCTTTATTTCTTTTATCCGAATTCACCCTCATCATGAAAAACTTCTAAGATATCTACGTATTAGAGATGTGATAGATTCGATGCTAATGCCGAAAACTCCGAATTTCGGCTTATTTCGGTTTTACGCGCCCCGATTCCTTACTGATTTTCTGAAAGAATATTTTCGGATAATAATGTTCAAAGTTTCGTTCTCGTTCAAGTTCGAGTTTATATGTTTACTTTCTAAAAGAATATCAAGATTGACGAAATCCGTGAGACGTGCGCAAATGTGAAGAAAAGGAGATGGTTTCTTTAGAATCAAAGTTGTGAACCCCCGAGCACAGCTGAGCACGACTGCACAAGTACGGCCGTACGGATGGATACATGGACAAGCTCATGACTCAGCTCTGACACCGAAGGTTCCAGGAGAACGGGTGCATTATTATAACCTCAGTACTTAACTTAAATAAAATTAACTCCTTACAAGAGAGACTCGTTCCTAACCGACTGGACTGAGAAGGCACAGCATAAGGAAATGTGGAAGATAATGGGGGAGGCCTTT
This sequence comes from Oligia latruncula, assembly GCA_948474745.1. NCBI lineage: Eukaryota > Metazoa > Arthropoda > Insecta > Lepidoptera > Noctuidae > Oligia > Oligia latruncula. The sequence continues at coordinate 11,000,614 of OX419707.1, read as the reverse complement.
GCCCAGCAGTGGGTCAGAACAGGCTAAAGGACGAAAAATACAAGAGAGACGAGGAGACGAAAGAGAGAGAAGCTTGGAATTTGAAAAAACAAATACCAATTTCGGCTTAGCTACATCCCTTACACGGCTTACACCCACTTCCCGTTGTAATAAGAAGCTACAAATTGTATCCCAACAAGAGAGAACAAGCTTATTCCAGGATATTATTAAGTTTCCAGTGTCTCCCAATAAATTACCAACTTGGGGAAGAACGGAAGACTTTTTGAATATCATTAATTTTAACGACGCCTCAGACTCAGTATTAATCAATGTTATAATGATTCTGTTTGTTCTAGAAGGGATTTTGTGGGAGCCATTTTTCATTCGTATTTTTATGTACAGTCACAAGCATTAACGCTAAACTTACCCAAGCTTTAAGAGCGATATTCTCCTTAAGTATTGCTAGAAATATGGTGTTACAAATATAGTATTTTTGAACCATACATAACATGACTAGGGGCTCGTGGCTAAATAATAACAGCCGCACAGGTTGATCGATCAGGTTAAGCTACGCTTGCCGCGGTTGGTCTGTGGATGGGTGACCATCTTTAGATACCGTGACCCCTCCGTGCCTCGGAAAGCACGTTAAGCCGTTGGTCCCGGCTGTCATTCGTGGATCTTTGACAGTCGTTACGGGTAGTCAGAAGCCCGAAAGTCTGACAACCAGTCTTACCAAGGGGTATCGTATAACCCAGTAACTGGGTTGTGGATGTCAGATAGGCAGTCGCTCCATGTAAAATACTGGTATTCAGCTACATCCGGACAGACTCGAAGCCGACCCTAACATAGTTGGGAAAAGGTTAGGCAGATGATGACATACATACATAACATCACGCCTAGTGTATTCCTAGAAAGGGTTAGGCAGAGGTGTACCTATGGTACCCCCACATTTCGCCAGTTATGTTTAAGTCCCATGTAATAGGGGGCGAGCCTATTGCTATCAACCGGGCAAAAAACCAGACTCCGGACTGCTACTGAGAAATACCTACTAGTATGGACAAACCCAATATAAATCAATAATAATTTTATAAATTTGAAGGTAATTCTGTCGGTCTTTGTTCGTTAATGTTACCTTTTCACGCCTAAACCACTGAACAGATTTCGATAAAATTTGGCAGAGAGATTGATTGCTTCCCTCAGCGGGATTGTCCGAAAGGGTTACCGCTGGCCCGGAACATAAAGGGCTAAGGAAGGAACATGGGTGGGTTTTAGTCAGTAAGAGTCTGACACTCCCTTCCGCTCCACCCAGAGCGGGAGGGTTCATTTGATGATTTAACATCCGAAAAAAAAAAATAGATTGCGTGATGGGAAGACTTTCTTGTTCGGAGAATAACGTGATGTCTGTATTCCCCAAAGGGATCGCTAAAAGTGTAGGTTTATATATGGAAGAAAACAAGAAGAAAGAAAATATCTATGTTTATTTGCGGTAAATATGACGCATAAAAAGAAAAAAACAAGTAGCACGCAAAATGGCCACCGCTCAGCATAATGCTAAGACCCTACGCGAGACAGAGCCCCAGCGCTGGTCTTCAGCGAGAGCTGATGTGATGATGTCAACCGGTGCAGCATACGATTAGATATAAATAAAAAAAAACAATTAAAATAACATATTAAAATAAATATACATTACCTAATTCCAAAAGATGGTATAAACATGAAATTTGAAGCGGTAACATTCCGGACAACGACTCACGCGCCGCCGGGTTTATATAATCTGTGCACACACCCCCACACACACAAACATCTCGCAACTAATATAAAGTCACATGTAATAGAAGCCAGCTTATTGCCATTAAATAGACCTTTTTCCTGCAATAAAACTATGTAAATAATGTTGTTCCCAATCAGTCATCGAACTCAGGGTCTTACACTCAATAGTGAGTAATACTATAGAAAAAAAATAGGCCACCCACATCATGATCAATTTATAATGTTCCCACTGCTGGGACACAGGCTTCCTCTCGTGAGAGGGAGTGGGAAGTAACCCACCACGCGGGCCCAGTGCGGGTTGGTGGATGTCACAAGTCTTCGAATTTATGGTTCTAGGACACGCCGTCCACGCCGGTTTACTCACAATGTTTTCCTTCACCGTTTTAAGAGCAGTGGTGATGAAATAATGTAAACAAAGTAAAGTGCCCGCCTAGGTTCGAACGTACGACCTACAACTCGTAAGTCGCGGTCGATTCTACTGAGCCACCCATACCTATCCTTTAAACGACCTGGATACGCAAGCAGTTCTTAGCAGAACTTTTCAAGACGAACTCTTTCTAAACGACCTATTACAACAAAGAAAGCACTCCAACATACATCAAAAACAACTAGGTTGTATAACCAGGGATGGCGAACCTATCGCATAAGGCTCAACTCACACCAAAAGAGCGTCGAAGCGCAGCGAAGTGGAGCGCAGTTTCAGTGTCATATGAATTTTAACTTTATTTTCATTACTAGATATAATACTTATTATCGCAACCGCTCGGTAGAGAAGGATATTCGCCGGAATTCCAGCAGCGCCGCTGGCATCCGCGCGACTCGTTCGAGTTTCTCATGCGATAATAAGTATTATAATAATGAAAATAAAGTTTAAATTCATATGACACTGAAACTGCGCTCCGCTTCGCCGCGCTTCGACGTTCTTTTGGTGTGAGTTGAGCCTAACAGACAGTTTTGAGCACAACAACAATTGTTTGTTTTATTATAAACCTTTCTAAAACCTTCATTTAATTCCACAAAACTAAAATATCCATAATATGCACGCACGCTTTTATACATATATATATAAAAGCGTGCTCTTTCTCTTATTCTGGTTCTATATTCGTTTGGTCTAAACCAAGATTCAGATTTCGCTAGCACGTCAAGACCAAAAATAATATAAAGCTATATAATTCCGCCCTTATCTTAAAAGGTTTGCCGTCCCTGTTGTATACACGAAAGTTTAAACAATAGCCCGCATGTACCGTCGTGTTCAAGCACATTACCGAACTTGATTCATAATTCAGAAGTTAAACGATTTAGCCTCAAACGAATTAAACTTGCTCTGTGTGTTTAGTTATATAATTATATTCTTTGTTTACATACCATTACGAAGTTGTGCGAAGATGGAGGCCACCAGCTGTCGACTAATTAATCGATGTGCACGAATTTGCTCGTTCGATACAGGCGAAACGACACTTTTAAATCATTTTATTTTTTACCCGACTGCGCGACGCAAAGGAGTGGTAATGTGTTTATTCTATAAGCGACTTAGACGCAGTTAATTTAATTGTGGGCGAATGGACAACTCCAGAAATACGAAATTGCCACATTTCGAATTGTATGCAATGAAGTATTAAGTAATTTCAGAAAAAAGTACACGTTTCAAAATATTTTACTCTTATCACTTCGTGACTTGTTCATACAATGTTCGTGATTGATCTCTTTGGTGATTGGAATTTTTACTAACAATATCCACATTCGAAATTTAAATCACTTTTAGTACCTAGAGATTAAAGAGCTATTTCAGTCTCTGTTTACGAAGAATACACTAGCTATTTTTAATTAGATGTGATAAAAAAAAATACTTTTTTTCCAATAATGTGCAGGCTGACCGAAGAGTCTTCACTTTATGAGAGTCTTCACTTTTTAGAGGTATGAGGAACAGGGTGTAAAGTTCACTCAACCTCCATAGAAAAGGGAGGACATCATCGGGCATTTTTTTGCGTGACATCAGTATGACGAGTTGTTCTCATGTGGCGTTGTAGATACCGCTACAACTTCATAGGTTTTAGTTGCCGTCGACGAACAAAATGATCCCACCAAAAACATTCTGTAAAAAACTAGCCAAGTCTCAATGGAGCTGCTTGTTTATCTCTAAAAAGTAATGAAATCTAGACAAACTCGTACCAAGTCTAAGGTTCCTTACTGCGATTTCTTTATGATTATAGTTAATGTTGTGTGACTTGGCCGTTGAACATTCTTTAAACGTTAGTGGGTACAAGTCAATTTTGTTTACACGTAATGATATATTTGTATACCGCTACAACTTCATAGGTTTTAGCTGCCGTCGACGAACAAAATGATCAGTCGCTGAGGCATGTCGGTATACCCCCCCCGCGTTAGAGTGTTGAATTTGGGCTGACGCTCCATTGACGATATTATTTATTTTGTTTTTGATGAAAATGCATGTGATTAATTTGAAAAAATTAGAAAACCCGACAGGCAGTAGGTATATTATTTTAGTTCAATCTCAGATTTGATGCCACCAACTGCATCAGATTGCTTGAAAAGTGAGCTAGTTTTGAATCTTAGTTGTAGTCGGGTTTTGATTTTGTCATTTTATTTTAAATTTTTAATCCTTTTAGTGTGTTATATTGTCTCCTCAATCCATTTATTTTAACACCCCACATAGTAATGATAGTATTATTTTTTCAAGACCTTACTTATCTTAACCTTATTTATCCGCCATTTTGATTTTACAAAAACATTTATCCGCCATTTTGATTTTACAAAAACAAAACCTAGGCTATAACCTTCGCGCGACCCAAACATCTCATGTAATCCGGCCGTTAGGATGCTACGAGGGTATAACACTCACATTCCATATACAAAGATACATAGTAAAAAAACATAACCCTGTCCTGTTACGTAGTCGAGTAAGTAGTGTGCACATAACTAGGTGTTCACCGGTTATTTAACATTTTCTTAAACTATCATCATCTGCCTAGCCTTTTCCCAACTATGTTGAGGTCGGCTTCCAGTCTAACCGGATGCAGCTGAATACCAGTATTTTACATGGAGCGACTGCCTATCTGACCTCCACAATCCAGTTACTGGGTAATACGATACTTACCCCTTTTTTTTGTGGATGGGAAATCTGACCCCTCCCGCTCTGGGTGGAGCGGAAGGGAGTGTCAGACTCTTACTGACTAAAACCCACCCGTGTTCCTTCCTTAGCCCTTTATGTTCCGGGCCAGTGCAGCGGTAACCCTTTCGGACAATCCCGCTGAATACGATAGGTACCCCTTGGTAAGATTTTTCTTAAACTACTAATTCGATAATCGAATTGGTTCTTATTACCTCGCAGTTGGTGCAAAAAGTAGAGTATTATCCTCGGGGATAAAGGTTTCTTCGTCTTGGGTGAACTTGAATCCTTCACTGCTCTCAGGATTCCAGCCTCCCTTAAACTGTGTAAGTTTTATTAAACTATCATCATCTGCCTAGCCTTTTCCCAACTATGTTGGGGTCGGCATCCAGTCTAACCGGATGCAGCTGAATACCAGTATTTTACATAGAGCGACTGCCTATCTGACCTCCACAACCCAATTACTGGGTAATACGATACCCCTTGATAAGACTGGTAGTCAGACCTTCGCGCTTCTGACTACCCGTAACGACTGTCAAAGATCCACGAATGACAGCCGGGACCAACGGCTTAACGGCGGTCACGGTATGTAAAGATGGTCACCCATCCACAGACCAACTGCGGCAAGCGTAGCTTAACCTGATCGATCGACCTGTGCGGGTGTTATTATTTAGCCACGGGCTCATCTCTACTTGATGGGTATTTTTAAGGATCACTTTTATACTCCACAATTCGTAAAGTAACCCGGCATAACTCGTGAGCACAAACTGACACCTGCGCAGTAGTGAATTTAATAGTAATTGTATGAATGTGTACAAATTGTGAGACTGTGTAATTACATACATTTCATATGTATGTAATTTAATATGTAATTTAATTCTAATTTAATTAAAACTGCCCATCCATCAATTTAATACTGCCTATCTGTGCTCACGACTCGTGCCGGTCATTATACCTACTTCCTCAATTTTTGTGGTCGAAACCTGTCAACCAATACAATAACAAAGAAATCATCTTCTACAATTTATTTCCACGTCACATACGCCTCATATTACGTCACAGGCATCACAATAATCGTGGGGCGTCAATAATATTCAGATCACGCGCACCGCACGGGAATCGAACGGGCGACCCCGAGTTTATTTACCATTTCGGGTGCGGGGTTGTGATAGAAATCTAATTTATTATGTATTGTGCTCTTTGGTTATAGGCAGATTTATAGTAGGGGAAAAATAGGAACAATGGAACAATAATTCTTCTTCTGGTTTCATAAACTTGAAGAATTCGTAGGGAGAATGTCAAATTGTCAACTATGTACTTCGATTGGCCGTGGACACGTGGACCTAGACAGATGGCGGAAAAGTCAAATTGGATAGGATTGACATATGCTACCGAAAAGCATGTCAATCCTGTTAAAAGTTATTATTGAAACACGAAACGCTTTAAAAGCAATTGCCACTTGGGCCATGAGGGCCAGGAGAAATCGACCAGAAGATCGATCGGTGAACGGAATTCGGCTACCATCCACCACACTAGATCAACCTGAATGGAATCTGGATAATTATGTACAAGTCATCGTTCGACCGCAATGTAGTTCCACTTATTACCTTTTTTTTAAATCCCATCTTTTATACTACTCTTAATAATTATGAAACTTTTGCAGTTTTTAAAAGAAGAGTAAAAGAACACTATTTTTCCACTTTATCATAGTTGTGTACCTATGTATTTATTATTTTGATTACGTTATATTTATTAACATTCTAGTGATATTTATTTTAGAAATATGTATGTTTGTTTGTATGTTTTTAAGTATATTCTCATCATACTTGTTTAGTTACTAAGTGAATTGTTTTTAGATTTTATGTATTATTTTTTGTCTCCTTTACTCTTTCACACGCTGTCGACATCTCTTCTTATGAAATATATAAATAAATAGCATCACCTTTGTACCTATTTTTCGGTTCTGTTTTTTTCTTGTCTATTTATATATGTCATAAATGGTTAAATAAATAAATAAATACCTAATTTTCAGGCGTTCATGTCCATTTTTATCAAAACTCTGTGTAATGTCTATTTTGTTCACATTTGACTTCAATTTCATGCCTATCCACGAAGAACTTTCGCTACTCCCCACAGACCTCGTAAAAACTAAAAACGAATCAGACTAACTCCTTACAACTATACAGGGTGAGTTTTTGAGGGACCAAAAAAGAAAGAAAGAAATATTTTATAATTTGGGACATGTACAGGAAATACAAACAAAAAAGGAGCATTTAAAACTAACAAAATTACCTACATTAAAAACAAATACTGAAATTACGATAAAAATGCGCATAAGATATGAGATTAATGTTTCGCACGCTTAATCATATACTGACCGATAAGTGTTTCGGTCTTGGTCAAAGTTGAGTTAAGTATACCAAGAAGTTTATTTTAACGCGCTCTTTCGGCCTAACTCGGTTTTTTTTTTTATTTTTTTTTCTGGGCGGAGTTATACCTATGCCTGTCTCTTTCACACGCAAACGATTCTCGAAAAACGTCTTTTTTGAGTTATGTCAGTATATGATTAAGCGTACGGTTTGACAGCAATTTTTAAACGTGAAGTTTACAAGGAATCCAATCAGGGACTGGTAAAAAAAATCCTGTTAGATACTTAGACAGATGAGGGTCAAACCGCGTAAAAGAATGTTATGTGGAAAATCCAAGGATACAACTATTTTATAAATTAATATACATAATCATCCTACCCACGCTGTCAGTGAACCGTAATCCCCTCGCGGGCCCAATGCGGGTTTGACGTACCGGTTTATTACGATCCTTCACCGTTTATAGTACAAAGCCCTACGAGCTTAGACCACTTTTCTCTACTTTTCATAGATTCCATTTTCACCAAAGCTGTTTCTCCTCAAAACCCCACTCTGTATAGTGTATACGTAGGTATATGTACCTATATGTAGTACATTACACACGTCGAGTAGGTCGCATATAATTTCTCGAGGGAGATCCGTCCGTTGGCTTCACTGTATGGCACAGATTACCTGAAAACGGGTCAGTAGTACAATGCTGTCTGGTTCTACTTGATAAATATACATAGTTGCTAGGTAGACTGTGGCTGATTAATGTAATATATATAAAAGGGTTCCGTAACTGATTGGCTGGCAACGCGGTGTTAACAACGAAAGGTTTTCTTTTCGTTCCTTAGACTAGGACACACACGCACTACTTTTTATAGGATTCTTAATCACTCATACTGGGTTAGAAATTTGAATACAAAATATTGAAGGCGTGGGTAGGTAGGTAACATAAATAATCAGCCTATAATGGTCCCACTATTGGGACACAAGCCACCTCTCTTTTTGAGAGGGAGTGGGCCGTAATCCACTACGCGGGCCCAATGCGGGTTGGTAGATGTCACATGTCTTCCATTTTTTGGTTCTAGGACATATCGCTTTCCTCACGATGTTTTCCTTCACCGTTTTGAGAGTAGTGGTGATAAAATAAATTACACAAAGTAAAGCGCCTGGCTGGGTTCGAACCTAAAACCTACGTTACCACTGGGGCACCACTGCTCTGCCCGAAGGGTTGGGCAGAGGCAATACACTCACATTTCTCCAGTTATATTTAAGTCCCATGTAATAGGGGGTGAGCCTGTTGCCGTCAACAGGGCACAAATCCAGGGTCTGGGCTAATAACCTAATAACACTGTGTTCGACAGAAAATATATTCTAAACTGGGCGGTGGGCAAAATAAGGTTGAAGAATTAGAATATTCAAATAGCACGATAAAGCAATAATCTATCGTACTATAAATAACAGAATTTAATACTAGCAAAATAGTCCCAAAACCCACTGCCGATGAATTTATGTGTTAAAATAAATTAGACAATGTAACGAGCTTGACTGGGTTCAATCCCACGACCTACAACAAGGTCGTGGGTGAGTCAAATCAGGAAAATTATTAATTGTTTGTTTTCAAGAATGCCAATTAAAGTTGCTAACTTTAATTGGCATTCTTGAAGGTGTATGAAGTGGCTATGACTTGGCATAATGACTTTGTGAGTCAATTTAATAAACAATAATATTATAAAATTTTACTAAGTGTATATTACCGCAGTGAAAGCCCAAAGGCTAAGGACCTCTTCTTCGTTATAAAAATTAAAACGGTAAACGATAACATTGTAAGGAAAATTGGACTTATCTCTTAGTACTCTTAATACGCTGTGAGCTGGCATTGTTACCAATCATTTCCCCTTACCATATGTTAAAAAAGGCCCTTTATCCCTGCATTTTCCAATACGTATACGTATCCTACTAAAAAGCATCCAGAATGAAGTAGAAAACACAGCCAAGGACGCGGCAGTTCATTAACTCTGTATATATTCAGGAACACGGGCGCATCACCTAATCTTTATAATACCCAATTTGCGAAGAATTTAATACACTTTCAACATGAAATATTTTATACTGAACTGTTGTCGAGAGGCGGATACAAAATAGGTAAGCTTCAAAATGGTTTCCATGGTTACCTAAATGTAGGCATTGCGACCTACGCAGTCAGCCTCTTTACCACCACGCGGACGACCATCGGACGACTAATATTTTATCACAGAATGAGAGTATCCTTGAGCTAATAGAAAAGACGAATCATCACAATATATTTTTATTATATACTAGCTGTGCCCGCGACTTCGTTCGCGTGGATATCGGAAAACACTAATTTGTCTCTTTGCTAATTATTTTTCTCAAATAAAACTAGCCCCTAAGTTACTCCTTATAACATCAGCCTTCTGCCCGTGAGTCCCGTCAAAATCGGTCCAGCCGTTTCGGAGATTAGCCGGAACAAACAGACAGACAGACAAAAATGTTAAAAAACCTTTTTTGTTATAAGTAGCGTATACTATCATAAGCATGTTGTAAAAAAAACTGTTATTCTGATATTACAAACAGACACTTCAATTTTATTTATTTGTATAGAGGGCTCTAGCTACTCTAGCAGCTAGAGCTAGAGTTGTTACTGGGTTGTGGAGGTCAGCTACGCAGTTGCTCCATGTAAATATTGGTATTCAGCTGCATCCGGTTAGACTGGAAGCCGACTTTTTTTCTTTTTTTTTTTCGGATGGGAAATCTTCAAATGACCCCTCCCGCTCTGGGTGGAGCGGATCCGGTTAGACAGGAAGCCGACTTAACCAACCCCAACACGGTTGGGAAATGGGTACAGTCACGAGCACTAATAAGTCAACACTTGCTAACTTTCAATTGCGATTTTTTCATGAAATAACGAATGCAACCTTGAAATACGACACTACATAAACCTATGGGTTCGAAAATACTGTTTGTAATAACATAAAATTTCATTCAAAATTAAAGGAGAAAATCGCCTTTGAATAAAGCCAAATGTATATATACTTATGCTCGTGACTGTACTAGTTGGAATGACACTAAGTGTACCGTGGGTCTTTGGTTTTATTTTTCTAAGTTACCTCTCTAGTTCTAATTTTCTTGATATCAAAGATTACGTTTGAGCGACGCCGATGGATGGTATGTTTTCTTGTCTTTCCCCGTTTTCTTCAAAATAAATGTGTCAAGTTGCAATTTTCTTAAGAAAAACAGTTAAAAAGACGTTGAAAGGCAGCACTGACAATAGCTCATTAAGAGGGAAACGCTAAAATAGCCCCCGATATTAAAATTTTCTTACCTTTTTTTGCAATTTGCTGGTCAGTATTAAGTTGTACGTTGATTAAAATATTATGATTCGCGACCGTAACAAATATGTATTTACAGAATTATAATAATTAAAATCAGTAATACAACTTGTTATGTTAGTATAGTCCTAAATGTCCAGATTTCATGAAATAGTCATTCAGTAGGATTACTTGGTCTTAGAGAGTTGTGTTGATAACTTTAATAATTATAATTCTGTAAATACCTAACTGTTACGGTCGCCAATCATATTTTAATCAACGTACAACTTAATATACCATACTAATACACCATACACAAACCACACCTTCACATTACTTACACATACACAAACACAACATACCTAGTACACCTACCATGACCAATTCGCTCTCACTCAAACACTTAAAAATAGTTTTTATTAATTATTTTTACTTTTTCCTCTTTCTATACACATAAATAATAATTATATTATTATGTTAACCATGTTGCTGGTGAAAACAGTTTATAACTTTTTGATCAACTATCATACCCTTACGGAATCACTGGTCCCCAAGTCACAGGCTATAAACCTAGTTTGGTGGCCAGGAGATAATACCTAATTACTATTACTACTACTACTTTTTTTTTTTTTTTTTTACTTGTAACATTGTAATCATTTTACTGGAAATAAACTATTATTATTATAATACTGACCAGCAAATTGCAATAAACGTAAAAAGAAATGAATTTCGCGTCGTTCTATATTCAGAGGCACGGTCACATGATCGAATCTCAAAGTGTGGCGTAAGTCGCAATATCTTTACTTTAAAACCACACAAGCGGTTATATCCACTCGTTGCGCAAAACAACCAATTTTCAGTATTTGTAGGATTTCTGTGAAGTTGTTTTAAATTGGGATATTCCTGTTTGAACATAGCCTAAGTCAAATGTTTCACGTGTCACAGCAAAGGAGCTGGTGGTTTCAGGTATACTGATCAGTGCCCAAAGTCTGTATCGATATTCTCGCAAGTTGTCGCAACCGCAAATGCTTCTGCTGCGCTTGAGGGTTCATTGTCAGGTCGGGCAAAGCAAAGTATATTTTCATCAGAAATTTCTCAGTAGCACCCTGGACTTATGTAAAAATGTGGGTGTTTGAACTATTTACTCGTGTTATTGTGCTATAATCCAGTCTCTGATCGGTATATAAATGTATATTATCTCGCATGTTTACCTGAGAACATTACTTAAGTAATTAATGTGACGTTATCATAATGTAAGCCATTTGCTTCTTAATTACATTATACGCAATTAAGCCTCAAGATATATTATATAGAGATAGATTTGCACAGGTAGTAAAAGAAAAAATATATCTACACACGAAGGTCACGACAGCACAAAATGTTCGAATAACACGAAGGTTTTTTTCGGGTACTGATACAAAATTTATCAACTTTTTCAATCAGAAATGTGTGGAGGAGACCAAAATATTGAAGAAACTTTACATCGAGAAAATTAAATATACAGATAATGGAATAAAAAAAATATCTATTGACAGATTTACTGTTTCACTTCTTTTTTATATGTTCCGAATTAATAAAGCCGAATTACTTGCTATCAAACTGGTAAAAAAAAAATTGTTTCAATAAAAGGTGATTATTTACTGAAAATAATGCTGCCTTTGTTCACTTCCTGTCAGACTTACTTACATAGCAATTAAAGATTTTTCTAGAATTGTTGTCTATAAAAAATGCATTCTAATAATTATTAATCGTCGTGCGTCGAGTAGGATAACCAATAACCCTATTAATAATACATTAATAGGTATACTATGTTTTAAACCAAATAAAATATATTCTAACCATGTTTTTACGTAAAAAATATTTTATTCTTAATACTGCCATAACTTAAAAGCTCAAAGATCATCAAAAGTCCTACTTAATTCAAGCTCATGGTGGCCCTAAATATCTCGAACGTGACTGCGGGACTCGATATTCAATTTCCTAGTTTGCGATACAACGATAGTATTTTTAAAGTGTTTGTGTTTCGGCGACGTGACGCCAACGTGACGGGCAGATGGCGTGTTTAACTTTAGCCTGTTTTGGGAAAAGTTATTTGATTTCTTTATCGGTTTTAATGGCGGATCTATTGTGATGGTAATAGATACTCGGTTCTTCGTGGCTCGTGTCAATACGAGCTAGTTTTTCACACGTGTTTCATTTCTGCCCGCTGTACTAATTCTTAGAAACTACTGGAGATTCAGGGTGTTTGTTCTTGTAAGCTAGATTATACAATGACGAATAAAGAAAGACAATTAATACAGTGAAACACTGCAGCATGTATTTTTTTAAATGTTTTTTGTTCCAGAACTCCGTCATTTATAAACCGATTTGCAAAATTCTTCTTTTGTTTTAAAGGATATTTATGTGCACATCGAGCTACCCGAAACTGTAAAGTTTTCCCAATCAACTTTGAACCATAAGCTCTAACGATAAAGTTGAAAATCTATTAAAGAAATTTGACAGATTGTAGTAATTTGATGTGCTGGCGTCTGTACATTTAGTCAATTTTTGATGAGTGGTTTTGAGTTAGCTTCAATAATACGTATTTTTCCACTTAGTGTATAATAAATTCTTGTCACTGTTAGATACTTAGCAAGTAAAGGTATACGAATTTGTGTGGGGTACCACAACAAAAAAAAAACAAAACAAAACTTTATTACAAAAAATTTTGGTTGTTTTTTTTTTGTAATAAAATTATTAATTCACTTTGACAACCAGATTCAATGCAGTCTAATGCACTAGTTCCTACGTCTAAAATAAGAATTACCAATATATCTGTCGTTTTTATTTTTGGCTCATCGGACATTATAGACCTAATTGGGCCCCAGAAAAACTGTTGTCCCTGTTTGACCGACACAATTATATGTAGTTTGATAATGATTGTAATCATAATCATTTATTCATTTGTTGTAAAGTACAGCTTCAATACTTTTGACTAACTCTGTATGAAATTAAATCGTCATAAACAATGTTTTTTTCTTGGCGCCCAACTGGGACTTTTTACTATAGAACCACGTTTCTGCCAAACATCATGATTGGCACTTAAATGTTCTGTAAAGTGTTCTTACTTCAATAGTTGTATCTATCTCGTTACCGCTAAGCTTTGTTTCGCAAGATATTATTACTGAAGTCTGAATCAAGCTACAAGGGTACGAGTGATCATTCCCCAGAGGTCTTGTTGTTACAACTGTATTGTAACTCGACTAGTTCTCACAACCATATGATAGATTTGTAATAGACAATCTTAGTTCCGGTTGAATTTTAATCCACAGTAGTTGTATAATATATATATTAAAGATATTTGTGAGTTTAACCAAGGGGTTTTTATTGGCCCAGTTGGGCGCCAAAACTGCCTTACGTCATAATCAGTTCTATAATAGGTCTTGATTAGCTTTGAAAACCTCATCTTCCTGGCTCAATACTAATTGGAAGCTGGCTTAAATGCGCTGCTCTACAGCAGCCCACGGCTTAGCTACGCACGTGTAGCTTCGCTTTGTATGAGAATGTAAGCAGGATCATCTCGACCCACGGCCACGCTACCTACGAATCTGTGGTTGGAAAACAAATGAACTGCACAACTACGTAACGTGGCAAACCTCTCCGTGCACATCCTACGTAACAGTGGTAGGTCGACTTTACCCTTAGTTTAACTACATAGGTCTACAAATAGTCAGTATCCCCCGGGTCCTGTAATGTAACTGGTAACGAGCCGTCTGCTGATGGCGTGTAATTCTCACAAGATTGACGTTTTCGGGTCGAACGATTGGGCCCACTAATTGTGACTCTGATTGTTTCGTTGTGAAACGACCATGGATTTTGGGTTTATGTTTCGTAATCATTGCTACAGCAGTTATTTGGATTGGCAAGTTCATTTTGCGTGGTTTTTTGTAAGAAACGTAAAGGCTCTTAGAGTATTTGATGTTCCCCCAGGAAACTAAAGAAACGATAAATAAACGACTGTGTGAATGATGTTATGAGGGGATGACTATCGAGATGACAATATAGAAGACAGTATGGAAGAAAAACATGTTGCGCAGACCTTAAATAAATTGGGATAAGGCCACGAGAATGATGAGTGATGATTTAGGTTACTAATTCTCGGTTCCTATACACAAAAACGAATCGTTTTGCTTACCAATGGTAGCATTTTTTATTGCCAAACTGGGCATATAAATAGATTCGTAAGCTAATTTTACCTGTGATAGGTATTTCCATATGGGAGGGTCTACTATGCAAAGCTATGAGGTCTTTGCTCCATTATTGGTAAAGATACAAGAGAATTCATTTTAACAAATAATGGTCCGTAAATTATAGAAATCGGCCATAAAACTACTACCCTATAACAAAATTAGAATAAATCAATCTATTGGTGATTTGGTGTTTCAATTTTTTATTTTTTTAGCCATTAATGTCCCACTGCTGGGCAAAGGCCTCCCTATTCTCTTTCAACTTCTCTCTGTCCAAAGCTGCCAAGGACCAGATTTGGTATAGGTACCGAGATTAATTTCTGAGGAAAGTTTCACTTTAAGTGGTTTCACCCTTCAAAGTATCCTGGTACTAAAACGTAGTAAAACAACTTAGTTCCGGAAATCGATATTCTAAGCGTAAAACTTCCAGTCCAACCCTTTTACAAAGACCTTGTACAGTCAACAGCAAAAGTAGATGATCAAAATCAGAAATTCAATACTAATGAACGGAGTTCGCGTCAGAACTGTGTGGCGTCGAAGTACTACTACTTAGAATACTTTTAAATCATTTCGACGCCACACAGTTCTGACGCGAACTCCGTTCATTAGTATTGAATTTCTGATTTTGATCATCTACTTTTGCTGTTGACTGTACAACTGCAAAAAAACAAAATCAAATTTAATACTTTGCAAAAGAATCTTCGTTTAAAATCATATCTTTATGAGTTATAAAAGGGACAACGAAAGGCTTTGAGACTACGCTAGAGTGTGGATGAATGCTCTAATAAGCAAGCATACGCCTCGCTTACTCCCTAAGCGGTGTTGCTCTGTGAAAAACGCGACAACTTTGTATGGAGGTTTGAAATTTTAAATTTTTTACCTGGCAACACTAAAAGTTACGTTGGCATTCCTAAGCATCCGCTTTTGAGAAAAGGTTGGTTTGTTTTTAAAAAAGCTTGTATACGTTTTTAGGTGTCTGGATTTACTTGAATTTGAATTTATATCATTGATTTTCTATGAGGAATAATTTGCGATATAAAATGAGTAAGTACTGTAGAGGGTCGGAGGGATTCTCTAGAGTACCCTCTGGGAGGTACACAAATGATACGGCTTTAAGACTTGGAAAAATTATTATATTGTAAAAGTCACACGTTACAGCTTTGCGATAAAAATATGAATGAATGCTTCTAGAACAAAATAACATATTAAATTACTTGACATGCGTTTAAACCTACGAATCGAATAACATCTCCAGTCAGTGCCTTTTGCTAAAGGCTAGAACACATAGAACTCTACAGTACACAGAAATTATTTTTTTTTTGTGCTTATTGGAAAACTTTATTTTTTTAAATACTCTATTTTTTTATAATACTCATTGAGCGTGTTTGGTTTTTTCAAGAAATAAGAAACCTTTCGTACATTGCTTGTGTTGTTTTTGAGATACCAACTTAGATAAAGAGACTTACTTCCGCATATACTGTGGATCAGAGTTGACGTCATTATCTCAGGCTTATGCCTGCAAAAGTAAAGCAAAAGTGTCATGTCACAACATGTTCTTAAAGCGAATAGCGTTATAATCAGCGCGGAGCGTTTTATGCGACATATATCATGCTGGATACACAGTCGTGCAATGTACACGTGCGCAGAGTAGGCGCAGACAGAGATTGCGAAGTTCATGCTAAAATATTATTAAAATAAAATTAATGGCATCTATTTGTTCATGAATTGAAATGAACACTCTAATTACGTAACACACTAAACAATCTAAATCATTTTGAATTATATTGCTAATCCATTGCTTCATTATGTCTGAATTTTGTTTTTTGCTCAACGCTATTAATATTCAATTCAATTCCTTTATTTCGATCAACAGTTGGATCATACAAAACATACATTAGATACATTAAATAAAAATAAAATATAGAAAAATAAAAATAAGACAAAACACAACACACAATTTCATTATTAGATTAAATTGGCAAAGTCAACAAATATTGTTGAACTAGCGGCGCCCTGCGGTTTCACCCGCATAAGTGTCGATCTATTCTATCTAAAGAATATGTATTCACTGTACCTTGAAACTACTCTGTACTCCCGCTGCGCAGCGCAACGATGGCACACACAGAAAGACGCTTATCTGTAACAGCAACAAATTCATCACAAACGACCTTTTCAAAATACAACCAACGAATTCACACTGTCATTTCTATAGTCACGCAAAAATTGCATGTCTGTCTCATGCAGACTCTGAAATTTTGCACTACTCTGCACTAGAATACATGATCAACAATCTCCAGAAACTTGTAGCGGTATCTACAACGCCACATGCGAACAACGCGTCATACTGACGTCACTCAAAATCCTGCATCTCGCAAGCGGAGTTTACCGCGCAACGAGCATAGATACAACGGCCCGATATGAACTACTTCTACTCACTATATTTATTTTAAATCGTAGGCTCTGTTTTCGCAGGCTCTTCTGTACTCCCGCCGGCAGCGATGGCACACACAGGAAGAGGCGCGCTTATCTGTACCAACAACAAATTCGCCGCGTATTTTACATGACGAAATATTAAGAGCAACGGTTACAATGTACAGCTTCCAAACGGGAACACTATTTATGGTTGTTATTTACTCACATACATAACACATTTTTTGTATTTTAAAGCAGGTTTAAGGGATATTTAAATGCAAAGTCAATATATATACAAGGGTTGAAATTATTTTATACCTATTGACAGTAACTAAACTTTTTCCGCGACTTCGCCCGTGTGGAGGTCGAAAATTATTCCACGGGAACGTACTACTGAAATAAAAAATATCTTATGTCTAAACTCAGGTCATGGTTTACTCATGTGTCAAAATTTCATTTTAAGTGTTGAGATTTTCATTTTGTTTTAACGTGTTGAGATATTGATACCCATCCCGTCTGCGAAATTTTTCTAGCTAATTTAATTTGACCCTAAATACTTTCTTCATTTAGTAAAAAGCTGTTATTTTGATATTACAAACAGATACTTCAATTTGTATAGGTTTCTGTTTATTTTAGTACTAGCTGCACCCCGCGATTTCACCGCGTAAATGTCAATCCCGTAGGAATATCGGGATAAAAAGTAGCCTATATGTTAATCCAGGATGTCAGCTACCTCCATACTAAATTTTATCAAAATTGGTCTAGCCGTTTGAGCGTGAAGAAGTAAAAAACATATAAACACACCCCCACACACTCACAAACTTTCGCCTTTATAATATTAGTGTGATACTACTGTTTGCTTTCCCTTACAAAATAAAATAAAAGATGAAAATTAAACGGTCTATTACTTTCAAGGTTTGAAAAGCGAGTCTGTAAAATTTGTGACACGATGTTGAAATACTAAACTGGTTTACCTATTGCAAACAGCGCTCTATGAGTTAATTACAACCATCAGAAATCTTACAATTAGCAAGAAGAGTATTTTTAAAACGCAAGTTTCTTTCATTTCCAAAACTTTCCCAGTATTTTAATTTAAACTTAGCGAAGCTTACTTCAGAAATACGAGAATTTATTTTTTTTAAACTTGGCTTTCATTGGTGCTTGTACATTTTTTTTTCTATTGAAACTTATAATTAAATTTTGTGCTGTTGTGCGAAAATTATATGTTTGTATAGTAGGTATTTAATACCGTCAATGTTTTGCTCGATATGATAATGCGCATTTACTCTGAATGTGAATGCTTTTCTTTTTTGGGGTTTTCGAGTTCAAAGTTACGTAAACCTCCGTCCTCCATCAAAAAACACGATTTATCTTTAGACGCAGGTTTTAACGATTTATTCCGGTCTGGTCCCCTGAACCCCCCTCCTCGATCCCCTGCTAGTTCGTCTAACCATCAAGCCATTTTTAGGGTTCCGTAGTCAATAGGAAAAAACGGAACTCCTTTTTCGTAATTAATGTCCATCCGTCTGCCTGTCTGTCCCGATGTTACAGCCCGATTCAAACTTTTTGACGGTTCGGAACATGAGGCTAGTCGCTGCGCATTAACAAAGGAGATGTTTGATTTTGGGCTACCACCATGTACACTACGTAGATAAATAGGAAAAAATAGCGGATTTTCATAAAAATACAAACAAATTAATTTGAAGAAAAGTACAGGTGTACACAAATGATTATTTGGGAAGTTTTTTGATAAGATAACCCTATTTTTAAGCTAGCCATGACAGTTGTGTTTGACATGACGTTTGACGACTTTGACAGTTTTAAGTTTCGTGAGTGACGTCTTTCTTTGACAGTTTGACTTTTATCTTTCGATTGTTGTGTTCCTGCAAACACGAATTCGGAATTCGTGTTTTGTTTTCTTTCACAGATATTACGACACATCAATTTAATGTCATTGTCATTGTGACATTTCACATATTGCTGATCCACCATATTTATTTTGTGTTGCTCTCCTTGACAGAGTTAATTTTAATGTACATTAAAACGAAGTCAAATTAGAGAGAATTAACATTCAGAAACGGTTTCTATATTGTATAGCGATATCTACATTTAGTGTACATAGTGCTAGCCCAGGCTCCATACATTTTTGGAACATCTCCTTTATGTGTCAACGGGGTGAGGGGTGAGGTACTGCGCAACTTGTGGCGCACTTCAGAGCCGCGATAATGTTTAAATCGAGCTGTACACAGATATTTTACTGGGAGACTGCAATATATCGTTGAAAATTGGAAAGAAGGAGTATTCTGTGTACCGCTTAACAATGGCATAGTGAAATTAGGAAAAAAAACATTAGGGATAGCTCTCCCCATACATGTAACCAAAGGATGAAAAATGCACATAAGGGAATGTGTGGGGGAATCATTGGAACCCATAATGAAAAAGCTTAAAATGTTGAACTCTATTTTGTTTGTAATAAAGTTTTTAATACAATAACTGTCTCAAAGGTTTGGGCTTGAACTAAAGTCAGAACTCATTCTGCAGTAAGACGGCATTAGTTTAAACCTGAAAAAGTAACAATACCAAAAGAAAAAAAAGGTAAATCGGATGCGGGCACAATTTGCACCAAATAAAACATGAAGTGCGCTCAAAAGCAGTTAAAATCTTTAAATATAAACTATTTTATTATAAATTTAAACACATTACCTAGTCGATGGTACCGGTTGGATGAGTTTGCGGACAAAAGGCGGTAACTAGAGATGTACCTCAATCTTGGCATCCGTTGTATCTCAAACGAATTATGGCCGAGGCCGAATTCCTCCAAAAATGAATTAGACTGTGTTTCAGTTTGAGAGCAGTGGTGGCCCAGTGGTAACGGCCGCGACTTACGAGTTGTAGGTCGTAGGTTCGAACCCAGACAGGCGCTTTACTTTGTGTAAATTATTTCATCACCACTGCTCTCAAAATGGTGAAGGAAAACATCGTGAGGAAACCGGCATGTCCTAGAACCAAAAAGTTGTGACATCTGCCAATCCGCACTCGGCCCGCGTGGTGGATTACGGCCCACTCCCTCTCACCGAGAGGAGGCCTGTGTCCCAGCAGTGGGAACATTATAGGCTGATTATGGTATGGTGTTTCAAGACACAAAACAACAGCCTGATAACTGGTAGTTAGTTGAAAAATAGTTTTTTAACCAATTCCAAGTAGTTTCCTAACCTTAAATATAGGTGATGGTGAATGAGATGAACTCATTGTGCACTTGTGTTTGCTTTTTATTAAAAGCTAACTGAATGCTAAGGCAAGCTGCAATTACAGTGTTGTTAATATAATATAGTTAATAATACCTACCTGAAATAAAAACAAATCAAGTAGGTATGCTGGGGAGTTTTTTGCTCCACTTCTTCCCAGCGAAAGCACTAGGAAGTGGCGAAGGGCGGGCATCATGGGGGACTGTCATATGTTATTTTCAAATTCAAATTCAAAATCTATATTTGCTAATATGGGTAATTACAAAAAGTTGTTAAAAAAAATAGAGCATAGCTCAACCATATTACGCCTTGAGGCATGCAAATCTAAATTTTGACAATCGAAAAGTGCCGCATAAAAGAATAATCAGCCTATAATGTTCCCTTTGCTGGGATACAGGTTTTATCTCTTTTTTGAGAAGAGTGGGCCGTAATCCACAACGCGGGCCCAGTGCACTTTGGTAGATGTCACATGTCTTCGAATTCGAAAAGTGCTGGTTCTCAGCCAAACTTGAATAAATAACTTTTGATTTTGAGTAATACTTCACTATGCAGTATAGGTAAGTAAGTGTGTAATAAAAAATCGTCCTCCAAATAATTTTCCGGTTTCGGCCTAATAACGCTCACCTCTAGTAACACCCAAGTTGTATGCACCTCTGATATATTGCAACAAGACTAATGTAGCGAATAAAATTCACTGTATCGCATCTGCGGCCACCTTTGCGCTTTAGTGCTTAGGTTGTATTTTTAACCGCTTTTCTGCGCTGGATTCCTAATAGTACCTGGGTACCTAACGGGTTAACTGTTGTATCATATCTAGCTGTCATTGTTTAAATATGTTATATTTATTCTTAAGAGGGGCCCGTGGCTAAGTAATAACAGCCGCACAGGTCGATCGATCAGGTTAAGCTACGCTTACCGCGGTTGGTCTGTGGATGGGTGACCCCTTCGTGCCTCGGAAAGCACGTTAAGCCGTTGGTCCCGGCTGTCATTCGTGGATCTTTGACAGTCGTTACGGGTAGTCAGAAGCCTGAAAGTCTGACAATCAGTCTTACCAAGGAGTATCGTATTACCCAGTAACTGGGTTGTGGAGGTCAGATAGGTAGTCGCTCCATGTAAAATACTGGTATTCAGCTGCATCCGGTTAGACTGGAAGCCGACCCCAACATAGTTGGGAAAAGGCTAGGCAGATGATGCTGATGATGAATCAGCCTATAACGTTCCCACTGCTGGGACACAGACCTCCTCTCAGTGAGAGGGAGTGGGCTGTAATCAACCACGCGGTCCCAGTACGGGTTAATAGATGTTACATGTCTTCGATTTTTTGGTTCTAGGATATGTTGGTTTCCTCACGATGTTTTGCTTCATCGTTTTGAGTGCAGTGGTGATGAAATAATTTACACAAAGTAAAGCGCATGTCTGGGTTCCGAACCTAAGACCTGTAACTCGTCGCGGCCGTTACTACTGACCTACCACTGCTGTTCGAAACTTATTTTTTATCAACTTCTGGGCAAAGGTCTCTCCCCTAACTTTCCACTTTTCCTTCTGGGTTTCCTTCTCCGGCCAATCTCATCAATCTCCGTTTTTAGGGTTCCGTACCCAAAGGGTAAAAACGGGCCCCATTACTAAGACTTCGCTGTCTGTCCGTCCGTCTGTCTCTCACCCGGCTGTATCTCAAGAACCGCGATAGCTAGACAGTTGAAATTTTCACAAATTATGTATTTCTGTTGCCGCTATAACAACAAATAGATACTAAAAACAAAATAAAATAAATTTTTAAGGGGGGCTCCCATACAACAAACGTGTTTTTTTTCGGTGTTTTTGCCTTGTGGTACGGAATTACCCTTCGTGTGCGAGTCCGACTAGCACTTGGACAGTTTTTCAATTTTCTCATCAATCGACCCGTAAACGCATCTAAGTCACCGCGCCCGCGTTTCCTTGGCCTATCGCGCGACGAATTTTATCGATATTTTTTTCAAAAGAGCATAAAGCCCCGTATTCATGGTAAACATTTGTTTAGGAACAGTTGATCAACATTGTTGGTGAGCGCCGAGAATGTTGCTAGCAACTATGTTTAAATCAATACAGGTTGTCCACACGCAAGTCTGCGTTAAAATGTTGCCCGAGGAGGTAGTGTTGTTGTGTTCTCTGATCCCGCACTACTGCCATGTTTATAAACAGTTGCAAACACGTCCACACACGTCAACATTTGTTGATAAACTGATGTTTTCGCTCGCCGGGCGTCAACTCTGCAACATGGCGTGATCAACTCCGCAACACAAGTGTTGCCCGCAATATGTTGACAGCAACTCGGCAACATGTTTATGCAACCATGTTGCTAAACAAATGTTTACCATGAATAGGGGCTTTATGGTATAATGTACAGACACCAGCACATCAAGCTACCCGAAACTGTCAAATTTTCCCAATCAACTTTGAACCTTTTGCTTTAGCGATAAAGTTGAAAATCTATTAAAGAAATTTGACAGATTGTAGTAGCTTGATGTGCTGGCGTCTATACATGAACTGAGAATTGGTAAGAGAAACGTCGAAAGTCTACATTAAGTAAAACTGGTGACACGGTTTTGTGGAGATACAAAATTGTTGTTCTGTATTTCTTAATCCCTTTGATAACGTGATTACAGGGGAGAATGGAAGAACAAAACGTGTTGCGCTGTTCCCTAGTAACATCGGACAAGGGCAGGAATGATGATTTTTCAATCCCGGTACAAGGAACTTCCTCTCAAATTTTCATCCCCTATTCCCTTAAAGAGCAGTGGCGGCCCAGTGGTCACGGACACGACTTACGAGTTGTAGGTCGTAGGTTCGAACCCAGACAGGCGCTTTACTTTGTGTAAATTATTTCATCACCACTGCTCTCAAAACGGTGAAGGAAAACATCGTGAGGAAACCGGCATGTCCTAGAATCAAAATTTCGAAGACATGTGACATCCACCAACCCGCACTGGGCCCGCGTGGTGGATAACGGCCCACTCTCTCTCATTGAGAGGAGGCCTGTGTCCCAGCAGTGGGAACATTATAGGCTGATTATGGTTATGGTATTCCCTTAAAGCCTTTCGTGCTCACCTTCGTTATGCATGGCCACTCTTGTGCAAAATTTCATGCTTCTAGACCAGCGGCTTACGCTAAACGTTGATGAATGAATAAGATTTTCATTAAGTAGATGAAAAAAAATACGAACCAATCATGAACGATAAAAAAAAACCACTGTAATAAACCCGAATACGGAATAAGCGAAATTCATGTCATAAAAAGAAAATTACTTTCACTTCTGTAACATCCAAAAAGAGAAATCTTTTCTTAGGCGCCACGTTGAAAATAGCCTATCTGAAAATTAAAACGAAATTCATATCAGCTTTACTCTATCCGTTCTCGGCGATTAACTTTGATCCGAAATCCATACAATACCATCTTTCAAGCTTGTTTGGTTCGTACAGTCAACATCAGAAGTAAATAATGATTATTTTATGATAGACTGTTTTCATCAGTAGTCATAGCTTACTTTATTATTTGTACATTTAAAAATTACATTGTTAGAAGATGATTACACTACTTATTATTATTATCACTTTAGAACAGTGTTAATACTTATAATTTCTTTTATCGGAATATCGAAAGAGTTACCGACACTTTTGTTGAATTATTTTTAGTAAGTTCTAAAATAATAACAAAGGAACACAAAGTTGATCTTTAAAATATTATTATTAGTAAAGTTTTGACTGTGATTTCATTCTTTATGCTAAAATATTTTTCACTTTGGCTATTAATTTAGCCATTGGCGCCGATTCCCTTGTTCACAAACTAAACTAAATTTAAGTTCAGTGCATCTTTTTCTTTCTATTTCATTATGATAAGGAGAGAAGATAAATATTAGTTTAGTCCTGTCAAATTAGTCAGCGGCTGACGTAAATTGACGTATTTTTAGTAGCCAATTTTTTAATCTCGTCTAAACTTGTCTATGGAGTATCTTAATTTGACAGGACAAAACTAATATTTATCTTCTGTCCTTTTCTAAATGAAATAGAAAGAAAAAGATGCACTGAACTTAAATTTAGTTTAGTTTGTGAACAAGGGAATCGGCGCCATTACCTACTTTAATTTGTTTGATTATAAAAATAATCAATGAGTTCTTACATCCATAGGAAATAAAGACTTCGTGATTCTTATTTAATACTTACTTATTATTGTTGTTGTTTGTATTTTATTTTTAAACTCTATGAGAACTCAATGTAGATTTGAACTCTTCTTTTACCCTTTTCTTTCTTTTAATTTTAATTATGAACTCTATGAGACTTTAATGAAGATTTGTGGAAGAAAAGTTTAATTAGGGACACTTTAATATGATTGTTTTATACTCATTTATAATTATAATGTAAGTTCTCTATTTTTCTATTTTATATAATTATATATTATAATAATCCATTATATATATTTTATAAAATATTACAAGTAGTTTCTACATGAACAAGATAACAATCAATTCTATGGTCTACATAATAAAGAGTCGGTACCTATATATAAAAATTCTGTTTTTGATAGAAGTCTATCTATCGATCTACCAAAGACATAATTCTTGCACTCTTAAACCAAATCCACCGTCGACTGTACACCGGTAGGTACATATTGATCTACGGAACCAATGTAGTGAACACAAATCGTATCCTGGACCACCATGCTTCGGTTCACTTCGAACGCGTAAGTATCTTCACACGATTTCCCTTGGATGGCTGGGCGTTGTAACTTGTAAGCTGGTCTGGTTAACAACTGGGGAAATAGGGCATACTAATAAAGAAAGAGAGAAAATACATACACACAATACACCAGATAGTCAGTTAATAGTCATACATCAGATAAAAACAAAAAAAAAAGATAAAAATAAAATGTGCAAAGTCCGATGTAAGAAATTAGCAGGAAAGTGTGCCTCACGGCTGCGCCAAAAAGGCCCAGTTCAGTAAAAAATGCCAGACAGATAGACTAATCGGTCATAGCAATGTAGTTTGTCAATGTAAAGTCAAGGAAATTGTTAAAACAATTGACTATCAACTTGAAAAAGAGTCCGTACCTATATTCAAACAACAACTGTCATTCTCTGACAGTTGTATGAAATGGCTATAGACGGCAAATTGACGACGAACAAACGATGAAGACGACAAACAGATTTTTTAAGAAATTATTATTATTTATAAGGATCATTACAGATCATTGAAATTATGTACGTCCAGACAATTATAATTTCAACTCTCTAAGTACCTGGAACTTGTTGACAGGCCTACGCTGTCTACGCTTCCTACTGTAATTTGAAAACATTGTAAAAGCCAATTATTTTTGAAGTAGTGACCGTGGAGTTTCTTGCCAGCTCTTCTCCATAGGAAACGACCAATTGGAACCGTGCACCTAGCTTCTGACGTGTCATAAGTGCCCATGTAGGTTTAGGTAGGTAAGTGAAATAAAATATTTTGATTTTATGATTTTGATCATTTTTTTATTTTTTGAAAAACACTAGGGCTATTTACCTGCAGCTCTGGATTAGTCCTTATTCACCTTTCTAGCCGATTGGAGTAACCGTCACTACGTTATTCAGTGAGGTACGCTTTGCCAAAAACATGTCTTATACTTAGACAAAAATGTGTCATACTGAGGCGCCCTAATGTTTTTCAAAAAATAAAAAACATCAAATTCATATGTTTTTCGGTTGATACTGTGATGATGACCTAGCGCGAATTTACCAGCGAAGCCAGATATTTTGTGAGCTTTTGTTTCGTATTTTCAGCTAAAGCGAGGTTCACCAGCTGACTGCTCCGTACTAGCTTGATCAGCCATTCACATAATCACACATTATCAGCCTAACATGGGGACACTGGTCTTCGACGTGCTGCGTGCGTGCGGGCTGTAAACTACCACGCGGGCCCAGTGCGGGTTGGTAGATGTCACATGTCTTCGAATTTTTGGTTCTAGGACATGCCGCTTTCCTCACGATGTTTTTCTTTAAGTCAGTCAGTAACCGATAACTGATTTACAAAATATTATCTAGCTTCAATCCTACGCACAATTTGAACCCGGAAAAAATATGTTACAGAAATATTTATCACAAACATTTTGTTTAGCTTCGTCTATTATGAAGCAAAAGGGACGAAAAATAAAAAGATACAAAAAAAATAAAAAGATACAAAAAAGGTTAAAGATACAGATGTTTGTTTTCCCACGCTATGACGGCAGTCCGAACAGAGTTGAAAATTGTTGCCATAAACATATTTCGTTGACCTCGTGTCTTTCTGTGGAATTTTTAAAGACTTATAAGGAGCTTAAACTGGAAATTCGCATAATAGGTAACAAAGAAAGAATTTTAAGTACAGGTCGATAGCTCAGGTTAAGCTACGCTTGCCGCGGTTGGTCTGTGGGTGACCATCTTTACATACCGAGACCCTTCCGTGTCTCGGTCCCGGCTGTCATTCGTGGATCTTTGACAGTCAGTTACGGATTTTCAAAAGTCCGAAAGTCAGACAACTACTTAGTCTTACCAAGGGGTATCGTATTACCCAGTAACTGGGTTGTGGATGTCAGATAGGTAGTCGCTCCATGTAAAATACTGGTATTCAGCTATATCCGGTTACACTGAAAGCCGACCCCAACATAGTTGGGAAAAGGCTAGGCAGATGATGACTTGTTGTAGCCATAACATAACTTATCATCACGCCTGTTTTGACCCGAATAACAGGTACCAGAGGTGTACCTACCTATAGTAACTACACCCACAATTTGTCAGTTATGTTTAAGCACCTGGGGGCGAGCATAGTGCCATCAACCAGCCACAACCAGGCACGGGGTGCTAATGAAAAAAATCTGATGAAAAAGCCCTATATCATATTGCCGGAAAACAACATTTTCCGGGAGCCTATTCCATGATGTTGCAACTCGGTATTAAGGTATTTCAGTCGCTTCTAGATTGTATCAAACTAGCTTGTGCCCGCGACTTCGTCCGCGTGAAATTTCTTGTTGAAACATACAATATCCCTTCCCCATAATCAATCAGCCTATGATGTTCCCACTGCTGGGACACAGGCCTCCTCTCTTAGAGGGGGAGTGGGCTAATAATCCACCACGCGGGCCCAGTGCGGGTTGGTAGATGAGGTCACATGTCTTCGAATTTTTGGTTTTCTTCTAGGATTTCTGACTTCTTCTTTCTGACTTCTGACGACTTTCCTGACGATGTTTTCCTTCACCGTTTTGAGTTTTTCACTGCTCTTGCCTTTCTCCCATGACTGCTTTGCTTTCGCTTACCGTTCTTTCTTTTCTTATAACTCGGCTCCTAAATACTTAGGTATAGAGTCCTTTTTAACCGACTTCAAAAAAGGAGGAGGTTCTCTATTCGACGGTATGTTTTTTTTTTTTTTTTTTGTGTGTTTGTTACGCGATTACTCCGCCAATTGTGGACCGATTTTCAAAATTCTTTTTTTTATAGTACACAGTCTCCATTTTTACTCTAAAAGCTGTTATTAAATAAAACAGCCGAAATACAAACAATAAAGATATTTAAGGTAGACAAAGTGAAAGCAGAAGAACCAAAAACAATAACACGTGACGAGATACACAAATTATTATACTTCCTCTAATACTTTCAGACATTAACAAAGTAGGAGGCATTAAACGATTCACCGTTCTGTGTTCAGAATTGCGCTTATCATTTTATAGGGAGCAACTCGCGAGCTCCTCTACCATTGGTTACCAAGGGAAACGTGTCTTGAGTTTATGTAATCACTAGCTACGCCCCGCAGTTTTACCCGCATAAGTGGAATCCCCTTGGGAATATCGGGATAAAAAGTAGCCTATATGTTAATCCAGAGTGTCAGCTACCTCCATACAAAATTCTGTCAAAATTGGTCCAGTCGTTTGAGCGTGAAGAAGTAACAAACATATAAACACACCCTCACAGTCGCAAACTTTCGCCTATATAATATTAGTGATGATGATTAAAATAAACGAATGACCGCCCCATTAATCTGGTGATCGCAAGCGGTATTGCTGAGCATGAGGTCCTGGGTTTGATTCCCAGGTAGGGCAAAGGAATTTCCTTTAAGAATGTCTCAGTAGCAAGCCAGAGTCTGGATTTGTGCCTGGTGGATGGCAACAGGCTCGCCCCATTGGCGTAATGTAAACAAATAAATAAAATAAAAAATTATTAAAAAAAATCAAAGTCATTTAAAGTTACGAAATAAGCTGTGTAATGTACCCCGGTCTGTCCACTTGAAGAAAACAGCCATTAGTCTAACAGCGGTCCATAGAAATTTTCTGTGTACATACAAGTCGTGTATAAGTGCCGAAAAAAAGGGTTCTGGAACATTCGAGACGACCTCATGGGGGGGGGGAGGGGGATTGTCATGTGAGTAGGTAAACGAATGAAGTCAATCTCGTCGATTTAGAAAACAAATCAGTATTAATTAGATATGCATTTTTTTTTGATATGCCTAAACTGATTCTTCGACAATATTTTTGCAGAAAATCTTTCAGCTATTCTTCTTTAAAGTATTGTGTCAGCAACATAAATCGATGATCATTTCGGAATTTTGAATATTGTAGAACCTAATTATTATAACACCAGTCTTTAAAGTATTCTCTACTCTTTACATAATTAGCCATTTTTCATATAAAATCTCTCTCTATCTATCTCTCTCTCTTTGCTACTCATGGGTAAATGTACACCTTTTGTAAACGTTTTTATTACATTTTTTTTTTTTTTTTTTTATATCACTAACCTCCAGCCACCAGCTAGCTGTAGTTACCTGGCTAGTACGGTATTAAATTAAGCTTTTATTCTCTTACATTAAACCGATGTTTTTCTCTGTACATTATTTATCAAACTCACATTTATTTATTTTATTTATTTAATTATCCTCCTACTGGTACGCCTTACAGCAATTACACCAGCAGCGGAGCGAAAAATTACTTCATGTGCTGACCAATCAACTCACTAACCAATAATAAATCGTTTCTCTTTCTTACCCACGCCACGATACCAACCTAAAAACAAATGAATAAAATTCTCTTACAGTTTTGTCTTTGTCTTTCAGTTGATGAGAAAAAGGTAAGAGAATTTTGTGTTGCTTTTTTTTGTACTCACATTTCACCCACAACTCACTTAAATTTCATCCTCAACTCACACACGCACCAAAAGTAGGACTGTTCTTTATCACCCGTGCGAACCTTTCAGGTGTGTTACGAATTAAACTTACTACGACAACGGTGTTACCCATTATATTTTGTAAAGAAAAGCCTTTGAACTTCACGTAAATGTACCTATTATTATTAATTTGTTGACGTTTGCTCTGTGTGTGAGTTTTTGACATTTCTTGATCGATCTTTGGGCCGTATACGACGCGACTTACTAGCGCGTTATTAACTAGTTAGTTTGTGATTGGTTGTGTCGTGTAAAGACCGCCATCGCCATCGCCATTGAAATACTAACTCCGCTGTGACTAGTGACTAGTGCTGTGACCATGAAGTAAATATACATAATATACAGATTTACTTCATGTCTTTTACATTTTGGCTACTCATTGGTGATTTGAGTTTGTAACACGTTACTTTTGTGTAGCCTCGAGGTCGAGGGGCCAAAGACACCTGCCCTACCGCCAACGATTAAGCGACTGTTATCAACAATATTCTTGCTCGAGAAACGTGAAAAAGATTTCAGGTAAGTAAAAGAGATACATAATTAGTAGTTGATCATTTCATTTGTTTATAAAACAATTTACATTGTGTTGAATATATTGTACACATGCAATTTAAATACAAATATAAAGAACTATGAACATTGACATATATATTACTAGCGTAAGGACCGGGCTAACGGCGCGACTAAATGGCACCAACGCGCTGGCCCTAAAATGACGGTTTTAGGGCCAACGCGACTCAGTTGACAGTGGTGCGCGCGAACTTCGAACTTCGAACGAAGAACTTCTATGTAAAATGTTCAGACGGGCGTATCCTTACTTTTGAAATCATTGACTATGAATGATTAATTAACAATCCAAGTGAAATTCAAACGTGCCAAACTGTTTTAAATATAATGTCAAACAGTTTTATTAGATATAATGTCAAACAGTTTTAAATATAACGTCAAACAGTTTTGTGCGTAATGTCAGTTTTAAATATAATGTCAAAAGATTCTGGAACATTATTATGTATCATAGATTATTCGTTTATTAAGGTGTGACATTAGTTCCGATATAATCTTAAAGACATTTTTCTAATAAACAGGCTTTTAATTTTGTTTTAAACAAGTGGGTTCTTACAGCAACACCTACACTCTGCCCCTTGTTTTTATTACCGACTTCAAAAAAAAGGAGGTTATCAATTCGATACGTATGTACGTAATATTATTGGAATTGCATTATATTCACATATGACAATCTACTAAGGCTTCCAAACAAATATACAAAATTTCATAGACGTATGTATGTATGTTTGTCCACGCATTTCTCAGCAACTATTAATCGGATCGTGACCATTTTCGTATTAGCTTACATTTACTTCAACTTAGGGAACAGTGCAAGTTTCATCAAAATCGGTTCAGTAATTTTCAAGATATGGACTAATACGTGTAAGTGTGACGGCCTGGCGTATTCATACGAGCTACGGGTGTAGTGTCAAAGGGAAAACATCTCAAAACCTTGGTCAAATTCTAGTGCAGAAACTAAAAATTACGAAATAAAAAGTAATTTAAAAAAATTAAACCGACTTCAAAAAGAAATCAACTCAAAATTATGAAATAACTTTAATTTCGGAAGTCGGTGGCAAAAAACTAAAATACAGATCCCAAGACACCGACTTCCGAAATTAAAGTTATTTCATAATTTTGAGTTGATTTCTTTTTGAAGCCGGTTTAATTTTTTTAAATTACTTTTTATGACCCTTGATATTGGTTTATTACCATTAACTGGGTACAAATCTATACCAGGGCCTGCTATGCTATTAAAAATTTCCTCATGGAAAACCAACATAACCCTACATGAAGATCAACCCTAAGACCCCCTTCTCAACTATCGTGCTTACGAAGTTGCAACATTTTACATAAATTCAAATAAAATAAACTGTTACAACATTTCCTTAACAAACAATCACTCATAAAATAAATAATTGCTCACAATTTTAAAGTGTCAGTGTTACGGGGTTTGCGTTTCAGTTTTAATGAGCCGCGAGTTATTATAGCGTCGGCATAATTAATCGTACGAGACAGAAACGTTTACGTAACATTGCATCTATTTTGCAGAACAGACTTGGTAGCTTTGAAGTTGTTAAGCTAGGTTTTATAAGATTATTCCTATATAAAAGTTGAGACATGAGGTCCTGGGGTCATTGGAAGGTCGGGTAATCTGTTATTGGGTTTTTCCATCACAAATTTTTCAGTAAGAGTCTGGAGTCCGGATTTGTACCTGGTTGACGGCAACGGTCGCTCACAATGGGCCTTATAAGAAGGCTAAAAGTCACCCAAAGGGCAATGGAGAGGGCTATGCTTGGAGTTTTCCTGCGTGATCGAATCAGGAATGAGGAGATCCGCAGGAGAACCAAGGTAACCGACATAGCCCGAAGAATTGCCAAACTTAAGTGTCAGTGGGCAGGGCACATTGCTCGCAGAACAGATGGCCCATGGGGCCAAAAGGTTCTGGAATCTGGAGTGGCGACCACGTACCGGAAGACGTAGCGTTGGAAGGCCTCCCACAAGGTGGACCGACGACCTTGTGAAGGCCGCAGAAACTCGTTGGATGCGAGAAGCACAGAACCGGTCGAAGCGGAAGTGCTTGGGGGGGAGGCCTATGTCCAGCAGTGGACGTCTTTCGGCTGAAATGATGACGGCAATAGGCTCGCCTCCTATTACATGGGACTTAAACTTAATAGGCTATTTGACAATGTAAAAAATAAGGTCATAATTATTGACACTCGTATAGATTATCGCTTTTAAAATCGATTTGCATTAATTTTACTACAAAACAATGTATTATTTATAAAAAAAATCCCGAAAAAACTTCATCTTTTTAAATCTGGCGCCACGTACCTAATCGAAAACGGTCTGGATTGGCTGAACTTAAGATGGCGTCATGATTTAGTAAATTTCTGTCTATCGTTGACAGAACAGATGACTTTTGTCTAGTATCTCGACCGTTTCAACGTTTGTTTACGTGAATCGTGACGTCACGACGCCATATTGTTAAAGATAGCGTTTTGGCGGTAAACAGTACATTTTTATTTACTATTTTTTAAAAGAAATACATTATGCAATTTGAAGTAATAAGTTTTTGTGGGCTCGTTAGACACCATTAAATAATCTGAGATGTTTATCAGAAACCAGTCAAATAGCCTATTGGTAATATGTGGTTGTATTATAGGTACGCTTCTGCCTGACCCTGCGGGTATTACAGGCGCAATGTTATGTATGAGAATGAGACGTCCATAAAATTCTGAGTGATCGAACAATTTTTATTTTATTTTTATTTATTTTTTATCTGATGTACGACTATTATCTATCTGGTGTATTTTGTGTCTTTTAGTCTGTGCTGAATAAATGTATTTTCTTTCTTTCTTTCTTTCAATTGATGAACCAACTTCTAACACACTCAAGTAGGTTCAAAACCCGGCTTGTGCAATGCCACTTTTTTCAAAGTCTTTAAAACACAACTGATTCAAGCCGTGTATTCATTGGACAACCAAGTGGCGCAACATTGTTGTAGCAATTGCGGAAAATATCTTGCTGGCAACAAGTTAATGTTCCGTATTCAGGGTTAGCAATGTTGCGCGATTGTCGTACAACATTGTTTTCAATGAATATGGGGATATTGATCGAAGGCATTAACGATATTAGGTAACGATCCAGGAAAAAATTTAATTTGTAGTGAGATTTGATAAATTATGTCAATGATCATCTGTGATCATCAATGATCTTTCTAAAAGTGAATATAAAGATAATGCCACACTGACCTCTACAGGGAAAGAACTCAGCAATACCTGCATGGAGGCTGAGCATACTGATGCGCATGTGCTCTTTGAACGCAGTTAGCGAAAAAAAAAAAAAAAAAAATGTTTTCCTTTACCGTTGTGAGAGCAGTGGTGATGAAATAATTTACACAAAGTAAAGCACCTGTCTGGGTTCGAACCTTCGACCTAAAACTCGTAATTATTAGTAACTAGCTGTGCCCCGCGGTTTCACTCGCATAAGTGTTGATCCCGTGGGAATTTTGGGATAAAAAGTAGCCTATATGTTAATCCAGGGTGTCAGCCACCTCCATACACAATTTTATCAAAATGGGTCCAGCCGTTTGAGCGTGAAGAAGTAACAAACATATCGCATGTTTAATGGAACATTAATAACCCATTAGTAGAGAGGTCAGAATTTTTTTTTTTTACTCTGATCTCATCAATTGTTAATCATACGTTCAAAATACAAGCATTCATGATTAATTTATAATCAAATTAAATCAGTTTTAATTTTATGCGTCAACAAGCAGGACAAGTCCTTATAGCAAGATCTTCTTTTGCCATTTCTTTCATCATTTCTCATTTTTAACCCCCGACGCAAAAACGACGGGGTGTAAATGTAAATTTAAAAAAATCTTATTGAAGTCGGGGGACCTCAGAATAGAAAGTGTTCCACAGAACGGTCCCCCGACTTCCATAAGATTTTTTTAAATTTATTTTTTTATTTCATGCTTTTTGTAGGGATTCCTTAATTTTATTTTTGTCGGGGGTTTTTTAAATTTTAAATTTTTGATATATAAACACACACACACACCCCCACACTCACAAACTTTCGCCTTTATAATATTAGTGTGACATTATTATTAGTGTGATCCATAGTAATTACCTACCTGCTGCTCTATAGTTTTGCTACTAAATGAAATACTGTCATTCATTGCTGATGGAACTCTATTAGATCGTGTCATTCGCAGTGTTGCCATTAGGTAACGTGACATGTGACAGGTTAATTGGGTCGATTTATTGACACACGCTGTTGGAGGAGGCTATACCGTAGACAGAGTAAACTATAGACTGCTGCATATCTTCTTTTTCATTCGCACAAGAAAAAGAGCGTCACTAGCAAAGAAAAGAGACAGAGTAAGAATATTTCTGTCCCTTACTGCGTGTCGGCTAAGCACATCAATGTGCACAACAAGTTTGACGTTTATGAATGAAATAATAAAAACTACACCGCGATTAAACGGAAAATATGACCTTTTTCGTGCATAATTCAATAACAGTACATTTGTACAACTGTGAAAATGGTAAGGTGCAGTGTAATAAGCTGTAAAAATGATAGTATGATGAAGATTGTCGGATTTTTTGTCCCTTTCGGTGACATGGATACCATGCACATACCATGAGTCTATAGATTACTCTGTCTGCGGGCTATACAGACTTTCAGTTTGTATTTGCGTAACACACTTTAAATCAGAATCCAAGGGCTTTGAAGGCAATCCCTTATCCATCTTATTTACATAGTATAAAACAAAGTCAAACAAACTTTGTTTTATGCTAAAAACTGCATTAAAATTTTCGGATTTTAATGCAGTTTTAACGCGGGGGCAGAGAGGCTGGAGGGGCGGTACGAAGTTCGCCGGGTCAGTTATTTGCTTCATTGAAAAATCAGGTACCCCGCAGGTTTCG
Organism: Oligia latruncula; assembly: GCA_948474745.1. Lineage (NCBI taxonomy): Eukaryota > Metazoa > Arthropoda > Insecta > Lepidoptera > Noctuidae > Oligia > Oligia latruncula. The sequence goes on along the minus strand of OX419707.1, from coordinate 10,965,505 downwards.
ATTTCCGGATCGGGCAAACTGTTTTAATTGGGCTTAGTAGCAGCCCTGATTTGTGCCAGGTTGATAGCAATAGGATCGCCCCTATTAAATCAGACTTAAGGGGGAAGCCCGCGAAATTCAAATTTTCTTACGTTTTTTGCAATTTGCTGGTCAGTAGGTATTAAGTTGTACGTTGATTAAAATATGATTCGCGGTCGTAACAAATATGTATTTACAGAATTATAATCATTAAAGTCATCAACACAACTCTCTAAGACCAAGTAATCCCCAAATGTCAAGATTTCATGAAGTAGTCATTCTTGGGGATTACGTGGTCTTAGAGAGTTGTGTTGATGACTTTAATGATTATAATTCTGTAAATACATATTTGTTACGGCCGCGAATCATATTTTAATCAACGTACAACTTAATACTGACCAGCAAATTGCAAAAAACGTAAAAAAAAAATAATTTCGCGGGCTACCCTGGCGCATTGTGGGTGTATTATAGGTACACCTCTGCGTCAGGCTCTGCCTAACCCTTCGGGGATTATCGGCGTGACGTTATGTTACGTATGTAATTTTTCAATGTAGTAATATAGTCTTTCAGACCATATTTCGGCCATGGCGGCCAATCCCAATAGAGACTATAATAGCCTTCGGCGCGGGAGATAATGTAGTGCACAAGTGTGTGCGCAGACACAGGTGCACTCTCTTTCCTCACTCTCATAGTCCGATGGGACGGCAATCCGGCACCGACAATCCGACTGGAGAGAGATCAGGCGCAGGACCAACGGCTCAAGTGATTTCCGAGGCACGGGGGTGTCACAGCGCCAACTTCCAAACTCCGGGCTATTACTAAGAAGTTCCTGATGGAAAACCCATTATCACTTAGCCTGACCTGGGAATCGAATCCAGGACCCCACGCTCAGCAGTTCGCTTGCAACCAAGAGACCAACGAGGCTGTTAAGTACTAGCTAGTACTTAATAAAGGAACGGATTCATATTAGACATTCGTGCAAGGAAATTGTCTTATTAGCGCAACATTGACGCAGCGTCTATAATATAAATGCTTGCAACGTTGTTATGGTTTAATTAACGACTATATGCGGTCTACGGGCGGTCGATACATGTATATTATGTATAAGTATTATTATGTTGAGAAATATACGGGGTTGTATTCGTACTGATCATACGTTTTTGGATGAGGCAGCTGAAGAGAGTGGTATTTAAATGTTTTTCTATTGTTGTTTGTAGTAGGTATGCAAAAGGATCGTGAACAGCATTCGGCCTTTCCGAACTCAATGAGCAATAATTTATAGAGGTATGAGGAACAGGGTGTAAATTTCACTCATCCTCCATAGAAAAGGGAGAATCCTCCGACCAGACGGGTGTTGTGTCTGGCGGGCAACTGCCCAATAATTCATGTTATACCTATGCTAGTTGCCGCTATAGCAACAAGTTATCATTACTTAGATAATGTTTATATCCCACCAAAAACATTTTCATGTAAAATGTTGCCAAGATGAGACCACATATGGCTCGCACTGCCAAAAAGTTATCAGATCTCATGTAGAGCCAAGCTTCTAACTCTCCACGCCCTAACTTCACAAACTCTACACCTTAGTCAAAATATGAAGCTTGGCCGTTTCGTTACTACAAGAACTATTGTATAACAGAAAAGTAATGAACATGTGATGGTAATTAATGTACCTAATTGTACCGGTGCTGTAGTGTTTTAATTAGCTAAATAAATAAATATACTTTGCTATGGATCGGAGTATTCTGGGTATTAAACTTGTGGACCGGGTTAAGAATACAACAATCCGTTCAATCACTAAAATAACTGATGTCACTCGAAAAGATGTAGGGTAATTCCAGGATAGGTGCCCCAATGGGATAAGTGCCGCGGCTTTGAATACTGTATATTAGAATTAATGCCGTGGGCTAAAATCGTACTAAGTAATAGGAAGCGCTCCCCCCGCAGACCCCAGTGGTATATACCCCCACACCAACAGTACGCGAGAGCGTTCGCGTTTTGCTCGTGAGTGTAAAAATCTTCCGCGGCTTGACCATTTACAAGCGTTGAAATTATAATCGTAAGTACTTACTATCGAATATCTTTTCACTCTGTTATAAATTCTATATTTTTTAAATTTATTTGCTGATATTACAGTTTAAAGTACACGAAATAATGCTATAAATTATAGTTTTCTTTTTAACTTTTTTTTAATTAAAAAAGGCATCTATCCTGTGCTAAAAGTATAGTTGCCCCATTTGCTGTTCGGGATAGATGCCCCTGAGGGCATCTATCCCTAAGTACCTATTTCTATAAATGTTTTCATATTGCAGGTGGAAGAAATGCCTCGAAAATATAAAAGCAAACCGGGGGTGGTCCCCCGTCACATTAGTTGGACTAAAGAAAGCTTGGAAAAGGCTTTATATTTCACCAATAAAAAAATGATTATTTTGTTCATAAGTCTAGATAGACATATAATTAAAAAAGATGTCACAAATTAATGTTAAATACGCTTAATGTTTATTGCTGAATACAAACTGATTATTGAAACTAGTATGTTTTATTTCAATTAGCATCTAATATTGAAGCATTTATACAGTGAGTTTTCTATCCCTCACGTTAGGCATCTATCCTACTTTTGAGAGGGTAAAAAAGACACAATTTCTTCAAAATCTATGAAACTTATGTAAAAACAAAAGGGGTACCATCATAGATTAAAGATCAAAGTTACCATATGCAAAAGACGTATTGCCAATAGATTTTTAATTAATAAGTTATGCCTCCCTATCAAAAAGTGGGGCACCTATCCTGGAATTACCCTAAGCTTAAGGCTGCACCGAGCGCACAGTGGCGCCCTCATCGTTTGTTTGGTTATTTCTTTTATTTTAGAATGAAAATGCAGAAAATAAGCACTTTAAGTTGTGCTCCACAAGATTATACGTTAATATTAGTATAAACGGTAGTTTTAAATTGTTTAGTTTTATTATAATCACTAAAACGGATAATAGTGGCCACTATTTTCCGTTTTAGTGCTCGGTGCAGCCTTAAGTGAAATTGGGCTGGACACAACTGCCGCAGACGATCAATAGGCCAAACTTAGCAAACGACATCGCGGCAGGCCCAGACGGAGATAGCGAGATGAGCTGGCCTCCTTTCATAAAGATTGTTCCTTGGCAGCTCTGGTCAGAGAGAAGTGGACAGAGAGTAGGGACGCCTTTGCCCAGCAGTGGGACATTTAAAATTTAAAGTTCGTGCCGATACTAGACATAATAAGTTCATCAAAGCTTGCCGACAAGCTCCCTCAAACACCGCCGCGTATGTCGCCACACGTAACTAGCTGTCGTAACCATGTAGTAGGTTTAATTAACCGGCACTGTTATTGTATGAAGCATTGATAACAAGAAACGTGTGTGCCCGCGCATAATTTGATGCGAGGCCCTGATTTTGTATTATAGCTTATAGCTATAAAACAAGGAAGACAACAAAAGTATTAAATTAATTAATTATGTTTGGTTTTGTGTTGTTTCTTGTTCTGTTTGTTATAGTTTAGTATCCATACTAATATTATTGCGAAAGTGTGTCTGTCTGTCTGTTACTTTTAAACGCTTAAACCGCTGAACCGATTTAGATGAAATTTGGTATAGAGATAGTTTGAGTCCCGGGAAAGGACAAAGGATAGATTTTTATCCCGATATTCCTACAGGATCGATACTTAGGTATGCGGGTGAAACCGCGAGGCGCTGCTAGTTTTGTTATAGTTTAGTGGATTAGTTTTCATTTTTGTAACGTTGGCATGCCTACTGGCAAGGGCGTCGCGTCGCCAAGAGGCGGGGAGGGGCAGTTGCCCCTCTCTCTAGGGGAAGAGAATGTGATGTTAATAATCCTCCTAATCCTACCATCCTACTATCCTACTAATCCTCCTAATCCTACCATCCTACTATCCTACTAATCCTACTAATTCTACCATCCTACTATCCTATTAATTCTACTATCCTACTAATCCTCCTAATTCTACCATCCTACTATCCTATTAATTCTACTATCCTCCTAATCAAAATCAAAATCAAAAATCAAAATCAAAATCAAAATATTTTATTTCACATAAGCCAAAAATCAAAATCAAAATCAAAATATTTTATTTCACATAAGCCTACATGGGCACTTATGAAACGTCAGAAGCTAGGTGCACGGTTCCAATTGGTCGTTTCCTATGGAGAAGAACCGGCAAGAAACTCCACGGTTACTCTCTATCAATCCTACTATCCTATTAATTCTACTATCCTACTAATCCTACTAATCCTACCATCCTACTATCCTACTAATCCTCCTAATCCTACCATCCTATTAATTTTACTATCCTACTAATCCTCCTAATCATACCATCCTACTAATCCTCCTAATCCTACCATCCTACTATCCTACTAATCCTACTATCCTACTAATCCTACTTATTCTACCATCCTACTATCCTATTAATTCTACTATCCTACTAATCCTCCTAATCCTACCATCCTACTATCCTACTAATCCTACTAATTCTACTAATTCTACCATCCTACTATCCTATTAATTCTACTATCCTACTATCCTATTAATTCTACTATCCTACTATCCTATTAATTCTACTATCCTACTAATCCTACTAATCCTCCTAATCCTACCATCCTACTATCCTACTAATCCTCCTAATCCTACCATCCTACTATCCTATTAATTCTACTATCCTACTAATTCTACCATCCTACTATCCTATTAATTCTACTATCCCACTAATCCTACCATCCTACTATCCTACTAATCCTACTAATTCTACCATCCTAATATCCTATTAATTCTACTATCCTACTAATCCTACTAATTCTACCATCCTACTATCCTACTAATCCTCCTAATCCTACCATCCTACGATCCTATTAATTCTACTATCCTACTAATCCTACTTATTCTACCATCCTACTATCCTATTAATTCTACTATCCTACTAATCCTACCATCCTACTATCCTACTAATCCTACTAATTCTACTAATTCTACCATCCTACTATCCTATTAATTCTACCATCCTACTATCCTATTAATTCTACTATCCTATTAATTCTACTATCCTACTAATCCTACTAATTCTACCATCCTACTATCCTATTAATTCTACTATCCTACTAATCCTCCTAATCCTACCATCCTACTATCCTATTAATTCTACTATCCTACTAATCCTCCTAATCCTACCATCCTACTATCCTACTAATCCTCCTAATCCTACCATCCTACTATCCTACTAATCCTACTAATTCTACCATCCTACTATCCTATTAATTCTACTATCCTACTAATCCTCCTAATTCTACCATCCTACTATCCTATTAATTCTACTATCCTACTAATCCTCCTAATCAAAATCAAAAATCAAAATCAAAATATTTTATTTCACATAAGCCTACATGGGCACTTATGAAACGTCAGAAGCTAGGTGCACGGTTCCAATTGGTCGTTTCCTATGGAGAAGAACCGGCAAGAAACTCCACGGTTACTCTCTATCAATCCTACTATCCTATTAATTCTACTATCCTACTAATCCTACTAATCCTACCATCCTACTATCCTACTAATCCTACTAATTCTACCATCCTACTATCCTATTAATTCTACTATCCTACTAATCCTACTAATTCTACCATCCTACTATCCTATTAATTCTACTATCCTACTAATCCTCCTAATCCTACCATCCTACTATCCTATTAATTCTACTATCCTACTAATCCTCCTAATCCTACCATCCTACTATCCTACTAATCCTCCTAATCCTACCATCCTACTATCCTACTAATCCTACTAATTCTACCATCCTACTATCCTATTAATTCTACTATCCTACTAATCCTCCTAATTCTACCATCCTACTATCCTATTAATTCTACTATCCTACTAATCCTCCTAATCAAAATCAAAATCAAAAATCAAAATCAAAATATTTTATTTCACACTAGCTTCTGCCCGCGACTTCGTACGCTAGCGACAACGGGGTCGTCAAAATCGAAGATCTGAAACGTCTGATGTCGAATTATAAGAGCCCGGGGACGGGAAAACGGCGTGATGCGCGAGACGATTCGAGACGTTCTAGATCTTTCATTTTTGTAAGTAAATAGGAAATGCCCATCAGACTAAACAACTTTTGCTACGACGTCATTCCTATAATTATGTTATAGTGTCGCTGGGCTTTGGAGTTCCACAACAGGTGTTCCAGATCTTCAAATTTATTCTCACAGCAGAAAATCCTCTTCACGTGGAATATTTTTTGCTATGGCACCATTTTTATATTTCTTATACTTAAGCTGGTCTGTTGCGGTTCTGCATCAGGTGTTCCATTTTCCAAAATAAATTAATTATAGCCTATATGTTGCCCAAACTTAGTACCTATACAACAAAATACTTTTCTTCCCGTAATTCCGCAGTGGATCCCAAGGGTACACTGAATTAACAATAATATTGCAAATAAGTTTTAAAAAAAATCTTTATAAACTAAAGCTGTACCCGTGGCTTTGCCCACGTATCGCATAAGTATTATTTTAATTTTAATAATAGTTAGTGATAGTTTGCTGATTTACAGAAACACTCAAAAGATGCGTCTCATACTGTACTATAGCTTAGATCCCTCAAAAACTATTTGGCTTAGTAAACTCAAAATTAGAAAGTTATGTAGTTAATTTACTGGTAAGAGACGTCAGGTTAATAAGAAAATTTAGGAGACGTCGAATAACAGAAGTGTAACACTTCTGTGTAAACAACGTTCGTTGTTTTTCCCTCGGTCTTATTCAATATGTAAGTACAGCGAATCAGGACTGGTGACGCGGGAGCAAGCGACGTACAGTTGTCCGTGTGAGATGCAGCTCGTCCTGAGGTCGACACCCGCAGCCTTCAGTGTCTGCCCCTGCGACTTATTTATTGTCATGGCGAAGCACACGCTCACAGGAAACTGCACGCGCTTGAATTGAAGTAATTGTGGCCGGGTGTCACCATTGCCAGGATCGCCCAGAGGACACGGTGGAGCACACGGTGGAGGTCTGCCCCGCTTGGGCGGAGTACCGCCGTGTCCTCGTAGAGGCGATCGGCAGGGGTGGCGACCTCTCGCGTCCGGCCCTGGTGCAAGCTATGGTCCGGGGCGAGAGGGAGTGGGAGGCAGTCACCTCCTTCTGCGAAGCAGTCATGCTAGCGAAGGAGGTGGCGGGATGGATGAGGGAGAGAGCCTCCCGTCCCAGCCGCCGCGGGAGACGCTCCGGGCGTCGGGAGCCACGGGACGACTCCCGGCCACCGTAGGCGCGGGACTGCGGGCGGAGAGTAATGGGTAGCTCACCGTCCGATCAGGACCTAGCCCGTGCCGGACGGCGCGTACATGTTCCACGCGCGCCTCAAAGAGATGTCAGCATCGAGGGCCGAAACCTGCCGGGTCAGCGGGATTGTCCGAAAGGGTTACCACTGGCCCCGAACATAAAGGGCTAAGGAAGGAACACGGGTGGGTTTTAGTCAGTAAGAGTCTGACAGTCCCTTCCGCTCCACCCAGAGCGGGAGGGGTCATTTGATGATTTCCCATCCGAAAAAATATTAAAAAAAAGGGTAATTGTGGGGAATCAGTGGTATACGTGGTATAAAGACTGTCTCGCCGACACCACAACCCGTTAGAATTTCCGCCTCAATGATATTTCTCTGCAGCGAGACGACTTTGAGCCGGGTCCCATTGCACAGTTTCGGCGGAGTGAGATTCCGAAGAATCATAATTGGGACACCGACATTAAGCTTAATGGTGTGCGCTGGTAGTCCACTTGCACTGAGGGAATTAAGAAATTCTACGGGGTAATGTGTGGCGTCATCTTGGTCGACAACAGTGTTTATTGAAATGTAGATCACTTCATTTCCCTCAATTTCCGCGAGAATGCATTCATTGATCGCTGAAGGTTGGTCGTTTCTGGGTGTTAAAATGACTCGTTCACACACCCAAGAATTATCTTGGTGCGGTATCCTATTATTATTATTATTTATTTATTTCAGATTATCTCCATATAGGTTACATAATTGCGATTGATGTCCCCGTACCAGGCGAATCAAATCTTCTAAGGTGGACACCAGTCTCCCAAGTATCTCAGGTAGAACCACCTGGCCACCGTCTACTGGTAGCGTTCCCTCACCCAATTTTAAGAAAAGATCAGAAAATTCTTGGGCGTGTACATTCCCGCCAAGCTGTGCTCTCATATTCATCGTTAAACGCAACCTATGAATATGTGGCCATAAGAAAGAGCATTTCAACGAAGCATTCACCTCATCAGCCCTAGTTCCTTGCGTCACCACAGGCAGCGTTTGTCGGAAATCACCGCTTAACAGAACTGTAACGCCACCCATCATTTGCTGGTTCCTGCGGATGTCCTACAAAGTCCTGTCTACTGCTTTTCTGTTCGCCATAGTGCATTCATCCCACACGATTAAAGAGCAATCTTTAAGCACGCGCCCTTTGTCACTGTTGCGTGACACTCCACAAACAACTAATGCGCTTGGTAAGATATAACTTAGAACCAAAAGTTTGACTTGACTTTATGATAGTGTAGCTTGTTGTACCACCAATCAATCTGTTTATTAATATTGGTGTGAAACTCCCCATACAATTAGATAGGACATGTAAAGTTCTCAGATTTCATAACAGTTTCGTTCCTAATGCACATAAAAAATGCAAAAACTACAAAAAAAGAATTTTACGATTTTTTAAAACAATAACAGTTTTTTTTAAATACGGGATTTGAACTCGCACCATTTAGTGCGGTAAACGGTCGCTTGACCTTACCGCTAAATTCCCTGTTGACATATTGTTGAAATAGCTGTTCCCTTGCAATTTATAATATTACTGCCCGCTCCTTTATAAAAATAGCGTGATTGTTATGTTTCCAGGGTTAAATTTTTATTAACTAATTAAATAACATGTCATTTTGAGCATTCAGTTATTTTGTTCATTCAATTACGAACCAAAACCTTTTAAAATCAATATTGCTTACCTCCCATAACATACGGCGTGATAATATGTAGCCTAAAGCCTTCCTTGGTTTACAAAGAACATTTTTGCTGAAATTCAATTCAATCTATCCAGTAATTTTGGCGTGAAGCCTTACCATACACACAGACAAACAGACAAAAATTCTAAAAAGTCACTTTTTGTCATCAGTTACGTTTTTCTAACAAAAGCCACTTATTTTTTCTCGAAAATTCTCAATGTACAGTTTTTCGTTCGTTACTGTTTTATTATATGTATAGATAAGCCTACATGGGCACATATTCAGCTAGCAAGATTTAACCTATTACTCCCTAACTTACAAGACAAGTTAAACAAAAGCTTGTAAAAAAGGTCGAGCTCGACCACTTTACTTGTAATGTTTAACCGACTTCAAAAAAGGAGGAGGTTCTCAATTTGGATGCTTATACATATTTTATTTTTTTTATTTTTGTTCGGGCATAACTCCGTATTGCGTGAAATGGCTTTAGCACGGCTAATTGACCATAAAACTTACCCCTAAAAATTGTACTGAAATAGGTAAACCCTTAGCCATGTATGCCTGTATTACACTAGGACTCCATCATTCTCCTGCCCTTATTCCAATTTATTTCGGGTCGACGCAACATGTCTTTTTCTTCCATACTTCTCTATTAGTCGTCATGTCGGTAGTCACTCCCTTTCTAACCTTAATCATTATTCACACAGTCCATCCATCGTTTCTTTAATAGAACACCGTGTCTGAGTATAATACAGCCATAGATGTATGAATTTAAAATAATGTGTGCTGTCTTTTTAATATTGTTTTAATGTTATTATCTTCCCTCAAACAGGGGGTCTACTCCGAAGCGATCGGCCGAATGTTCGGTCATTTTCTGGGGGTCTACTCCGAAACGGTTAACCACTGTATCGGCCGAATGTTCGGTCATTTTCTGATTCGAATATTGTTGTCCTACTACGAATTAAAAAAAAAAAAGAGTAAAAAAAGGGTTAAGGGTTCCAAAAAGGTTCGGATTGGCACAGTTTGGTCGGAACCAATAGTCAATATAGGAAATTAATGGCTGTAGAAAATGACCGAGCATTCGGCCGATACATCGGCTAACCGCTTCGGAGTAGGCCCCCTGATTCGAATATTGTTGTCCTAATAAGAATAAAAAAAAAAGGTACAAAAAGGGTTAAGGGTTCTAAAAAGGTTCGGATTGGCACAGTTTGGTCGGGACCAATAGTCAATATAGGAAATTAATGGTAGTAGAAAATGACCGAACATTCGGCCGATACAGTGGTTAACCGCTTCGGAGTAGACCCCCAGAGCACCTGCCATCTCATTTCTACACCACCCTTGCACGCGTAGCATGACGACATTTTGTCGACGGAAGAATAGACAAAATGACACATTGCCTTCAACCTTAAATCTTATGCTGTAGCGATAAAGTTGATAATCTAACAAATTGTAGTAGCTTGTGTGCTGGCTGCCGTCTGTACCTTATTCTGTGCGAAAAGTTTAAATAAATAAATATAGCAGTAATTAATTTAACGACACCCCAGAGGCCTAGGCAGAGAAACGATTGCTCATCCTTTACTAAAAACTTTATCAAACTGTGGATCATAGTTTACTTTTATAACCTTTCATAAATTAACATTAGCGCCATCTATGCAGCACTGATGGTACTACTTCAACAACAGCCTTTCGACTGCCTTTGCAATACCTGGTTAAATACATAGAGAGCGCTCCTATATTCAAAGCAGGCAAGTGCGAGATGGAAACTTAATTTCCACGGTGATAATAATCTTCCAAACGTGTAGCCACCCATGTTATTAAATGGCGCTAAATAAGACTGAATTTTCTTTATCGCCTTATCAAGGGTTATAGCGGAAGACGTTTCCGAACGCTCCCATTTCCCTGGACGTAAGAGGGCCAATAGAGGTAAAGCGCCCGACCGATATTCGCCAACGCGCTAGCATGTTTGCTCCCGCGCCTCGCGCCGACCAATCACGGATTTGTCGTCGCGCCGCTACTCGGCCGCTGATTGGCTTATTAGTTTTTGTAGTTTAAGGTTGGTAGAATTGAGAGAGAATGGCAAACGTTTTAACTTGTGTGATGTTGATGTACAGTATTTTCGTGTTTTATTAAAGTTTATGCCGATAACAAAGCCCTTTTAATCGAGAACTGACCCACCCCGACTATATCTTGGCGCCCAACGTGTGTTTTGTGTATTAAAACAAGGGGTCGGAGTTTTTGTTGTGCGGATCAAACTTTTCGTTCGTTGCAAGTTCGTTCAAGTCGAAAAACTTTGGTGATACGGTGAAAAACGACCGACAAGTGCATAAAAACTGTATAGACAGTGACTTTGCCTGTGTTTTGTGTCTACGTGTGGATTATTGCTGGTTGGTACAACCACGAGCCGTGTATTGTCGCTTTTTACGAAAAGTAGGTACCTACTTAGCGGTTTGCAAAATGCCGCGAAAACGCAAGTCGCTGCCCGCCGACGCCAACGACTCGATTCACGAGGAATCAGAACCAGAACAGCCAAGCAACATAACGATGCCACAAGAGGTCCTTGCCAAGCTGTTAACATCGATTCAACAATCGCAAGCAGAATTTTGTCAGCAACTCTTACGCGAAGTTCGTTCGTCGACGCCATTACTCGCGCCGGTAGATGCAAGTACATCTGCCGCCACCGCCAACGCCACCGCGGCTATCATGAAGTCCACAGGCAACTTCTCGAAATGTTCATCTAAGTTTAGCGGTAATCCAGAAGAATCCGTGGAAAACTTTATAGATGCCATAGAGGTTTACAAGTCATGCCTAAACATAAGCGACGAGAACGCTCTTTTAGGTATGTCCATGCTGCTCACTTCATCGGCGGGAACATGGTGGCAGGGTATCAAGGGCTCAACGAAGACATGGGATGAAGCTATAACTAGACTGCGGAGTGCGTATGGCGAATGCCGCCCGCCGTTTCGTGTTTACGTCGAGTTATTCTCCCTCGTACAAGGTACCGAAAACACAGATTTGTTTATAGCGAAAGTTCGTGCCTTGTTTGCAAAACTTCCACAAGAAGACTTGTGTGAACGCGTCGAGTTAGATATGACATATGGACTGTTAGATCGTCGCATCAGGAAGCGTATCGACAGAGCTATGGTTTCGACATTCGACGAGTTGTTGAAGAAGGCACGCGCCGTAGAAGACTCGTTAAAAGAGTCACAAAACGGTCGTCAAAGTCATAAGCCGTCGTCTCATATCGAAGATGGATCACGCGCCGCCGCCGAGCCTGCGCACGTTCGTACCGATACGTCGAGTCGTGCTTCGCGATCGTCCGCTGCCGTCGTCGCCGCTAGTCGCACGGGCGACTCAACGACAAGAAAGGCAGGGAATACGAAGTCGTTCTGTGTTTACTGCAAACGTAGCGGTCACACTAAGGAAACGTGCGAGAAATTAGTGAAAAGTAGTGACGAAAATAACTCAAAAAGTGAAAATAAAAAAGACATTAAGTGTTACGGTTGTGGTGCCGCGAATATCATAAAGTCGAAGTGCCCGAAGTGTAATGCCAATGATGGTAAGAACAGTGGACATTCGGCGTTCTGTTCTATTGCTTCTGCACGTGAGTCTCGTGCACCCACCGATTGCTCCCAGTCGCACCGTACGCCTCGCGTAGATGACGACATACGCCCCAAGGTCAACGCGCCGCCACCGCTACAAGCGCCTACCCCGCCGCCGCGAGGTAGCGCGATGGTTGCCGGTATTGCGGGCGCGCCTGCGCCTTCCAGCGTCGAGCAACGCGTGTCGTCGCGCAAAGTTCTAGGTAACCCCGCGGCCGTGAAAGTCGCAGGGGGTTCTGTCACTAATTTTGGTTCTGTCTCTAAATCTGATTCTGTCACTAAGTTTAATTCTCACACTAATGTTCCAGAACGTAATGTTAATATTTTAGCTATGGATACCGACTATTCTGATAATAGTGTTGCTTATAGTTACGGTAAATATTTACATAAAGTTTGTTTTATAGAGTCTAATGTACAATGCAATAGTTTTAACGATAGTTTTTATTTAGATAAGTCTTCTTGTGTTGATAACAATGTTAGTGTTACGTCTACGACTCGTAATAATAATTCTATGAATCGTTTTTGTGTTGACAATTGTTATTGTTCTGTAAATAGGGAAAATTGTGTTTGTTTTCGTACTAAAACGTGTGTCTGTACTAAAACTAAGGTTTGTACTTCTTGCGACCAGGGGGAGTTCGCATCACCGTTGCAGTCTAATGATAATGCGTCACGGTCGGTAATGTTCAATGGTTGTCAATCGTATTCTGGTAATTCCGTCGGTTCAAAATCTTGCGCTCGCGATTTTATGCCTATTTTCAGATCTGATGATTATAAACCATTTGATAACAATACCAGCGACTCTAAACATTTTTCAGAGATCGCAAGTGGTCGTCAACCTTTTTCCGAGAACGTCAGGGGTTCTCAACATTTTTGTTCCCAGAATAATAATTGTCAACAATTGTACGGAATTACCAGTGGTGCACAACCTTTTAACGGTAATCGTGACGTACGATCTTTTCCAAGGCCCGTGCTAAAGATTAGTATTTTAGGTGAGAATGGTACCGCGTTACTAGATTCGGCAGCTAAAAGCTGTGTGGCCGGTCATACGCTATACGCTCTCCTAAAGGCCAAAGGTCATCCTATGTCCTCTAGGGTGGAAAATGTAAAACTTGCAGATGGTGTACTTAGGTTAATGAATGTACTTACTACCGAAGTGAATGTTACTCTTGAAGGTAGAACCAGCCTCGTTAGTTTTTTAATTTTTCCAGACTCGGACAATAATGAATCACTGTTAGGTATAGATTTTTTGATAAATTTTAGTATCTGTGTTGATTTTAGTAGTTCTAAGTGGCACTTTGCTGACAGTGCTGAGCAGTTCGATCTCCCATTTGAAAAAGCCGCACACCAGGTTAAGAGTGTGCCTATCAGTAGTTTGCTTAGGGACGAGGAAGCTTCAAAGCTTAGCAACGAGCAGCGTGAGGTTCTGGCCCAGTTCCTTTCTGAAAATAAGGATGTGTTTGAGTTACGGGGCGAACCAACTGCTTTTGCGGAGCATGTCATTGAAACTGGTGACCACGCTCCAGTTGCAGTCCCTCCATATCGGCTTACTCCTGCTAAAAAAGAGATCATGCGGTCAGAAATCGAAAAGATGTTGGCTGATGATATTATAGAGGAGTGCGAATCGGCATGGGGATCGCCTGCATTGTTAGTGCCTAAAAAGAACGGTCAAGTTCGGTTTTGCGTAGATTATAGAAAAGTCAACGCCATAACTAAAACCGATGTGTACCCGATGCCGCTTATAGACGAGCTGGTGCAGTCTACTAAGCGAAATTGCATCATTAGTACGTTAGATATGCGTAGTGGGTTTTGGAATGTTTCGGTCAGGGAATGCGATAGAGATAAAACGGCCTTTTTGACGCCTTTTGGTACGTATCGTTTCAAAAGGATGCCGTTTGGGCTCAAAAACGCTCCGTCAACATTCCAAAGACTCATCGACAGGTTGCGCTCTGGCGCTTCACTTCAGAATGTGACCCTGTTGTGCTATCAAGATGATCTGCTCGTAATATCGGAAGGATTCGATCAGCATGTCGCTGATCTACGTGCAGTGTTTGAAAGGCTGCGTATGTTCAATCTTCGCGCCAATCGCGAAAAGTGTGTTTTCGCGCGCGAAGAAGTGAAATACTTGGGTCATGTCATTACTCAGGATGGAGTTTCACCTGATCATGACAAAGTTCGCGCAGTGGCGGACATGAAGGCACCAAGTACTGTACGCCACCTCAGAACGTTTCTTCAGACGTGTTCGTGGTTCAGAAAGTTCATTTTGAACTTTTCAGAAGTCGCTGAACCTTTAACTCGTCTTTTGAAGAAAAATCAGGCTTGGGTATGGGGCACTGAGCAAAATCAGGCGTTTCAGGAGCTGAAAAAGCGCTTAACGTCTGCGCCCATACTCGTCCAAGCTGATTACAGTAAACTGTTTATCTTGCGTACGGACGCAAGCAATTACGCGCTTGGTGCAGTGTTGCTGCAAGGTGAGGGGAAAGACGAAAGGCCGATCGAATACGCGAGCCGCCTTTTAAACCCCGCCGAGCGTAATTATTCTACTACAGAGAGGGAAGCTCTCGCAGTAGTTTGGTCCGTTGAGCGGTTCAGAGGTTATTTGGAAGGTCAACAAATAATTGTAGGTAGTGATCACCAACCTCTCAAATGGTTGTTGAGCTTGAAGTCGCCATCAGGTAGATTAGTTCGGTGGGCACTGAAGTTACAAGAGTTCAATATTCAGTACGAATACACTCCAGGTAAAGCCAATGTTGTGGCCGACACGCTGAGTCGTCCTACTTGTGAGGAAAGCAGCAAAGATCAATGTGGTATTTGTTCCGTAGTTGTTGACTTACCCACGAGAAGTCCTGCCGATTTGCGACCTGCTCAGTTAGACGACCCGGAACTAGAAAAGATAATGACTGGTCTTGAAAGTAATGACGCAGTTGAAGAAAAACGCTGGTCTGAGCGCGGTTACTTTATGCAGCAAGGAGTCCTATATCGTTACAACCCTGATGTTGACGTTGAGGAAGCTCAGCTCGTTCTTCCGGCGAGTTTACGTCTGGACGTTTTGAGGGAATGTCACGATACTCCTATTGCTGGGCATCAAGGTATTGATAGAACCTTACATAAGCTTTCACAGCGATTTTTCTTCCCCGGAATGAGACGGTTTGTCGCAGACTTTGTTAAGTCTTGTGCGACGTGCCAGCGGTACAAGTCGTCAAACTTGAAGCCTTCAGGCCTTTTACAGACCCCAGTATTGAATCAAAGGGGAGAGGTCTTGGCGATTGACTTGTTTGGCCCGCTCCCTCCTGGAGAGAAGGGGGAGAAGTACATTTTATTAGTCGAGGACACAGCTACTCGGTGGGTCGAGCTTTTTGCTTTGGTCGACGCCACCTCGGAGGTCTGTGCTCGGACACTAATCGAGGAGTATTTCCTTAGGTACGGCTTTCCGCGTCGCATTATCTCGGATAATGGGGTACAGTTTGTCTCTGCGGTTATGCAACAATGTATGTACATTTTAGGAATTGAACAGGACTTGTTACCCTTATATCATCCAGAGGCCAACCCAGCCGAACGGAAAAACAGAGACTTAAAGGTGCAGCTGGCTCAGTTGGTCGACACCAAGCATTCTTCATGGCCTGACCACTTACCATCAGTTCGTTTCGCTATGAACTCAGCCTTGTGTCAGACAACAGGTGTTTCACCAGCTTTTCTCACCTTAGCTAGAGATCTTCGTTCACCAGTTGATGTTCATTATGATATTAGGGCCGTCCTGAAAAAGGATAACTTTGTTCCTCAGATAACGCCCTACCTAAAGAGGTTTTTAAATTCTTTAGTTTCTATTAGGGATAGGGTAGAGAAAGAACAGGATAGACGTAAAGATTACGCCGATAAGGGTCGAAAACCCTTAGATTTTGATGTCGGTGATCAAGTTTTGGTAAAGTCGCACGTATTGAGTAACGCTGCTAAAGGATTGTCGGCTAAGTTTGTACCAAAAAGGGATGGTCCCTATGAGGTCGTTAAGAAAGCCAGTCCTACGACTTACCTAGTATCTAAAATTAATTCTCCTGAAGAGGTCTTAGGCAGGTTCCATGCGTCCCAACTTACGCGCTTTGTCAATAGGGACGATACGCCGCCTCTTCCTATTATGCCAAAACGTAATCGAGGCCGGCCTCGTCATGCCAAGCCTGTTTCTGCCGATCATGAGCGGGTTCCTGAGCGAGGACGCCTTCACGAACCCGAGGGGGAGTGTATAGCGGAAGACGTTTCCGAACGCTCCCATTTCCCTGGACGTAAGAGGGCCAATAGAGGTAAAGCGCCCGACCGATATTCGCCAACGCGCTAGCATGTTTGCTCCCGCGCCTCGCGCCGACCAATCACGGATTTGTCGTCGCGCCGCTACTCGGCCGCTGATTGGCTTATTAGTTTTTGTAGTTTAAGGTTGGTAGAATTGAGAGAGAATGGCAAACGTTTTAACTTGTGTGATGTTGATGTACAGTATTTTCGTGTTTTATTAAAGTTTATGCCGATAACAAAGCCCTTTTAATCGAGAACTGACCCACCCCGACTATAGGGTATCGTATTAGGGGGCGTACACATAGAACGTCCGTTTTTACAGGATCTTTTATAACATCTGTTTTTCTTTTTTACTGGATCCGGAATACTGTATTGTGTGTGAACTCGCTCATACAACTACATACGCCATCAAATAACGGACTTGTACAACGGATCGCTATGTGTACGCGCCCTTACCCAGTAACTGGGTTGGGGAAGTCAGATAGGCAGTCGCTTCATGTAAAATATTGGTATTCAGCTGCTCCCGGATAGACTGGAAGCCGACCCCAACATAGTTAGGAAAAGGATTCTTAATCAAAATCGAGAAATACTTACCTATTTCTAGGAATGTTTATTTGCATCTCTATACATACCTAGTACGGTCCATTTCAATAATTTGAGGAAACTTGTATATTCCGGAGAACTTCGCGGAGTCCTGCGGGGTAATGGCGTAACACACTAATAATGTCAACGCATTTCATCTTGACAGTTCAACAACATCCATTGCGTTATTTACGTTGTAGGGCAGGCGGATTTTTAAATCTAATGAAGCAATGGATAATAAAGTCCTTCGGATTGCGATTGAAAGTGTGTTAAGTAGGTACTCAATTGGGGTGCTGTTCTTCTAAACGCACGCTGTTCGAGTTTTAATCGAACACTAAGCGAAAATGCGTAATTGCATCGAACGCAAGTATGCACATTCGCTCGCCCACCAAAATGTGGGCCGGTTCGCGTTCAGATCTCGCTAGAGACACCACGAGCTCAGAACCATTACCACTACCATTGTCTTGTAACTAAGTGTTATAGTGATTTCTATGTATTTTATAGCTATTTCCTTTACCATTACCATTGTCTTGTAACTAAGTGTTATAGTGATTTAATATACGGCTATTTCCCTTACAATTCGAGACTTTAACTTCTACCATATAAACCATATCCGAGAAAGGAGTGTTAGGTCACCATAGCGTCTAGCACTACTTTTTACATGGTCCTTCGAGCATTTAATTACCAGTGACTACCAAGTGAAACAGTGCCACGCGAACCAGAAGATCGCAGCAATTTGAAGAACCTCGGATTGCAGAGACGGTCGGTTGCAGCATATAAGGTCAGATCGAACCATTTATTTATACTAACCATTACCAAATATTTTCATACCAACTTTAAATATGGATTCCGATTCTCTGTTCATCAACCAAACGGAGCTCTATGAAATCCTGGGCAAGTTTTTGACCAACATAAAGAAAGATGGATCCGAGAGGAAGACTATCGATGTTTATAAGCGCAAGGCTACAATGTTGGAAGCATACTGGCGCGATTATCAAGAAAACCATAGGAAAATGTGTGAGTTTGCAGATTATGACCACATTTACTTCAAAAAGGGGTGTTTTGAAACAGCCCAGGAAGTTTATTTAGAAATTAAGGAGATTATTGACAAAACCATGGGGCAATCAGGCGCGAAACAGCAGAAAGATGAAAGCCGCAGTAGAACCAAAGTGGAAGAGGTGCAGCCATTACCAGGTAACCAAGCTAGGCAACAGCAAGGCGCGGACCATCGTCGACAGGAGGGTGAGGCGGCGCAGCCACAACCAGGTACGTCGTCTCGCTATGAGGAGTCGTCGCAGCAAGAGAATTCACTGTATAAAGATAGAGGCTCCAGCAAGCTGAACGGGTTAATAAAGAAGCAGAATATCAATTTCAAAGCGTTCATGAGAACCGTGAGTAATTTAGAAATAGATAATTTCGAGAATCAATGGCAATTCGAGAACGCTCTAAAATCTCTGGATAGCAGATGGGGTGAGATCGACAAGCTTCATTGGGAAATTGAAGGAGAGGAAGGAGGCGACGATATTGCGTACCAAATTGAATTCTGCAAGCACGAGGAAAGGTACAGTAAGTTGACAAACAACATCAACAAAAAGATGTGGGCAGTGAAGCACCGCGAAAAGTCAGCACCAAAAATGGACATTCCCGTGTTCAATGGAACTTATAACCAATGGGTTCCGTTCAAAGACTTGTTTAGCGAAGCGGTCGACAAAAACCCGTCGATGTCTAATGCACAAAAAATGCAGTTTTTGAAGAGTAAGGTGACTGGAGAAGCAGAGCGTCTGATTCACCATTTACAGATTAGCTCTGACAATTATCATGTATGTTGGAAGATCTTAAACCACAGGTATGGTAACAAAAAATTAATTTTCACGTCCCATATTAATATACTGCTCGGACTTCCCAGCATACAACAGCAGTCGCTAGCTACGATAAAGAAGCTGCATGACGTAACCAAGGAGACGTTGCACGCTATACAGAATCTGGGAGTTGATATAACAACTTGGGATCCACTATTAGTGCACCTGCTAGCGCAAAAGCTTGATGACGATACCTTCACCGAATATATAGAATCGGTCAAGAATCCAAGAGAGCTACCCGAGCTGCAGGAGTTCCTGGAATTTTTAGAAACCAAATTTACAGCGCTGGAAGCGTCACGTCGCAAGCAGGAACCAGCAAACCAAAAAACCACGACGTGTCAATCAAGCAAGAACAATAACCAAAACCAAAGGAAAAGTTATCACCGCAATAATCATCAAGCAGGCAACAAAGATAATTCGAAGTCTAACATGAGCGCGTTACACGTATCGCGGTCGATAACCTGCGCATTGTGCAATTCAGAACACGGATTGTGGCGTTGCCCAGAATTTTTGCAAATGACGCACGAGCAAAAGGCAAACAAAATTGAGCAATTAAATTACTGCCAAAATTGTCTATGCAGTCATAATAATAAACCATGTCAATCGAGCAAACGATGTCGTAAATGCTTAGGTACACACAACACACTACTTCACGAAGCATTAGCAAAACAAAGTCCAACTGCGTCAGCAGAAGAAACCTCCAACAAGAGTGTTGCAACCAAAAGAAGCGCAAATAGGTCATCTCACGTGTCTTGGGATGACATGTCTGAAGTACTTTTAGCCACTGCAGTCATAAAAGTAAAGGGAGCTGATGGAACACAGCACAAGATAAGAGCTTTAGTTGACCAGGGTTCTCAACTATCGTTAATTACTGAGAACGCAGCACAGTTATTGAGATTAAAGAGGGATAATTTTAAAGGTCAAATTTACGGTGTCGGTGAGAAAGAAAACAACGCGAAGGGAATGTTACAGGTAACTCTACAGTCAGCAAATAGTGAATTTACCTGCGACACGAACGTTATTGTAATGAACAATTTGATAAAGCGACTGCCAAACAACACGTTCACTAGACCGACAACATGGAACCATATCCAAGGGATACAATTGGCCGATCCGGAGTTCCATATAAGCAGACCAGTAGACATGCTTCTAGGTGCAGATGTTTATAGCAAAATAATGTTAGGAGGAATCTTAAGAGGAGACAAGGACACGCAACCAATCGCTCAACAGACGCAACTAGGATGGCTACTCTGTGGATCCATGAAACCACACTACCAATGCAACGTAATTCTCAACAACACAGAAGATCTTCTGAAATATTGGGAGAACGAAGATATTAACCAGAAGATAGAGATGACCAACGATGACCATGAGTGTTTACAGTTCTTTATGAAAACCACTAAGAGACTTGAGGACGGAAGGTATGAAGTCCGACTGCCGCTTAAACCAGAACTCAAAGATAAATTGGGTGAAACCAAACCACAAGCATTAGCTCAATTTAGGAACTTAGAAAAGAAATTAGAGAAGAACAGCGAATTAAAGTCGGATTACAAAAAATTCATGGACGAATATTTTGCATTAAACCACATGACACCATGCCGCATTAACCAGGCGCCCGAATGCTACTTACCACACCATGCGATCATTCGGACAGAATCTACCACTACCAAACTGAGAGTAGTTTTCAACGCCTCAGCAAAGTCATCATCAGGATATAGTCTAAATGACGTCATGTACAGGGGTCCAAATATACAGAGGGATCTTCAAGAGCTTATCCTGAAATGGAGACAATTTGAATTTGTATATACTTCCGACATCGAAAAGATGTACAGAATGATCCGAGTGCACCAAGAAGATCAAGTTTACCAAAAGGTACTATGGCGAGAATCAAATCACCAACCTATAAAATCGTTTCAACTCGTCACGTTAACATACGGAACCAAACCAGCAGGCTTCTTAGCGATGATGTGCTTAAAGCAACTAGCATCTGATGAAAAAGAAAAATTCCCTGACGCAGCAAAAGAATTGGAAGAAAGTTTCTATATGGATGATTTTTGCGGAGGGCGGCATTCAATGGAAGCAGCAAATAAACTGAAATCCGATCTCATAAAATTATGCCGATTGGGTGGATTTAATCTTAGAAAATGGACCTCGAACAAACCAGAGCTATTAACCGACTTGGAGAGAGAGCAATGCAACCAGTCAACATACGAGTTCAAGCAGAACGATTCTACCAAAACATTGGGTCTCCGTTGGAACCCACAGAAAGATAATTTCACGTTCAACACAAAAATAGAACCCGAATCACCTGCAACTATTACGAAAAGAGCTCTACTTTCAGACATTTCAAAGCTGTTCGATCCATTAGGGTGGTTAACCCCCTTGAGCACTACCATGAAACTACTGTTTCAAAATGTCTGGTTATCTAAGATAAAATGGGATGACACCCTACCAGAGGCAATGAACTCGGAATGGGTTAAATTGAAGCAAGAATTACCGGACATAAACAGCATAGAAGTCAACAGATGGCTAGGAATGGGAGAAAACCAAAATATAGAGTTGTACGGATTCTGCGACGCCTCCAACAAGGCATACGCGTGCGTAATATATTGCAAGGTAATAAACAAAGAAGGGACAACCATTACATTAGTTGCGGGGAAGGCCAGGTTGGCCCCAATAAGCAAAGTCTTATCTATACCGAGACTGGAGTTAATGGGCGCACATCTGTTAGCTCAGCTAATGCAAAAAGTTCGAAACTGCTTGTCAGATTACCCTACGGATGTCTACTGCTGGACAGATTCAACCGCAGTACTAGGATGGATACAAGGAGATCCAACCCGATGGAAACCATTCGTAGCAAATCGGGTAAAAACAATCACCAAAACCATACCACCAAAACATTGGCAATATGTGAAGACGACAGATAACCCAGCGGACTGTGCAAGTCGTGGTTTGACTGTCAGGCAACTCAAAGACCACAAGTTATGGTGGCAAGGGCCGTCATGGCTGCCATCATACACAAACCAAGAAAAACGTCATACCATTTTTGAGACGAATTTAGAAGTAAAGCCGTCTATTTTTAAACAAACCAGCGCGGTAGTCATTGAACAACCAACAGAATCGCTGACTACCGCGATAATTAAGCACTTAACAAACAAATACAGCTCCATTACAAAAATCATACGTATTTTTGCTTGGATACTGCGATTGCCTACTTTGAATAAACAAGCTCGCCGACCTTACCTCGAATTACACGAACTTCGTCGCGCTAAACAGCTGATAATCAAAAACGTTCAGCAGGCAGAATTTGCAAACGACCTAGATTCGTTAAACAAACACGGAAGAGTGCACTCCAAAAGCAAGATTTTGAGTTTGAACCCAACAATAGATGAACGCGGCATATTACGCGTGGGTGGGAGATTGGCAAACGCCCACATGAGTCCGGAGATGAAACATCCCATCATCTTACCACACGACCATCAGCTAACCACATTACTCATCGATCAAGCTCATAAACTGACTTTCCATGGCGGAGCGCGTTTAACATTAGCAAACCTACGACAACAGTACTGGATTATCGGCGGTTACATGGCCACAAAAAAGTTTATAAGAAAATGTGTCACATGCAGAAGACAAAATCCCATGCGGCAGCACCAGCTCATGGGAGATTTACCAGAACCAAGAGTGAATCCAGAACAAGCATTTTATCACTGCGGCGTAGATTACACAGGCTTCGTAGAGGTCAAGGCAAATAAAGGACGGGGAATCAAAACCACAAAGGGGTACATTGCAGTTTTTGTATGTATGGTCACGAAAGCGGTTCACCTAGAACTCGTGTCAGACATGAGCAGCTCCGCCTTTTTGGCAGCTCTAACCAGAATGGCAGCCAGAAAAGGGGCGCCACGACATATGTACAGTGACAACGGCACTAACTTCGTGGGCGCTAACAGAATGATACAAGAAGAATTTAACCAGCTTCAAAAAGGTTTCAGTGAAACCTTCATGACCGAGATAACAGAGATGGGCATAGAATGGCACTTCAACGTACCTAGCTGGCCTAATGCCGGCGGTCTATGGGAGCGAGCAGTACGCAGTCTAAAACATCATCTCAAGAGGGTTATAGGTCAACAGAGACTAACCTTCGAGGAGTACACCACATTGTTAGCCAGACTAGAAGCGTGCCTCAACTCACGACCTCTTTGCGCGATATCCGAGGATCCTGACGACATAGACTTTCTCACACCAGCTCATTTCTTATCGGGAAGACCAGGAACAACTGTAATAGAAACAGAGCAAGATGCTAGAACCAGATGGCATCTAACCAGCAAACTATTCCAAGATCTTTGGAAACGATGGAAGGCTGAATACTTGGTACAACTCTCATCGAGAAGTAAATGGATGGAACCACAAAAAAACATCGAAATTGGAGATCTAGTGGTGATTCATGATGAGAATCTGCCACCAGGAAAATGGGCTCTTGGACGTGTAGTCGACACACACCCAGGAAACGATGGCCTAACCAGAGCGGTTTCATTAAAAACCAAAAATGGAGTCATGAAACGGCCTATTGTGAAACTCTCCGCTTTGCCCGTTAACCAGAATAACGCAACGACACTAAAACCAGATACAAAGCCAACAACCAACTTGACAGAAAGGAAAAGAAAACCGAGATCAAAAATCGCAACTGTAGCAACTGTTTTACTGAGCTTTTTTATGCTGATTTTTCCGTCTTACGGTTTACACGATGTCAAACCATTACCAAACAACCAAACGCTTTATTTTGACCCAATAACAAAGGTACAATTAATCAGGGATAAATGGACATTAGTCATGTACTATGACATGGGACCCTATTGGGCAGGCATAGCCACTTACAATAAAATAGCAAATTATCAAGAACAATTGTGCGCAACCATTGAAACACAAAGCCATTGTAATACGATCGTGCAACAAGCCCGACACGATTATCAGGAACTCGAATACTACAATGAACTTTTGCTAGCACAGCATTTTGATGTCCACACCAGACAGCGACGCGCCGCAGGGAAGACGGTCGACGCCCCGTCGACGCCGACTCGGCGCCGACGAGGCCTAATCAATGGTATCGGGTATCTAGCGAATGACTTATTCGGTGTGTTGGACTCACGTTTCGCTGACCAGTATGAAAAGGACATTGAAACCATACATCGCAATGAGAAACACCTTTCTAATCTATGGAAAAACCAAACATCCATAATCGAAGCAGAGTTCAATATCATGAAGAGGATGGAGATCACTGTAAATAAACAGCACAAATTAATAAATAAGAAACTTCTGACCTTGCAAGAAAACGCGAGCACTCTCCAACGCGAAATACAAAATATTTCATACATCAATGACTTCACATTGTCAGCGATGTCTGGAAACAGCTTGCTGCAAGGATTAAGACGACTTCAAGACACGTTGCTCGATGCATTAACAGACATCTACCACGGTCAAATTAGCATACACTTACTGCCACCAACGCAACTTAAACGTGAGCTCCAAACCATATATGGCCAGATGCCAAGCGAACTCACACTACCAATCACCAATTTAGACACAGATCTTCAGTACCTTTACAAACTATTGAAAGTCAAAGCCAGAGCGACTAAAAAATTTGTTATAATTGAAGTTACGTTTCCACTAGTATCTAGAGAAAGTTTCAAATTGTACAAGATAATACCTGTACCGCACCAAACAAACACCATTAAGACCACAATCATACCAGTCTCCGAGTACGTAGCCGTCAACCTAAAGAAGGATTCCTTCTTTAGCATGTCCACACAGGAACTAACAGCATGTTTACACCATGGCACGACTATCATGTGTCAGCTGCTAAAACCAATAACAGACCTGCAAAATGACGAAAGTTTTTGCGACAAGAACTCGGCAACCAATAAATGTAAAGTAGAAAAAACCAACTGCACCAACGTATGGCTTGAATTACATTTGACTTCTCAGCACTTTTATTTTTGTTGTGACACCTACACAATAAAAATAATATGCGGCGACCATGTAACAGTTCGTCAGCTGAGCCACGCCGGGATCATTAGCATAGGTCAAGAGTGCGTCATCAAAGGAAGGGACTTCTCACTATATTCAATACGTCATCAGTCCAACCAAATGAACATTTCACCAACCATTTATACACCAGAATTCGACCAAATTAACCACTTGATAAACATCAAAATCCCGGACGAAAGACCGACGGATGGCGGAAACCTAACCATACCCATGACCAGTCTGGGGGAGGCGATAGAAAAACTGAAGAAAAGCGATTACGACTTAGAAGACATATCGCCGCATGATATCCACCAGTACGTAATTTGTTACGTGTTGATGTCAATCGCACTATGCGTAGCAGCCGTCTGGTTGTGGCAGACCGGGCGATGTCGCCTGTGCCGAAGGGCCGCAGCTGGACACCGTGGCGAAGGATCCCACCGGCAGCAGGCCACGGTGACCCCACCGTCTCCGAGACAACGACGCCACAGCGAGAGCTGCTGCCAACAGGAGTTTGCAGCGGCACCGCTGGCACCGAAACCAACCAGAAGACACGAATCACATAGTGAAGTGCTTAGTGCCAGAGATCTAAAGGATCAAAGTGAAGTCGTTTTTCGTTTACACGATTGTGCCAAACGCTGGCCTAGCGCGAACTATAGTGCGATTAAACGGGACAAAAATACGGACACAGGCAATCAAAATATTGCTTTTACTATGGAAGACTCAATAGTGTAATTTGGAATCGGTGTTAATGTATTTAATAAGATAAGCAATAAGTAGATATTTAAGCTTTTATTTTTGCTTTTACCTTGGTTGCCCATTATTTTTATACCTACCAGTTAAGATTACTAGAAACGAAGGCGTTAAGTAGTTTCATATTTTGTATACACCTAAGTATCATAGTATAGTTTTTAGCTATCATCCCGCATTTCTTCTCGCTCTCGGGAATATGTTCGAGTTTTAATCGAACACTAAGCGAAAATGCGTAATTGCATCGAACGCAAGTATGCACATTCGCTCGCCCACCAAAATGTGGGCCGGTTCGCGTTCAGATCTCGCTAGAGACACCACGAGCTCAGAACCATTACCACTACCATTGTCTTGTAACTAAGTGTTATAGTGATTTCTATGTATTTTATAGCTATTTCCTTTACCATTACCATTGTCTTGTAACTAAGTGTTATAGTGATTTAATATACGGCTATTTCCCTTACAATTCGAGACTTTAACTTCTACCATATAAACCATATCCGAGAAAGGAGTGTTAGGTCACCATAGCGTCTAGCACTACTTTTTACACACGCAACATGCCACTCGTGCATCTAATACTGTTTTACGAGCTTCATCCCCTAGAACAGGGAATTCCAGAAGTAAGTACTTATTATAGAATAGAATACTCTTTCTTTCTCTTTTTTTTTTCTTTTTTTTTATTATCTACAGACGATCATCATCAGATACCTACCAGTGGTGGCCCAATGGTAACGGTCGCAACTTACGAGTTGTAGGTTTGCTTAACTTTGTGTAAATTATCTACTATATAGGGTGACTGGTAATTAGTGACCGATACTTAAACACGTGATTTTACTCATCATTATGAGCAACTTTTACTATGGGACCAAACCTGAAATCGCGAAAAAAAAATCAGCTGCTCCCTACATTTTGACGGGTTAAGCGAACATAAATGTAGGGAACAGCAGATTTTTTTTCACCCTATATAATCAGCACTGCAGGATAATTGCATAACACACTAACAGTAGGAATGGCTTTCATTTTGACAGTTCTACAACATTCATTGCGTTGTTAACGTTGTTGAGCAGACAATTTTTTAGAACATATGAACCAATGGATTAGCAATATCCTTCAAAATTATTCACATTGCGAATTGATGTGCAGCTCTCAAAACGGAGAAGGAAAACATCGTGAGGAAACCGGCATGTCCTAGAACCAAAACAAACATTCGAAGACAATTAATGTGACATCTATCAACCCCCACTAGGCCCGCGTGGTGGTTTACGGCCCTCCCCCTTTCACAGAGAGGAGGCCTGGTCTGTGTCGCAGTAGGAACATTATAGGCTGATTATGCTATCATCATCATTTATAGCATTTATTTTTTATAGCATTAAAAAATTGTTTTGTATTTTAAAGTTTAGATTTTTAAGTATTAGCCGTAAGTTAATTTTCATTTTATTTGGTGTGTTTGCAAACCACTATCGTATTGGGGTCATCCTGTAATGATAGTGTGTGTATGTGTAATAAATAAAATAAATAAAAAATAAATAAATAAATCATCATCCATAATATTTTAACCTGTTGATGATCATGACGTCAAAATTGATTTATGTAGTTAGTTATAGGTAGTACTAGACAACCGGTTGCATCTCGGTTTTAGACATGGGCGCCGCGCCGGCGCCGCCGCGCCGCGTCACCCCCGCGCGCCGCCGCCGCCGCCGCCACTTGCTGCTCGGCGTGAGCGAGGCTAGCACGTGCCATTTCGATTCGGGTTTTTTTTGTGTTTCATTTTAAAATGACCAGTTTATTAAATATTAGTATAAATAAACTCTCTATAACCGTGCTTTATGATGCTAAAACTCGTAGCAGTTTTTGTTGGAAGTACTTCGGAAATATTGTCATTACTGAAGAAAATAACAAAAAGAGAATTTTGAATCCTGATCAAGTATATTGCTCAGCTTGTCTCACAGCAGTTAAAGCTGAAAGTGATGGTGACGGCGTGACATTTAGATCGTAAGTACCTACTTTACTTTTTTAAACAAAAAAGCTTTTTTTAGGTTTCATCAATCTTTTCTAACCTCAAATTTACAATAATTTCTTAAAATTCGTTTATTTTTGCCTGTTCCTGCAAAAGTGAGCTTTGTTCTTACTCTATATGTTTTAAAAATCGTTTTTTGTTACATACCTAGCTTAAATGAATAAATATTATCAATCATCAAAGTTTATGTTAGTAACAGAAACTTTGATAGAAAGCAGTGTAATGCAGTGTGTGTGTGTGTGTTAATCATGATGGTTTAGGTACATTACACTGCTTTCTAACGCCTAGTTTTATCGCTGAAGCAAACGTATCATTTCAACCAAACAAAACACTTATTGGCAATTTTATTATTAGCATACTTTATTATCTTTTTTCTAATTTAAAACATTGACATCTGAGAATCGTTTGAGTTTAGATTTAACATTTTATAAGCAGGCATGCAGGTGATGGGCTTTTTGCTTAATTTGTTACAGTGTTAAAATAAAGTGTTATAGTAAAACAGTAAGTACTGGGAATTTAACTCGTCACCTACGAGATGATCATGACATTCGAGATGAATCTGCTTCTGCTGCTAATAAAGCCAAAACTAACATCAAAGACTTTTTCACTGCTAAGCGTCCTGCTAAAACTAATACTGCTTCTGGTTCAAAAACTGCAAAAGTCACGCCGAAACATGACAAATGGCTACTGGCTAGAGATGTAGCTCTTTGGTTTTCCAAATCTTTGCTTCCGTTTGACTCAATTTCTGATGAAGGGATGGTGGATTTTTTTAAGGTACCTATCTATTTCAGTAATTTACTTTTATTGCCATTCTTTTTCTAATATCACACAACATTTATTATGTTCACCGAACTCAAGCATTTTTTTAATTTTAGAAATACGACATAATCTTGAATGAAGACGACCTTCCGTCACGACATACTGTGAGTGGTACAGCGCTGTCCGATGTATACGAGTGCATGCTGAGCAACGTTAAAGAAAGAATCCACATGGACGCGCCTCGACACTGTGCTATTACCTTTGATTTATGGACAGATCAATACAGGAAACTGAATTATATTACGTTTACTCTACATTATTTGACAGCTGGTAGGCAATTTTCATATAAAGAGACGAATTCACAGAAAAAAATTAAACTTAACGTAAATATCAAGAGGTTCATGCTGCTTCTTTCCTCAGCCAAGCAACCAATTTAGCTTTTGACTTTGAAGTTTTTTATTTTTTTTTTTCTGAGCAATCTCTCTTGCATGATATTAAAACGGAATTATATTATTCTATTTCTTATGTATTCTAATTATTTCCCTGATTGCAGATTTTGAACTGAAGTCATTGACTCTGAGTACTCACACTGTGACTGGAAAAAAAACAGGAGAAAAGATAAATGAAATGATCCAGGGCGTAAAGAAAAAATTTGGACTGGTTGCGAAAAATATCTACGCTGTAACGGATGCTGGCAGCAACGTGAAACGGGCAGTTTCGTTGGGCAACATGGAGCACCATTTGTGCCTCGGACATGGGCTTCATAACCTTGTGACCGTGGATGGTATAGATAGTGTCCCGGAAGTAAAAGAACTGGTTAATAAATGTAAAAAAATTGTCAAGACTGTGCGCTACCGGTTACCAGAGGTGGAGTTAGAAGCAGAAAAGGTGCAGAAAGAATTTTTGGATAGTGTTGAACGAGTAGTAGAAACACTAGAAATTGATGAGAGTAACCCTATTCTACAGAGCAATTCTCAGACAGCTACAGAAGCAAGCACCGAAGGGTTTGCAGAAGATATGTCACTTATGACAGCTGATAATTTTAGAAATATTCCGTCAATTAAGACTGCTACGCCTACACGTTGGCACAGCATTTTAGAGATGCTGGAGAGTTTAATTCATGTTTGCAACCGTGATCCAATAAACAACATGTTAAGAAAAGTTGGAAAAGATGAGCTGAAAATTACTCAAAATGAGTGGATTCTTTTGGAAGACTTAGTCAAGTTTTTAAATAGATTCCGTGAAGCAGTCGAAATTATGTCATCCCAAAAGACCTGCACTATGAATGTTGCACTTGTATTTCGCTCTGAAATAATTGATGTTCTAAAATCACTTGATGATGATGAATCATTGGTTCTGTTTCGTTTAAAACGCAACATGTTGGCGAATATTGATAAAAGATTTCCTGTTACGAAACCTGTAGTAGCTGCAGCTCTTTTGGACAAGCGGTTCATGGGTCTTAAAGAGTTAGATTTATATTTAGAGTCGCAAAATATGGCAAAGGCTTCCTTTCTTGCATCTTATATAAAGGAAGTTATAAAGTCGCACGATTTGCCCGGAAATTGTGAAAGAAACGAAACGGACACTTCAGTTTCATTAAATACCAGCAGTTCCTCATCAATTTTGAGTAAACTCTCTAAAAAACATAGTGCTGGTCATGGACTTGAAGATGATGATCCACTAGACCAAGAATGTTGGCGATATCTCGCTTCTGCTGTTGGATCTACGGATATCAATAATGAGGATCTTTTATCTTTTTGGAACGAAAAGAAGAAAGACTTTCCTTGGCTGTCTACCTTTGCCAGAGCTTTGCTATGTGTACCCGCTACGAGTACCCCAAGCGAGAGGGTATTTTCTGTAGCTGGAATGGTACTTTCTGCAAAAAGATCTCGGTTGAGTCCACAAAGGGTGAATAAAATCATTTTTATTCACGACAACTATAAGGAATGCAAAAATTGTCTAGAAAAATAATTTTGTTGCTTGCAGCTAGCAAGCAACAAAATTATTTTTCTAGACAATTTTTTGAACAGGTTTCTTTTATTTTTTGATACTTAAATAAAGTGAGTCATTGCATTAATGCTTTTTTTTTAACATTTTTACACTGAATTTTCATACTGCATATAAATGAGCCACGCCGCCGGCGCCACGCCGCCGCCGAGCGAAATTCATCAGCCCGCCGCCGCCGCAATATTTGGGGGCGGCGCCCATGTCTACTCGGTTTAGAGACATTTATTTCTCAAAGAACAAATTACAGTTACACTTAAAGAGAAACTTAACTAAATTAACAATAAGTTGTAGTTTACATTACGACGTTCAAGCTATTCAAGAAACTGAACACCATAGTTTCAACATAGAAAAAACATTACAAAAAATATATCCAATATGTCTAGGGTCTGATTCCCCCAACGCCAGATAATTTCATCGGAGGAACAATAGGCTATTTGACTGGTTTCTGATAAACATCTCAGATTATATAATGGTGTCTAACGAGCCCACAAAAACCTATTACTTCAAATTGCATAATGTATTTCTTTTAGAAAATAGTAAATAAAAATGTACTGTTTAAATAAGCCGCCAAAACGCTATCTTTAACAATATGGCGTCGTGACGTCACAATACACGTAAACAAACGTTGAAACGGTCGAGATACTAGACAAAAGTCATCTGTTCTGTCAACGATAGACAGAAATTGACTATATCATGACGTCATCATAAGTTCAGCCAATCCAGACCGTTTTCGATTACGTGGCGCCAGATTTAAAAAGATGAAGTTTTTTCGGGATTTTTTTAATAAATAATACATTGTTTTGTAGTAAAATTAATGCAAATCGATTTTAAAAGCGATAATCTATACGAGTGTCAATAATTATGACCTTATTTTTTACATTGTCAAATAGCCTATTCTGAACTTTTTGACAGTTCTTCCATACAAAAACTGTCAGACATCAATTTTAGTCCAAGAATAAAAACCATCTAGATTGCATCTGCAAATCAAATCTATCATTAAATTAATCACTACCATTTTTACGCATTACCAAACCACCAAAGAATGCAACGTTCAATTCTGACATAATTATTTTAAAAAAACACACAATCATTTAAAAATTAAGATAACTATGTAAATCGTTGCATTTTAAAACTCCGCCCGCATCAAACAGATATTTATGCTAATTATATTGGAAAAATATTGTTTTCCTGTCAGTAACGTAATTCTTGATTATAAGGAATTTAGGACTTGCGTGTGCATAGTAATTCTTTAGGCTGGTTGCAAACGGAGCGACTGTTGACAAAATATGGGTACTGATACTACTGACTGTCGCTTTGGAAACAAAGGAACGGGTTAAGATTTTGGTTTCAAGAGCAATGGTGACTCAGCGGGATTGTCCGAAAGGGTTACCGCTGGCCCGGAACATAAAGGGCTAAGGAAGGAACACGGGTGGGTTTTAGTCAGTAAGAGTCTGACACTCCCTTCCGCTCCACCCAGAGCGGGCGGAGTCATTTGATGATTTCCAATCCACAAAAAAAAAAAAAAAAAAAGAGCAATGGTGACCCAATTGTTAAAGTTTTGACTTGACGAGTTGCAGGTCGTGTGGGTTCGAATCCAGGCAGACATGCACTTTACTTAAATGCAATAAACAGCGCCCCTACAGCTATCAAAACGGTGAAAGAAATCGTTGTGAAACCGGCATGTCAAGATCTACAATTGGAAGACATTGGGTTGTGCTTGTTTCTTCCACTGCCCGCGTGGTAGAATGCGGTCCACTTTCCATCACAGAGAGACCCGAGTTTCTGTTCAACAGTGGGAACATTATAGTCTGATTAGTGATTATGACTAGGTACTAAAAGTTTCACATTATTCTTGCAGCAATATATTTTTGTTGAAAAGGTTTACAACATATTTTAGTTCAACACCAAAACATGTTGCGCAACTTTTGTTTCCCATGAATACTGTACGGCTTTAGAAATGCGACAGATATAAATTTCTGACCTGTTCTGTCGATTAGGTAACGAAAGTGTAGAAGGTTAAGTGTTAGCAAATAAGTTAGTTAATGATATACTAAAGGGCACGGAGCATGTAGACGCCCCGGTGGTCGCTGCTGGAAGCCGCACTGTCAACACTTTCCATATAAAACAAGCGTGTCACCATTGACTCACACTTTGACACAAATGAGGTATAGAAACTGATCGCTTTGAATGGCGTCCGTGACGCCTACTCTCTAAGTCATGAAGATACGGGCCCGTCCGAAAGTAGTTCAAAGTTTTGGAGTGAAACCTACACCCGATTAATTATATTTTTCGGACGGGCATTAAAACATCGGGAGTAAGGATAAATGTCAAATCGTGTTATCATTCACTCTCAGTTCAGGCCCCAAAGTAATACTAGGCGGCCCGTAGGTGATACGGAGTTGGAAACGCGGATTTGATGCTAAGGTAGTAGACCTTCAGAAGTTGCGCTCATCTCACTTTCGGCGCACTGTTAGCAGTACCGTCTTCAGTCGATTTTGTGCTCTATGCCAAAGGGGCTCATTGCTAAATGATCAACACTGATTCATACTCAGCCTATAACGTTCCCACTGCTGGGACTCAAGGCTCCTCTATATAGGAGGGGGTGGACCGTAATCCACCGCGCCTCCAGTGCGGGTTGGTAGATGTCACATGTCTTTGAATTTTTGGTTCTAGGACATGCCGGTTTCCTCACGATGTTTTCCTTCACCGTTTTGAGAGCAGTGGTGATGATATAATTTACACAAAGTAAAGCGCCTGACTGGGTTCGAAACTTCGAACCTACGACCTACAACTTGTAAGTCGCGGCAGTGACTACTGGGCCACCACAGCTCCACTGATTGATGGGACTCTATTAAGCAATATTTTCACGGTCAAGTGTTAAATAGATGCTTGCTTGAGTGCTTAATATTTACACATCGAGATGACTTCAGATATAAGTAGAACTTCGTGCCTCCAAGCCATATTATTCTTGTATTAGGAGTAGGATTAATATTTCAATAGGTTGAGTTTAAATGTTCAAATGCTATTTTGCTTAACAAACCGTTAGGAATCGAGAAATAGAGAAAACTCATGTTGCATATTTTTATAACTCGTGAAGATACAAGAGTAAATGATTACATATAAGATTAATATAATGGTTTTTACCATCCTTTCCAACGTCCACTCTTTATTGTATAGCTGATCTCGTGATATTTTTCTACCACTTTTGAGAACTCATTCCTAGTAAATTGAAACTTCACTAAGGTTGAAACTATCTAACTGTCACATAGACAAATAGACCTTGTCAGTTTATGACGTGCAAGTGACATTCAACCTTAGGGTAATAGAACAATTACGAGGTCGATCCTAATAACCATGTTTAAAAGTAAAAAAACTCTAGAGGTGTGGTGTCCCGCGTCATAATTGCGTAACACACTAGCAATGCATACAGTGGCGCCGATTCTGTTGTTCACAAACTAAACGACTTCATCTAGTTTAAAAAAAAAACATGATTGACGTGTAAAAGTGTTTGTACAAACCTACTTACAAAAAATAAAATCATTTCATCATTTCATTTCATTAAACTAAATTTACGTTCAGGCATCTTTTTCCTTCTATCTCATCAAGACAAGGACAGAAGATAAATATTAGTTTAGTCCTGTCAAATTAGTCAACGCCTGACGTAAATTGATGTATTTTTAGTAGCCAATTTTTTAATCTCGTCTAAAGTTGTCTATGGAGTATCTTAATTTGACAGGACTAAACTAATATTTATTTTCTGTCCTTTTCTTAATGAAATAGAAAGAAAAAGATGCCTGTCCTTAAATTTAGTTTATTTTGTGTGCAACAGAATCGGCGCCAGTAGCAATGGATTTCATTGTGACCACATTTTTTGAACATATTATGAAGCAATCTATTAGCAATTTCCTTCAAAATTATTCAGATTGTGATTAATAATGTTTTACGCAATTAGGGCGCTGCCGGTTGGAACAAAGTCCCTCACGCTTTGACCGTCACACTTTTGTTGCGTAACAAAAGTGTGACGGTCAAAATGTTACACCTTTTCGGTCTAGCTCTCTTTCGCCAAGTGTGCAGCGTTTGTCGAGCGATAAGGACCTTCGTTCCAAAAACATTCTAATAGCAGTCTTACGTTCCTGACACCTGTCAGGGGGCCTAAAAAGGCCACTTTTGCAGAATTATAAAAGGAATTCATCAAATCATTATAAATCATAATAGACAGTTAACTGTTATGTTAATCGTATCAAATCCCATTGGTGAAGGATTTTTCAGTTATTTTTTTTTTGTCTGTGCTTAAATACCAATCCAAATCCAATACCAATCTCTTGCAACGAAAAAAAGCAAAATACGTTTATGATTCTGCCAAAGTGGCCTTTTTAGGCCCCCAGGTCAGTGCGACAATTCTAGTCACACTAATATTATAAAGGCGAATAATATTAGACTAATAATATTATAAAGATATGCAGCAGTCTATAGTTTACTCTGTCTACGGTATAGCCTCCTCCAACAGCGTGTGTCAATAAATCGACCCAATTAACCTGTCACATGTCACGTTACCTAATGGCAACACTGCGAATGACACGATCTAATAGAGTTCCATCAGCAATGAATGACAGTATTTCATTTAGTAGCAAAACTATAGAGCAGCAGGTAGGTAATCACTATAGGCATCACACTAATAATAATATCACACTAATATTATAAAGGCGTAAGTTTGTGAGTGTGTGTGTTTATATCTTTGTTACTTCTTCACGCTCAAACGGCTGGACCAATTTTAATAAAATTTTGTATGGAGGTAGTTGACACCCTGGATTAACATATAGGCTACATATTGGTATATAGATAGTTTGAGTCCCGGGAAAGGACAAAGGATAGATTTTTATCCCGATATTCCCACGGGATCGAAACTTATGCGGGTGAAACCGCGGGGCGCAGCTAGTCTATACTTATAATAAATCTGTGGAAGTGAAAATTCTGTACATTGAAAATATCAAAAAAAATAATGGCAGCGGGTGTTACTAGACCGACACCGAACCCAAAAATGTGATTAAAAAAATTTTTGTCTGTCTGTCTGTTCGTTCAGGCATCACGCAAAAACTATCGGTTCGATTACGATGGGTACAATTATTCTTTAATATCCTGGGCACCACACTGGGTACTTTTTATCCCGGAAAAGTATCTATATATTTATAATTCAAAGTCCTGACTGACTGATATATCCACGCACAGCCTAAACCGCGGGTCCTAGAGACATGAAATTTGGAGGGTGTGTTATTTGTGAAGAGTAGGTATCCACTAAGAAAGGGTTTTTCGAAATTCCACCCCTAAGAGGGTGAATGAGGGGAGGACGAAGTCGCGGGCAGAAGCTAGTAACTAATAAAGATCAAATTCGTTTGTATGAAACTGACAGGTGGCAAGAACGCATTCTCTCGTATGTATAATTAATTATGTATAATATTTAGTTGCTCCTTTTATAACCAGCCTTATTCTATTGTTTAACACCGATAATTAAATTAATAAATAATATTGCTAATATGTGCAAATCTAGGAATATTTCAATCAGTGAGTCATTTTACTATGCGATAGGTAATTAAATATATGTGCCAAGGATTAAAAATAACAGCTAAAATTTTTTTCTGTGTGTGATATGTGAGCTTTCTGGTCCTTCGATACGGGTAATAGTTACAAAGAAATAAGTAAATGAAACCTTAATAAAACAATTTTTTTTTTCGCTCCCTCTCTCAAATAGAAGTCCTGTGTCCCGGGAGCGTTAGAGGCTAATTCTGCAAAAGAAGCAAAATATTTAAAAGTGTGTGTTTAATATACGGAATATTCTACATTATGTAATTTACACAAAAATCTAACATTTTTTTATTTTTTTTATTCAGCCTATACTGTCCCACTGCAAAAAAAATTATGTAATTTACACAAAAATCTAACATTACTTTTTTTTTTTTTTTTTCGCTGAGAAATGACATTACGCATTTCCGCTCGTCGGGGGACGAGACGGAGTATGTGGGACTCCCTGCCAGGGTGGCAGTATACCCACTAAAACTCAACGGTGTTCCCTCATCGCCTTGATGGGGAGGTCATGGGAATCCGGCTCAGCCTTTGCATCCACAACCCCCCCGGCGCATGCCCACCTAGCTGGCGGGCCCCGTATCTCAACCCACGTCAACCTACTTTATAAAAGAGATCTATAACAATTATGACTTAAATAGGCTTATTACATAATTTTTTACATCATCACAACTGCTAATGCAATGAAATAAATCAATTCGCAGACGCAAACTTAGCCCAGGTTCACACGACCACGTTTTTCCCGCGGCGATTTTTTTTCGCGCATTGGATATTCAACGCACTGCTTAGCGCCGAGAGATGAAAATCCAGTGCGCGATATTTTTACGTCCGTACGTACGTGGGTTTATATACATTATTATTATATTTTAGGGTGTCAGGGACATTGGCTCGCAAACTGTAACCATGGATTCCGCACATGATTCTAGCATAGAAATTCGGGTCCGTAACTTAACTTCGAGAGTCATAGTCATGATGGCGTTTGGCGATAAAAGGTTGTTTCGCAATCAATTCCATTCGAACAATCGTTCAGTCGACTTTCCATTAATCGGTCAGTTAAGTTACGGAACCTAGAAATGGGTCCGTAACGTCCTAGAAATGGGTCCCTAGCGTAGAATATTTACGTTATCAAAAAAAAATTCTGTTGTTTCATAGACAATTGCAATACGTACGCGGTTAAAGTGTATGAAACAGCAGATTTCTTTTAAACAACTGACGAAAATTTGGTTCAGAATCATGTACAGTCAACACAGCAAAAGTAGATGATCAAAGTCAGAAATTCAATACTAATGAATGGAGTTCGCGTCAGAACTGATCTGATTTTGATCATCTACTTTTGCTGTTGAATGTACCTACTGGATCTATGGTAACAAGTTGCGCAGCGATGTCTATCCACCTGTACCTACGTATGGTCTATT
The DNA here is from genome assembly GCA_948474745.1 of Oligia latruncula. NCBI lineage: Eukaryota > Metazoa > Arthropoda > Insecta > Lepidoptera > Noctuidae > Oligia > Oligia latruncula. Next base: position 10,927,615 of record OX419707.1, on the reverse strand, counting down.
CAAATGTATGTTTCCAATTATTGTTATTTCAACTATAATTTAGTAGGAATTAAGTTGATTTCAGAGTGACTAGCACTATTTAAAAAGTTATAAAAACGTTTGAAGTTGTAGCGTAAACTGAATTTTATTGTGTAGGTATTAAAGTTATTTTTCCAAATATTCATATTTGTTTGCATGTGTGGCAAATAAATTGCGAACGGTGATTAGTGTAACAATGCTACCTATAACACCTACAGACCTAATCTATAATCTGTAACATAAATGGCACTATTGTATCACCCACACTTTATCTCACATCTATTAATTAACACTACATCAGGTGCTGAATGAATTTATTTTTGTAATTTATATTAAAGAAAGATAAATTAAGGGGTTTACAGGACCTAAACACGAAAAATAGAAACAATAAAAGTATATGATCGACTACAGTAAACCAAATCAGAAAAATATATGATATTCTTCAGGATATATGCTAGGTAGATAGTGTTGAAAACATAATACAACTAATTTGATCCGATAGAAAAAATCATGAAGATACCTCTAAAAACTTTTTTTTACAATAAAAACCATACCAATTGATATGCAATCATTCTGATTTTTTGTCAGATTATTCTTCAAACAACATAATAACAACATAATATAAAATAGTGTTTTAATTTTTTTGTCCAAACAATAGATTTTTTGTAATTAAATAATTGCTTCATATTTTGCAACCAGGCATTGTGTCATCGCGCTTCTCTTTCTTTTCTATGCAGTCCGACAGTGACCGCGCTTTACGTCATGTAAGCCCCTTAAATGATTTAATATGCAATCGCAACCAAAATGGTAGGATATGTCATTGAACTTACAACCCACACAATACTTAACATTCGATGTGAAACTATCAAACACCCTCATTGCGTAACACACTATATTATATCTGTCTGATTTAGCAGGATATTGCTAATCCATTCCTTCATATGTTCAAAAAGAGCAGTGGTGGCCACAAGATCAAGACTACTTGATGCCCTCAGCAATCCACGCCTATGGGTTGCTGGATTTTGCACTATTCCCTTAGTTGTAACGTGCATAGTGTTTAGATAAGTGTTTTTGTACAATTGAAGTTAATAAAGAAACTTTTTTTTTTTTTGGAAGGAATACGTTAAATTATAAGTCACCCTATAAGCGCGTTAAGGCGCCCTGTTTATATAAATGAAACTAGATCCAGTTGTATCCAACAGATGTATTTGTATCACAGCGCAGTATACACGCGACAGCGGAGGAATAGCGTTTACTCACGCACAATATAATAACAATCGTGTTAATTAATTACATGGAGTGGAATAGAAAGGTTTTCACATAATTCATATTCAGATTCAAAATTCTGACTTACTAGCTAACAACATGTGTCCCATAGACACCATGTTCTAGATTGGTAGTGTTGTCTTTGTAATATCTAGTAGTGGGAACCACAGACAGTTAGTTTGGTTCGCCACAACCCTATATAATATTGATAACCCTGTATAATATTGATAATGACATCTCCCGCCGACAAAACACACGGGTTTTCAAACAGCCTTGCCTTTCATGTGCTAGCAAATGTTTTTTCGGTGCTGTTTATAGTGCCCCTCGAGACGTGATGCCCTAAGCAATTGCTTAATTTGCTTAGGGGCTAATCCGGAACTGGTGGTGGCCAAGTGGTAACGGCCGCGACTTACGAGTTGTAGGTCTTAGGTTCGTACCCAGACAGTCACTTTACTTTGTGTAAATTATTTCATCACCACCGCTCTCAAAACGGTGAAGGAAAACATCGTGAGGAAACCGGATGTTCCAGAACCAAAAATTCGAAGACATTTGTGACATCTACCAACCCGCACTGAGAGGAGGCCTGTGTCCCAGCAGTGGGAACATGGCAGGCTGGTTATGTATATGTTCGAAAAATTGTCTTAAGGCAATGAATCTTGTTGAACTGTCAAAATTAAACCCTTTGCTACTGATAGTATGTTACGCAATTACTGTGCAGTGGCTATTGCAGACTCGAATTGCATTTTTTTTATCTTTTATTCTTGTGGTCTTCCGAGCTTTTCTCTATTAACCGAAAAAACTTAACATAAAATCACGCCTGTAACGGTTGCCAAACTTATTACAGAATAATATAAATGCAGAAATTTGATAAGGCGCGACACAATGGGCGGTCTACTATATTGTAACATCGAAGCAAGTTGTTAACTGCTTGATCGCTAGCAAGCAAGAAGTATCAACCTATGTTCCATAACCTACTAGTTTTCATTGTCAACATTACTTTTTAGAATCTTAAAGTCGACCTTCATGAACAATAAAATAAATTGCACTTAACAACTATAGGAAAAACAATATCACAATGCCACACACCTCTCCAAACATTTTGAAAGACCGTGACGTCATTTTCTCTCGAACATATTAATGCAGTGTGACTTATGGCTGTGGTTAGTTACTTACCATTGCGAAATAGGCGCCAATAGGTATATTGTGACATGCCAATAGTCATAGTCATTTATTGGTCGGGTTAAATATTCCAGCTAAATACAAAAGAATAATAAAAACATAATGGCATCTTCATCGGCCTAGCCTTTTCCCAATTATGTTGGGGTCAGTTTCACATCTAACCGGATGCAGCTGAATACCAGTATTTTAGATGAAGCAACTGCCTATCTGATCTCCACAACCATTCACTGGGTAATACGACATCCCTTGGTAAGACTGGTTGTCAGACTTTCGGGCTACTGACACGGACTGTTAAAGATCCAGAAATGACAGCCGGGGCCGACGGCTTAACGTGCTTTCCGAGACAGGGTGGGGTTTTGACATGTAAATATGGCCACCAATCCACAGACCAACCGCGGCTAGCATGGCTTAACCTGATCGAAACAACTTGCAATTATATTTTTCTTCGTAAAAAGTTGGCTTTACTCTAAATTTACGTTAAAAAAATGTTGGGAGGTATTTTGGAACCTTCGAATGTGCAATAGCCAAAATTATACATCTGGGACTGGAACTCATAACCAAACCAGTAAAGCAAAATATTCATTTGAAAATACACATTTAAAAAGTGTCCCCCTTTTTCAACTCGGAACTCTTCGTAATAATTTCTTCTTCTTATCGATGGCAACCTTATTAAGTCAGACCAGAAATTAGCTACAAGTTTGGCGCCTTCAGTACTGTCCATCAGGTCCTGTAACCAGCACTTACTCTATGACCAGCACCCTACCTAATTGCGTAACACACTATTACTCTCAATTTGAATCATTTTGAAGCATATTGCTAATCCATTGCTCTATATGTTCAAAAAAGGTGTCTGCTCAATAACGTAAAGCACGCAATGAATGTTGTTGAACTGTCAAAATGAAACCCATTGCTACTGATAGTGTGTAACGCAATTACCCTGCTGTTTAAATATTTCAAGGCAACTCATAGATTCAAATTTTACTGACTAACGAACATTCCTACATTTAAGTTGAAATTAAAACCATTACCATTGCCTATTAGTACCTAATCGATGTAAGAAAATTCCGTGCAGTCTATTTTTAGATCACGCCACCGAGTTTACACCTCCATGACCTACGGAAAACCCTAATAAGATAACAAAATTTGTTGTGATACAATTTTATACATTTTGAACTTTCAGAAACGGATGTGGCCCACCAGCGACCCTGATTTCAGAAAGTTGGGCTTTTCACACTGCGTCATTTTAGTTGCCAAATACATAGGAAATACCGTATAACTGCAACTCTGGATTCTTGTTATCTCTTGCAAAAATGGTAAACAAAAAAACATTGTCATTTGTCACGAGTACCTAGGTAACAATATTATAATCAGGCAAACGAATGAGTATTACGAACTTTTAGGAAAATGGTAACATTATGGTATTAACTTCGTATGGTTGTCATAAGGACCAATAATTGAGAAAAACAGACTTGGCCCCAGAATAAACACTAAAACAAGCCCTCCTTTGGCTTTGATGTAGTCGGATAATCGAGTAGCTCGTGACTGTCCCATTGCATATATGTATGATTGTTTAGTATATGTCAATAATGTCATTGATGCTCGCACAAAAACACGGTATATTATTAAAGTGTGATAATGACACTTAAAGGAAAAATAACTTTAAATCATTAGGTACCCTTCAATGGTGATCTCACAGTAATTACAAGTAAGTACTTTAGTCGCTTTGAACCTTCCGGACGGAAACCATTGTCAATGATAATGACGGAACATAAATGTTTATATTTAAATTAATGTCTATTTTAATTACGTAAATCTATTCATTGCAATTAAATAAAACATTACCTTTTAACTGCTTTATTTAATTCCCGGCAGTATTTAGTTTGTTACTGACATTTCTGGAACTTAAGAATAGCATAATCAGCCTACAATGTTCCACACAGGTTTGACACAGCCCTACTCTCTGTGGGACGGAGTGGGCCATACTTCACCACGCGGGCCCAGTGCAGGTGGGAGGATGTCACATCATCATTATTCTCCTGCCCTTATCCCAATTTATTTGGGGTCGACGCAACATGTCTTTTTCTTCCATACTTCTCTATTAGTCGTCATCTCGGTAGTCACCCCCTTTCTAACCATATCATCATTCACACATTCCATCCATCGTTTCTTTGGTCTTCCCCAATGGAGGATGTCACATGTCTTCGAATTTAGAAATTTTAATTTCTGGGACTCATAACGGCAAATTGTTACCTACATTCTACTACATATATAATATTCTCGTGTAACTGAATAAATCGAAACAAAAATGTTTATAGATGTTTTTTTTTAAACCAAAAACCATTGGGGAGCATTAAGGTTGGTTGATTGATGGTAGAATAGAAATAACCAAAAATGGGCCAAACTAGACAAGAAGTATACAAAGTAGACAGTAAACATAGAGGTTTACAAAAACGATTAACTTGAAAGTTGATGATGTCTATAACAAGATATGATATGTATTGTTACTTAAGTAGGTAAATGAAGATCCAATATTCTTTTGGATGTTGACAACTCATTATTCTCTCTTGCCTTTATCCCAATTTATTTGCGATCGGCGCAAAATGTCTTTTTCTTCCATACTGCTCTACTAGTCGTCGTTGTCCTTTCCATGCATTTATACTTTGGTCTTCCTCTACTGTAATAGCCATCCACATTCATAATAGAAACTTTCCTCATGACATTTTCCGCAAAGATATTCCTTATACACAAACACATTAAATTTAGACTTCAATTAGGTACATACCGACAGACAGCCAGAACAATGTTTGTTAAATTATAACATTATGACTAGTCATGTATTACTCAGTCAGCTTCCACATAACGACATGTTTGGAATAATTTAACTTATCGGACAGGAAAATGATGTGAGGAAAAATATGAGTCCAGTCCAGGAAGGGACCTTGCTTGCGGCATTAACTGGAAAAATTATAATATGACAATTTACCAAGAAATCTGGCAATGGTCATGATGCATTTTTGATGCGAGGTTTTGGAAATGAGTTGGATTTTCAACACCATCTTGGATACCTTTTAAAGCAGTCATTGCTTGGTCGGGCGATCAAGTTACAAAGCTTGCTATTCGATTGTTACTTTGTAGGTTTCCCAGTTTAAGACGTCTCCTCGTATTGATGCTAAATATAATAAAATACATCAGGTGAAGAAACTAATCACAAATACGAAGCAGAAAATCCTGTTACAAGTAAACACCTACCAGGTGGAGCGACAATCTTTACAAGGCAGCTGGAAACAGCTGGATCTTCTTCATCTTCGTGTCGCTTTCACGACAGTTATTCGGTTGGCCCAAAACTTCGCCAGTTCCACGCCGTTATCGGTGACAGCGCAGAGGTCAGGCTGCTTGTTTTGGAGGACATAGGGCAGGATAGGAGGTAGAGCATAGTTTGCGACTCAGCTCGATATCCACACCCTGCTGTCGTTCCGTCGAGGTAGCCCCAACAGCTGGATGTTACTAACCTAGGATTGAGTTAAATGGCATGCGATTGGAAAGGCCTATGTTCAGCAGATAGTAAAGTCGAGCTGTAGATCATTATGATAATGATGTTCAGTTGATGAAGATTAGAAGGTATTAAATGGTTACATTTGGCAATTAATTATTCCTTAAAATCTTTTTATCACATGTCCTGAAAGAGAGATGTTGGCAAACAGCAAATAGAATTCAATACGAAAATAATCTCAAAGTCAAATAAAATTGCATACATAAATGACATGATTGATTGATTACGTTGAATTTGACATTGATGTTGCAAATGCTTTACATAGCTAAAGGCTTTTGATCAGGTTTTTTTGCATGATGAAAAACCTAAGTCTTGTATGGTTTTTATTTTAGTCTTATTTTATTACTATTGATGCAAACAGGATGTCACATTTATTTGAAATACTCATCTGGAATATTTTCAAAACCAGCCCTTTCCATCATAATCAGCTTATAATGTTCCCACTGCTGGGACATTGGCCTCCTCTCGGTGAGAGGGAGTGGGCCGTAATACACCACACAAGCCCCGTGAGGGTTGGTAGATGTCACATGTCTTCGAATTTTTGGTACAGTCCGTGACCAACATTGTCTGACCCACCCAACATTGTCTGTAATGCCCTGTGTACCGGACTCAGACCACTTCTCAAAAAACGAAGGATTGAGCTTGTTCACCAGACTGGCTCAGTGCGGGTGGTGATTTCAGACCGAAATCCAGGGCTTCCTCACAATGTTTCCCTTCATCGTGAGTCAGTGGTGACTAAGAAAATTAACTTACTTAGAATGTACCTACGTATAATTTTGAAAAAGTCACATTGGTACTTGCTGGGTTTGAACTCCCAACTTGGGGCGTAAGATGAGAATCAGATAAGAAATGGAACGGGCCACCACGACATGAAAATGATGACTAATACAATTATTATTATTTTTAAGCAAGCCACTTGATTTTTATACTTGTAGTTAGCAGACTATGTTAAAATAGCAGTAGGTATAGTAGCATCACACACAGTGAATGCATGTGTTTCGATCAAGGTTACGCGTAGAAAGGGAACGATAATTTCACCAAATACAAAGTTTGTGTGTCATGGACTACCGTATTTCGTTAAACGGAACTTCCTTAATACCATCATCGTCTACTTAGCCTTTTCCGAACTCCGTTGGGGTCGGCTTCCAGTCTAACCGGATGCAGCTCAATAGGTACCAGTATCATCTAACTTCCTTACTGAGCTAGTTTTTATTTCGGAAGTAGATTTTTGTTCAGTATTATTAAGCATTTTTGAGCCTAAAGTAGGTATATATTTTATTCCATACATTTTATTTTATGGGGCTTATGGCTAAGTAATAACAGCCGCACAGGTCGATAGATTGTCGCGCTTGATCCGTGGATGGTTCTTTCCATACCATTTTTTGTCCTGGCTGTCGTTCGTGGATTTTTGACAGTCGTTGCGGGTCGTCAGAAGCCTGATAACCAGTCTTACCAAGGGGTTTCGTATTGCTCAGTAACTGGGTTGTGGAGGTCAGATAGGCCGTCGCTCCATATTAAATACTGGTACCTACTCAGCTGCATCCAGTTAGACTGGAAGCCGACCCCAAAATAGTTGCGAAAGAGGCTGGGATGATGATGATGATATTTTATTTCATGCTTGATTCTTTCGTCAGTATGAAAATCGAGTCGAACTTAAAAGTTTTTCAACTTTTTAGTACGTCGTCGCAGGCACTCATTTATTTTCTTAGTTAAGCTAGTTTTTTATTGGTCCTTTGCAACTAAAATGATTAAATTCAGAATAAAAACGTTTTGCAAGACGCTAAGGATGGCCTTTTGAAACCCATCACATATTTTAAAAGCTGACAGTCTTAAAATTATAATAATAATATGTACAAGTATGTAAAAAGGAGGGAAATAATCAAAGGGCATCAAAAATTCGTCCGTATCGCTATCAACAGGAAACGTGCCCAAAAGGCTGGCAGCATTGCCACGTTGTATAGCGATGCTGATTCTTTGGCCAAAAAATAGGTCAGCCCTCTAGTCACGTGAAGAGTCGACCAACCGCTTGGCGATGTTTCGAAATACTAAGTGGGCACTCGGGCCCCATGGCCCTATTGTCACAACCAAACCAAACGGCTCAAACATATAAGTTCCAAAGAGATTGGAGTATTTGCGCCGTTTGAGGTTTTCCGCACCTGCAGCAGCTGCCAGCCCTAGCACAGCTTACCGTGCTTGGAAGAAGGGATGGCGCAAGGGTGTCGACACACGTTGCATCCCACACCAAAGACCTTCCAAGGCATTATGGTCATCACATATTGTTTTTAGTGTCCAAGCCCTTTTTTTGCTAGGTGCTAAATCTCTCTGCTTATGGCGTATTATTTCTGTTTATAAATAATAGGTACCTACTAGCTTAACTACAAAGATGAGTTTTTGCACACAAAACAATATACTTTTTTCTGATAGTTAAATATAAAAACACACATGTTTCAAAGTGTGACTGAACGCATATAGTGCTGATTCACTAAATTGGCATCTTTTTGCAAAAACGTTCTACTCAGTTCCGTAAATATTTGGGTACCGTCAGGTACCGTAGAACAAGGAAACCAAATAACCAGTCAGTCTAAGTAAAGCCTGCAATTACCTATATTATTATGTAGGTATGCTAGATTGTGTCTAAGTTTTACTTTACTTTTTTTTAATTCTTTTAATGCCCATGTGCCCTTGCCCATATATGCCCTTCTCAGTACGTAATTCATATAGGTATCCGATTACAGATTTGATTACAATGTTAACATAAACTTATTAACATAACATCACGCCTGTATTCCCCGAACGGTAAGGCAGAGATGTAGTTATAGTACCTACACCCACATTTAGCCAGTTATTTTTAAAGAAAAAAAACGGATAGATATAAATAATAGATTTCTTGTAAGTATACTAGAGGTGAAATGAATCAACCGAATATCGACATTTTTTCCTTTACTTCATTAAAAAAAAGATAAAATTTTACTAGTCGATTCATATTTTTTAAGTTTTAAATAACAACATACGGAACACACCACAACGGAGCTCTAAGGACACGCCACAATTTTTTCTACGGATTAGCTCGAAATTATAGGCGCACGATTCACCCATATGATTTAAGAATATCATTTGTTTCACAAAAACCGATCAACGATACATTGTTGAACATTTTAATCGTTTGTAATTTTGGAACAAAAACTTAAATTAAACAATCGTTACTAATAGCACTAGCATCCGCGTCAACGCTATAAAGTGATTTTTGTTTAGATATTTGATTCAGCATAACCAGCCTATAATGTTCCCACTACTGAGATACAGGCTTCTTCTTGGAGAAGGAGTGGGCTGTAATCTACCACGCGGGGCCAGTGCGGGTTGGTAGATGTCACATGTCTTCGAATTTTTGGTTCTATAACATGTCGGTTTTATCACGATGTTTTCCTTCACCTTTTTGAGAGCAGTGGTGATGAAATTATTTACACAAAGTAAGGCGCCTGCCTTGTGAAGGCCGCAGAAACCCGTTGGATGCGATAAGCACAGAACCGGTTGAAGTGGAAGTGCTTGGGGGAGGCCTATGTCCAGCAGTAGACGTCTTTTGATGATGATGAAGACGCCTGCCTAGGTTCGAACCCACGAGGCCACGACCAACAACTCGTAAGTTGGGCCGATACTACTAGGCCATCACTGCTCTCAAGCTTGTTTGATTGCGTAGTATTAATTCGTTTCGTGTTGCTAGGTTCCGCGGTTTAGTGTAATACGTAGGTAAAGACAAATACAAAAATTAAAATACATACTTTGTTGATTTGAAAATTAACAATCACACATTTTTTATAATTAATTAAAACTAGCTGCGCCACACGGTTTCACCCGCATAAATGTCGATCCCGTAGGAATATCGGGAAAAAAAGGAGTCTATAATAATATGTTAATCCAGGGTGTCAGCTACCTCCATACCAAATTTTATCCAAATTGGACCAGCCGTTTGAGCGTGAAGAAGTAACAAACATATAAAAACCATCCCCCCAAAAACACACACACACTCACAAACTTTCGCCTTTATAATATTAGTGTGATAGCAAAGCCTATTCATGCATCACCTCGTATTTCATATACACCGAATAGAATATGTCACCGTGTGTCTGTAGAATATGTCACCTTCCATCCTATCACACACTGCAATTTGTGGAAGCATTTGGCCCTAAGGCCTGAATTCCTCTTACGCTGACGTCGCGGTCGGTCGCGTACCAAGACGCTGACGATAAATGGACGTGTTTACTGTAGCTCCGACAACGCCGACGGTCAGCAAGCACGAGTCCATATACATCGGTACGCGACCGATGTTAGCACTGACTGACGGTCGAGCACTAAATCCAGCTAAACCTTCTTTAGGTTGGATTTAGTGTCACACTGACGTCGGTCGCGTACCATCGGTCACACGTACCAAGACACTGACGATAAATGGATGTGTATAGTGTAGCACCGACGGTCATCGAGCGTGAGTCCATTTATAAATATGTACGCGACCGGTCTCGGTCGAGCACTAAACCCAGCCTTAGAGACGCACTTGGAATCGTTAAACAAATAAATCTGACGGAATATTTGCCATCATAATTATCAATGAAATGCGAGGACATACCAGCCTTATCAAGTCATCAGACACTACCTAGTATGTTTAGCAAAAAAAAAGTCAACATATTTGACCCAGTTTGTCAGTTAAATCACTTATCATTATTTGCACGCTATTTGAAAATAAATAAACATTCTACTGACCAGAATAACTTGGCACTGCTGGTCGGCAGATGCCTAAAGAAGTTATCTACGCCAACATCCCATAAGATACGTTTAAGCCCCATTTAATAAGGAGCTCACCTGACCAGACTCGAAGCTGCTACTGAGAAATTCCTGCTGAAAAACCATAGAACACCTAACCTACCCTGAGAATCGAACCCTCAAGCTCAGTATTCGCACTTGCGAAGTCCAAATCAATTCTTTATTTCTTTGTAAACATGGGAAATAGACGTTTTTATAATAATATTTTTTTATGTTTCTAATAACATTTGGTAATTCAATAAAAAAGTGTGGTCTCCACCACGAAAAAAATGATAATTATATAAATAACTTGCTGCACCCCACGGTTTCATCCGCGTAAAGGTCGGTCCCGTGGGAATATCGGGATATAAAGTAGCCTATAGGTACATATATAAATCCAGGGTGTCAGCTACCTACATACAAAATTTTATCAAAATTGGTCCAGCCGTTTGAGCGTAAAGAAGTAACAAACATAAAAACACACACACACTCACAAACTTTAGCCTTTATAATATTAGTGTGATACCAAAAAACTTTTTTGCATTATTGCGATTTTACATTTCACTAGACATAGTTGATTTACATATTGAGAAGAAGAAGAAAAGTTGCGCTAGATTAAACAACCTAGGCTGTCAAATAGGTATTGTGAACGAAACACACTTCGTAGATTGATATTTAATCAAAGATCAAGATATAATTGTCAATCCTTACATTCGTATTACTCGTACCATGTATGAGGATTACCTACTTAAACAAATCATTACCACACTCATCTACATTTAAAAATAAGCCTGGATTCGCAAATATTTGTCCTGCAGCTTCAATTCATTCGATATCAAATCTTAATAATGCAATCAAAATTAATAAGCAAATATTAACCTATTTCATTATGATAAAAATTATTTGTTCTACCATTATTAAATGGTCTGTGGTGATATCTGGACGTAGGCTATCCGGCGTTCACCAGATCATCAGTCCATCTTGTGGGGAGGCCTTCCAATTAAATTAATCATCAATTCCTACGTCTTCCAATACGCAGTCGCCACTCCAGCGATGCTATTCTGTAAAAATCTCACCGTGAAAACTTAGGTGAAGTGAGCGTGGAGTGAGCTGTCAATAGTGTCAATTCCTAGCAAAAACATACTCACGTCACCTAAGTTTTTTAATATTTTTACAGAATCGACCGGCAGATCCTTTTGGCTGCATCGGTCAAAAGAAAGAAAGCAAAGAATACTCCAGGATTAAATTGTAAATTCTGTTGACTATTTCTATGAAATAACTTAGAGACCTTGTCGAGAGAATACGTAATTATTATGTATATCGAAGGGAAAATAAAATTACTGTCATGTAATTTACGTAATTTAAATGACCTAGTAGTTGTAGGAAACAGCTTTATGGGACGTAAATACAAGTAAAACATTTAAATTCACATTCAAAATTCGATTAGTTTCCACACCAAAATTTATAAATAATTCGCACCTAGGTAATAATAATAATAATAATAATAATATAATATTCCACAACTATCACACAACGCCGTCTAGTCTCAAGCTAAGCAGAGCTTGTGTTATGAGTACTAGACAACTGATAAACATACTTATATATTTCTAAATACATATATATATATAGATAAATTACACCCAGACACAGAACAAATGATCATGCTCATCACACAAACATTTGTCCTGGGTGGGAGGAGGTAATAGGAGTTACTAAGGACCAGTAAACGAAATCATTCGCCATTTTACGACGTTCATTGACCATAAATCTTTTCAAGGTCTATCCTGCAATTTACCACATAACAACGCATGTGACGCTAGTCTTCGGCTAAACCATCCCTCTACTGAACGTCTCATGTTATACTATACATAAAGGTACAAACAAACGTTACCTAACCAGTTAAATTATATTCATTGTGCAGTCCGCACGTGAGAACGGAGAACGATCAGTGTTCGCTAAAGATCGCGGAACGATGATCGTAACGTGGACGCTCCTAGCCTTCATAGGCGCCGCAGCCGCGCGGTCCGCGTCTCCAATAGATTTCACACCCGTCAATGAATTCACCTTACAATTACTAGAAAATACTTACGCGTTTCAAGAGAATTTTGGAACAAAGAACATTGCTTTGTCTCCACTCTCTGTTTGGAGTATATTTTCGTTACTAGCTGAAGGATCTTCAGGAGAAACGTTTTCTGAATTAGTGAGTGCGTTGAGATTACCCAAGGATTTGAGGAAAACCCAGTGTTTGCATTCAGCTGCCAATGATGTCTTGAAGTCGCAGTACCAGGATGTCATAGTGAAAGGACAGTCGGCTATGTTTACAGAATGTGCGACAAAAGTACACGATGAATTCTGTGAGTCTGCTTTACGGTACGATATGTCTATATATTCATCTGAAACTCAGAACACGACTGAATTAGCTCATGATATTAACTTGTTTATCTGCTATGCTACTGATGGAAGAATTCTGAACGCAGTGAAGCCGCAAGATTTGGAAAACTTACGCATGGTTTTGATTGATGCCTTGTTCTTCAAAGCGAACTGGACGCATCCTTTCGACCCAACGCAAACGAAGGTAGAAGCCTTCTACAATTCGCAAGGGAAGACCATTGGACAAGTGAACATGATGTACCACAAAGCTCCTCACTTCGTAGGAGACGCCGACGAAATCAGTGCACAAGTTCTAGAAATGACGTACGGGAAAAACGAGGATTTCTCAATGATGATCCTTCTACCATACGATGGCATATCAGTCAAGACTGTGCTCAAAAACCTAGCAACTAAGTCACAGAATTGGATGAAAGAGTTTAGAATAGAAGGCAGTGCACCAGCGATTGACACTTACATACCTAGATTCAGACTATCATCAAGATTGGATTTGATCCCACCGCTGATGTATTCGGGTATACACTCGATATTTGACAGGACAAAGGCGAAGCTGCCTGGTATTGCAGATAATCCGTTATATGTGACTTCATCAATCCAGAATGTAGATATTGAAGTGACAGAAGAAGGTACTGTAGCAGCAGCTGCAACAGTCGTTGGTTTAGAAGATAGGATACTAGGTCAAAGGTTTGAAGCCAACAAGGAGTTTATCTTTTTAATCACGCAGAGAAGTTGTGACGTGATTCTGTTTGCTGGAGTGTATGGGGAGCCGTCTGTAGTGTGATTTCTGAGTGATTACAAAATTGTGATACGTATTTACAGTTAAAAGAGTATGGTGTTAAAAACATGGACATGCATTTCCGTAGTAGTGAAGGAAAAAAAATAAAGACTATTTTAAAAATATTCAGCTTAAAATTCGGAAACGCGAAATTTGTAAAACGATGCAGTGAATTGTATGTAAAATATAATATAAACAATGGGAGAAGAGTGACCTTCACGAAAGACAGCGCCAAGACGGACAACTAATACTTAAAAACCGTCATTGTTTTGTGAACTGTCGATGTTTTATGTATCCACAGTTTAGCATAGCATTATCAGCCTATAATGAACCTACACTTCCCACTGCTGGAACCATCACGCGGCCCGCGTGGTCGATTCTTTACCCACTCATTACCTGTGAACAATTTATTCATAGTCAGAATCAAATTATTTGCAAGACAATGTAATTGATTGTAGTTACCTAAAGTCTACGTCAAATACCGTACCAACAAATATTAGATATCTAACCGGCTGTGAAGTCTCATAACTACCTACAATCATATTGGTATTTCGAGAGGAGAGGTTTATCTTTATGGAGCATCTATTTTCTTATAATTTAAAAAAAAATTGTTTTATCGTTACATACATTACGCAATAGGTGTATTTTCAAACAATACAATAAATAAAATGTTTTTCATATTATTGTGACCGATATAAATAAAAAAAAATTGTTTTTACAATGTTTTTTTCGTTCATTTGGACGTCAATCGTCCAGTACTGTGATGAAAAAATATTATTTCAAAATGCATTATCATATTAATTAAAATCTAAATAATTGCAATCTTTGACGTGTTTCATAACAGTTGTGTTATGATTATAATAATTATAGTTCAATAATTTCGCAAAATCAATTCTAAACTTGCTAATGTCAAAGTCACTTTGAAACATAAGTAATAATTTCAATGTTACTGATTTAGATGAAAATATGAGTCGCTTATTGATGTGGATCGTGAAATTAAAATAAAGATCGTTATGTAAATCGATCGATCGTAGCCATGACCTAAAACACCATAAATTAAATCGCCATGTTGCACAATTTTTACGTTAGGCATAATTACTGTGAATAATTTTAGTTAATAATAATTGTATGTAATTAAGTTATTAAATGTTTTATTATTTATAACTTGTGTTTTTACTGGTTCCATAGTTTTTTAGGATCCTTAGAGACGGACTTTGGAAAATTGTAGGCAATGATGATTACCTTTTTCTGCTAGTGATTATTTTAAATATATGTGCTGCAACCTTTTTTAAACCAAAATCTGAGACAAGACTACAGTCAGGTAAAGTTGTTAACTAAATTAACACTCTACATCAATTTGCCGTGTTGTAGCCATTCATACAAGTGTCAAAGAACGACATGCAGTTGTGATTTGAACATACGGACAATTTACCTAAGCTGGTAGTCAATTTGTTTATCAAATAATTTCATGGACTTTACAATCAAATCATCATCTACCTAGCCTTTTCCCAACCATGTTGGGGTCGGCTTCCAGTCTAACCGGATGCAGCTGAATACCAGTATTTTACATGGAGCGACTGCCTATCTGACCTCCACAACCCAGTTACTGGGTAATACGATACCCCTTGGTAAGACTGGTTGTCAGACTTTCGGGCTTCTGACTACCCGTAACGACTGTCAAAGATCCACGAATGACAGCCGGGCCCAACGGTTTAACGTGCTTTCCGAGGCACGGAGGAGTCACGGTATGTAAAGATGGTCACCCATCCACAGACCAACCGCGGCAAGCGTAGCTTAACCTGATCGATCGACCTGTGCGGCTGTTATTATATAGCCACGGGCCCCTCAATCAACTTTACAATCAAATGTGATTAAAATTCAGAAATAATGCAACTCGGAATTTAAAAAAAAACTAAAATTAAATGATTACCGACAATCTGGTAAGCATGTTTAACTCGTCATAATAATTATGTGTGAAGAAGTCTGTACTCGTATAGCAAATAGTTTTACAAGTATGTTACAATCGACCTCAAAAACATTTAATATCTATGAAGCGACATTTGCAAATAATTACAACATCATTTCAACTTTTATTCAGAGATTTTTTCTTCACGACATTGAATAAAACAACAATGTGATATGCATAATATTTTGACCTCTGCAAGGGCAGTTAAAAAGTCATTAGTACACTAGACTTTATCTCATTAGTCATAAAAACTATAAATAGATATCTTGGTAACAATTAAGATGTATCATCATCATAAAGCTGAAATAGCCGAAAGACGTCCACTGCTGGACATAGGGCTCCCCAAGCATCACTACTTCGACCGATTCTGTGCTTCTTGCATCCAGCAGATTCCTGCAGTAAAAGAAGAAGATATATGGCAGTCATTTTATGTAACGTAGCATTATTGTAGCGATGGAAGGCCTCCCACAAGGTGAACCGATGACCTGGTGCAGGCAGAAACACAGAACCGGTCGAAGTGGTGTTGCTTGGGGGAGGACTATGTCCAGCAGTGGACGTCTTTCGGCTGAAATGATGATGATAATTTAACAAAGCTGCTGGTTTGAGGTGCTGGGTTCGATTCCCAGGTCTAGCAAAGTGTTTTTGGGTATTTCCTACAGAAACTTCTTAGTAGCAGCCCGGAGTCTGGATTTGTACCCGGTTGATGGCAATAGGTTCACCACTTATTACATGTTACTCAAATATAACTGGCGAAAGGTGGGTGCCTTCTAGGTGCACCAAAATTTCTCTCACGTCTGCCTAAACTTCCATAGACACAGACATGTTATGTTATGATAATTACTCAAACTCAAAGCATTTATTCCAATTAAACCTTCTACAGGCACTTTTGAATTGTCAAAATTAAACAGTCTATCAGTTAGTCAGAAAGTTGAAGCTAGTTGCCCATTCCAAAATGTAGATCTCTATGGAGAAGAACGGGCAAGAAACTCCATGGACACTCTTTTAAATCAAGATATTACAAAATCCTGGGTACATTATTCTTGTTGCTTCTGTATGTGAGAACAATGTAAAAAAACTGGCCAAGTGCGAGTCGGACTCGCACACGAAGGGTTCCGTACCACAAGGCAAAAACGCCGAAAAAAACACGTTTGTTGTATGCGAGCCCCCCTTAAATATTTATTTTGTTTTAATTTTATTATTTATTATTAAAGTAAAAATACAACTGAGTATTTTGTGAATATTTCAAGTGCCTGCCTGTTGCCATTATTGATATCGAGCAAAAAAGGGCAAAAAATCGCGTTTGTTGTATGGGAGCCCCCCTTAAATATTTATTTTATTTTGTTTTTAGTATTTGTTGTTATAGCGGCAACAGAAATACATAATTTGTGAAAATTTCAACTGTCTAGCTACCGCGGTTCTTGAGATACAGCCTGGTGACAGACAGACGGACGGACGGAGAGCGAAGTCTTAGTAATAGGGTTCCGTTTTTACCCTTTGGGTACGGAACCCTAAAAAGACACAAATGAAGAAACAATTCAAAATATAAGATTAAAAATAAGCCTTGGCAGTTAAGAGATGACCAATCTCAACCAACGGCACCCGTCCACGAACATGACGTGTGGATCAGCACCATCCAGCTCAACCATTTTGTAGGGAACCGAATGATCCAACACACGCGCCACCATCAGTGAGACATTTAAGTGATACTAATAATACCTACCTACTTACAAAAAATAAAATCATTTCATCATCATTTCAAATCATTTCATTTCATAATCAGGACGCCTGTATGCCCGGTAGAGCTGTTACTTTTTCCTCTAGGCAGGTTTGTATAGCCGCCATCACATCAAGCTACTACAATCTTTCAATCAGTGATCCCGATAAGGCTATATATATTTAATTAAAGACATGATTTATATTCGAGCACTTCAATTTCGATAATTTTAATTGATTCGTCCTAGAATCACTTATTTGTGGCTTAACATTTTAAATGAATTCCTAAGTTTAAAAATTGAAATCTTACTGATATATTTATTTCAAAATAAATGACTTTGTTTGTTGTGATACGATCATTATGCAAAATGTATGCTGAATGGTTAAATTCATAATTTGATTAAAGATCAAGAGTTCGTGAGTTCATTCCTGCGTAACTAGATGACCTTTCTGTGTTCTGAAACCACGAGATAGAAGAGGCTGACCTATGGCGAATTTCACTAATGAAACTGATCACCATCAACACATTTAAACCGCCTTCAAGAGCTGGGTTCATTAGTGAAAGACTACAATATAATATGAGTGCAATTCGTCATTAGTCGGTTGTAGTCCTCTTTTTTTTTTTTTGTGGATGGGAAATTATCAAATGACCCCTCCCGCTCTGGGTGGAGCGGAAGGGAGTGTCAGACTCTTACTGACTAAAACCCACCCGTGTTCCTTCCTTAGCCCTTTATGTTCCGGGCCAGCGGTAACCCTTTCGGAAAATCCCGCTGACAGTTGTAGTCCTCTGACCCTCTGTTCTCCATAGAGTGTACCTATCCATGAACATTACCCCATATAAAAAAGGCCCGAGAAGTACACTTACTTTTTCGAGACATTGCCTAGCGGTTGGGCGACTCTTCTGTCTGACCAGAGGGCTGGCCTTTTTTTGGTCAAAGAACATTGCCATAGAACGTGGCACTGCTGCCAGCCTTTTAGGCACTTTTCCTGTTGACAACGATTATTTCAGCGAATTTTTTGATGCCCTTTATACATTTCATCCTTTTTATACACTTTTACATATTATTATTATTATGAGACTTTAGCTTTTTAAATTATGTAAATGTAACTATCCTACTTTTAATAATCTATTAAATCGACTGAACGTTACATTCGAAGACTATGGAGTCTTCGAATGTAACGTTTGGTTTGCTACATAATAGTTTTGCCATTGGGCAAAACTATTATGTAGCAAACCCATTTACAATTCTGTCTCATTACTGCATCACCTTCGTGACTTAAACCACAGAGCATGACTTAAACGACAGACAGATGTCAGACTAAATCGTGAGTATTTACAAGTGTTCAAAGGTAAACGAGAAACGATTGCATAGTTTTATCATGACGATCTTTTTGCGAGCAAATCGCAAAACTGCATCTTTATAAAAACGACTCGCTTCTACCGAACGACCAAAAAACTGAGATTTTTTGGTCCTTCGGTAGTTAACTATAATCAGTCAGTCGGTCTAATGACTTTTAAGATTATTATTATTTTGTGTCTTTGAGATCTTCTGCTATTTTGAACTTGTTGCAAAGTAGAATTCCCAGTAATCTAACCTAATCTAACTAGCTTGTACTGTCCCACTGCAGGGCAAAGGCCTCCCTCTCTCTTTTCCCCACAATTCTGTCTTTTGCAAGTGCCGGCCAGTCCTTACGGTAGGAGTCAAGCTCGTCCCGCCATCTTCATCTTGGCCTGCCGCGATGGCGTCGTGCGTTTAGTGGGACCCAATCGGTGGTTCTCTTAGCCCAATTGTCATCTGACATGCGGCAAACATGTCCGGCCCAGTCCCACTTAAGTTTAGCGGCTTTTTGGGTAACGTCTGTTATTTTAGTTTTGGCGCGTAAATTAACACGGAATAGATAAAAATTCCCAGTAAGTTAGCCTCAAAAAGATGTACCAATATCTACATCGACAAGAATCCATTGAATTGCGTCTACAATCCATGTTCCATAATTTTGTATCAATGTCTTGCCACAAAACATAATTATTATTGAACGTCAACACAGTAATTTATAAATGTGTAACTGCAATTAAGTACTCAATACACATTGAGTACTTAATTTCAGCTTCACATTTATACAATACTAGCTTCTGCCCGCGACTTCGTCCGCGTGTTTCTTGTTTTAACCTAAAATATATCTATCCACTCTTCCGATTAGTTAAATATTTTTTGGAATCGCACCAGTGTGCAGTGGTTCCGAAGCCACCTACAGACAAACTCACAAATTTGACCTCTAAATATAATACTAGCTTCGATGTATGTCGATAAAAACTATCATATGTCCTTCCCCGGGATGGTATCTATCTCTCTGCCAAATTTTATCGAAATCCGTTTAGTGGCTTATTCGTGAAAAGGTAACATACAGACAGACAGAGTTATTTTCGAATTTATAATATTAGTATGGATTAAGTATAGATTTAAGAATGAGAATTCTGGTCGATAAATGGTTTTTCTTTTTTGGCTGACTGTACTAAAAAGTTAATCCAATTTAACTGGGTGTAGTTTACCACGACGATAGCTTTGCCAAGTGGTAAGCATTTAACTAAATGTCGAATGCACTTCACTGATAAGTTTATAAATAAACAGTTCGGAAAAAGATCAAGAACACTGCTTTTGTAAACATACTGCGATTGTGAAGGTAATGAGGTTACTTCTTGTTTTGTTCGTAAGTAAATGCAGTGGACTGGTCATGTTTGTCGAAGGACCGATGGCCGGTGGAGCAGACGAGTCCTGGAGTGGAGACCGCGTATCGGTAGGCGTAGTGCGGGATGCCCCCGGTAGGTGGACCGAAGACCTTAATTAAAAAGATGGCTGGGTCGGACTAAGATGCAGAAGATGAAGTACAGTGGCCTGTGCGCAGTTTGGCAGAGGCAGAGTCATTTTTGTTGAAGGACCGATGGCCGGTGGAGCAGACGAGTCCTGGAGTGCAACGAGTATCGGCAAGCGTAGTATGGGACGCCCCCTCGCCAGACCGACGACCTTAAGAGAGGTGGATGGGACAAACTGGATGCGGAAGGTGAAGGACAGAGTGTTGTGGGACAGCCTAGAAAATGCCTATGACCAGCAGTGGACCGCGACAGGCTGTGTTGAAACGATGACAACATTGTTGATATAATATCTTATATCTGTCTCACACCTAACAGAATTGATTGACATTGCATTTTGACATTGACAGATTGACATTGCATGAAATGAAAGTTAAACTTGTCTCGAGTAAAAACACGGTATGTTTTTACTCATTCTACACACTCTGATTTCGCTCATTACTTTTAGGGTGTACCTATGAAAAAAACCAATTTACAAAGGAGCGAGTGTCACCCAACAACTGAAAGACGAGGTGTTGGTCGTCCAAAGGCGAGATGGGCGGACCACATTGTTGACAACACGGGTAAAACCTGGATGAGCCTGGCACAGGAGCATGGGGTTTGGTACAAGAATACAGATGCCTATGGTGAAGTCGGGCTGTAATGATGATGATAACACCGAGAGCCGGCGGAACGCAACGCTTGATCTGATATTCTTCCGATGTGATGTTATATGTCTGTAATGTACTTGTTTCGGCCTCATCTGACGAGTGATTTTGGTCCTATTGAATGCTAAGTTCCACATTTTGTTACAAAGTACTATGAAGAGCTGATGAGCTCTTCTAAGAAATCAACCAACGTTACGATTTCTTTACGTTTATATTGAGTGAACGTTTTTACATTTCCCCGACTATGATCACTGTTTTATTCTAAACCAAAAACCTAATACAAAATATATGACACCTCGCTCTAAACTTGCTTGACTGTTCGAATGCGACCAGAGCAAATTTATTGCCAGCTTGCAAGCAAGGTCGACTTTAGCGGACAACCTTTACAGTACCATTCCTTTCAGTTAACGATGGTAATCTTTTCAAGGGAAACACACTCCTTTGTAATTTTTTTAATAGGCACCAAAAGGTATATATTCCTATCGACGTAAACCCAACCTCCGGAAAGCTTGAACAAAAATCTGACACAAAATATTAAATACTTTAACCACACAAATATGTAATTGTCTCGTTTTTTACTTCGCACGCCATTTATATTATGACATCATTACACAAAAACAAATCCGCGTTTTTTAAGTTTTTAACGAATTTCAGCGTACCTTGAATGCCGGATTTTAGATGTTATATAAGCGCAAGAATGTTTGCGAAGTGACCTTTGACAGTGATTCTTTATACGGCTCTGAGGACCACGTTTAAATTGGCGATAAGAAACCTACAGTACCTACGCTGCGCAACATCTCGTTAATGCTAAAAAAGGTACTGCAATAAAATATTTTGTACGTAAAATAAAATTAGGAATGCTAGAGCGAACTAGGAGGACCAAGGTAACCGACATAGCCCGAAGAATTGCCAAACTTAAGTGGCAGTGGGCAGGGCACATTGCTCGCAGAACAGATGGCCGATATGGCCGAAAGGTTCTGGAGTGGCGACCATGTACCGGAAGACGTAGCGTTGGAAGGCCTCCGACAAGGTGGTCCGACGACCTTGTGAAGGCCGCAGGAACCCGTTGGATGCGAGAAGCACAGAACCGGTCGAAGTGGAGGTGCTTGGGGGAGGCCTCTGTCTTTCGGCCCCATCGGCCATCTGTTCTGCGAGCAATGTGCCCTGCCTACTGCCACTTAAGTTTGACAATAAACACATACAATACAATTTTAATATAACTTAAAAATACTATAAATACATACAACATTATAATTACACTAAAAACTAACGCACACGAAGTGTCTGCTATGCCTCTGATATTGTAATTATCCGTAGCAGGTAAACTCAGTCTATCATTAGTCTCTATTTGACGTGATAATGTGTTTATTCAAACCCACTTAGAGAAATAAAATCATTTGTCACAGTCCACTGCTAGTCATAGGCTTCTGCCAGACTGCGCACAAGCCCCTGTACTTCACCTTCCGCATCTTAAACCGACCCAGCCATCTTTTTAAGGTCGTCGGTCCATCTACCGGGGACGTCCCGCACTACGCCTGCCACTCCAGGACTCGTCAGCTCCACCGGCCATCTATACTTCGACAGACACGGCCAGCTCACTGCCACTTGAGCTTGCTTACTCTGCAAGCTATGTCGCGGCGGCTTCATAGACAGTGGTAACCACTGGTCATCATCAGGTGGGCCGTCGACTTGTCGCCACCTGACATTAAAGTCCTCCCGAAAAAAACAGACACGTGATTAAACCATAAAAACGTACTTACGTCCCAAATTGTTATTTTGTTTTTTTTTTGTTAGTGTTTTTTTATGCGTCATGTTTGCCGTAAATAAACGTATTTCTTTCTTTCTTTTCTTTTACTTCTGCTCTGGCCTTCACAGTTCGCATAAGTCACCGTAATCAATATAACAGTTTTGTTCATACACACGTTTGCAATAAGTATATTGACGTCATTATAATTATCATCTTTGTAACAGTACGACGATGAGTCATCGTTGATTATAGCATTTATCACGTTCGTATTATGTACAACGCTTCCTGTATATAAACACGTGTTGTTTCCGATAGATTTGTTGTTTCGTGGTAAGACTTTGATGTGATAATTGACGGTTTATTAAGACATAGTTGTGGTGTGCGTCATAACGTCAAGCATAATTTAGGTATGAGGCGATATTTTATAAAACGTCACGGCATCTTCGTATACTGCATCCGCCAATTTTTTTTATTACATGGCAAACTCCGACGATACACCACACATCTGATAGTAGGTGAAGGATTACCAGCGCCTATGGAAATCAGCGTTAACATAGCCTAAGCTGAAATATGTTACCTATTTGTCACAATTACGTCACACCTGGTGCCCTTCAAACAATGACTGATAAATTAATGGATCAGTAAGACTAAACCGTGACCCTTCGTGTCTTGGAAAGCACATCAAACTGTTGGTCCCGGCTGTCATTCATGGATCATTGACAGTCATAACAGATAGTTAGAATCCCGGAAATTTGACATTCAGATTCAGTCAGACTTATCCGCGATGCCGTGTGTACTCGTATATCGTGTTACCCAGTAACTCGGTTGTGGAGGACGGACAGGTAGTTGCTCCAAGTAAAATACTGGAATTCAAGAGCACCGTTAGACTGGAACCCGACCCCAACATAGTTGGAAAAAGGCTAGGCCTAGTACCTAAGTACCTACAATTTTAGTATTTACTATACAGTAGCTTGCCTATTAATCATGCAGGTAACGTCCCAATGATTTATATATTAACTCTAATGCAACATAATATATACAAAAGGCGGACTTAATGTACTTTAAATGTTAATAGACAATTAAACATATTCATGTTATTTACATCGCGATCGCCTTGGATGATTCTGTAAAGGTGGTTTAAATAAATAAATTATAATAAATATTTCTATTATTTTTAATTATAATAAATATATGGCTTACATTCAGATGATCAATCTTAGATTTAACGTATTTCAATTATTTCATAAACATTAAATTGATTTTATTATCACACTAATATTATAAAGGCGAAAGTTTGTGTGTGTTTATATGTTTGTTACTTCGTCACGCTCAAACGGCTGGACCAATTTAGATAAAATTTTGTATGGATACCTCCATACAAAATTTTATCTGACACCCTAAATTAATATATAGGCTTTTTATCCCAATATTCCCACGGGATCGACATTTACGCGGGTGAAACCGCGGGCACAGCTAGTACAATATATTGCGCAACTAACAATTTACACTAGGTACTAAATTATATGAGTAACAACTAAATACAATCCCACCAAAAACATTTTCATGTAAAATGTTGCCAAGACGACACCACATATGGCTCAAAAAGTTATCAGATCTCATGTAGAGCCAAGCTTCTAACTCTACACGCCCTAACTTCACAAACTCTACACCTTAGTCAAAATATGAGGCTTGGCCGTTTCGTTACTACAAAAACTATTGTATAACAGAAAAGTAATGAACAGTGAATAAATTTTTCACCTTACGCCCATGTGATGGTAGCGAAACGGCCAAGCCACATATTTTGACTAAGGTGTAGAGTTTGTGAAGTTAGGGCGTGTAGAGTTAGAAGCTTGGCTCTACATGAGATCTGATAACTTTTTGAGCCATATGTGGTGTCGTCTTGGCAACATTTTACATGAAAATGTTTTTGGTGGGATTTCACATCTTTTTGAAAGTTGCTTATGAAATAATTTTTTTTTTTGGGGGTTTCTTTACTAAAAATCCTGAAATATGTATTTTATTATTTATTACAAGGAGTCCCTATATCAATTTTCAGAACTCTAGCATCAAAATTTGCGGAAGTCTCTTACAAACTTCCATCCCCTAGTTTAAGGGGTTGGAGGGTAAAAGTTCCAAATCTTAGAATTGTTTGTGTACTATTACTAGCTTACATACCAAATTACAGCTTTCTAGGACTTCAGGAAGAACCTTAGAATATTGATGCTTATGAAATAAAAAAATATTTTTTTGGGGGGTTGGGGGGTTATTTACTGAAAATCCTGAAATACGTATTTTATTATTTATAACAAGGAGTCCCTATATCAATTTTCAGAACTCTAGCAACAAAATTTGCCGAAGTCTCGTACAAACTTCCATCCCCTATTTTAAGGGGTTGGAGGGTAAAAGTTCCAAGTTTTAGAGTTTTTTTGTTGTTTTTGTACTATTACTAGCTTACATACCAAATTTCAGCTTTCTAGGACTTCAGGAAGAACCTTAGAATATTGATGCTTATGAAATAAAAAAAAAAATTTGGGTGGGTTGGGGGGTTATTTACTGAAAATCCTGAAATACGTATTTTATTATTTGTAACAAGGAGTCCCTGTACAAACTTCCATCCCCTAGTTTAAGGGGTTGGAGGGTAAAAGTTCCAAGTCTTAGAATTGTTTGTGTACTATTACTAGCTTACATACCAAATTACAGCTTTCTAGGACTTCAGGAAGAACCTTAGAATATTGATGCTTATGAAATAAAAAAAATTTTTTGGGGGGTTGGGGGGTTATTTACTGAAAATCCTGAAATACGTATTTTATTATTTATAACAAGGAGTCCCTATATCAATTTTCAGAACTCTAGCATAAAAATCTGCGAAAGTCTCGTACAAACTTCCATCCCCTATTTTAAGGGGTTGAAGGGTAAAAGTTCCAAGTTTTAGAGTTTTTTTGTTGTTTGTGTACTATTACTAGCTTACATACCAAATTTCAGCTTTCTAGGACTTCAGGAAGACCCTTAGAATATTGATGATCATCAGTGAGTCAGTGAGTAAGTGAGTCAGTGAGTAAGTGAATCAGTGACGAAATCGGGGTATTTTAGATATCAATAAAATCTAAAGTATAAGAGCTATGCAATTGAAACTTTATAGGTTTAATAAGTCAACCACTGACATCATATCCCGAAAATTTTGTTTATCTGGTATAATCCAAACCCAAGTTATGAAGGTTCAAAAATACGACGAAGTGCTTCGAGAAAAGGTAGGTAGTGCCCTTGCGCTTCGCTTGGCTCGTCTTGGCGGGGGCACTCCCGTACCCCAGATAATACAATAAATACTTTTGTTTTTTGGTCACTGTCACCGCATATCTGTCATCCGGAAACGTGCATAAGACTAGCAGCATTTTTACGTTGAATGGCAATGCTAATTCTAAAGATTTCACATTAGGTTCCCATTCATCATCGTCTTTATGATACTCCCGGCCTTGTTTCAATTGATTTGTGGTCAGCGTAACATGTCTTCTTCTTCCATACCTACCAACCGTCATCTTAGTAGCCACCCCCTTTCTAGCCACCACACTAACCCTTCTTTCCTTGACTAAGGTTATACTATCTGTATCCTACCTGTAAGTTTTCCGCAGAAATAAAATAAAGTATGATATTTCACACAATCCAATCATCGCTTCTTTTGTCTTCCTTTGCTCTTAAAACCATTACGAGACAAAATTTGCAGAAGAGACATAGGGTACTCTGCCTTTGACGTTCCCAGTGCTCGGATTGTGGGCTCTCTGTAAGGTCATTTTCTATTAGTGCGGTTTGGTGTATGGCATATGTCTTAGAATGTTTGGTTTTAGACATCCCGGGTTTCTTCAAAATGTTTTTCTTCACCGTGTGTAGATCAGAGATAATGACCTAATTGCACAAAGTGGATCTAAATCTTCTCTGCAACATCTAACCAACTTTTCTTAACGTGTACCTACTTATGCAGTTTAACAAAATGCAGTTGACCCACAGTATTCTGCACAAAACGCCTGATCAAATATTTGTATGGCCTACATAATAATATAGAGTAGTTTCGGGTTTCAGTGTATGTGCTGGGAAACACATTTCAAAATTTGTATATGTTTCGCCAAGCTTGGCTCAATTTCTAGGCATATTAAAATAAGCGACAGTCAAAGCTGCAGAGTTACTACTTATGTGGCGCATAACAGGATGGCCGATAGTGTCCGACCGAAGGTGCAATTCTGGCCGAAGCCGAAGCCGAAGCCGATTAATCGGTATTCACCAAAACCTTCGGCCGAAGCCGAAGCCGAAGCCGAAGGTGTCATTGACCTTGAGAAATACGATGGTTACTTTGATCTCAGAATATACTAGATACATATTGTGAGAGCTTTAGAGATTTAGCCCAATAACGAGCCGAGTGACCAACATATACAAGTAGGTAATAAAATATTGTCTAAAATAAAAGTTTCAAATATGAAATATTTAAAAACAAAACACTTATTAGAATTTTAAGACGCGCTCTCAAACTTGTTTTGACTCGTTTAGTTTACTAACTGCGATTCGTTTGGTCCGGTGCGGCGCACTATGGGACCAATCGCTATTTTGCATCTCAAAAATCGATCTCTGTTGTTTTTTGATTTTTCTCCTTGAAATTTTTTTCACGTATTTATGAATATCTAGGCAATAAAAGAAATCAAACATCATCATTTAAAAAATTATATATTTTTCGTAAAAAAATTACAAAGATAAAGTTATACGAAATTTCATACAAAAAATTATACAGCTAAATTAAAATAGCAATAAAAGTTACACTTTTGCTTAAAATAAGTTTAAAACTAAATTATTATTAATAAAAAAACAGTTAGTCATGATAAAAAAATTTTTTTTTTAGCGCTTATCCTATTCATTACTTTCTATTTCCAACAATTCTTTAGCTTCGTCAAACAATTCTTTGGATATTAGAAAACTTGTTTTATTTAAGCTAGATATATAAGGATTATGTATAACAAAATATGCAGAACGTCTTCGTTTGTTGCTGATCTGAAACACTTCCTAGTGTGATGTAACTATATTTCTTGTAATCTTTCGGGCTTCCTGGGCATCTTCGGATAATTGTCCTATAGGCAAAACTGCCTAATGCTCTATAATTTTAGCACCATGTATAAGTACTTTATGGACCGAAGATGGCATGTAGTACCAGTTATATTGCGCGGTTATCAATGTATACTGGCCGAATTTTTCTGCATTTATAGGGAATCCCGATGACATAGTTTGAGGAATTACATATAAACTCTTGATTAATTCTTCATCAATTCCGGTTATCTCTGCAGAACATTGGTAATTTTGGAAAAATCTCAGTCATTGCTATTAGCGGAACCTTGACCTGGTTTATCAATGTGCAAACCAAGCACTTCTCGGAAACGTTTTTGGACATATTTTTTCTTGTCTTCTTTAAGTTGCTTGTTTTCTGGAGTTGTTGCAGACCACTTCTCAAAACCTACATTGTAAGAAATATGGAGGTATGGAGGATATGGTGATTGTAATTAATTACCACAACAGATAAATAGAACTTCCGCAGCAATATAGTTTATCATACTTGTGGTTAAGGTGATCACCGCAAACAAAAGTGCCATGGGAAGATTCTTTCAAATATAATAGTAGTATATTAATTTGTTAATGTTATTCTATCATAGAAATGGAAAAGAAACAAAATAGACATCAAAATATAATAATTAAAAGAAGAACCGTAATTTTCGGGGATTTTTTTTATTTTCCCCCGATTGACATTATTGCTTCTAGTCACCACTGGCGCAAAAAACGCGCAAGTTGTTTTTTAATCCTCATACTACTGAATAGATAAGGTCTCTAATAGAGTGATTAACTTGACACCGGCAGCTTTCGGCAACAAGGAAAACTCCAATTGAAATAAACAAAAACGAAATTTTCTTTACTTCACTAAAAAAATATTAAAAAATTAAACAAATTTTTTATTTTACAAAAACCGAACGTGGTTGCAAAGTGTACTTTCTATCTAATGATGTATAACACTAACATGCTTCCTTGGAAAACTTCCGAATAATTTTGTGTTGAACTTCCTTAACGGTAATTTAATTGGCATGAAAATATTTATGTCCAATGTTTGAGGTTCATTTTATAAACGTAAAACTAAGTTATTTAAATTTTTTTGTAATTTATTAGTAAGTACCATCCTTTGAGAGTTTAAAACCATAAAGAAATCTATAAATTTACGACTTTCGTCAAAACCATTTTTGAGATGGAAAATACTGTTTGGTCCCATAGTGCGGCGGCGCGGCGTAACTCTGCTGCTCTGCACACTCTCCGTCTCGCTCTAGCATCGTTCAGTAAATTTCAAATTTTGACAACTAGCAAACCTTCGGCTTCGGCCAAACCTTCGGCAAATTTTTGGCCGAAGCCGAAGATTTGGCCGAAGGTGCTTTTTTGGCCGAAGGTGGCCGAAGCCGAAGCCGAAGCCGAAGCTTCGGTCGGACACTAATGGCCGATGGGTTCTGGAGATGATGAAGCCTCATTTTATGTAATAATATTGGCCTCCATAGTGGTTATGGCAGTCATCAGTCCAGCATAACACGCCCCCTTCCATAATAGAAAAGAAAGATAAAGATATTGGGAATGCGCCGAACGCGTATTGTATTCGTGAATGCACCCGGAGAGATGGTCACTCACTGGACGCCTGACTTCGCCGAAGTAGACCACGGCGATGGTGTTTGACGATCTGATAACGTTTGCAGGACCAACATGGCCAGGGATCGCACAAGACGGGGAGATATGGAAGGAAAAAGGGGAGGCGTTTGCCCAGCTGCAGTGGGACACAATTCAGACTTACAAAAAAAAAATACAAAGATTTCACTTACTTGAGAACATTTTTTAAAACTTAAAAACACAAGGTTTCACAAGGTTTTCCCCTGGAAAAATAGTTTCTCATCAAACAAAATTCTGCTTCTTCAACGTTGCTTTACCTTATCGAGGTAAGGTATCGGTCCAGATCTAACAGTCTGTACTAAATTAATAACAGAACAATAAAACGGAGAAGTACCACTAATAAATCAAGCCTACAATTAGTACTCTCCAATTGAACCCACTTTTTAGCAAGTACATGCAAAACAAAGCTATCTATACAAACGTATATCTTTTAAACAAAAGGCATGCATGGGATTTTACGAGGGCATTATCTTACAATTGTTAGCCGTTATGGTTGAGGAGCTTGCGAATTAAAAGAATAAGTATCTTTAGGTATTTTGTACGTAAAAAAGGCGTCTATGATAATAAAGATGGTATTATGTAAGTAAAAAATATAATGTTTATTTTATGCAAAAAATTAACAATACTTATTTTGAAGGAACGGGCATCGTCCCGAAAAGATTTTAGTACGATCTACATTTATTATTTCGTTTTCATTTTAGTATAGATACTTTTAATTGAAGTGAGTGATTGATTGAACAACGCTATATTTCTTCAAAATATCCAGATCATTAGATAGAAGGGGGCTAACTGGGGGCTCAAAAGTTTAACAAAATGATAAGTGCTAGTATTTAGTAAATAAGTTTTAAAAAAACATTTTCAAATAATATTTAAAAACTAGATGAGTTAGAAGTTTAGGTACTCTGAGAAGAAACAATAATTCAGACGTCACAGTCTCTTTAAAAATTCAGACATTATCACGGTCAGATCATGACCATGTAGGTTCTATTACATTACAACTTAAAAACAGATTACATATTTTCTTGCAACTCTAGCTCCCAAACTGCTTCCTACCAGTTCCAACTAAGGCCATTGAAAAGGGAATGGCTCCAATTTGTTAAATCACGATAAATGCTTGTACTTACACTGTAGGCGTTTGTGAAATATGTTCCTTACATACACTAAGTGGACGAAAAAGGTAACACTTGAACAAGACTTGCGTGGGATGCTTAATTAGGCCTTCTTCTTGTAAGTGGCTGGACGTTATGCAGGTTTATTGTTTTATCAAATTGATGGACAGTGGTGTCACCACGGATATCGAGGTGTCACCTTGCTAATTTATTAGTATAGGCACTATAGCTTGTGGCTCAGCCTGTGCTGGTCGATCGGTCAAGATAAAGCTATGCTTTCCGCAGTTGTTTTGTGGATGCATGGTCTTCCATTTTATACCAAGACCCCTACATACCTCGATCCTAGGTGTCATTCGTAGGTTCTATTTGACAGTGGTTATGAGTACTCAGAAGCCTGACAGTCTGAAAACCAGTCTTACCAAAGGGTATTATCATATTATGTTACAAAGCAACTGGGTTGTGAAGGTCAGATAAGCAGTCGCTCCAAGAATAATACGATATCCAGCTGCATCCGGTTAGACCGGAAACCGATCCCAAAATGGTTGGTAATAAAGGTTTGTCCTTGAAATTTTTTAAATTGGACACTATGAAATTCAACTTTTCAACTAACTTGGCGTTTTAATTGGAGGCTGTAAGAGCTAGTCAACTCGAGTAGGTACTTACGTTTTTTTTTTATTATTGTTGGTGATGAGTCTTCTACATATTATGAAGCTCAACCTAGATTAAAAGTTTCTTAATTTTCTATGAAGTCAAAGCATTTGTTTAAATTATCTAGATCGCTTTTGAAGAAAAATGTGAGAGTCGGTCGGAGACAGTTAGTTGAATGTTGTCAGTTGAGTTCTTACTTTTAAACGCATTCGTGGTAACTAATTACTTAATTGTACTAATTATTATTGTATGGCATTTAAATAATGCCAGTTACAAAAATCTTAATCAATATTCCAAAGAAAATCACAGCTGTAAGCATTTTCATTACAACGCCATCTGTTAAGCACTTAACAAACCATTCACGTAACTAAGCTGCTGCAGCTCAGAAAATTTTGAGGAAAACCGTGTCCAAAAATTGTATACATACCCACAATGTAGATGGCGTTGAAAATAGAAATCTCTAAACAGAGATACCTACTTTTTCGCGACGTAATAATGTAGGTTTAACATGGCGTGAGCAACTCCTCTAACTAAGAGGAGGCTTGCTGTGGAAACATTATAATTTTGCCTATTATATTATATGTATCATCATCTGCCTAGCCTTTTCCCAACTATATTGGGGTCGGCTTCCAGTCTAACCGGATGCAGCTGAATACCAGTATTTTACATGGAGCGACTGCCTATCTGACCTCCACAACCCAGTTACTATACGATACCCCTTAGTAAGACTGGTTGTCAGACTTTCGGGCTTCTGACTACCCGTAACGACTGTCAAAGATCCACGAATGTCAGCCGGGGCCGGGACCAACAGCATACCGTGCTCTCCGAGTACGGAGGGGTCACGGTATGTAAAGATGGTCACCCATCCACAGACCAACCGCGGCGATCGACCTGTGCGGCTGTTATTATTTAGCCTATTATATTATTATGTATATCTATATATCTAAACATATTATCAATAAGTCGCTTTTCGTGTCTGTCGAGTTCTTCTTCTAAACTACGCAAAGGATTTTGATGCAGATTTCACCATCACTTACCTACATTATTACTTTTTTTTTACGAAATGTTATGTAGGAGGTATAATACATTATTTATTATAATACATTGCGTGGCTCCAAAGGCTGCCAAACTTAAATGGGACTGAGCAGGACATGACATGTCTGTGTCTGCTGCATGCTGGATAAACTGTGGGGCCAAATAGCACAGAATTGGTGCCCTAAGACAGTGAGGTGGGTCCACGTAGGAGATGGCGGGACGAGCTGGATAGGCTCCGTCAAAACTGGAAGGAGAACACCCGTGCTCCCGAAAGATGGAA
Source organism: Oligia latruncula (assembly GCA_948474745.1). Lineage (NCBI taxonomy): Eukaryota > Metazoa > Arthropoda > Insecta > Lepidoptera > Noctuidae > Oligia > Oligia latruncula. Next base: position 10,894,911 of record OX419707.1, on the reverse strand, counting down.
GTAGTGAATCGAGGCCAAGAGTGGGACAGCGTAGACTGGTAAAAAAAAGTTATACCATAACCATACCATAATCAGCCTATAATGTTCCCACTGCTGGGACACAGGCCTCCTCTCAATGAGAGGGAGTGGGCCGTAATCCACCACGCGGGCCCAGTGCGGGTTGGTGGATGTCACATGTCTTCGAATTTTTGGTTCTAGGACATGCCGGTTTCCTCACGATGTTTTCCTTCACCGTTTGGAGAGCAGTGGTGATGAAATAATTTACACAAAGTAAAGCGCCTGTCTGGGTTTGAACCTATGACCTACAACTCGTAATTCGTGTCCGTGACCACTGGGCCACCACTGCTCTAAAAAAAAGCTCTAAAAAAAAAAAAAGAAATGATGTTTTGTTAAGCTGCGAAAACCCTACGTCGCAGGGGTGGGTCGCTAGTAATAAATAATAATAGCTAGTTTTAGTTATAATAGTGTAGGCAATAATTAGTAGGGTGACTTATGTAGTTCGTGCGAAACGAGAGACAAAAACTTGAATATCCAAAACGAATGTGTTCGATGACTGCGTCACGACTTCACAAGTTAGACTTTTTTATTTTGGGTATTCTTTTGAGTATGTCATTAAAGGTTACATATTACATAATTATACAAGTTAGTTTGGACGCCTTAGTAAACAAGTACCTACTGGTGAGCCACGGGTTTTCCCAACGTAATCAATAAGGAAATTACAATCAAAATTAAAATATTATTAGCCTTTTGACAAGAACATTAGCTATTAATTTTGTTATGCTTGTATTATCGTTAGTAGTTATTACAAATATAACATTTTAGGTATAGGTAATGGGTATTAGTTATTTATGCAATTGTTGTTTACTAAGGGGTATTAAAACACGAATGTGGAATTATCACACGAGGCGAAGCCGAGTCATATCAAATGAGTGTATGAATACCTAAATACATATGTACAGTTGCATACAAGACTTCATCTACACCCATGTTATGAATCCTCTAGGTATGAGTAAGTTTCTGAAACCATAGGGTGCTGTACAGTGTTGTAAGAACTCTATGAAAACTCAGATACGAGTATCAAAACTTAATATCACTCATTTTTGTAAACAACAAAGTAATAAATTTTTGCAATACTAATATCGAACAAAAAAACGACATGAATTCGAATAGGTAACCAATAAGTTTTTTTTTTCAAAGGCTTTGTAGTAGTTCTTTTTTTGAAATGAGAATGTGGCGGTTTGATAAGTAAGGAAGGGGTCGGAAAAGCAAAGGAGTTGCTTAGTGAAATTTAGTACAACATTATAACACTCGTTTGGATGATATTATGGTAACTATGACACTGGTTGTTTTAATGTTGGCAATAAGCTACCTAACTGTTTCAGAAACTTTTATAGAGGGATTATAGCATGGGTGGTGTAGATAACACGTAGGTACATTATGATACATGTGTGCTACATTGATCAATACACACGCGTTTCATACGACGTTTTTTTTAACACACTTGCGAGGAAAAAAAACAGACTTGTATTGTTGAAAATGATTTTTTTTTGTTGAAAATGAAAATGAAAATTGAAAATGACGTGCTGGTTTTGTTTTCCCGCGCGCCGCCGTGCTAGCCAGCACTAGCGATGCGCGCGCAAGTGTAAATAAACGCCAACCGCACAGTTCTGGGTATTTAAAAAAACCTTTCAAAGATAAACCACAGATAAACATTGATGGGCCATTAAAATCACGTGTTTCTCACGTTTTGTTTATTTGGGTCGGTCATTCTGGTACATTGCACCTTGATGCAACTTTCACAATGAAAGGTTACACTGAAAGCTAAGCGAAGGAGAAAACTGCCAGTAGTGGTTAAGCGTTTATTTGGAACTAGCTTCCGTTCGCGGTTTCGCCCAGTGGAATGTCGATAAAAATCCTATGTCCTTCCCCAGGGTTCAAAATATCCCCATGCCAAATTTTATCAAAATCGGTCGAAAATTCAGACTTTTAAGTACCTACGTAAAACAGGCATATTTCAACTATCTAATCTTTAATACTGGCAATGCTACATAGTTATTGGTATTCTGTAAAGGAGAAACCATAAAATCCATTACTAGGTACTAATAGTATGCGGAACATACTATCCTAACTACCCCACAGGAACAACACAACCCACAGAACAATGAATTACTAATAGGAAAATTCAAATGACAAATAGCTTAGCACATCATTCAGTATGCTCAGCCTTGACGGTAAAACCCGAAGTGACAGCACTGAGTTTTAACCAGCCCCTATGTGCTCAATAACGTGAGATGTGGATAACGGGGTTCGAAAGTGGAGTTTACATCGAATCAGCAGGGTACTTGCGTAACACACTATCAGTAGCAATGGGTTTCATTTTGACAGTTCAAGAACATTCATTGCGTTATTTGCGTGGTTGAGCGGACACATTTTTCGAACATATGGAACAATGGATTAGAAATAGGTATGCTTAGAAATGATTCAAATTGAGAGTAATAGTGTGTTAGGCAATTAAGGTGCTGGTTGACACTGTCAACCAGCACCTTAATTGCGTAACATAAAAATAATGCGTAAGTCAAATAAACTTATGCGTCAAAAATAATGCGTAAGTCAAATAAACTTATGCGTAAAAAATAATGCGTAAGTCAAATAAACTTTTTAAATACACTGTCAACTTGACAGTGTATTTAAAAAGTTTATTTGACTGTAAGTAATTAACTGAGGTGCTTGAGGCTATAATAATAACACCCGTACGGGTTTATCTAAGGTTAAGCTACGCTTGCCGCGGTCGGTTCGTGGATGGGTGACCGAGACCCCTCCGTGCGTGGTTAAACCATAAGTCACGCAGTCATTCGTAGATCTTCGACAGTCGTTACGGGTAAACGTGTTAGCCAGTAGGTACTTAGGTCAGATAGGCGGTCGCTGGATGTAAAATACTGGAATTCAGCTGCATCCGGTTAGACTGGAAGCCGACCCCAACATAATTGGGAAAGGGCTAGGCAGATTGATTTGACTGTACCTAAGTAACCAGTGCATTTGCAGGGCAGCCTCTTCTCATACACACAAGAGATTACCAAGTCCGAGTTTGTTTACCTTATTGGAAAGTGTTGTCAAATTGTAGCAGGCTGCAAGTTGACCACATTTCGCTTAGGTCTAGCTATATTACCATACACTTATTTCTACGTCCTAACTTATTTTGCATACCATACAGCATCCCTAAACGTCAAGTACTGAGAATAACGTCACAACCGAAAGGAAATAAACATTTCTCAACTTCCCATACATGTATGAAGCTGTGTAGAGAGCAGTGGTGGCCCAGTGGTCACGGACACGACTTACGAGTTGTAAGTCGTAGGTTCGAACCCAGACAGGCGCTATACTTTGTGTAAATTATTTCACCACCACTACTCTCAAAACGGTGAAGGAAAACATCGTGAGGAAACCGGCATGTCCTAGAACCAAAAATTCGAAGACATGTGACATCCACCAACCCGCACTGGGCCCGCGTGGTGGATTACGGCCCACTCCCTCTCATTGAGAGGAGGCCTGTGTCCCAGCAGTGGGAACATTATAGGCTGATTATGGTATGGTTATGGTATAAAGCTGTAGGTAACTCTAATCCTTGATGTTTCTAATGGGTGGCGCAAAAGTAATGTCATAATGTGAATGTGACTTAATTTTTGCAGATGGCGCCAAATATTACTGCGCTTTGACATTTATGTTGTAGAAATGTAGACATATAGAGAATTAGTTGTCAACAAGCCATGGAGCGATACACACCTCAAGAACATGTAATTAATGTTACTGCTTATTTGACAAATTTTCAATCTGTTTTAACGCAGCGTGAATTTCGTCGTCGTTTTCCTTGTCGTCGTGTTCCACGTGCTCGGACAATTAAGCGTTTAGCTTTTTTTTTTCGCTTCGTCCACTACAGATCTAGCAAGACGTGGCCAATTTGGACCCAGATATTTTGCGAGCAACAATTCAAAACGATGCATAACGTAAAAAAAACGAGCGCAATTAATAGCCCGCGAAATTATTTTTTTTTACGTTTTTTGCAATTTGCTGGTCAGTATTAAGTTGTACGTTGATTAAAATATGATTCGCGGCAGTAACAAATATGTATTTACAGAATTATAATAATTAAAGTCATCAACACAACTCTCTAAGACCAAGTAATCCCCAAGAATTACTATTTCATGAAATCTTGACATTTGGGGATTATACTAACTTAACAAGTTGTATTACTGATTGTAATGATTATAATTCTGTAAATACATATTTGTTACGACCGCGAATCATATTTTAATCAAAGTAGGTACTGACCAGCAAATTGCAAAAAACGTAAGAAAATTTGAATTTCGCGGGCTACCTTAGAGCTTCCCTCTTAATGTCATGAATTTTTACCGACTTCAAAAAAAAGGAGGTTATCAATTCGATACGTATATATGTAATATTATTGGAATTGCATTATATTCACATATGACAGTCTATTAGGGCTTCCAAACAAATATACAAAATTTTATAGACGTATGTATGTTTGTCCACGCATATCTCCGTAACTATTAATCGGATCGTGACCATTCTTTTTTTATTGGCTTACATTTACTTCAACTTAGGGAACAGTGCAAGTTTCATCAAAATCGATTCAGTAATTTTCAAGATATGGACTAAGACGTGAAAGTGTGACGGCCTTGCTTATTGATAGGTACGAGCTACGGGTGTAGTGTCAAAGCGAAAACGTCTCAAAACCTTGGTCAAATTCTAGTGCAACAACTAAAAATTACCAAATAAAAAGTAATTTAAAAAATTAAACCGACTTCAAAAATAAATGAACTCAAAATTATGAAATAACTTTAATTTCGGAAGTCGGTGGCAAAAAACTAAAACTAAAATACAGATCCCAAGACACCGACTTCCGAAATTAAAGTTATTTCATAATTTTGAGTTCATTTATTTTTGAAGTCGGTTTAATTTTTTTAAATTACTTTTTATACACTTTCAAATAAACTTTTCATGAAAACAGAATCCAATTTTTTTCCATTTCTAACAAAATGGCAGCCCATTCAAATTATGACATTATTTTTGCGCCTGTACTTGTTTAGTTTTAGAAACGTTCACATAACGCTGTTTAGCCTTGATTCTTGATTGAACGGCCGCAGTGAAGGCCATCTTGAATATGACATAACATCGGGCATGACTTTATGGTGTCAAATAACGCTCTCTAGGAAAACACCAATTTAATTTCATTACATAACGTTTCAGTGACGTCATTCGACGGTAAATATCGGATGCTATGTGATGGCTTCCGCAGTCTTAGGAAAGCCTAGCATTACAAACCAGATGGCAAAATACTTTGATTTTACTAAATGTTTAAAGACCAAGGGACACTGTCTTTTAACTGCTAGGGGAATAGAATAGAATATAATAGAATACTCTGGGGAGTTACTAGTTAGGCTGCATCATTCCACTGTTGGGCAAAACGCCTCCGGCTTGGATAAGTAGCGTGTTGCATATTATCCTTTCACCTTTTTATCGCACCATTTTGTTACTTTTCTCTAAAGTAACAAAATGATGGCCCCTCTTAGACTCTTCCCGAGGGCCCGTGGCTAAACAATAACAGCCGCACAGGTCGATCGATCACGTTAAGCTACGCTTGCCACGGTTGGTCTGTAGATGGGTGACCATTTTTACATACCGTGACCCCTCCGTGTCTCGGAAACCACGTTAAGCCGTTGGTCCCGGCTGTCATTCGTGGATCTTTGACAGTCGTTACTAGTAGTCAGAAGCCCGAAAGTTTGACAACCAGTCTTACCAAGGGATATCGTATGACCCAGTAACTGGGTTGTGGAGGTCAGTTATGCAGTCGTTTCATATCGTTTCATTCAAAATACTGGTATTCAGCTGACCCCAAATTAGAAAAAGGCTAGGCAGATGATATAACTAAAACGATAAAAGCATAGTAGCAGATAAAAAAAAAATAAAGATATTGACATCGAAACCAATAAATTATTAGGTACAGCCAGACACCACGGAACCTGGTTAAACCATGACGAATTTAAACTCGAAGTACAAAGAATTTCGTACGGAAAATACACACAAAATCATCCAAAATAGTCATTGCTGCATACTTAAAATTACTATATCCTAAATAAAATAAGCAAAAAGTGAGAATAATCAAATCTGTTATCCAAAACTTGTTTTTGAAGGTCAAAACGTAACAGAAATCAAATATCATACCTAGTGCATAAATCCAATATCAAATATATTTAGCAGGATGACAAAAAACCTTATCTCTATCGCACGTGTCGTACAAAACATCCAAAATGGCTGCTTCGATGGCAAAAAATTCGAGGCTCAAACTTCTATTCGTCTTCTTCTATTCGTATCAGCGGTACAGTTTGGGCTCAGTAGTTGGTGGTCACATTCATTGCGATGTCAGGCGTTGTTCAGACGCCCAGAGGACACGGTGGAGCACACGGTGGAGGTCTGCCCCGCTTGGGCGGAGCACCGCCGTGTCCTCGTAGAGGCGACCGGCAGCGGCGGCGACCTCTCGCGCCCGGCCCTGGTGCAAGCCATGGTCCGGGGCGAGAGGGAGTGGGAGGCAGTCACCTCCTTCTGCGAAGCAGTCATGCTAGCGAAGGAGGTGGCGGGACGGCTCAGGGAGAGAGCCTCCCGTCCCAGCCGCCGCGGGAGACGCTCCGGGCGTCGGGAGCCGCGCGACGACTCCCGGCCACCGTAGGCGCGGGCCTGCAGGCGGAGAGTAATGGGTAGCTCACCGTCCGATCAGGACCAGGCCCGTGCCGGACGGCGCGTACGTGTTCCACTCGCGCCTCAAAGAGATGTCAGCATGATCTGAAGGGGCCCGTGAGGGCCGAAGCCTGCCGGGTCAGCGGGATTGTCCGAAAGGGTTATATTAAGGGGAACATAAAGGGCTAAGGAAGGAACACGGGTGGGTTTTAGTCAGTAAGAGTCTGACACTCTCTTCCGCTCCGCCCAGAGCGGGAGGGGTCATTTGATGACTTTACACCCAAAAAAAAAAACCTGGCCAAGTGCGAGTCGGACTCGCACACGAAGGGTTCCGTACCACAAGGCAAAAACGCCGAAAAGAACACGTTTGTTGTATGGGAGCCCCCCTTAAATATTTATGTTATTTTGTTTTTAGTATTTGTTGTTATAGCGTCAACAGAAATACATAATTTGTGAAAATTTCAACTGTCTAGCTACCGCGGTTCTTGAGATACAGCCTGGTGACAGACAGACGGACGAACGGACAGCGAAGTCTTAGTAATAGGGTTCCGTTTTTACCCTTTGGGTATAACGGAACCCTAAACATTTACCACCATTAGAGACTAACCACCTTTTCACACCAGGGGACAGTTTCCCGTATTTTTAGAATGTTCGCAATATTTTTCAGTGGATCTGTCAAAAATAACTCTTCAGTTCTTTCACGTCGTTATTCATGGTGTAGTTGATTTTGAATCAATGTCGAACTCAGTGTTCTTTATTGTTGTTATTACAATACAAAGTTAAAATAAGGTTTTTTTTCTTTTTTGCAACTGAGCCGATGTCGACTATCCTGCCACAGCGTCATGTGGAGTCATGTGGATGTGGTGTGTATTTTTTACTTCAACTTACATTTTAGTCACAAACGCGATTTCTGAGCATGGAGTCCTGGATTCGACTCCTAGGTGGAGCAAACTGTAATTGGGTTTTCCATTAGGAAGAATTGTTTATTTTTTTTAATCCGCACATACAAGACTCACATTCCAAAAACCAAAACCTACATTAGGAAATTCTCAGTAGTAACCCGGAGTTTGGAAGTTGGCGGAATGATGTCCCAGTACCTACCTCAGAAAGCAAGATAAGCCGTTGATCCCGCGCCTGATCTCTCTCCGGTCGTGTCGGATTGCCGTCCCATCGAACTATGTGAGTGACGGAAGAGGGACTGCACCTGTCTTTACGCTCACACTTGTGCACTATAATATCTGCTGTGTTGATGGCTAGTCTCCATTTGGAGTGGTCGCCATGACCAAAATTCATCCAGGAGGTCCAACTTGGTCTACTTGACAGCACATCAGCAATCTGTTCAATGTTGCAGGTGACCAAAGGTGGCGGTAATCCTTCCACGATTACCGTCGGCATTTTACCAATCGTTAGCTAAAACCATACTCAATTTCCGATAATCGCTAAATTAATGGTTGTAAACACAATGATTATCAATCTTAGTACAACTAGAAAATTATAAACGCAGCGTTAAAAACATTAATGGAAACGGTCTTCATGCGTATTATCGCAAAATAAATCAAGTTGAAGTGTGGGTTTTTTGCAATCGGAAGGTAGGTATGTAAAATATCTGACTTAATTCTTTGTTGGTTTATTCTTTTTTTTGAGAGGTAGCCGCTGAGCCCTTGTTTGAATGGGTAATTCCAAAATGAATTAGAAAATTATTATGTCAATGATGAAGGTTCGGCGGGTGACGCCGGGAGGAGGACTGACCTTATTGGTGATGTACTTCGGAGAGGTCAGGTGCGTAGTACAAGACGACCGACGTAACTTGGCAGGCCTGAACATAGGAACTAAGAACTTTCGCGCATGTTCTCTCACTCGCACTCGCCTCATGTCACCATTTGGTTCCTAAAAATCTTACTGCGCAGCCTTTACGTCGGTCGTACTGTACTCGCAACCGGCGTGTATGACCAGATGTATGAACGTAAACAAAGCAAAAGTATGTAAGGATAATACAACGTGTTTTTTTTTTATCCGGATTTAGATGGACATAGTATTTAATACTTTTATTTACTTAAAGGAGTAGGGTAGGAGTTGTGTAGGAGTAGGGTAGAAGTAGGGTAGGAGTAAGGGGTAGGAGTAGGTTAGGAGTAGGGTAGGGGTAGGGTAAGGTAAGGGGTAGGACACCACGCGAACGAAGTAGCGCCGGGCAGCTAGAAATAATTTATATGGCAAAACAACGTTTGCCAGGTCAGCTAGGTAGTTAATAAATAAAGGAAAGAATAATAATTTACTGACATTCCACGTCAATCCGTAACTTCAAGAAAAAATGCTACTTACAAGGATTTTTTGGCGCCTGGAGGGTTTGTTAACAAAGAGATTTAAGATAAGTAAATAATTTAATGTCTTTGGTTGTTAGTAAACATTTGGGAAATAGTCACAGAAATGATATTGACAAAGGAAGATGGCAACGTTAGTTCCGATTTTAGCCTTCAAAATATTAAGGTATTAACGACCTTGATGACGTGAACCAATTAATATCTCAACAGTTTAACAATTACTGCTGTATTCATTACTACACAATGGTAATAATTTTGTAATAATGTAAATAATCAACATAAGTGTGGGAGAAAAAAGGACGCATTGTGTTTGAACTTTATGTTCTGACGACTTGTTCCGACCGTGGCTTTGCTCCTCATATTTTGCATGCATAAGAGTCCTTACTTAAAGACACGGGTTCCCGGGAAAGACAAGCTGGTACCGATCTGTGAAAGAAAGAAAGAAAGAAAAGAAACTTATGTATTAGGTACTTAAAGAAACAGGTGAAACATTGTGACCGTTTCTTTCCGTAGATAAACAACTTGGGGTGGCCTCACTTTTCATATTTCAGTTGACAAGTCATTCTGTTACACATGTCAACACCTACTACGTGACATCTCCATTATTCCCTTTTTAATACTAGCAACTAGCAAAGTATTTTCAAACCTATGAATAGAGCAACATTACTTAGGTTAAGCAATCGAACCACAGAATTGAAAAACAAAATATGTTTTACGGGTGCCGCCAATCTGTGGTTTAGTTGCAAAAGTGGAACGGACAAACACGCTTTCGCATTTTGTATGCTATCCATACACGAATTAGCTTCAACCACAAACAACTGTTTCCATTTTAACAAACGTCATTCTACAATCACAAATCTTATCTCAATCTGCGTAGCCTTTTCTTTTGCGGTTGGCTTCCAGTCTAACCAGATGCAGCTGTATACCAGTATTTACATAGAGCGACTGCCTATTTGACCTCTACAAGTCAGTTACTGGATAACACGATAGCCCTTGGTATAAGGCCAGGCTTTCGGGCTTCCACCGACCGTAACGACTGTCAAAAATCTACGAATGACAGCCGGGGCGAACGTAATAACGTGCTATCCGAGGCATAGAGGGGTCTCGGTTTGTAATGGATGGTCACCCATCCAAGAACCAACCGCAACAAACGTAGCTTAACCTTCGATCGACCCGTGCAGTTGTTATTGTTTAGCTAGGAATCTCATCTAGAAGCGCTAAAAATGCATTCGGTAAATTTCCTGTCAAAAAGTAACAAAAAAACACCCACTCGCAAGTATAATTTATTAATAAATAAATAAATATCGTACGTAGAATCATCTGAAACAATCACGTTTGCACTTGAGATATTTGCATAATGCTTAGCTTGAAGGTCAAGGGCATATTTCGGATTTGGAAAAACTCATTTTTTGCTCTTGGTTTGATCTAAAAGGAGGTTTTGTTGTGTTATTTTTTTAAGAATCAGCAATTCCTAGGTACGTTTTTTAGAACAAGCCGGTATTTTACGAGTTTTGTGCATGGCGCCTAGTTATTTATTTGAAAAGAGATGAATATATTTAAATAACAAAGGATTCACAACTTCTACTTATACAATTTTGAGGTCTTTGAACTTTAGAGTAATTTTTTACTTTGTAACGTCGTCAAGTCGTCACTTTGTTTTTCTTCACAACAAATTATTGTAACTATATTGTTCCGTTGCAAAAGAGCGAAGTAAGTATGTAGGTAGGTAGTTGAGATACGTTGAAAGCCTGAAGGCGAATTCCGTAATTAAAACCATTCAAAATCTAGTCGCAATCTCATCTCAGCGACAACCAATGGCAAAAACTTGTCAAAAATGTAGGCAAATTAGAGTAAGTATTTTTGACAGATGAAACTGAGATCAGACGGTGAACGTTCTAAAAATTACGAGAATTGCCCCACAAAATCAGTGGAAATATCGTTTTAAAAATGTGACCGTTTTTATTACAATAAAAGTTATGAAAATTAAGGTAATTGGTGACCAATCAATTAAGTATCAGAAGATTGAGTTATCGTTAGGCCAAATTAGTCACCGGACGTGCTGTGATTGATTTACAACCAGTAAACAAGAGCGCAAAAAGCATGGAAAAAACCCCAGTAAGTTGTTGAATTACCAGTTATCATTCACGTGTCTAAACTCACTTGCGTGCTTGCAACAGACGATTTTGGATGAATCAAGAAAGCCCCTAACGTTTGCGAAATAATGGGGTAATAGCCTAACACACATTGACATGAAATAACAATTGATCGCAATTCCTCTCATTTTGACAGCCACGTTCATTGCGTTATTATATAAAAACGTAACCAAAAAAAGAAAGAATAACTGGAACTAAAATAAAATTGATTTGACATTTTAAAATATATAAATATTTTAAAAGCTTGAGGCACTGATGTGCGGTATCCGCTAAACAGGTGTACCTACTAAACAATATCTGTGCCTCACTCGTTTAAAATTTACATAAGTATATTTTAAAGGATGGTATTTAAAAGTACTTCAATTTATTCCCATTTCATTTACCTAATTTTGCCTGTGTTCCACCAAATATACTGAATGTGCACCAAAATATGTTCATTAAAATATGTCATAACGAGCATCTATTTAACAACTGTTGCAAATTTGTAAAAATAGTAATACACCTAATTTTAAAAACAAGCATTTATTTTTTTAGTTTTACTTCAGATAATGCACTGCAAAATGTATTTGAATCAAACACCAATTAATGTCCAAATTCGGTTCTCGATAGCCTGTTAAAAATAATCTCTTTTTCCATATTTTTTTTCTTTAAAATTTAGTCGTTTCTGGCACTCGCCGGCCGCTGCCGCGGCACCGCTCGCTTCGCTCGCTCGGCTCGTGCGTAGGAGGTCACAGTTTTAACCTAACCTAACCTAAGCATTTTTTTTTAAATAATTTACCTCGTAACTAATTCGGTTCTCGATAATGTCCATTTCAAAAAAATTAAAATAGTAAGTTACAAATATTTTGTAATATTTGGTGCACGATCAGTATTTTTCGGGGAAGATCAATATTTTAGAAATGCATACATAGATGTACCTTTAGATTTTTGGTGAACACAAAAATATTATCCTATTTTAAAATGTCACTTAAATTATTATTTTCTTTTTAGTTCGCATTATTCTTTCTTTTTTTAGTTACGTTTTTATTTAAATAAAAGTTTTATTTCAAAAACTTTTTTTTATTTAAGGAAATCGGTGGCAGAAAATGTCAAAAGCCCAGGACATCGATTTCCGAAATCAAAACGGGTCAAATAATCGGATACTATAGGAATAGGTGCTAATTTTGTGGAACTAAGAGAGAAGAATAATTCTGAAACCATTTTATCGGGGGGCACGGTAGTGCCCCCGCCAAGTCGAGCGTTTCATTACTTTTTAGAGATAAACAAGCAGCTCCATTGAGACTTGGCTAGTTTTTTACAGAATGTTTTTGGTGGGATCATTATTTCTCTTAGTCAATCCAGCTATCACGAAGATAGCATTATACCAAATAGATGAGCAACAAACAACTGAAAGTCGCAGGAGCAACAAAACTTAAAACGCGACATACTCGTAGATCAACCAGTTCTCCATCAGATGTCTTCTGAATTCTATTGTAGGATAAGCTAAACAGCCTATAATAATTTTCCCACTGCTGAGAATCTCCAAAAATTAAACCTAGTTTTTTTTTTTATATGTATTGGAGGGGCCCACGAGGGGCCCTCGGCTAAATAATAACAGCCGCACAGGTCGATCGATCAGGTTATGCTAGGCTTGCCGCAGGTGTTCTGTGGATGGGTGACCATCTTTACATACCCGAGACCCCAACCAACGGCTTAACGTGTTTTCCAAGGCACGGATCCTCGGAAAGCACGTTAAGCCGTTGGTCCCGCGGCTGTCATTCGTAGATCTTTGAGAGTCGTTACGGGTAGTCAGAAACCCGAAAGTCAAATCAGTCTTACCAAGGGGTATCGTATTACCCAGTAACTGGGTTGTGGAGGTCAGATAGGCAGTCCCTCGGCATGTAAAATACTGGAATTCAGCTGCATCCGGTTAGACCGGAAGCCGTCCCGACATAGTTGGGAAAAGGCTAGGCAGATGATGATGTATTGGCAAAGCAAAAAGTATAATAAAATTTAGGACACGAATTATTTATTTATTTATTTGGGACAAACCAACAGTAACACATTATATCTGCGCAAATAATATAAACAAAGATATTATATAAATGTGAAACTCACACCGTTATTAATTAATTTTTAAATAAGCAATTTTAAAAATATGCTATTAAGAAATATACCAATAGAGAGGCTCTAGCATACCCAACAGTATAATAGATGGTGCTTAGATCCGTGTCGTACAAAATCGGCTTTAGAAATAACCAATAAATGACTTCTCAATATTTTATTCTTAAATTAATTTAATTGACGACCAACGAAGCATTTTTTGTTTCGGCTCATATGTAAAGACTACAAGTTAACTTGGTATCTACACATCTGCTATACAAAACATTTTACAAAATGGACAAGAATACCCGTTTCAAGCTTCTTCGCGTAACTACTCCACTCGTTAGTAAGTATAACACGTATCATCAACAAGGAAATTGGACTTTAGAACATCACTGATACACTTAGATTTCATTGTGCATGCTTATTATATAAATTTATATAAATTAGTCACGTTCCCGTTTCGCATTATAATTGTTCAGTGTATTGCGAGACTTTCTTGAGATCACAATGAAATCCGTCGCGTTGGTGTTACTTCTTATCAGTGTATGTCATTGTCAGGTCTCAATTAATGATTTCAGTGATAATCTCTGGATTCCTAGCATAAAACTATTGTATTACATACAGAAGGAAACTAACGGAGATGTAGCAATATCACCGTTCGGAATATGGTCTTTGATGACCGGTATTGCCTTTGGAGCGACGGGCAACAGCTACAATGAACTGGCGAGGGCATTTATCCTGCCGCAGAACCAGAATACCTTAGTTGGAGGATACAGGGACGTAACAAATACTGTACTAGCACAAGGAGATAATGGTGTCAGACTCGTGAGCAAAAATTTCGTGTTTTTGGACAACGATTTCACAGTGTACCCAGACTTCAGATCATCTTTGCAAAACGATTTTGGAGCCTCACTGAAGGTTCTCGATTTCGACGACCCCAACTCGGCCCTTATTGCTAACACATACATTGAAAAGTCAGGCGGACAAGTCTCCAATGTATTGAGTTCAGACGATTTCCGTGAATCGCAAATGATTTTAACAAACGTGATTTCATTCAAAGGATTGTGGGCATCACCTTTCAACGAAACTGACACAGTGTTGGAACAGTTCTACGATGAAGATAAGAAAGTAGCGGGTATGGTGAATATGATGTTCCAAAAAGGAATGTTTGCCTTCTCAAATATGCAGGCCTTGAAGGCATTTGTTGTTGAACTGCCTTACGGAACAAATGGCAAATACTCCATGATAGTCATCCTGCCTTATCCTTCAGTGAGAATCGCTGAAATGTACAAAAACTTCGTCCAAGTCAGTTTGAAAGATATCTTCAAGAGATTGCAAGATGACGTCGACAAATTCGGAATGAAAGATGTGGACGTGAAATTGCCGAGGTTCCGTATAAGCACGAATATTATGTTAAACAAGCCGTTGAGTAACATGGGTGTTTACGACATTTTCGAACCAGACCGGGCAAGTTTCCAGCGAGTTTCAAAGGATAATATTTTTGTGTCTGCTATAGTACATAAAGCTGATATTGAAGTAACCGAAACAGGAACTGTGGCATCCGCTGTTACGACAGCCACTTTCTCTGACAGAATAGCAGCACCACAATTTCATGCAAATCGGCCATTTATCTACTTTATTATGGAAAAAACAACCACGACTGTGATATTCAGTGGCGTTTATTCTAAACCTACAGTTTATTAATAAAAGTATCTCAAGATTGTTCGCAACAAAGATCAACATCATCATCAGTCCAGTGCCACACAGGATTTCAATGATAATTATATCAAATTAAAGCTGACATCATAAGCTTTCGAATGACATAAATGATTTTTATAATTTCCATTCATAATTTTAGTTGTATCAATGTATGTGTGCGCCGACAAGGCTTGAGTCGATTTGGTTGCTCGCTAGTGTATATCTTAAATCTAAACTCTACGAAAAATAGTTAAGTCTATTCTTTCTCTTTTTCTGCAAAATTTGTGTTCTTTAGATTATCAATCGCCAAAGCATAAGGTTCAAAGATGATTGGGAAAATTTGACAGTTTCGGGTAGCTTGATGTGCTGGAATCTGTACAAACTGTAATATAAAATGTTTAGACCTTTATACAAGTATCTTGCCTATGCGTATGAAGCTTCATTAAAATCGATTCATTTATTTCGAAAAATAAGGGCTTGAAAGTTGGTATGAAAAGCCTTACGGCGTAAACGCTCATAAAAATATTTATTATTATAGAGATAATATTTACATAATCTATGCTAATATTTAAAATAATTATAATATGTACATTTATATGAAAAAATAAGCAAAACGATCATAGTGCATCAAAAAATTCGTCCGCATCGCTGTCAACAGGAACAGTGTCCAAAAGGCTGGCAGCATTACCACGTTGTATGGCAATGCTAATTCTTTGACCAAGAAATAGGCCAGCCCTCTGGTCACGTGAAGAGTCGACTAACCGCTTGGCGATATCTCGAAAAATCAAGTGGGCACTCGGACCCCATGGTCCTAGTGTATTATGGATAAAAATTCTTTAGTCTTTACTACACAGAACGAGGTTCTAACGTCATAAAATAATGTTGCCTCAGCCTGACTCACTGATTAAAACAACAAATACAATAAAAAAACTACACTGCCGTGACCATACAAATTGGTCATCATTTAGTCACGACGTACCTACGTTACAGCGTATCTCTTTGGCATGACTTGCTTTTAGGTTTAAATCCATTGCTTATCCTCAGGCCCTCTTTTCCATTAAGCTCTCTGGGCAAGTGCCTAGGGCCCCGCGATCTTCGGGCGGCCATTGAACCCAATTTTTTTTTATAATTCTTAGATATCGATAGGTACCTTTTTTTTTTTTTTCGGGGGGAAAATCCTCATGGGTGTCCGCCGCCCTGGGGCGGGCGGCGGGGTCTGTCAGACTCTTACTGACTAAAAACCACCCCGGCGTTCCCTTCCTGTACCCATTGCCGGGGGTACGGGTATCGCTTGCGCATTCGTCCGCGCCCCCAGCAGGTATTGGCCCGCCAGATGTTTGTAGGCGGGCCCCGTCACCCTCTGCGGCCATCACCCAGCGGCCGCAGGAACTCCAACTACGAGGCGCGCGTGGAACACAACGCCGCCGCCTCAAGGCCTGTTTCTGATCGGGCAACAGACGCCCCTAGTCTGTCACCCGCAGGCCGCGCTCTATGGTGGCCGGAGATCGTCCGCCACCCTGCGACGCCCGGTGCGTCTGCTGCGGGCCGGGAGAGAGGTAAGAGCTTCTCTCTCCCTTTCCGCCGCCTCCTTTGCCGACATTACGTCCTCACAAAAGGAGGCGACGGCCGTCCAGCCGCTCTCGCTGTCGACCATGCATGAAATGACGGCCGGAAGCGAGAGGTCGCCCGCAGCATCTACTGCCGCGACTAAGTCACGGCGCTGCACTGCCCAAGCTGGGCACTCCTCCAACGTGTGCAGCACCGTGTCCTCGCGGCAGCTGTCACAGTGGTGACATTCGAGGGTCGGCTCCCGGCCTATCCGACACAAGTACTTCCCGAAACACCCATGTCCGGTAAGCACCTGCGTCAGCCGGAAGCTGAGGGCGCCGTGGCGTCTCTCCAGCCACTCCTTCATCACGGGTCTTACGTCTTACCGCCGCTATCGCGGCGTGCCCTGATCGATAGGTACCTATCACGTCTATAGTAGTATAGGAGTATCGCTAGCTAATTTATTTTGTCCTTGTATATTATCATCTTTCACATCAACCAGCCATCGTTTCTTTGGTTTTCTGCTACTCATATAGCCATCCAAATTCATACTCCTCTGTATACGGTGTGACCGGGTTTTCAAGACCAAGTTTTGCTAGTCATCAGAGCGCTCACGAAAGGAAAGAGAAATAGTCGGGGTCACTGCCGCCGGATACGGTGAAGAGGACTATAGGACATGTTCTACAGTGTGAGTCTTCATAATGTGCACATATCGAAATGAGGGAAACTAAGCTTAATTTTATCGACGGAAAAAATATTTTAAAAAATATAAAAAAAAAATTGTAGCCTTTTTAAAATTCTTGTTCGCTGCTGTGACCCCTGTGTAAACAATCGCCCTCAATTGAGAATTATGTTTTTTTTTAACAAATTTTTTTTATCAATTTTTACAATAATTGTAAAATTACTCAATAAAAGTCCCGATTACCTACCTACCCTTTTTTTTATTACCGACTTCAAAAAAAGGAGGTTATCAATTCGATACGTATGTATGTAATATTATTGGATTTGCATTATATTCACATATGATGATCTATTAGGGCTTCCAAACAAATATACAAAATTTCATAGACGTATGTATGTATGTATGTATGTATGTATGTTTGTCCACGCATATCTCCGGAACTATTAATCGGATCGTGACCATTTTTTTTTTATTGGCTTACATTTTCTTCAACTTAGGGAACAGTGCAAGTTTCATCAAGATCGATTCAGTAATTTTCAAGATATGGACTAATACGTGTAAGTGTGACGGCCTGGCTTATTGATAAGAGCTACGGGTGTAGTGTCAAAGGGAAAACATCTCAAAACCTTGGTCAAATACTAGTGCAAAAACTAAAAATTACGAAATAAAAAGTAATTTAAAAAAATTAAACCGACTTCAAAAAGAAATTAACTCAAAATTATGAAATAACTTTAATTTCGGAAGTCGGTGGCATAAAACTAAAATACAGATCCCAAGACACCGACTTCCGAAATTAAAGTTATTTCATAATTTTGAGTTAATTTCTTTTTGAAGTCGGTTTAATTTTTTTAAATTACTTTTTTTACTTTAAATTATTTTCCATCGTATCAGATTTCTAAACGTAAAAATACCATGTTTATAACTCAATCACAACATTTCCTATCAACTGTTAAAGAAAGGCCTTGCAATCACCATACTTTAGCAGGTAAAGATCCTTTTAAATATTTTTTTATTTTTTCAAATATTTTTTCCGTCGATAAAATTAAGCTATGTTTCCCTCATTTCGTTATGTGCACATTATGAAGACTCACACTGTATATTCTTCCACATCACATGCCATTATTGCCCAAATAATAACAACCGATTTCCACCGAACGGCCTTCTATCTGCTGTAACAAAAAACTACGACTAGTGGTTACCAATCCGTGTACACTGAAAATTAATGTTAATTTCACAAAAATGACCGTAACAGTAATTGGTAAACCCGTGTGCAGTACCGACTACCAAAATGCCAATTTTCCTCAGTTGCATAATAAACAAAAACAAACACCTACTATCCTACTTCCTCATTATCATCATCATCATTTCAGCCGAAAGACGTCCACTGCTGGACATAGGCCTCACCCAAGCACCTCCTCTTCGACCGGTTCTGCGCTTCTCGCATCCAACGGGTTCCTGCGGCCTTCACAAGGTCGTCGGACCACCTTGTGGGAGGCTTTCCAACGCTACGTCTTCCGGTACGCGGTCGCCACTCCAGAACCTTTCGGCCCCATCGGCCATCTGTTCTGCGAGCAATGTGCCCTGCCCACTGCCACTTAAGTTTGGCAATTCTTCGGGCTATGTCGGTTACCTTGGTTTTCCTGCGGATCTCCTACTTCCTACTCCTACTAATATATATAATATCATAAACGCGAAATTTTGTGAGGATGATGTTTGTTACTCTTTCACGCAAAAACTAAAGTACAGATTTTGATAATTTTTATCCCGATATTCCCACGGGATCGAAACTTATGAGGGTGAAACCGCGGGGCGTTGCTAGTGAGTACCTATACAAGGCGAAGTTGGAAAGTGGCGCAAGTGACAGAAAAGTTGAAAAGAAATCGTTGGGCTTGATACAGGTGTTGCAGACGGATTGTAGAATCCGCTGTTTTACAAAACCGCTAGTGGTTTTACAAAACAGCTCCGTTATGTAAATCAATTGAAAAACGTTCAGCGGTTTTCCATAGTTACTGACCTTGAACACGCTGAATTGCATAAATGTTTTGTATTTATCAATGTAAAACAGCGTGAAAAAAAACGTCAGATTGTAGATTTTAATTCTAAATTTTGAATGAAGCAACAATAATGGCGTCCGAAACAGAAATAAAAATAAAACAAGTAATACGAGTAAAGTGGAAACAGTGATTTTAAGGACAATATTAATATTTTAAGTTATCAGAGTTTTATGACTGCAAATAACCCATTCTGCATTAGGTCTAAACGTCAGTAGCAGTTTTGTAAAACATACATATCATACATACATAATCAGCCTATAACGTTCCCAGTGCTGGGACACAGGCCTCCTCTCAGTGAGAGGGAGTGGGCTGTAATCCACCACGCGGGCCCAGTGCAGGTTGGTAGATATCACATGTCTTCGAATTTTTGGTTCTAGGACATGCCGGTTTCCTCACGATGTTTTCCTTCACCGTTTTGAGAGCAGTGGTGATGGAATAATTTACACAAAGTAAAGCGCCTGTCTGGGTTCGAACCTACGACCTACAACTCGTAAGTCGCGGCTGTTACCACTGGGCCACCACTGCTCTAAAATATAGCGCAATGACAATCCAGCTGTTGTTCAGTTGTTTTACATAACGTAGCTGTTTTGTAAAACAGCGGATTCTACGATCCATCTGCGACATGGGCATGTAATGAGGAGAGGGAGAGACTAAAAGGGTGATGAAATAATGAAAACTAAACCACACACAACTTTGTATGTATTATTCATCTATTTTGATTTTGTTCGTGCTTTTCAGTACTTAGTACTTACTCCAAAGCTAATAAGCGTAAAAACCGCAGCTTACATTAGCATTTTATAAACGCACTTTATTAGGGTGTCCAGTTAATAAGAAATTCTTGCAGGTATTCACCACATGACGTGTTTGTCGAGCAAGATCACGACTTAAAACCTTCTGGGCAAACCCAATGCAATAAGTGTATAGTATAGTGTAGATGTGTATAGTGTATGTGTGTGTATATTATTGCTATTTGCTAGGGTTGTGCAGAACTGTGGGGTAATTGCGTAACACACTATCAGTAGCAAGGGCTTTCATTTTGACAGTTCAATAACATTCATTGCGTTATTTACGTTGTTGAGCAGACAAATGTTTCGAATATATAAAGCAATGGATTAGTAATATCCTTTAAAATGATTCAGATTGAGTTTGATAGTGTGTTACGCAATCAGGGTGCTGGGCTTACACTCGCATATATATATATTTTTTTTTTATTCTTTCTGTTCTGTTAGTTTTTTTTTTTTTTATGGTCTGGCAGTTTGAGTAATTTATGTGGCCTACCCAAATGTCCTTTCTTTGGTATTGTTCGTCGAATCGTTGAGCTCCTTAAGTCTTGAGTTGAGCTGCAGGATTTTTGACAAATGCGTGCACTGACTAGACAGGTCCTCTCAATCTGTGTGGTTCTTTCCTCAAAAGACCACCTCAGACATCGATCTACATGGTCTTCATATAACCTGACCAAGATTATGTCTGGACTTTAAAAGAGACTGTGACCTCTGAGTTTGTTTCGGCCTTTCTTCTCAGAGTAGTCAGATAGGAAACGCCGACTTCATCTAATTTAAAAAAAAAACATGATTGACGTGTAAAAGTGTTTGTACAAACCTACTTACAAAATAAATCATTTCATTTCATCATCAATATACTCCTAGGGCGGCCCCTCCCGGCGTTGCTCGTCGCCTTTCATTCATCCTCTCAACATGACCAAACCATCTAAGCATACTATTTCAGTCTTTGTCACTACACATCATACATCTTCTTTCATATCGCTCGTGGCGTTATCACATCATTCCTCAGTCTATTATTTGTAGTTGTGATATTTTGTGGGTTGGTTTCTCAATTAAAAACAGTTTGCGGATATTAAGTGCATTTTCCAGTTTAGGCTGTCCTCCTAGGGGGGGATGCCCTAGGAGGACAGACTGAACTGCCTGAACTCCCGGCGTTTCCACTCACATCTGCCTTTTTTTTTTTTGGGTGGCAAATCTATACTAATATTATAAAGCTGCAGAGTTTGTTTGTTTGTTTGTTTGTTTGAACGCGCTAATCTCTGGAACTACTGGTCCGATTTGAATGATTCTTTTAGTGTTGGGTAGTCCATTTATCGAGGAAGGCTATAAGCTATTTAATATCACGCTATGACCCTTAGGAGCCGAGCAAAAAGAAAAAAAGTCAGAATGAAATTATAAAAAGAAAAAAAAAAAGAAAAAAGAACGCTAAGCGAATACGAAGTATTGCGACGGGATGGGGGTACAAGAAATTTCACGCGGACGAAGTCGCGGGCAGAAGCTAGTTATCAAATAATTTCTCCCGCTCTGGGCGTGTCAGACTTTTACTGCTTAAAACCCACCCGTGTTTCTTTAGTTGGGGCCACGGTACTTAACTCTTTCGAACAACCCGCGACCCTGACAGGCATCGGCCCTAGCGATCCCCGTCAGTTAACTCACATCTGCCTTGCATAGGAAAATACATAAAACAATTAGAATAAAAAATACCCTAGTTCTTCAAAGTTTCCGCATCCCTACACCTAAAGGTATTTCAATAAGCGATTATCAATGGTGATAAAGTTGGTCAATGATCATCCACGTTATTTATGAGATCATAACATAATCGACTTGCATTCTAAGTATTTTGCATTTTAATGCGTTTTCCAATGAAGATGGATAACTATAAGAAAATGTAGTATCAGGAAATGAGTCTGCATCTTTTGATAGTACGCCAGCTGCCTAGAGTTTTCCGAATCATGTAGTAATCAGTTTCTATTATGCTTAGTTACTCGTAAGTTTGAATATTTATATATTTTTAGTCGGGTAACTCGTTTCACTTGAGGATATTGGAATTCCCAGGTTTTTGGCTAACATAAACACAGCATAGCATAATCAGCCTTTATAATGTTGCTACGGCACACGCTTCCTCACGTAAATCCTACCAATCCTCGATGCGGATTGGTAGATGTCACATGTCTTCAAATTTTGGTTCTAGGACATGTCGCTTTCTTCACGATGTTTTCCGTCACTGTTTTGAGAGCAGTGGTGATGACATAAATTACACAAAGGAAAGTGTCTGTTACCACAGGGCCACCACTATTTCTTTTTTTTGGTAAAAGGATGTCAAATTACAGTTATATTGAGATACATCTGTATAAACAGATGAGATACATCTGTATAGACAGAAGATATAATTCTTCTGTCGGAGTAGCGTTGCTTGGGGGAGTAAAGGGCCTCCCCATTATGCCTCTAGTAATGAGCTCCCCTATGTACAGACGCCAGCACATCAAGCTACCCGAAACTGTCAAATTTTCCCAATCAACTTTAAACCTTATGCTTTAGCGATTAAGCTGAAAATCTATTAAAGAAATTTGAAAGATTGTAGTAGCTTGATGTGCTGGCGTCTGTACTGGGCCTCCCCTATGTCCAGCAGTGGACATCTTTCGGTTGAAATGATGATGATGATATGTATTGAAAGCTAATCGTGGGAGAGTTAAAGGCTAGATTTTGAACAAGGATAAGCCGATGTAGGATGTGAACTCAACAATAGGGTTGTCTCATTTTTGATGAACAGACTTATGAATTGAGGTATGTATGTACATAAGCCAAACAGATGGCAGTCACTGTTACTATTAGCCTGCATCATCCCACTGCTGGGCAAAGGCCTCTTCCCATGACTTCCAGATCTTTTGATCCAGGGCTCAAGTGGATCATTGTTCGTTTGTTTTGGCAGTATTTTATTTTGATGGCAGTAACTGCCATCTCTTGATTATTGTTTCGGCTGCTATGAACTAAAACACAAATAGGCAAAAGTTGACAGATTATCATCATCTTCATGCTCTTGTCTTGTTGCTTGGGGTCGGCGCAACACGTTTATTTCTTCCATTCTCACCTGTCACCTGCAACTCTATCATTCACTCTTTCTTTAGGGAAAGGGTAAAACCGGGACGCTATTACTAAGACTTCGCTGTCTGTCCGTCCGTCTGTCACCAGGCTGTATCTCAAAAACTGCGATAGCTAGACAGTTGACCTTTTCACAAATTATGTATTTCTGTTACCGCTATACAAATATTTACTAAAAACAAAATAAAATAAATATTTAAGGGGGGCTCCCATACAACAAACGTGTTCTTGCCCGGTTTTTTTTCATATCATCCCTCACACAATCCATCCACCTTTTCTTTGACCTTCCTCCCACTTTCCATCTATCCACATTTTTATATGATCTACCACTTTTTTTGTCACATGATGACGAGATGATATTGATTTTCCACAACAAACATCTAACCCTGATATTAACAAGAACAGTATGAAAACCCAAATGCATACTCCATAAGCTATTCTATTGTACTCCTGATTTGCATACAATACACATTGTGATATTTAAGTCCGTCGATATTACCCTTGTATGTAGCTATAACCATTAGAGACTGTAAAATACCAGAATAACTCTGTATGCCATTTACAATGGGTTTTTGTTAGTCGTGAGGTATTTGGGTAGTGAATACGTAATTGGTAAATACGGTATTTTGTGATACCAGGCCATATCCCTTGGGGGTCTCCGTCTCTCTCTCTCCTTAACTTTTAACGTTTCAGAGGAGTCTGATTCCTTCCTGATAGGATAATTGTGTGTCCACCTTCGGTAAAATAATAACCCGAACCCGTAATGGCGACACAACTTAGGCCCGCTGGGCCCTTAGTCTGCTATTTTTATAAATTCGTCATTCCAACACGATCCCATTGTCATCTTGCTTAAAGTTCGTAATCTGCTAAATTCATAATGGTCGATCATTGGTCGGTCAATGGCACAGAACATATACGATACTCGTAACGAATTAAAAGTAACGACTGCACAATGACTATCTAATGGTATCTGTCACTGATCAAAGAAACTGTCAAAATTTTAGCAGATTATCGCCTAAGTCAGTCATTCATTAGTCATTAAGTACGAGCAATTACCATTCTATGCCATTTCTTTCAATGGAGTGTCAGTGGTTGACCATTGGAAAGTCATAATGACGCCATTATATTAGTAGATTACCAAACTTGTCAAAATCAACAATTATGAAATCAATGATAGACCATTCTGACACTATTGTAATAGCAGACTTGAGGCCCAGGGTGTGCCGCTGGCTTGCCTAACGCATTTGAAACTGTTATTTTTTTTGTCAATCGTTTGAAGACGACATACACAGAATGTGTTTAGTGCTAAACACTTTACCTAAGTGTTTTGTGGTGTAAGTGAAAATAGAAATAAGTATTCTCAAATGTTTAGGATTCTTACAATGTTAACTAAATATAATATTATTAATAGTTATTATAGGCTGATCTCAATAAAATAAAAATATATAAATAACTTATTTAATTTTAATAGCATATTTTTAAAATTGATTATTGTTAATTTTTGTCCTAAATTTATTATAAGAATAGATTTTATAATTTTTGCTGTGCCCTACAGGGTCCATAATTGTACCTTAGCTTTAAGCCATTGTAACACCTCTACAACATTATGGAATGCAAATAAATATATGAATATGAATAAATTCAAAGCATTCATATTTTTGAAGATGGGATGACAATTCGGAAGAAAACGTGGTTAACAAGATCTATGATAAATCTTGACGTAAATCATGTTTATCAATCAATCCTCGGAATCAATAAAAAATAGAAATATTTTATTTCCGTTCCACATAATTATAACCCGTCAGCCTTCAAAGAAAGAGTGAAAGGCATCTTCTGGGCTTGCTCTTTCCATCATATTCCTCATCCATCACTTTCTTTTCTTCCTTTTTTTTTCTTTATTTTTTCTTTTTTTTTTATCGCCTAAAGCTAGGTAGCTTTTGACGTTCCATAAGTGCCCATGTGTAGTGCCATGTTGAGCTGACAAGAGACTTCAAGAAATCCCAATTAATATCCTAGACCTCTAACAACTATCATAAGGACAAAAAAGTATATTTATTGGGACTGGGCACAGGAAAATCACAAATAAAACTAAACACACTCATAGAGACATTTATAAAATAACTTATATAAAATTAAAATAAACAGAAATGCCTATACGAGGTCAAAAGACCCTCTATCTCCATATGATGTTACGACATTTAAAAATAAGTGTCGCATTTTATTCGGACCCGCTGTGATGTCACGGACCTATACAAAAATAAAAATTATATGTGTGCATAGTAACATATAAAAATAAAACTAAGTTATTACAGCAAACAAATGGTTCAGATAAGACTGAATTATTAAATAAACCCGCAATACCTACTTACATCCTTCATTAGTTTAAGGTAATATGTCTGAAAAAAAAATGTCACTGGCTTCGGAATTACCCACGGATACCGATTACCCCTTATCTACTGTGTAAAAATAACATTGCTCATTTTCATTATGACTCAATAAGATTGTCTAGGAAAACCCGACAGTTCAAAACCGGATAAGTATCAAGGGAGCTTACACACTTATTTTAAAGGGTTTTTAGAAAGACTTGACGAAAACAAGTGTGGCAGTTCAGTTTAGCGCCAATGATTTTGCTTTACGACCACTGAACAAAACCGTAACACACTTTCAGTCACGATCTAAATGATTTTGATGGATAATTGCTAATCCATTGCAACATAGATATGATGTTCGAAAAAATTGTCTGTTCAACAACGTTAATAACGCAATGAACGTGGCTGTCAAAATGAAATAAATTGCGATCAATTGTTATTTCATGTGTGCTACGCAATTACCCACTGTTTCGCAAATGTTATGGGCTTTCTTAATTCATCCAAAAAATCTTTGATTTGATTTTGATTGTGAAGAAAAACAAACTGACGACGACGTTACAAAGTAACAAATTACTTTCTCTAAAGTTCAAAGACCTCAAAATTGTATGGGAGTTGACAATCCTTTGTTTAGAGTGCCTCCTTGTCATGACTAAGAACCTCCATGTTTGGGGTAACCACACAAGCGAAAACTGTTTGAGACTTGAGCAATGTTCGAATATTCCCACTAAATATGTGTTACTTATTCATGAAAGAAAGAAAGAAGGAAAAGCCGGCCAAATGCGAGTAGGACTCGCACACGAAAGGTTTCCTACCACAAGGCAAAAAACGCCGGGAAAAAAACACGTTTCTTGTACGGTAAATAAAATAAAAATAAATACAAATTAAAGGGAGACCCTCTTTAATTTGTATTTATTTTATTTTTTGTTACAGCGGCAATAGAAATACACAGTCTGTGAAATTTTCAACTGTCTACCTATTATGGTTTATGAGTTACAGCCCGCTGACAGTCAGACGGACGGACAGTGTAGGTATAAATTAATAAGGTTCCGTTGGCACTCAAGAACGACCACTTCCATTTCTCTCAGTATCCACTCGGTTATGACCCAAAAACGATTCATAATCAGTCCACTGCTGGACATAGGCCGCTCTACCCGCACTCGTCAGCCGGAGAAGATTGTGGCTCCATCTATCCTGGGACACACTACCTTACATTTGTCGATTCACGGTCTCCACTCAAGAACACGTCTACCCCAACGGTCATCGTTACTACGGCTAATATGGCCTGCACCTTGCTTATTCTGTGGGCTACTTTGGTGCTTTGCATAAAACAACAACACGCTGCAACACTCTCATAATTATTATAGCGAACGACAGTTAATAAGTCTTCATAATGGTGCCATGTTGGTATAATTATGTGAAAAGCAAAATTTTTTAAACCATTCAAGTCATATTGTGGAAACACTCGCTTAACCAGGCAATGAAATACTGGTCAATGGCCAGCTAACACCATATAATTATGAGAGGGTTGAACCTGCAACCAACGAACTGGGAAAAACCCAGGACCAAGCTGATACGCTTAATAAAGAATAATCCCATGCACATCTTGATATCATTCCTAAATATCCAAAACATTAAACCTAGTTTTTTTTTCAGATGTATTGGAGTCTCAACAAAGGTCAGAGACCTAGGGACAAAAATCTTCTAAAACAGATACAAATAGATACACTATCTATTGTGTTGAACTTAGTCTTGCTGTTACCAAATTAGAAAAACAAGAATAAGAAAACCACCAATATACTAGAGGCAGCATACCCAACAGTACAGATGGTGCCTAGACCCGTGTCGTACAAAACTGGCTTTAGAAAAAACCAGTAAATGACCTTGCACATACAGAATAACGTGTTATTTATTTATCTACACTTCTCAATATTTTATTCTTAAATTAATTCAATTAACGACCAACGAAGCAGTTTTTATTTTTCGGCTCATATGTAAGGACTACAAGTTACTTGGTATATACACATCTGCTATACAAAACATTTTACAAAATGGACAAGAATACCGGTTCCAAGCTTCTTCACGTAACTACTCAACTCGTTAGTATAACACGTATCATCAACAAGGAAATTGGACTTTAGAACATCACTGCTACAGTTGGATTTCATTTGTACATGCTTACTATATAAATGTCTATAAATTAGTCACATTCCCGTTTCGCATTATAATTGTTCAGTGTATTGCGAGACTCTGTCGAGATCACAATGAAATCCGTCGCGTTAGTGTTATTATTTATCGGAGTGTGTTATTGTCAGGTCGATTTCAATGAACGACCCCGGAATTTTAGTATAGAGCTATTGTATTATACACAGGCGGAAACTAACGGACATGTAGTGATATCACCGTTCGGAATATGGACTTTGATGACCGGTATTGCCCTTGGAGCGACGGGCAACAGCTACAACGAACTGGCGAGGACATTCATCCTGCCGCAGAAACAGGATACCTTAGTTAGAGGATACAGAAACCTAACAAGTGCTGTACTAGCACAAGGGGACAATGGTGTCAGCCTCGCGAGCAAAAATTTCGTGTTTTTGGACAACGATTTCACAGTGTACCCAGACTTCAGATCGACTTTGCAGAACGATTTTGGAGCCTCACTGAAGGTTCTCGATTTCGACGACCCCAACTCGGCCCGCATTGCTAACACATACATCGAAAAGTCAGGTGGACGTGTCTCCAATGTATTGCGTTCAGACGATTTCCGTGAATCGCGAATGATTTTAACAAACGTGATTTCATTCAAAGGATTGTGGGCATCACCTTTCAACAAAACTGACACATTGTTGGAACCGTTCTACGATGAAGATAAGAAAGTGGCGGGTATGGTGAATATGATGTTCCAAAAAGGAATGTTTGCCTTCTCAAATATGCAGGCCTTGAAGTCATTTGTGGTTGAACTGCCTTACGGAACAAATGGCAAATACTCCATGATAGTCATCCTGCCTTATCCTTCAGTGAGAATCGCTGAAATGTACAAAAAATTCGCTCAAGTCAGTTTGAAAGATATCTTCAAGAGATTGCAAGATGACGTCGACGCATTCGGAATGGAAGATGTGGACGTGAAGTTGCCGAGGTTCCATATAAGCACGAATCTTGTGTTGAACAAGCCGTTGAATGACATGGGTGTTTACGATATTTTCCAACCAGACCGGGCAAGTTTCCAGCGAGTTTCAAAGGATAATATTTTTGTGTCTGCTATAGTACATAAAGCTGATATTGAAGTAACCGAAACAGGAACTGTGGCATCCGCTGTTACGACAGCTACTTTCTCTGACAGAATATCAGCACCATATTTCCATGCAAATCGGCCATTTATCTACTTTATTATGGAGAAAACAACCACGACTGTGATATTCAGTGGCATTTATTCTAAACCTACCGTTTATTAAAAAAAAGTAACTCAAGACTTTTTGCACGTAGTCTCCAACGATGCTTGATCGTTAATGTCGATTAAAAACATGATTATTCAAATCGATATTCGTGCTTGAACATCGTTCTAGAATACTGGCCGTAATATAATATAGTGTTATTTATAAGAAATGAGTTCCGCTAATCATGAACTTTTAAAAATAGAAGAGCATTTATTATTGTGTAAAGGTTTACATAGTGGTAAATATTACCTAATCCGATTTTGATGTGCATTGATTGTTTAGTAAGGATTAGACAGATTTTTCAAAACAAAAGAGCAATGGACTTAAAAACGTAGTTAATATAAATCATTGTGCCTTAACATTTCTATGTGAGTCGTTTAAAAATTATAAGTGTTATTAATTGTCAATTGTTTTAAGTGATTTTTCCTTCCTCCTTTTACAAATTGGTCGGCAAAACAAAACATGAAAATAGATACCTGCAGACAGCATTGTGCGTCAGTGAATAATTACAAAATAATAGCATATCAATTTAGTATAAGTAGGTCAATTATAAGTCATTTGCCACAAAATATTAATACCTACCTATACTGCGTTCGCATTTTAGTTTCCAAATATGTAAACAAAAATGTGTTTTTGGAAAATCAACTTTAAACCCCACACATAAAGTTCAGTTTGCACTACAACTTCAAAACATTTTTATGACTATTTCAATAGTAGTAGTCATTCTGAAATAAATTTAATGTATACTAGCTACTATTTGATATTCGTTTAAGTCGAAATAACATCGATTCGAAACAAGGCTTTGAACAGACCTTACCTAGCAAGTCTTCGTCTAAATATTCTGTTCATAACACGAGTTCGAAACCAAATAACAACCTACGTTTACTAAAAAACAAAAAAATCAAAATCGGTTCATCCGTTCGGGAGCTACGATGCCACAGACAGACACACACACACACAGACACGTCAAACTTATAACACCCCGTCGTTTTTGCGTCGGGAGTTAAAAATAAAACAGAATAGATCAATGATGAAGTGATGAAACGAAACTTCTAAGTTATTATTACCTACAGTTACATACCTATCTGATTAGATCACTCGAGTCTTATAAATTCTATTTATACCTAACAGCATAATAATAAACAACCTTCGAAAGAACAAAGATATAATAATTAGCTGTTTTTATAGGCTTAACTTCTTCCTATATTCTAAAGCATAGGTGCTCAACGTGGGCGATAACGCCCCCTCGTGGGCGTTTGAGACTTTCAGCGGGGCTGTAGACCCAGATAAATTATTTTTTATTTTTTTATTCTGTCTTACGACTATATACTACTAGCTGCGACCCGCTGTTTCACCCGCATAAGTTTCGATCCCGTGGAAATGTCGGGATAAAATATATCCTATGTCCTTTCCCGGGACTCAAACTATCTCTAAGATCTCTAAGACCATGTAATCCCCAAATGTCAAGATTTCATGAAATAGTCATTCTTGGGGATTACATGGTCTTGAGAGTTGTGTTGATGACTTTAATGATTATAATTCCGTAAATACATATTTGTTACGACCGCGAATCATATTTTAATCAACGTACAACTTAATACTGACCAACAAATTGCAAAAAACGTAAGAAAATTTGAATTTCGCGGGCCACCTTAGAGCTTCCCCCTTAAATTTAAACGTGTATAATGTAGTGCAGGCAGATGCTGGATGCGTCAAGCTGAAGACAGGGCGCTATGGGACTCATTAGGGGAGGCCTATGTCCAGCAGTGGACTGCTATAGGCTGATGATGATGATGATGATGAATGTAGTGTCTGTTTTTGTAATGTCAAAATAACAGTTTTTTAATCAATGTGTATGAAAGTATACAGGGTGGTCCAAATAGTGACGTCAATAAAAAAAATTTGATTCCTCTCATACCTAGGGGTATCCGAAAATACCCCATGTATTTAAATGTTACGCGATTTTTGATAGATAAGGAGTAATGAATATTTTTTTGAATTTTTGGGGAAATCTTCGGGGACATCTTTAAAACTTTATAAGGAGCAACCACAACAACCTCTTTGACAACCTCTTTTATGTTTTTTTTCTGATGGGACTATTGTGAAGTACCCTTTCATGTACAAAAAAATGATGTACCTAACATTAGTGCAAGATACAATTTTTTTTATCGAAAGTGAGAAATTTACATTCTTACGATTAAAAGTTGATTTTAAGTTTTAAAGATATAGAAATATCGATTAAAAGTTTGAGTTGACTAGTAGAACCTGAAACATTTGTTAACATTTAAAAAATTTAAACAGAAAATCAACTTTTGCTACGGCTAGAACGATTTTAAAATTTGTTAAGAGGATACTTAGAACATTTTTTATTGACGTAGGTACCACGCGGGTGAAGCTGCGCAGGCGGCAGCTAGTCAATAAAAGAAAAACATGGCACTTGTACAGAACAGCTATAGGTATTTCCCGAAGAGTGGGTAAAAGGTAATTGTTAGCGCGGGGAGCAATTAAATAGTGGACTGTATTTTTAGGCAATGGTTTAATGCCGCTAATATTTACAATCTTAACTTTCCCGGACAAACAATAAGTTATTTAAGAGAGGAGTATCGTCCGTCGCGGTGGAGTCCGTGGAAGCGAGTGGTCGTCGGGCCGAGCCGTGTCGCCGCCGCGCCGCGTCTCAACTCGCCGATGACGCGCTGATCACGCTGCCTACGCATGCAGACCGCGTGCAACGCGCTGTGTTGGGTTCGATTCCCAACATGCTGCCCGGGTTGAAGTGTGGACTTCAAAAATCTGGAAGGGGGCAGATATGAGTGCGTGCCTCTAAATGATGTCCCTCGTCGGTTTCACCATAGTGACTACCGTCACTTTCAGGGTAAACGCTCAATACTCTTCCGAGTAAGCTGCAGGTGGTTTCCATTGCCATCAGAGACCTGTGGATAAGAGTAGAATTAAGTGGCCGTCCAAAGGAAACAGAGGGAGTACGAGTGGAAGAGTTGAGGGGTTCTGAGGGAAGAGGAATATGAGGGTAGGAGTTTGTTTCAGCCAGCTTTTATTTGAGTGAGGCAGGTAGCCATTTCTCATAACTAGCAAGCAATGATAAAGAATGAATAGGAGAACGAAGGAGAAGAAGCTAAGAATCGTATAGTGAATTCCGACAAATTACTGAATAACGGATGAGTAGTCTTCACTAGATAAAACAACAACGAGTTCGAAATGACAGGCTTGTGTCGAGTTGCAGATAAGATAGCCAAAGATGACTAAGATTTAAACTCTGCTTCTCCTGTCTGCTAGCATCACTGGCTTAGCGTAAACAACGCTACAATACAAACATGGATAATTTGTACAACAAATAAGGACACATTAAAATATGCATGATCCAATTTACCACATACACATAGGCTATTGGATTATAAAATGGGAACAGGGAAATAAGAAATTTGTTATGAACATTAAAATAAGACCTATGGTTAAATAAACTACATAAATAATCTACTTATGAATTATTGTTAGTATGTAGGTACAACAGAACAAGAAACCAGTACTGGTAGATCGTGTCTCTCGTTATGATGGGCATTTTGGGCAATGTAGAACCAGCCCACGACAAGGATGAACACTGATGGAATCAGCCTTCAGCCCGCGGGAAACAAGATCCGCCGGTTTGTCTGACGACGGTAGGTAAGCTACACGCGTGAAAGGTATAAATATTATTTAGTAACAATTACTATTATGATGAAGACAGCTAGGCGAAGACTCCCTATTTTTATACCTATATTTGAAGACAGGACCTATACGCAACTGCTCACGTGACATGAACCGACACTTTGGCTTTTGAAGCGAACCGCCTAAGACTGAAGGTTTTTCCTTCAGCGGCATGGTTACCACAAAGTGTCTGTCGTCCTTATGAGTAACCCGTTTTTCAAAGTTCTGCTTATAGGGACGTTTCTCAGGAGATAGGGAGTGCTTGGCTGCGATGGTATCTGATACCAAAAAAGAAGATGAGACTGGATCGGCGTCCACGTTTAAAAAATTACAAACGGGAGAAGAAGAGTGTGACTTATGACGGGCAACATACCCTGACACTACCCAACCCAGTTTAGTTTCGTATAACTTGGGCTGATTTTTACCCAAGTCGATGATGTTGCTATTTAAGACGGACCAAAATACTTCGGCCCCGACTAAGATGTCTATAGCTGACGGCATATTAAAGGATGGGTCAGCTAGACATATTCCCAATGGAAGAGGAATGTAATCAATATTAATATTTGTTGAGGGTAATGCTTTGGTAATTTGTGGTAAAATATGACAGTGTACAGTACGTTTATAGTCGTCATTGTGGATGGACATAATAGTAAGACTGCAAGACTGTGTACTACGAGAAGTATTACCATTTATACCAGTCACGGTGGCGCTCGCACTACGTCGCGACAAACCCAGCTTACCGCAAAATGACTCAGTAACTAAGTTACCCGTACTACCGTTGTCGAGCAGTACTCGGGCAGTGTGCACGTCGCCCTTGCTGTCAACCACCCTCACGAGCGCTGTGGAAAGCAAGACATTCGCAGGAGTAGTAAACTGCTGAACGCTAGTTGTACCGGCAAAGTTACTGACGGGGATAACTGGCTCAAGAGTAGGAGAAGTGTGCTCGTGTAAATGAAGCAGAGTACTGTGCTTTTTCTTGCAATGTTTGCAAGGAACAAGATTGCACCTAGATTCTACGTGCCCTGGTCGAAGACAATTAAGACAGACCTTTGCTTCTTTGGCCTTTTGAAGACGATCTTCAATAGACAGGGCTCTAAATGCTTCACAATTAAATAAGTAGTGTTGCTGATTGCACAGAGGACATTTGAAAGTTTTATTATTGTAATTATTGTATTTTTTATTTGTGTTGTTACTGTCATTTTTATTTTCATTAGATTTTGTCATTGTAAGTAGGTTAAAATCGTGTTTGCAAGTCTCTGATTCTGTTAAGTTTCTTTTGTGTTCTTGTACAGTTTCTAATAAGTCAGCTCTGTTGCTAAGAAATTTAATAAAAATGTCTAAAGAAGGTGGATCAATAAGCGTGTTTCTATGTTCTTCCCATAACCTACGTGTAACACTGTCAAGTTTTTCTGCCATCATATGAATTACGAGGGTATCCCAATATTCAGTTGATTGACCTAAAGTTTTTAATGCACGAAGGTTTTTATTCGTGACGTCGATAAGATTGCGAATAGAAGAACAAGATTCACATTGGATACATTCAACGTTAAACAATGCATGAACATGATTATTTACGAGCAATCTTTTGTTGTCGTACCTACTACACAATAAATTCCAAGCGGACTCATAATTCTGAGCTCTAAAATCTAAATTATCAATTACTAGTAACGCACTATCTTTAAGAGAAGCACGAAGGTAGTGCAACTTATTAATGTTGTCAATGTCCGACCGTGAATGAATAAGTGAAATGTAAGTGTCTCTAAATTCTAGCCAGTGTTGATAGTGACCGTGGAAAACAGGTAAATTAATTTTTGGCAACCTTACACAATTATATTTAAAGCCACCTGCCTGTACATCCTCGATACTCGTTATGGAACCATCTCGAAGACTGCAAGACTGGGGGGGACGAGCACCGAGCAGACTCCGCGCCGTCGCCACCAGCTTATAATACTGGTTCTCAAACTGCTCACGCTCCTCGCTCTCGTCATCGGGGTTATCCAGCAACACCTCGATGTCGCACTGTAATTTGTCGAAATCCACATATAAGCTATCAAATTTATTAAATCTGGTCTCTAAATCTAAAAGTTGTAAGCTGCTAAGTTCGGTGCAACTTTTAAGCATGTGAAGGTAGTTGCTAAAAATTGTGAGCTTTGATTTCATACAGCTGCGTTTCTTAACGAGTTTTTCAACCTTCTCGTCAGCCATAGCGACAAATACACCAGTAGCAAACTTGCAAATAAAGTAATGAGATAACAAACCAGTTTTTTAAAAGTAATAAGAAATGTAACTTAGCTAATGAGTTATAAATGAGTCGACGGTGCGAACAAAAGAACAGCTGATGCTAGGGTAACAAGTACGTCGCCGAGCGATCAGCTGTTATAGATAAGAAGCGAAGGAATTGCGTAAACAGATGGTTAATATTATACCGTTATATTTTAGCTTTATAGGTAAGCAGAAGAGTGATTTTAGAGAAATGTAAGGCTATGAATAAGAATGATTGTCACTAAACGACTTAAATTGAAGATAAATGAAAGCACTCACTTGAATATAGCTGTTTAAACATATGAAATAAGACAAAGAAAAGGAATAATTATGGGATAAATTGGAACGAACTCACAGAATGTCTAAACCATCCACAGGATAAACGATGATCTGCAATTTTTCGTTCTTCTTTGTCCGTTGGTGACTCGAACATTCGACGGGTCCGAAGTCCGCGCCGTTCGACCTCTGGATGACTTCTTCCTCTAGGCGTGTGCGGGTGCTACGCGATGTTTCTTGAACAGGACTTTGATGACTCCTGCAGGAACTGTAGCCGCTGAAGACCGCAACCGAAGAGCTTCGAGTTTGAAGATTATCTTCCGAGACCGTTATTTTCTCGTAAATAAGACGGCGAGATCCTTGAAGTACCAATGGTTTTTTTTTTTACAATAAGTTATTTAAGAGAGGAGTATCGTCCGTCGCGGTGGAGTCCGTGGAAGCGAGTGGTCGTCGGGCCGAGCCGTGTCGCCGCCGCGCCGCGTCTCAACTCGCCGATGACGCGCTGATCACGCTGCCTACGCATGCAGACCGCGTGCAACGCGCTGTGTTGGGTTCGATTCCCAACAGTAATTAATAGGTATCCATTATTCGCCAGTAATAGGTAACTCCCTATTACCGGTAGGTAACCCCGGCAAAAAATTACAATATATATATTACTTTGCCCGACTAAACTCAACTCTTTGATACCTACCTTGTAGATTTTGACAGTTTTGGTAAAAGGCGTCATAATGATATTCCGATGGCATGCCACTGTCACTCCATACGAAAAATTTATCGTACACTGCTATAGTGTTTTTATCTCATGATGCGACGCGCTCTTTACTTGTTTGTTACCAAGTGTCTAAGCGCAGGAGCTCTGGGCGAGTCCCGGCCACCGTAGGCGCGGGCCTGCGGACGGAGAGTAATGGGTAGCTCACCGTCCGATCAGGACCAGCCGGTCGATTCTATAAAAATCTCACCGTGAAAACTTAGGTGAAGTGAGTTTGTTTTTGCTAGGAATTGACACTATTGACAGCTCACTCCACGCACATTTCACCTAAGTTTTCACGGTGTGATGGTTACAGAATCGCACTGCAGGCCCATGCCGGACGGCGCGTACGTGTTCCACGAGCACCTCAAAGAGATGTCAGCAATTAGTGAAGGGGCCCGTTAGGGCCGAAGACTGCCGGATCAGCGGAATCGTCCGAAAGGGTTACCGCTAACCCGGAACATAAAGGGCTAAGGCAGGAACACGGGTGGGTTTTAGTCAGTAAGAGTCTGAGACTCCCATCCGCTCCACACAGAGCGTGAGGGGTCATTTGATATTTTCGAAACCTCAAAAAAAATAGGGCAGGACTTCGATCAATCGAAGGGGCAGGAGCTCTCGGTACCATCCCTGACGATGGCGAAGCCAGAAGTGTCTGTGTGTGTGCGTGTTAATTATTTTGTGAAACGTCACTTGAAAAGTAAGTATTCAAAAAACATGATGGCGGCGCTAGTTCCAATTTTGGCAACAGGCCAAAATAACCTTGTGACGCTATAATTGGTAATCTCGTACACAACAACTCGTAATCTCCTATTATTTTGATATTTCTATTGACCTCTGACTGGACTTCGCGCGCGACTTAAACATTTAGGACAATAGATCAAAAATTACTCTGTGGAGATTACGAACTGTTAGCACAATGTTATTGATGTGAACTTGGTCTGTGCCCTTAGTGTGAGTTTTTTCGACTCACGTTCGATTGCGAGCGCGTTAGAATTTTGTATGGGAAAAAGTTATAGCGCCACCTGGTGGTCACTAGGAGAAACCTAATTTCCCATGCAAAATTCTAACGCGCTCGCAATCGAACGTGAGTCGAAAAAACTCACACTAAGGCCTCAGGTTGTCATAATGACATTTAAACATCATTAAAAATAGCAGACTTGGCTCCCAGCCAGGACGTTCTGTTAGCTACGGCCTCAGACTAAAGAACTTTCCTTAGTCTGAGGCTACGGCAGTATTCAGCCACAGAGTATTCAGCCATCTTAAGACTGGATTGCACCAGACCCTAACTTCCCGAAAATTATTATTAAGTATAAGTCAGTTAGAGGTCAGTTATATTATCATATTTATATAATTATTGTCTATACCTAGTGTGTACTATCTATGGGTTAGTTAATAAGCAGTGAGAGGTCAAACCCTGTCACTGCTTATTAACTAACACACATACATACATAACAAAAAACATTTCGCCTGAATTCCCCGAAGGACTGACCAGAGTTTGTACCGATAGGAGTACTTTTAGTTAACCACATTTTCACCAGTTATGGGGCGAGCCTGCTATCATCAACCGGGCATAGATCGAGACTCCGAACTGCTACTGAAAAACAAGAAACCAGGTCCTCAAGCTGAGCAGTAACAGCAGCAGTAGGTAATAGGTAGCTGAGTAAATTCCTTACAGCCGTGCCTTATTAACTACTTGTAGGCACAGTAACCCCTATCAAAGACCTATCACAGAAAGATCATGATCACAGTATTGTATGTAGTACACTATGTACAGTCAACAAAGGAGTTAAGTATACAGGAGCGTCGGATATAATTGAAGTTTACTAAGAAACCGATGGATATTCTGGACTGAAATTTAATTTAATAAATGAGCTGTTTGTTTTCTACTAATAAACTAAAATTTTATTCGAAAACATCCATCGGTTTCTTAGTAAACTTCAACAATATCCGACGCTCCTGTATACTTAACTCCTTTGTTGACTGTACCTATCATAGCACATGTGTGAGTACTACCATGCACATAATATAAAAGCTTCCATTTACTGGGTACGCCTTTCATTGACTTGAATGTACCCAGGGCCTGCAGTCTCGACATAGATAGCGATCGCTTTACGACCGAATGCGGTCGCAAAGTCCTATCGATCCGGATTTAGCGTTAAATGGTAGTCTCGACTCTCAAAGTCATCGGTATTTTACCGAAGTTTGTCGCAAACTTTACGATTTTCGTAATGTTTACGAATATATTTTGCGTGCATTTTTGACAGATGTAGAGACTTGCGTTTGTCGTAGATAAGGATCGTTAAGGCTAGCGATTATTGTCGGTATTATTTAGCGATCGGTAGTTTGCGACAGCGTCGCTATCTATGTCGAGACTGCAGGCCCTGGCGGCTGACAGTATTGCTCACTCAAATGTCTCGCTGATGGTGGCCCGTGTGTTGGATCATTTAGCTCGCTTCAAAATGGGCGAGCTGAATGGTGCTTTTACATATGCGTCATTTTCGTGGACGGGCGCCGTCAGTAGGGTAGGGAGGGACATCATCTCTTTGCTTTGCTTTGATTTGTATTTTAAGGTAGGTATTTGAATTGTTTGTTTTTTTTCGTCTTTTTATTACGGACGCTTTTAACGATCTGCATCGTTCTCACATGCATAATTTTGTAAACAAGACTTTGTAACCATATTATTTTAATTCAAAAGAGTGTCCATGGACTTTTTTGCCCGTTCTTCTCCATAGGTACCTACGCTTTGGAATGGGTAACTAGGTATAGGTACTGTAACTAGCTTCATCTTTCTGACTGACCGACCCCTTGACAATTCAAAAGTGCCTGTAATTGGTTTAATTGAATTAGATGCTTTGAGTTTGTTCACGTGAGTAGGTATAAGTACCTTCTGTACTAAATAGTACAACGCGGTCACATTAACTTGACGCATCTCTGGAATGCGAGTCCCGCATACCTTAGCTCGCCTGGCAAGTGTTACCTTTGTCTTTGTTACCGATACGCGCGTCGATAATTTGGCTAGTTTTCTGTATTACCTAGGTAGGTACCTATATTACCAAAAAACCAAAAACGGCAGGCGTAAAGTTAATGTGATCGCGTAGTACATGCTAATTCCATGCGTTCGCTTAAAATGGACTGCTGCTGTAAAGTCAGTGCCAGTAGTGGTAATTTAATGATTGGCATTTAGATTGGACACTTGCTTGTCTGTTGACTGTTGGCAGTGCTACCAGACCTGCGCTTTTGTACAGACGCCAGCACATCAAGTTACTACAATCTGTCAGATTTCTTTATTAGATTTTCGACTTTATTGCTAAAGCATAAGGTTCAAGGTTGATTGGGAAAATCTGACAGTTTCGGGAAGGTTGACCTGCTGGCGTCTGTACGTAGCTCTACGGATTTTTGGACTCGAGGAGATACGGACATGATTTTCAGTTCATCCAACCAAACAAAGGAATTGAATCACTTTTTGAGTAAAACGATTCGCAAAAGCGCAACACTACTGTAATAAAAGTTACCAGTCAATGTGCCGAGCCATCTTAAACCTGACCAAACCATACAAAGAAAACGAAATCGACATTTAATTTTGTAACTCGATCCCAACGCCATCAAATTGTATCTAAGGTACGAAATGCCATACGGTGGCAAGCCGCCCACTATGTGAACGTGGCCCAAAAGGTGGTAGCCGTAAGGCTGATCGGCTGGCACGATCTCGGGCGAAGCTGCAAGCCTCCTTGCCGGACTGCCACCATGGGATCTGAAGGCGATAGTTCTCGCGCGCCTGTATGAGGCACGCGGAGGCACTACGCCGGGGGGAAACTCCGGTTCTGCGGAAAATCGCAGCGGACCGGACGGACCTCGAGCGCGATCTCATGGCGGCATGGAAAGAGCGACTGTCGCAACCCAGCGCAGGGCACGCCACGATAGTGGCGAGAAGTCCCCTCTTTGATGAGTGGCTAGAGAGGCGTCACGGCGCCGTCACCTACCACCTGACGCAGGTCCTCACTGGACACGGATGTTTCGGGAGGTTCCTGCACATCATCAGGCGGGAGGAAACGCCCGGGTCTCACCATTGCGAGGATCGCCCAGAAGACATGGTGGAGCATACGATGGAGCACCACCGTGTCCTCGTAGAGGCGATCGGCAGCGGCGGTGACCTCTCGCGTCGTGTCCTGGTTCAAGCGTGGTGTGGTCCGGAGAGAGAGGGAGTGGGAGGCAGTCACCTCCTTCTGGGAAGCAGTCATGCTAGCGAAGGAGGTGGCGGGACAGCTGGGGGAAAGAGCCTCGCGTCTCAGCGACGGACGGAGAGTAATGCATAGCTCACCATACGATCAGGACCAGGCCTATGCCGGACGACGCGTATGTGTTCCACGCGCGCCTCAAATAGATATCAGTGCCAATGAAGGGGCCCGTTAGGGCCGAAGCCTGCCAGGTCAGCGGGATTGTCCGAAAGGGTTACCGCTGGCCCGGAACATAAAGGGCTAAGGACGGAACACGGGTGGGTTTTAATCAGTAAGAGTCTGACACTCCCTTCCGCTCCACCCAGAGCGGGAGGGGTCATCTGATGATTTCCCATCCTCAAAAAAAAAAATTGGTACGAAATGCGTTCGCAAAAATTAAGAACAGATGAAAATGTTATTGATTTTTTCTTTGTCCTGGTCATATTTCACGTAGATATATTGATTACCGTTTTTTTTTCAAAGATTTTATATAGGCAATCTACGTATTTCTACGGACATTTAGGGGTCGACCTACGGATTTAAAAAAAACAATTTAGCAACACTGACTGACAGTGACATTGACGTTTCAGTAACCTTAAAAATCTTGCTGGGTGATTCTGATTGGGAATTTACCGCAAAACATTTTCGAGTGTATATATTATGTATAGCTAACGTACTTCGTCATTCATCTATTCTTCAAAGCTTCAACATTACATAACTGACTAGCTGTACGTTGGAGAACTATCATGTGCAAAGTTATTACTAAAATAAAGTTCAAAACATAACCTCAAAGTAGCCTATGTTTACATTTCTTTTTCAAAATGTTTTTGTCTAAGAAGTTCCTTGGGAGAACAAATGTATGGAGAAGAATATTAGTAAATAATACTGCTTCAAGTATATCTTCATCAAACACCAAGTATAGCGGTAAGTGATGAAATATAAACAAATTTTGTGATGGATCAATGTGGAACACCAACTTGCTGTGACCTATGACGCAACCTTACAGAAACATGCGCCTCCTAGTCTTTGCACGTACTGCCATAGACTAACTAAAGCATGGTGTCTTTAAATCCGTCACTAAGACGACCCCACTGACCCTAAATTTTTTTGACGATATTACCCACACTTCTATATTTTTGTTGGTCTACCTGGGCCATTCCTGGAGCGGCCTATTATAAGGCAGTAGATTGAGATTTTTACTGTATAAAAAATAATACTTGACTGTTACAAACTATCATTATAGTTTTGAATGAACTGAATTTTTCCCACTGAAGAAATGATTTATTTAAGTTCTCTAAAAGTTCTGATAATTATATTGATTGGAATGTAACGATGTATCTCTGAAATAAGTTGTGAATATCATAGCAAGTATGAGCCCTGATAAAAAAAAGAATAAATGATGAATTATTTCTGTAAGTAGGTTTGTACAAATACTTACCTACATGTCAATCATATTTTTAAAAAATTATGAGGTCTGCGTTTCCTCTCTGTCTACTCTAAGAAAGGCTTAAACAAAGAGGTCACAGTCTCTTTTAAAGTCCAGACATAATCTTGATCAGATCATGTGAAGACCATGTAGATTGGTGTCTGAAATGGTTCTTTGAGGAAAGAACCACAGATTGAGTGGACCTGTTCAGTCAGTGCACACATTTGTCAGTAATCATGCAGCACAACTCAGAACTTACCTAAATACTATTTTATTTTATTTAAAACTTTGTATTTCTAAACAAAATCAAGATAATATTTACACAATATATGCTAATATTTAAAATAATAATACTAAATACTTAACAAAATATTCTTTATTACTGACTTCATTTTTCTTCCAGGATTAGCAGCCTGTGTACACAACAAGTATTTATTCAATCATGGATGCATTCAAAAGAGATGCAATATCAAAAATCTATTACCGTTACATAGAAAATGGTGTTCAAAAAGCTTATTAGATGGTGATCTTGGTAATTTGACTGTTCAGCATGAAAAAGGTAAGTTTTTATTAAAACCATTTTTAGTGTAGGTATGAAATAACATAGCACCCTAACAACTGTTTTAAAATAATGTTTTTTGACACCTTAAGCTCAAATACCAACGCATTTTCTTCTTCTAGGAAACAATAGCTTAAGTTCCCACTTAAGCTGCTTATGGAATCCCTTCCATAACATCTTTAGTCAACCTTGTAATTGCTTTACCAACCTAAAGTTGAATGTCACTTGCAGGTCATTAAACATCGAAATCTATTTTTCTTTAAGACCATTGTGATGATGAGATAATGTTCAACTTTAGTGCAGCAATTGTACTGAATGTAGGTAGTTTGTCAAAAGTAGAAATGCGATTATGAAATCGACTTAACTATATCGACTACATCGTACATCGTAGCAAAAACCCTCAGTTATCTAATTTCTCACTTTGCTTGCTGTCTAGTAGTTATACCATAGTATTAGTGTTTCTTATATAAGTACTATTCGTGTTTTAAATACAAGAGAAATAGATGCTGTAAACAGCAGCATTATAACTTTTTTGAATAGCATTTGACTTCTTCGCTAAAGGTCCCGGATTTGATTTGAAAAAGTATTAATATCGCCTAGTAACTAAAAAATAATGTATATTAACTACAACTGTTGCAGTTATAAAATACATTATTTTTACACAAACATACTTTTTTGATTTTTTTATTTGCATTTTTGCTTGCCCGTGTCTGTGCTGAATAT
Organism: Oligia latruncula; assembly: GCA_948474745.1. Taxonomy (NCBI): domain Eukaryota; kingdom Metazoa; phylum Arthropoda; class Insecta; order Lepidoptera; family Noctuidae; genus Oligia; species Oligia latruncula. The sequence goes on along the minus strand of OX419707.1, from coordinate 10,852,035 downwards.
AAATTGTATGTTCTTTATTTCTTTCCTGAATAGTTTAAGTAGGCAATTTTTTTTGTTCTAATTTAAAAATTCTGTTTTCCAGTACAAAAGAAAATAACGGACATCTTCCCTCTACCAAGAGTAACGTTGAATGAGCTGACTAGTAAAACACCAAGCAAGATATTCGACATACACTATAAACAAAACAGCGTCGCTCCTAAGGGAAGAAAGAAGACCACACAGAGCAATGACTGGACTTGTACTTATGCATTTGTTTGGCCAGAGAAAGCAAAGTTTGAAAGGTAAATGTGTTTTTTTTAAGTAAATTAAAAACATAATATTATATGTATATTATAACCTGTATTTCCCCGAAGGGGTCAAAATCAAAATATTTGACAGAAAGCTACATGAGCACTTATGAAATGTCAGAAAAGAAAAGATGTATAGTATACCCATATTTTGTCAGTTATTTTAAGTCCCTTGTTGAGGCCTATTGCCATAAACCATTCACAAATCCAGACCTCCTAACTGTAAAATTCCTGGCGGAAAGTCCCAAAAATATTGTGCCTGACACGGGACTCGAAACCAAGGCCTCACGCTCAACAGTCGACCACTAAACCAACGAGACAGCTCAATATTATACAGGGTGATATTGAAAACATGCGACAAATTGAAATGGGAGATTGTACTCATCATTATGAACAACTTTTAATATGGGACCAAATCTGAAATCGCGAAAGCAAAATCAGCTGTTCCCTACATTTATGTTCGCATAACTCGTCAAAATGTAGGGAATTTTTGTTTTTTCGCGATTGCAGCTGTGGTCCCTTAGTAAAAGTTGTTCATAATGATGACTACAAACTCCTATTTCGGTTTGTCGCATGTTTTCAATTTCAAGCTGTATATTTGGTATTTATAACACTGTATAAATACCTGCATTGACTTTTATTATTTAATTTCTATTATCCACAGCACAGCAATATCAAAACGAAAGGCCGCAGAAAAAGCAGCGACTCAAGCTATCCATTGGCTCTTTATAAACAACAAAATAGACGGCAAAGGACACCCTGTATATGAAAAAACTGTCCTACAGGATATAAAGAAAACATTAATTGAAAGTATACATGCCTCTATTAGCGAAAAGTCTGTGGAACGCGTTCAGAAGATTTGGAGTGATTATGAAAATGGGATAAGTAGGTTTGTCTTTATATTATCTTAGTTGCTAGCAGTAAAAATCTTTGACAGCTGTTACGGGTATTCAGAAATCAGCCTGTACACGACACGACACGACTCGATGGATCCAGGCTAAACTACGCTTGCCGAGGTCGGTCCGTGGATGGGTAACCATCCATTTCATGCCCTGACCCCTCTGTGCCTCGGAAAGCACGATAAGCTGTTGTTAGTGCTTATTCTCCTATCATTATAATATACCTACTACTGTTTGTCTCTGCATCACCCAAAGGTTGACTGGTAGAAAATGCCTATGGCATAAGTCCGCCTCTGTACATTTGTACGCTTAAAATATTAAATAAATAAATATAAGGCATAAAAAGAATAATAATAAGACTAGGAAACTAAGTAATGCATTCCATTTGTTTCAGAGGATATCTATGAAGCCACATTCAAAGAAGCTCGACATAAAATATTACAGACACCTGCTGTATTGACCAAAGATTCTACTATTGATGAAGGTAAGCAATCAAAACTACATTATACTACGTTCGCGATTTACTTTCCAAACATGTAAACAAAAATGTTTTTTTGGAGGAACAACTTTAATACCTAGTCATAAAGTTTAGTTTGCGCTACAACATCGAGTAATTTTATGACCTTTTCAATAGTATTAGTCATTTTGAATTACATTAGCATAAAGTGGTAATAAAATCTATTGGAAACAAGGATCAACAGAGATCCAGAAAATTATTTGAAAAAAAGTTACTGTGTGTGTGTATTTCATAAAAACTAAACCATTTTGGTTACAGATGATTTTTCTGAAGAAGATGATGAGTTAACTAGTCTGGGCGAAACTTCAGGCAAGTATAAGTTTATTACTGGTTTTAATAATAATATGAATGAGAGGAGCTCGTGGCTGTAATAACAACCGCATGGGTACGTAACGTAACGTACGTAATCAGCCTATAACGTTCCCACTGCTGGGACACAGGCCTCCTCTCAGTGAAAGGGCATGGGCCGTAATCCACCACGCGGGCCGCCCAGTGCGAGTTGGTAGATGTCACATGTCTTCGAAATTTTGGTTACACATGCAGGTTTCTTTCGCCGTTTTGATCGAATAATTTACACAAAGTAAAGCGCCTGTCTGGGTTCGAACCTATGACCTACAATTTTTTAAAGTGGCAGCCGTTACCGCTGCGCATATAATATTAATCAATAATATTCTCAATAGTAACTATATACTAAATGCCAAAATCCTTTGCTATACAGAATTGAAGCACCAAGTCCATCCGGTATATGGTTGGAAAGTATCAAAACCATCAGCCAGTTCGCTGGAGAAAAGAAGCCGTACTTTAAAGCAGAGGTTTCAACAATACGATGTAGACCTAACACCGCTACCTATTGATGAATATAGGTAAGTAATTTATTTATATTTAGCACTAGCTTCTCCCCGCGACTTCTTCCGCCCAAAATTTCGGACCCCGATCCACCCCGTCGCATCGTATCGCCTGCCTGCGCTATAAATTCGTTTTCGCTCAGTATTTTTTCTGACTATTTTTGTTTTTGCTCGGCTCCTAACGGGCCTAGCGGTGTTAAGTAGCCCTAAATGATAACAGCCCCACAGGTCGATCGATCAGGTTAAGCTACGCTTGCCGCGGTTGGTCTGTGGATGGGTGACCATCTTTACATACCGAGACCCCTCCGTGCCTCGGAAAGCACGTTAAGCTGTTGGTCCCGGCTGTCATTCGTGGATCTTTGACAGTCGTTACGGGTAGTCAGAAGCCCGGAAGTCTGATAACCAGTCTTACCAAGGGGTATCGTATTACCCAATAACTGGGTTGTGGAGGTCAGATAATCAGTCACACCATGTAAAATACTGGTATTCAGCTGCATCCGGTTAGACTGGAAGCCGACCCCAACATAGTTGGGAAAAGGCTAGGCAGATGATGAGTTCCAGAGATTAGCCGCGTTCAAACAAACTCTTCAGCTTTATTGTTAGTATAGATTAAAGCGTATATACCCACCAAAATAGTACAGGCTGGACTCAGCAGTAATTTAAATCGTTAGATTAGCCCTCTGCGTACTAAGGGCCTGTGCACACCACTTTTTTTAAACGCGCCGTTGCGACACAGACGCGATACGCACGCGAGTCAGACGCACCCTGTAGACCTTCTGTAGAATAAAAGCGCGCCGCCGACACACGTTTCTAAAACGCGCGTCAACGGCGCGTTTAAAAAACGTGGTGTGCACAGGCCCTAAGACGCAAGAAAAAGTAATCAAGTCAAGCCCGTCGCTTGCGACATTGTGTGTATCAGAGGTGTCAAAATGAAACAGGCGCGCGACCATCTTTTGACGAAGTAGATCTACGATTTAAACTAGCTTATGCCCGCGACTTCGTTCGCGTAAATTTCACCCTCTTAGGGGTAAAATTTCGAAAAACCCTTTCTTAGTGGATACCTACTCTTCACAAAGAACACACCCTCCAAATTTCATGTCTCTAGGACCAGCGGTTTAGGCTGTGCGTTGATATATCAGTCAGTCAGTCAGGACTTTGAATTTTATCTACGATTTAAATCTTTGGGACTCAGAACCAAAATATCGTGGATGAAATCGCAAACTATGACGGTTACTCAAAACAGCGACATCTATCACCGCATGTTTGTAATTTTGTAAGGTACATCTTAGATGATTTAATTGCTCATAGATGGCGTTGTAACTTAAAACAAAATATAGGATTGTCCATATAATTTTGGTATTCAGTATTGAATTGAATTGTAATGTTTTTAGTGGTTTTCCTTTTATACCTGTACTAAGCAGAAATTATTTACCTCGTAATCTGTGTTCATTTTATTTCTAAGAACCATTTTCCTATAACTTTTCCCCCATACATTGTCCTCAATTTTTGTCCAAAACTGTCACATACAAAACGGAATTTTACGACCTCAATTCGCTTTAAATGAAGCCACGTTATTTCGTGCTTCTCTAGAAATATTAATCATATTCAAAATGATAATTAACATACTACGCGACAGGAAATAATAATAATAAGTTAACTTGGTCTGCAAAATTAAAACAATCACTATAAAAAACATGTTATTTTAATAAACTAGGAACTTCGCATGTCATATTGAGTTAATAACAATATATTGCCAAAAAGATTACTATGTTTTGACATTGACCCCCAACTGGACAAGCCGGGTGTACTATTTAAAAACATTTATTTTAAAAACAAAAACCCTGTTATTACTGCTTGTCCTACTAAAAAAAACACTAACTAACAAGAAAAACCACATACCTACATACTAAGTAGGTAAGCAAGAAAAACCCAAATATTCAACAAGTAGGTAGGTATACTTCCTACTTCAAAAAAATACATTTATATCCTTATCTAATAGGTACTACGTACTCTATCATGACGTCACAATCACCCGCACATCGACACATCTAAGTATCCCCAAAGCGTCCCGATTTCAAAAACCTTGTACCACTTCCCTGTCGAAGTAACCTCATTGTCCCGTAACCTACAATACATGACCTTGAGACCTCGATTCGCGGCCGCGACCTCATACCGTGCCCTCGAAACCCGGGAAATGACCTTGACATCTTGTTACGTGACCTTTTCAGACGAGTTTTGGTACAGATTAGTTTTATTTAGGTTAGACTTGGAAATATGTCGGTTGAAGAGGGAGGAGGCGGGTATGTCGTTTGCAAAATTGTTAGGCATGTTTCCTGGAGATATTTGAATAAAAAATGCGTCATGATGACGTAGGTTTTATATCTGAGGGGCAATTCTCGTAATTTTCAGAACATTCAGTCTCATTTCTCAATCTGTCAAAAATATATAATTAATTTCCCTACATTTTTGACAAGTTTTTGACATTGATTGTCGCTGACATTGCGACTTGAATTTGAACGGTTCGTTCGTTTTTAAACGGTATAATTGTGGTTTAAATAAATAAATATTTTTTAAGTACGAGAATAATTGGCCTTCGGATTTTTCCCATAAATTGGAATAGATACTTAACAAAAAAAAAATGGTTTGCTTTTTTTTGAGGAAATAGATGATATTAATGTTTGTAGCTCCAAAATATAGACACGGTCGTTAATAAAAAGACAAAACTAGGTCAAATCTGTTAAAGACGACTTATGACACTCCATATACATAATTACCTACTTTAAAATCTTTACAGTTCTGTGTATTATTCTGGTTTACTTAAAGAAATGAAGTAGTTTCATTGCGTTTCCGATTTACTGTTGTTTTTCGAGTTTTTTCTCCGACCTCAATAGATTCGACCCCGAATTGGAAATGTTTTTATCTCACTGTAAACACACTATGCCGGCGGCCCAGCCGGCGGGCATGCCGCCAACAAGCCCGGCGGCATACCCGGCGGGTATTTGAGCAGCCGGGCTTGCCGCACAAACGAGCTGCACAACTGAAATGATGCTGGCGGCATACCCGCGCGGCAAAACCCGCCGGCTGTGCCGCCGGCATGTGTGTAGGAACCTTTAGACTCGTTAAGGCAAAACAAGAAATCTGTTATGGATAATTATGATCTTTTGCAGATAAATCATCACTTTCATCTAACTAATTTCGATCTGTTAATCGGTATAAGTATTAGCAAAAAGTAATAATTATGAAAAGAAATGCTACATCCACCAACACGCACTGGGGGTTAACAACCCTCTCCCCTCACAGTGAAGAGGCCAGCTGTACACAACTGTGACTTTGACGTTAGTTTGACGTTTGTAGGAACGCTAACCATAGACTAAAGTATAGGTTTTTTCTAAAGACGTTGTAGAATGATCGTTCGACTCGGTCGTGTCAACTTGGCTACCAACTTATCGTTTTCTATAATCGCTTACGCCAAAGCGTTAACGATTGTAGAAAGAGATTCGATACGAAATGTTTGTAACTTGGCTAGGCCTGCAGGTCTTATTATACTTATGCTAAACAGTAATGAGCAGTGGCGGCCCAGTGGTAACGGCCACGACTTACGAGTTGTAGTTGGTAGGTTCGAACCCAGATACCTTGACTGTGTAAGTGATTTCATCGCCACTGTTCTCAAAACGGTGAAGGAAAACATCGTGAGGAATCCGGCATGTCCTAGAACCAAAAAATTCGAAGACATGTTCTTCGCGCTTCACATCTACCATCCAACAATGGGCCTGCGTGGTGGATGGAGTACGGCCCGTTCCCTCTCATCGAAGGAGTCCCAGCAGTGGGAACATTATGGGCTGATTATGTTAAACAGTAATAATTACAGTACCAAACAGCCAAATCATCAAAAGATTCATTTATTAATCCTCCAGTCTTTATCCTTTTATAATTGGGTTAGCGCTGTATATCTTTTGTCCAGCGCTAGATCTAACGACTAAATTTTTATCGCGCATGTAACCCCCGCAGGAAAGCGACTACTAACTTTCCCCTGCTGAGCGTCTCCATGGCTATTGAAAGCCGAAGTGAACGGCGTTATAACCTCAATACGAGATTAGGAAGACATCGCGACCTCCTTTTAACAGAAACTGGACCGATCAAAGAGTTTCTATGCCACTTTCGAACTTATAACGAATGCATTTTCGCGAATTGAGGACCGAAAGTGAGACGGTGCATTGTAATCTGGGTCTTCGTAAGTGCACATCCGATTCTTGAGAGCATTTTGGACATTATTAGTGTCTCATTATTTTGTTGTCTAGTAAGTTTTAGACCGTGACGTCATGGAAAGGGGCTTACGTTGTAACTTTTGTGAAGGACTTTTTTGTTTTAAAAGAAAATGTTTAGTACTTATAAGAAAAGAATTTTAAATGAAGTTTCTTCCTTTTCCTTAATTCTCGTTCCATCGCTACCTACTAAGTATCTTGTCCCACTTGCTTAAAAAGCCCAGACTTTCCCGCGTGCATTCCTTTTGGTACCTATAAGGTACAAGTATAAGGTGATTTTCATAATATGCATACCTATACCTATGTACTGAATTATTTACTATTTTCCCTCCACCAATACCCATTAAAATGATAAAAAAAACCTCATTCTCGACTCACAAAGTAGAACACACATACACACTACGTAGCTACAACGCTTTTGTTGCATTAGTTGAACGTCACACCTTCAACTAATGCAACAAAGATTCTGACGTCATTTGCGTCACGCAAACGAAATCGAAAGCGAAATGAAATCGAAAGTTTCACTCTCAATTAATTGTCAGCTGTTACTACGTCATCCAGACATATACTAGTCTGCGCCACGTAGAACGCGTCATACGCTTTCGAAGACGTAGATCGCGTCATACACTTTCGCGATCACTCTCGGTTTCGTTTGCTATGCCAAACTTTCGCGGCATACGTCAGTGTGACGTTTGGGAATAGTTAAAGAGATTTTTGGCTGTCGAAAGTGGGTTTTCACTTTTGCTTTTTAAATACTTGCACTTTCGTTATGTGGGGCAGTTATATTGGACTGGCTGTATTAATTTTCTAATGTTATTAAAACACTAAAATACAGGGTGGCAGGGATACCGTCGCCAAACTGTAGGTAACCATAAATTTAGTACGTTGTATGATTCTGAACACTCCTGCGTTGAAATTTTTCGTCGGTTATTGAAAATAAATATAGCTGTTCCATACATTTTGACCGCATAGGTATTGCACTTTTCGATGAAACGGCGGTTTTTTTTCGATCAACTACGAAATAATTCTGCGCTGGGGTGGTATATGAATCATGTGCTGAATTCATGGTTATAGTTTGCGCGTCACCCTGTATTTAGGTCATGAAATTGTCATGTGGTTTAGGTGTATGCTACTGCCTCATATATCATTCCTTTCATAACTTCCCTTTCAATACTCAATACTTTATTGCATTCCATAATGTGTACATAATGATAGTTGGTATTTAAAAAAATCGAATCAATTATGGACCCTGTCGGGCACAGCAAAGTTAATTTTAATAGGAGAGAGGATGAAGGCGCTTTTTGATATAGAAAAATAAATTTATATTAAATTAAAATAGTATCATTATATACTTTCATTTGCTGTTATGGTATTTATATAAGTAAGTATTTGGTTTTAAGTTTTATTTATATATTGCACGATTTACATTATTAACACTATAAATTATAATAAACTAAACATTTACAATTTTATTGAGTCTTGTCTTTCTTCACACAATTTCCTTTATGCCAATTTTGAAGTTTGATCTTTATCATAGCTTAGCATATTAGGTACTTACTTGTACATTTATTTGCGATAATTTTGACCCACTTAGTATGAGCACTGCTGAAGTCCCATGTAATAGGGGAGCGCGCGTATAGGTAGACACGAGAAAAAGTTTTATATTCCCAATTTTTTCTAAAAGCATTATAAAATTTTCTGTCTACTTTTCCTTCCAGAGACCAAATAATATCTACCATCGAACAGAACCGAGTGTCAGTCATAGTTGGCGCGGCTGGTTGCGGTAAATCAACTCGCGCGCCAGCCGCTATACTACGTCACTGCGGCGCTAAGACCTTGGCTATCGTGTCGGAACCCAGACGAGTGGCCGCTATGGGGTTAGCTGAAAGAGTTGCCAGTGAGTTGGGAGAAGAGGTGAGTACCAATGAGCCCCTTTTTCGTCGAAAATTACATTTTCAATTACCTGGTAACCAATTACCACCTGCCTTGCCCCAGACAGCAAATAGCTATTGGAAGAATAGCGGTATTTTATTAGGGTCCCGTACCCAAAGGGTAAAAACGGGACCCTATTACTAATTTTGATTTTAGTATTTGTTGTTATAGCGACAACAGAAATACATAATTTGTGAAAAGTTCAACTGTCTAGCTATCGCGGTTCTTGAGATACAGCCTGGTGACAGACAGCGAAGTCTTAGTAATAGGGTCCCGTTTTTACCCTTTGAGTACGGAACCCTAAAAACAGCATAAAATAAATATTTAAGGGGGGCTCCCATACAACAAAACGTGTTTTTTTCGGCGTTTTTGCCTTGTAGAACGGAACCCTTAGTGTGTGAGTCCGACTTGGCCAGTTTTTTCATTTAAACTAGCAAATTTAGGGGTTTGCAATTTGTAAACAGCGTTTAGAGGACGCCTTCGAAAACATTGACTTATGTTTGATTCGGCACGGAAACGTACTGAATGGTTGAGAATAGCTATGCAGGAGTGAAGCTTTGCTAAAGCTTGCCAAAGGCGGTTCCTGGATTAGTGACCATTCATTCAAGACCTGGAGGTCAGATATACTTATCTGACCTCCAAAACCCATAGTCAACACGGATCAGCTACTGCCGATCCGTGTAAAATACTGGTATTCAGCTGCATCCAGTTAAACTGGAAGCCATTTGACACAGTTAGGAAATGGATAAACATATGAATGAAAATTTTATTTTGTTTCCCAGGTAGGAGAATCAATTGGCTATCAAGTAAGATTGCACTCTAAACCGCCGAAGCCGCCTGGAGGGTCCATACTTTACTGTACGTCAGGAGTCCTATTGAGAAGATTACAGACCAATCCAGGTATGTTAAGGTGCCACTAGTCGATATTTTTTCCATACAAATTTCGGGAGTGTATTACTCCACTGTTTGACATTGTGCATCCACAGTTAAACATGATATCGTTTTGACTTATATTTCTCGCTATTTTTAACGTAATTTTGGGTGTAAATAAGTAATAAAAGAACTGTAAAATTTTCAAAACCCAGGTCCGTACCGACAAAGCTTAGTTGTCGAAGAGTTTAATAAACTTTATTTGTAATTGATTTATGCAGTGATTTTTTCATAAAACTTGATTTTCCAAAGCACTTTTCGAATTTTTTTACGCGCCTATCAGTTCGGAACGGTGTTTCAGTGCGTGAGAACTAGACGTTGTGCATGTAGACTAGCATCTAACTTCTCATCACTGATACTAGCTCTGTCGGACACGAAGCCAAGTGAGGCAGCGTGCTTTTTGGCCATGACCACCAGTGAGTTCGAGCTCGCGACTAGTTTACTCTTAAGAAAAACAGTCTGTAGAATAGGTTATGAGACTGGATTTTTTTAAGGCATGTAATTATTATTCGAACCTCAAATAATTACCATTTTACTTTCCTGAAACTTGAACATTGAACACTAATAATAATATAATGAATGCTATCTTTTCGAAATATAGAAAGAAAAGAAGCCACAGTAAAAAAAATGTTTAAAAGTGTCACTAAACGGAGCATCCATTTAGTGACTTAATAACATTATTTTTTTTACTTTACAAATAGCAAAGCCAATCTGTCGTCACAAGACATAGACGCTGTCAAACTCAAAGCATTTATTTCAATTAAACCATTTTACAGGCACTTTTGAATTGTCAAGAAGTAGGTCAGTCAGAAAAATGTGAAGCTAGTTGCCCATTCCAAAGCGTAGGTACCTATGGAGAAGAACGGACAAGAAACTCCATGGACATATATGACTTATACATACATGATTATGATATGACATATATGGCTGTATAGATAGATACATGATAGTTTTGCGTGAAATAACGTCGACAACGTAAATTCTCTCGTAATTGTCGATCCCGTGGGAATATCGGGATAAAAAGTAGCCTATATGTTAATCCAGGGTGTCAGCTACCTCCATACAACATTTTATCAAAATTGGTCCAGCCGTTTGAGCGTGAAGAAGTAACAAACATATAAACACACCCCCACACACACACGCACAAACTTTTGCCCTTATAATATTAGTGTGATTCACAAATGGTCTTTTCTTTGTAACATCCTTAAAATGAGTATGAATTCATGTGTACCTACTTCTGATAGTAGTCAGATACCCTATTATAAACCTTAGTTTCAAAAACATACATATCAGTTTCCATAGCAACTCAACTGGCCATTTCAACCGTTTTTATCATTCTAAAAATCAACCTGGTCTGCATATCAATAAAATTAAAAATAGCAACCATAATTAACTCTTATTTTCAGTTTTAAATGCAACCAAAAGGGCTTTATAGGTTCCCTTAATAGCCATTCTAAAATCAACTTTCTATCCGTACATATAACGTTGAAAATAATTTCAGGTCTGGAAGGTTGCACTCACGTTGTCATAGACGAAGCTCATGAACGCGATGTGAATACTGACGTCACGTTATTATTACTAAAGAGGGCGCTAGATATTAATCCTGAACTCAAAGTAGTTGTTATGAGCGCTACTTTGGATACTGGAGTTTTTACTAGGTAAGTTTATTACTAACTAGCTTCTGCCCGCGACTTCGTCCGCGTAAAATTTCTTGTTCCCCGACCCCGTCGCATCGCATCGCCTGCCCGCTGTTAGTTCGGTTTCGCGATCTTACTTTTTTTCTTTTTGCTCGGCTCCTAAGAGCTCTAGCGGGATGGTAAACAGCCTATAGCCTTCCTCAAGAATTGGGCTATCAAATGCAAAAAAGAATTTTCAAATCCGACTGGTAGTTCCAGAGATTAGCGCGTTCAAACAAACAAACTCTTCAGCTTTATTATTAGTATAGATTAAACGGAGAAGGAAAACGTCGTGAGGAAACCGGCATGACTTAGAATCAAAAATTCGAAGGAATGTGACATCCACCAACCCACACAGGTTGTTGGATTACGGCCCACTCCCTCTCACAGAGAGGAGGCCTGTGTCCCAGTCATCATCATCATCTTCATTTCAAACGAAAGACGTCCACTACTGGCCTCCACACCGCACCTCCACTTCGACCGGTTCTGTGCTTCTCGCATCCAACGGGTTCCTGCGGCCTTCACAAGGTCGTCGGACCACCTTGTGTCCCAGTACTGGGAACATTATAGACTGACTAGCAGCGCCCCGCGGTTTCACCCGCATAAGTGTCGATCCCGTGGTAATATCGGGATAAAAACTATCCTGTGTCCTTTCCCGGGACTCAAACTATCTCTATACCAAATTTCATCTAAATCGGTTCATCGGTTTAAGCGTGAAGAGCTAACAGACAGACAGAAACACTTTCGCATTTATAATATAAGTAGGTATGGATGCAGCAAAGTAAAGTTCTTTGTATTATATTGACAACTTGGAATCGATTCAAATTATAATAAAAACTAGCTCTAAGTTTTGTGTTTAGATTAAAGTTAGAACTCTTTTGTAATGAGACTGTAAGTGCATATTCGTAGCCCAGGTTCGCACGGACGCGTTTTACCTGCGGTGATTTTTTTACGCTGGATTTTCAACGCAATGCTTACCATCGAGAGATGAAAATCCAACAGTATATTTTTGATGCGCTGGGATACGCTCTATTGGATTGTCAAAGATCGGCTCAACACAGTGTTGAAATTCCAGTATGCGATAAAATCCCGCCGCGATATTTTTACGTCCGTGCGAACGTAAGCTTATTGTAGTACTATCAATTTGCATTGTGTATGTTTGTAGCATTAGTTAGCTTTTTACTATGTCAACAAGTGATAAATGGGTACAATCAGTGTTATTTCTTTCCTCTAAAGCTATTTCGATCCATGTCCAGTCATAGAAGTGCCCGGCAGGACGTTTCCAGTAGAGATTTCATACTTAGAAGATATTCAGAAGAAATTCAGACTGAACTTGTCTTACACTACAGAAGCCTGCAACAAAATAGACGGACGACCTCAAATCAAATGTCAAGAGGTAAACATTGTGAAGAAATTGAACTTACGTATTCTACCTCATATTTACTTTACCACCAGCTGCATCCGGTTAGACTGGAAGCCGACCCCAACATAGTTGGGAAAAGGCTAGGCAGATGATGATTTACTTTACGACCTTAAAGTTGAACGTCACTTGCACGTCATAAAACGATAAGGTCTATTTTGCAATCAAGACCAACCTGTTAATTTTTTTCCGAAACTAGCAACCCGACTCTGCTTCGCTCGGATTTTACAAAATTTATAACGCTAGGCAGATGGTGATTTTTTGTTCGTTTTTCCTAGTGTTTCCTAATGTTTCTCATGTATTTAAAAATAACTATAGTGTTTAAAACCTTTGTATCTTTTAACGTGTCCAAATATGTTTCAGGTAGCCGAGGTAATAAAAGCTATTGACAAAACCGAAAAGGAAGGCGCCATACTAGTTTTCCTCCCGGGTTGGTCTGACATCAAATTGACGAAGCGACTACTAGATGAATACTATGGGCAATCCGCTATGCATATGATATTGCCTGTACATTCGAGGTAAGTGATGAAAATGATGTTAAGGAGCCTAACAGATTTGCTCGATTTATAATCACTAAAACGGATAATAATGGCCACTATTTTCCGTTTTAGTGATTATAATAAAACTAAAGAATGTAAAACTACCATTTATAATAATATTAACGTATAATCTTGTGGAGCACAACTTAACGTGCCTATTTCTGCATTTGCATTCTAAAATAAAAGAAATAACCAAACAAACGATGAGGGCGCCACTGTGCGGTCGGTGAAGCCTTAATCACTCGTGTCGATGATCAAGAATCTAGCAAATCTGAAGGCACCTTAATCTATTTAACTCAGACTTACCCTGAGGAAAACCGGACTCTGTGCTATGACTGCTGTGAGACTAAGGAGAAGCCCATGTCCAGAATTGATGGAACCATCAGTATCTATAAGCTTTTTAGATTATGTTGTTAAAATTTTCTATATAGCAATTGATTTGATTGAACATTATTATTTGGTTCAAACAATCACATCATGAAGATTGATTGACAGAGATACCTGATTAATTTATATTTTAGTACGTGGGCGTATGGAAACAATTGATTTTTACGCACATAACAGATGCCATTAGTAGTAAAGCAACTATTGATAAGTAGGTAGAAACGCATCTAGATTTAATTTTGCATACAACTGAAATACATACTTTGAATAAAAAATCTACCTTCCAATTTATTTTTTTCAGATTATCAACATCAGACCAAGCGAAAATGTTCTCGACCCCATCCCGAGGCATTCGAAAAATAGTACTAGCAACAAATGTAGCAGAAACATCTATAACTATACCCGATGTTGTCTACGTCCTAGATAGTGGAGCACATAAGGAGAACCGAATCAAAGATGGCACTGGTATGTATACGATAGTGATATTTGTCTACCAACGTGATAGTTGTTCCTATCATAATGATAGTTCTCGACTAGCAAAATAATACTGGCAACAAATATAGCAGCAACATCGATTAGGTACTACACCCGTTGTTATCTACGTCGTAGATAACATCGGGAGCACAAAGGAGAACCGAGCCTAAGACTGCACTGGTGTGTATACAATAGTGATATTTGTCTACTAGAGTGATAGTCGTTACTATCATAGTGATATTTGTCTACCAGTGTGATAGTTGTTACTATCATAGTGTGAGTGCAGTTGGGTCCAAAAAATAACAGCCGATTATTGTCCCACTGCAGGGCAAAGGCTTCTTCTCATACAGAAAAGGCATGCACACTGATCACCACTCTTGCTAAAGGCGGACTTTCGATTTCACGATTATTCCCGATGTCCACCACTGTTTGCCCACCACTGGGAGACAGCGAAATAACTTTTAAAAATTATTTACGTTGTCCACCACTGGGGGACACTTCATGGTTTGAATAGGTCGAATCTGTTCCAAAACCGAATCGGGGCACCCCCGACTTCACGTAGTCTTTTGGCTGCTACCCCTAGAGTGTATACTGGGTGTTAATTAATTAACCCAAAACCTCTTAAGAGGTCATTGTACTCATCATTATGAACAACTTTTACTATGGGGCCAAACCTGAAATCGCGAAAAAATCAGCTGCTGTGCATAAATGTAGGGAACAGCTGTTTTTTTTTTTTTTAGGTATACATGTGTACCTACTACACAATAACAGTGCCTCAAGCGTTTAAAATTTATATATACATATTTTAAAATGACAGTGGCGCCGATTCTGTTGTTCACAAACTAAGCTAAATTTAAGTTCAGGCATCTTTTTCTTTCTATTTCATTAAGAAAAGGACAGAAGATAAATATTAGTTTAGTCCTGTCAAATTAGTCAGCGCCTGACGTAAATTGACGTATTTTTGGTAGCCAACTTTTTAATCTCGTCTAAATTGTCTATGGAGTGTCTTAATTTGACAGGACTAAACTAATATTTATCTTCTGTCCTTTTCTTAATGAAATAGAAAGAAAAAGATGCATGAACTTAAATTTAGTTTAGTTTGTGAACAACAGAATCGGCGCCAGTGTCACTTAAATTTATTTTTTTCTTTTTAGTTCGCGTTATTCTTTGTTTTTTAGGTTACGTTTTTATTTAAATAAAAGCCTGTTTTTAAAAACGTTTTTTTATTTCATTTTATTTTTTACATTTTAGTTTTAAAGATTTATTATTACCTAACATTTTTTTTTTTTATTTTTTTTTAGCTACGCACGGTTGGTCAGCTTGTTTTGTAAAACTTTTTTTTAATCCGTCATCTTGGAGCGGCGGTCATATTGAATTAAGTGTGATGTTACTAAATTTATCGTTTTCTACTCTTCAAGCCCTTTCATTTGATACCCATATTAAGGGGATTGGAAAAAAATGTAATCCGCCATCTTGGAGCGGCGGCCATATTGAATTTAGTGTGATGTAAATACTTTATAATTTTCTACTCTTCAAGCCCTTTCATTTGATACCCATATTAAGGGGATTGAAAAAATGTAAACCGCCATCTTAGAGCGGCGGCCATATTGAATTTAGTGTGATTTTATTTACCTTATCGTTTTTTTCTACTCTTCAAGCCCTTTCATTTGATAGGTACCCATATTAAGGGGGTTGAGAAAAAATATGTAATCTGCCATCTTGGAGCGGCGGCCATATTGAATTTAGTGTAATTTTACTAACTTTGTCGTTTTCTACTCTTCAATCCCTTTCATTTGATACCGATATTAAAGGGATTGAAAAAATATATAATCCGCCATCTTGGAGCGGCGGCCATATTGAATTTAGTGTGATGTTATTAACTTTATCGTTTTCTACTATTCAAGCCCTTTCATTTGATACCCATACTAAGGAGGTTGAGAAAAAATATGTAATCCGCCATCTTGGAGCGGCGGCCACAATGAAATTATTACAATATTCAGTATTGCACATTGTATTGTTACCAGAACGCAAGGTGTATGCAAAATTTCAGCTCAATCGGATACCAACAAATGGTCGAAAAAATGGCTTGCAAATTTTGACGGACAACTTACATACATACATAGGAACAGTGCTAGCTAAATAAAAGCTTGTAAAAACGTTATGTTATAATTCCAGGCATAGCAAGTTTAGAAACAGTCTGGGTGTCACAAGCAAGTGCTAAGCAGAGAACGGGCCGAGCTGGGCGAGTGCAGCCAGGTACATAAATATTTTAAAATAAAGTTTTTTTTTTTTTGTTAGCCTAGTTTGTGTCCCACTGCTGGGCAAAGGCCTCCCCTTTTTCCTTCCAAACCTCCTGTCTTGTGCGATCTCTGGCCATGTTGGCCCTGCGAATGTTATTAGATTATTATTATAAAGTTTAAAAAATCGTTTAGTTCAGACTATTTAAATTACCATTTTTGTCACTATCTTAAAACTAGAGAAATTAAAATGAAATTGAAATAAATTAAAATTTAAGCAGCAGATGGCCGATGGGGCCGAAGGGTTCTGGAATTGGAAGGCCTCCCACAAGGTGGTCCGACGACCTTGTGTAGGCCGCAGGAACCCGCTGGATGCGAGAAGCACAGAACCGGTCGAAGTGGAGGTGCTTGGGGAAGGCCTATGTCCAGCAGTGGACGTCTTTCGGCTGAAATGATGATGATGAAAGTTTAAGCTAATCAGTATGAAGAAGGTGCAAAAATGCAATGAGAATGCTACTGAAATTCAAGCTATCTAATAATAAAACATCAAAAATAGTTTTGTGTTTCACAAAAAAAAACTCATTGAAGAAATCCTATTCATATTTTTGTTGATCGTTTTCAGGGCACTGCTATAGAATGTATACCAGAGAGAAGGAAGCTGAATTCCTCCCGCACACAACGCCGGAAATACTGAGGTAAATGAAAAACACTAGCAGAGCCCCACGGTTTCACCCGCATAAGGGTCGATCCCGTGGGAATATCGGGATAAAAACTATCCTATGTCCTTTCCCTGGACTAAAACTATCTCTATACAAAATGTCATCCAAATCTGTTCAGCGGTTTAAGCGTGAAGAGACAAGGTAACAGACAGACAGAGTTTTTCGGACAATGCTGTTTAGCGTTTTCAGTTGGTGAGAGGGAGCTGAAAGCGAATAAAATTTTATACAACTTTTGTCTACACTTTTTCTAAATTCTAATCAGTTTTCGAGCTTCTTCGCTGGTGTCTGTCTGTCTGTTACCTCTTCACGCTTAAACCGCTGAAACGATTTAGATGAAATTTGGTATAGAGAGATAGTTCCACCGCGCGCGAGATAGCTCCATCGGGGAACACGGCGTGGCCTTATGTTATGTTTTTCATAAAAGATTGTATTTTTGTGAGTAATAATCATTGACGTTATTTTTCAGGATACCCCTCGTTCAAACAGTATTAGAATGCAAGTCCTACGCTCCTGATGAGAAAATAGTGAGCTTCCTATCTCAACTACCTGAACCGCCAAGTGAAAAGTCGATAAATTTTGCTGTCAACGACCTTATAGAGTTAGGTAAGTCTACTGATGCTAATAAACACAATAACAATAAAGAAAGAATGAAGTTTATTTGGGCAAAGTTCGTGAAACACAAAATACAAATAACAAAATAAAAAAGTGAAAGTAAAAGAGTAATTGCGACTTAGTTCAAGATCTGAGATTATTCTATTTCGACATTTACATACATATCTGCCTTACCTTTACGGTGAAAACAAGCGTGATGTTATGCAACGTTTGAACAATGACTTAGTACTTATTTTCTTCCCACAGGCGCCCTAACACCCCAGGAACAGTTAACCCGTCTCGGCAGCCTCCTCTCATCGCTGACCCTGCACCCGCGCATCGCTCGCAGCGTGCTGCAGTCGGCCGCGCTCGGGAACGTACTCGCAGTCACCAACATGGCGGCGCATTGTACGTCTAACACTGAGCTGTTTGTGAATGCCGCCGACCGACGAGATGGTACGTGACTAGCTAGAACATGGGGCGTAGAGCCTCGGATCGGAGGACGCAGCGGCTCCAAAAATAAACTACATTTATAAAATTTACCTTTTTTGTTATTAAAAAGGTAAGGATAGATTCCAAAATACAAACGTTTCTTAGGTACTGTACCTTTAGCTTTTCCCTGTACAAGTCGACAAAATAACTTTTTTTGTACCTTTATGAATTTTAGATTAAAAGCAAACCGAATGTATCTGAGGCTTAAATTATCGAGCTCGCTTCGCTCGCTCTTGCATTGTCACGTTCTCTAAATGCTTGCAACTTTTTGCATAAATCGGCAAAGTAACTTTTTTTTCTGTATAAATGGTCAAAAGAAAAAGGTTGCGTTAGTTGTGCAAAATTATTCCAGCTTGCTTTACTCGCTCTTACATAACGCATTTCCATTATTCTTTAGTTTTTTTGCATAACTCGACAAACTAACTGCTGTTTCGGTTTGAATGATCAAAAGAAATTCTAACATAACCAAAATGGCGCAAAAATCTTGCTCGCTTTCGTTCCCACTTACATTCTAGTAGTAGTTTAGTGATTTAAAAAAAAAGTTAGGGTGGCACGTATGTTAAAAGGTGGCGAACCCCGTATCTAGATCTACCTACTGATAGGTGGAACTTTTTTCCAACTAGTTAAGGGGGAAGCTCTAAGGTGGCCCGCGAAATTCAAATTTTCTTACGTTTTTTGCAATTTGCTGGTCAGTATTAAGTTGTACGTTGATTAAAATATGATTCGCGGTCGTAACAAATATGTATTTACAGAATTATAATCATTAAAGTCATCAACACAACTCTCTAAGACCATGTAATCCCCAAGAATAACTATTTCATGAAATCTTGACATTTGGGGATTACATGGTCTTAGAGAGTTGTGTTGATGACTTTAATGATTATAATTCTGTAAATACATATTTGTTACGACCGCGAATCATATTTTAATCAACGTACAACTTAATACTGACCAGCAAATTGCAAAAAACGTAAGAAAATTTGAATTTCGCGGGCTACCTTAGAGCTTCCCCCTTAATACCACATCATTACAATTCATCGATATCCACTCGCTACTATTACACACATCACTATGGCACTATAAAAATGATTTATGACAAATCTAGTAGGTATACTATGAGTAAGCTTCAATAATAATGTTGTTCCACGTCATCGATATCAGTGATATTATAATACTCACATAACAAGTAGTGGTACACAAATTTGTGTAGGGTACAACAAACCATATTTTTTTTGTTAAATAGTCTATACTGTCCCACTGCTAGGCAAAACCCTCCCCCAAATCCATCCAGGAACTCTTTTCCCGCGCCACCTCGAACCTGCCCTCGCGGTACGCGTCCAGGTCACCTCGCAATCTCTTTCAGGGCTGGCCTCGCCGGCGTCATCCATCTTCAAGCACCCACTCTGTCGAGATTTTTGACCATAGCTAAAACGTGAAAAATAAAAACTTTTCCAAATCAAACCACCTACTTTTTTCTCTTGCTTAAATAATTGTTTGTTACAGAAATCCGTGAAATAAAACGCAAGTACAGTCCCACGTCGGACTACGCCGCGCTGTACTGGATACAGACTGAGTTCGACAGACTGTCACAGGAAGGCGGCCGGACTGCTTCCGATAGATACTGCGAAAAACATGGCTTGAGGGGGGACCGACTTGGATTGATTAGATGTAGGTACCTGGTCATCTGCCTAGCCTTTTCCAAACTATGTTGGGGTCAGCTTACAGTGTATGTAACTAGATGCAGACAGACAGACAACAAAGTGATCCTATAAGGATTCCGTTTTTAGGGTTCCGTACCCAAAGGGTTAAAACGGGACCCTATTCCTAAGATCTCGCTGTCTGTCCGTCCGTCTGTCTGTCACCAGGCTGTATCTCATGAACCGTGATAGCTAGACAGTTGAAATTTTCACAGATGATGTATTTCTGTTGCCACTTTAACAACGAATACCAAAAACAGAATAAAATAAATATTTACGGGGGGCTCCCATACAACAAAAGTGTTTTTTTCGGCGTTTTTGCCTTGTGGTACGGGACCCTTTGTGTGCGAGTCCGACTCGCATTTGGCCAGTTTTTATTTCCTTTTGAGGTACGGAACCCTAAAAACTACTAATCTTTGCCAACTCCCCCACCAGCTCTCGCGTACCTCCACTTGGAACAGGTCCTCAAGTCCAGCATGATAGCGCGCACAACTGAGGCTGAAGAGCTGAGCCGATTTTCCGACATTGACGAACTCACGTGTGGAGTATTGATGTCTGGTGCTGATGCCTTACTCACTACTCGGAAGATAGTCAAGACTAAGGGGAAGCTGAAGACTGTTGTTGATGTTGTGACCAGGTAAGGTTAAACAGAAAAAAATTAAAACGCAAATTGTAACCATGAATTTAGCATATGATTCTAGACCGCCTAGCATAGAAATAGTATGGTCAGTTATAATAAAAGAGCAGTGGTGGCCCAGTGGTATGATAACTGCCGCGACTTACGAGTTGCAGGTAGTAGGTTCGAACCCAGACAGGCGCTTTACTTTGTGTAAATTATTTCATCGCCACTGCTCTCAAAACGGCGAAGGAAAACATCGTGAGGAAACCAGCATGTCCTAGAACCAAAAATTCGAAGACATGTGACATCTACCAACCCGCACTGGGCCCGCGTGGTGGATTATGGCCCACTCCCTCTCACAGAGAGGAGGCCTGTGTCGCAGCAGTGGGACCATTATAGGCTGATTATGCTATGCTATGCTATAATAAAAAATATAAGTTGTTCCATACATACGCAACGAATGTTGTTGAACAGTCAAAATGAAAGCTATTGCTTCTGTTTGTGTGTTACGCAAATACCTGGCTGCGTGTTAAAAGAAGCTTAAAGAAGCCGAGAATCACCAGGCATTGTGGTGTTATGGATCATTCCTCTATCTGCTGGTTCTATATTGTAGCAAATTATCATCTGCCTAGTCTTTTCCCAACCATGTTGAGGTCGGCTTCCAGTCTAACCGGATGCAGCTAAATACCAGTATTTTACATAGAGCGACTGCCTATTTGACCTCCACAACCCAGTTACTGGGTAATACGATACCCCTTAGTAAGACTGGTTGTCAGACATTCGGGCTTCTGACTACCCGTAACGACTGTCAAAGATCGACGAATGACAGCCGGGACCAACGGCTTAACGTGCTTTCCGAGGCACGGAGGGGTCGCGGTACGTAAAGATTGTCACCCATCCACAGACCAACCGCAACAAGCGTAGCTTAACCTGATCGATCTGCCTGTGCGGCTGTTATAGCCACGGGCCCCTCCCAATATTGAAACAAATGAACTAATCTTTCACCCATAAGCCATAAGCCATAAGTTAAATTTTCGCCGGAAACAGTGATTTTCCACACCAAAAATAAAAGTAATTCCCGAGCAATAATTTTTGTTCGTTGTTACTTAGTTTGATGTACAGAATGCGTAGATGACAGTGACAATTTCGTGAGATACATTGACTGATCCCTTAGATTGAAAAATTTAAAAAATAATTTAAGTACTATATTAATTAAACCATCATCGTCTGCCTAGCCTTTTCCCAACTCTGTTGGGGTCGGCTTCCAGTCTAACCGGGCGGCACGGAGGGGTCACGGTATGTAAAGATGTTCACCCATCCACAGACCAACCGCAGCAAGCGTAGCTTAACCTGATCGATCGACCTGTGCGGCTGTTATTATTTAGCCACTGGCTATATTTTAACCAATATTATATAAACCAACCAACCACTATATTTAAACCAATCTTAGATAATTTAAAATGTGTTTTCACTTAATCAACTATCTACTTTACCGATATGTAGTCTTAATTGTTTTTTGATTGCAAGGAACTTAATAAATTTTGGTTGCAATGGAATTTGAACTTTATGTTGTACGACTTTGAGTTTATGTTCCCAAAACTTGATAACTATCATAGATTCTAAAGTCAAACATTTTGTCCACAGCACCGGTGACCGAGCCCATATAGGCACGGAAAGTGTCAACAAGGACATACTGAAACGTTACAAAAAGCCATCACTGCTGTGTTACTTCGGCGGGCAACACTCCACGGAGCGGCGCGCGCTGGTTGTGTACAAGACTTGTGAGGTGCCGCCGCACACGCCACTGCTGTTCTCCATAGGAGACGTTACCAAGGTAATGGTAATTCAATGCCAAAATAAGATGTTTAACCTAGAAAAAAGATAAGCATTTAAAGAAAAGAATTAACCCTTTGAACGCCATTGTCACATATACGTGACAAGCAAGCCCGTGTCGTGTATTTGTCACAAATATGTGACAAAATATGCAGTGCACTTTATCACGAAATAAACAATTAAATAATTACTTTTGTGTGTTTTTATTTGTATACCTTAAATATTTAAAATTGTGGCTTGGCGTGGAGGGCACGCGCGTGCGTTTATGCTCTGGCGTTCAAAAGGTTAAAGAATTTGATAATAGCTTACTACGGTACTAGTAAAATACAGAATTGTGTGGAAAAGGGAGAGGGAGGCCTTTGCCCTGCAGTAGGTCAGTACAGGCTAGTTAGATTAGATAATAACTTGATGAACCATAGAAAACATAACATAACAACACACCTGTATTCTCTGAAAGGTAAGTGTACAGTCAACAAAGGAGTTAAGTATACAGGAGCGTCGGATATTGTTGAAGTTTACTAAGAAACCGATGGATATTCTCGAATAAAATTTTAGTTTATTAATAGAAAACCAACAGCTCATTTATTAAATTAAATTTCAGTCCAGAACATCCATCGGTTTCTTAGTAAACTTCAACTATATCCGACACTCCTGTATACTTAACTCCTTTGTTGACTGTACATACACACGAGCGACACGCGTCAACGACAGAGGCAACTGCAACTGTCATGATGACAGTTGTTGTTGGCTGTCTGTCTGTGTTATTGTCTGTGTTGTTGTTGGTGTTGGTTGACTTATCAACCAGTCAGTAACATGAGGCGAGCTATCAACCGGGCACAAATCTAAATTCCGGGCTGCTACTGAGGAATCCCAACAGAAAGCTCGCTATTTTCTCATCAGGAGCGTAGGACTTGCATTCTAATACTGTTTGAACGAGGGGTACCCTGAAAAATAACATCAATGATTTATTACTCACAAAAATACACTCTTTTATAAAAAACATAACATAACACCACGCCGTGTTCCCCGAAGAGCAGTGGTGGCCAAGTGGTAACGGCCGTGACTTGCGAGTTGTAGGTCCTAGGTTCGAACCCAGACAGGCGCTTTTCTTTGTGTAAATTATTTCATCACCACGGCTCTCAAAACGGTGAAGGAAAACATCGTAAGGAAACCGGCATGTCCTAGAACCAAAAATTCGAGGACATGTGACATCTACCAACCCGCACTGGGCCCGCGTGGTGGGTTTTAGCCTGTGTCCCAGCAGTGGGAACAATATAGGCTGATTATGACTGAGGAATTCCAGATGAAAAACCCAATAACACTGTCCGACCCGGAAATCGAACCCAATACCTCATGCTCGGCAGTAGTGCGTAAGTTGAGCGTTCTAAACTCTACGCTAGACAGAGACAGCACTACTTCTGTCTGACGTCACAAAATAGAAACCACAATTTTATTATCTGTTTTTTTTTGCAAACGTAAATTGATTTACCGCTTCTCTGAGGTTTATTATTTAATGTAATCTACCACATTAACGCAACCGTCTGTACCTACTTGAAAAACGAAACGCTTTTAACCATAAAGCAATAATGATGAAATAATTTTAAACGTTATATCAAGTATGGGATTTTCCCTCTTTGTCCGCTTTCCTTAGAGACAGCAGGCAGGCAAACATACCTTTATAGGTATTCTGAGTTCGCAATTAAGTTTCCAAAAAAGTAAACAAATGTGTTTTTGGAAAAAGAACTTTAATACCTACTTACTCATAAAGTTCAGTTTGCTTTACAACTTCAAACATTTTATAACTTACTAGCAGCGCCCCGCGGTTTTACCCGCATATGTGTTGAACCCGTGTCCCGATAATTCAGTCATGATTCGAAAGACATTATCATAATAACGTTATTGTTGTTTTCCTCGGGAACAGCACTTTTTTTCGGGATGAAAGGATGTCCGTTTCCGTTTCTGTACACCTAACAACGTAAATGCAAAATTTCAAGATGATCGGTTCAGTGGTTTAGGCGTGAAAAGGTAACAAACAAACTTACTTTCGCATTATAATATTAGTTAGGATTCAATTGTCAATCATTCTAAAATCAACTTAATTTTCACTATTGTAAAGTTGTTATTTGTTTAAGTTGAAATTAAATTAATTGGAAACAAGGGTTTTAATAGAGTATAGGTACGTATGGCTTTGTGGTGGTTTTAAAATATGTTACGTAGTTTACTGAGGTTTGTTGTGTTTTTGTTTAACTCAATCTTAACATTCATTACAAGCCTTGCGGTCAGCAAACCGTTCGGATTTACAGTTTGACGGGATATTTAGATCACTCTTTCAGAACAATATGTATTAAATTGTTTTGTGGCTAAGTAATAATAGCCGCACAAGTCGATCTTCATGGTTAAGCAACGCTTACCGAGGGTGGCTCGTGGATGGGTTACCATCCATTATATACCAAGACCCCTTTATGCCTCGGAAAGCACTTTAAGCCTTTGGTCTCGGCTTTCATTCATATCTTATCTTTGACAGTCGTTCGGGGTCAGAAGCCTGAAAGTCTGATAACCAGTCTTACCGAGATAATAATAAAAATAGAACACCTCTGTCTTACCTATGGGTAATACAGGCGTGACCGTGTGATATCATGATACGTGTGTAAAAAAATTGGAAAATCCAAAAGTGCACGATTCTTAATGCTCATTTGATCTTATAAAAAGACATATACAGGGTTATTGGTAAAACATTAACAACTTCTTAAGAGGTCATTGTACTCATCATTATAAACAAGTTTTACTATGGGACCAAACCTGATAGGGAACAGCTGATTATTTTTTCGCGATATCTGGTTTGGTCCCACAGTAAAACTTGTTCATAATGATGAGTACAATGACCTCTTAAGAGGTTCTTAATGTTTTACCAATAACCCTGCATATCCAGTTAGACTGCAAGCCAATCTTAACATCACACTAATATTACAAAAGTGAAAGTTTGTGAGTGTGTTTGTTACTTCTTCACGCATAAACGGCTGGACCAATTTTGATAAAATTTGGTATGGAGGTAGCTGACACCTTGGCTTTTTATCCCGATATTTCTACGGGATCGAAACGTATGCGGGTGAAATCGCAGGGCGTTGCTAGTAGTTGATAAAAACTTGCTGTTCAGTACATTTGAGCACGTAGGCACTGTTGTATGAAAAAGGCAGATTTTTTATTGATAACCGACGATAAGTTTCCGGTTAGACTGGAAGCTGACCACAACATAGTTTGGAAAGTGCTAGGCTGATGATGTCATAGTAATCATCAGCCTAGCCTTTCTTAGAAATGACATTCCCTGTATATTGTTTGAATATTTATAATATTAGTCATCCCTATTATATTCATCATATTTGATTTGTTTCAGGAGGAAGATGGCGACAGCACAATACTCACCTTACCGAAGCATCGCTTACAAATCAACGTGCCTACCAGGTAACTACTATTTTAATTCCATTTATCACCATATTCCACTTATGCGGGCCATACACGATCAAGTTCACCGTCAAGTTTGCAGCGGACTTGAAGCCGCGTCCAGTAATCTTGACGGTGTATGGCTACTTATCATGCATACCCACCCATAGCCATACACCGTCAAGTTTACTGGACGCGGCTTCAAGTCCGCTGCAAACTTGACGGTGAACTTGACCGTGTATGGCCCGCATTGAGGAATAACTCTTTTCGGTCGTATCCATCGCCGTTGCCATTATTGATTTCGAGGAAAAAAAGGGCGAAAAATCGCGTTTGTTGTATGGGAGCCCCCCTTAAATATTTATTTTATTTTGTTTTTAGTATTTGTTGTTATAGCGGCAACAGAAATACATAAATTGTGAAAATTTCAACTGTCTAGCTACCGCGGTTCTTGAGATACAGCCTGGTGACAGACAGACGGACGGACAGACAGCGAAGTCTTAGTAATAGGGTTCCGTTTTTACCCTTCGGGTACGGAACCCTAACAACAATATGTTTTCTTCAAGAAATTAACATTTTCATGCCAAAATTGTATGACGCAATGTGTCATCGCCCAAGAATATTATTTTATCATCTTTAACTCAAAAAAATTACTTTGACTACCTACTAAAGCCCTTTCAAAGTCCCAATCTGCGTCACACCCCAGACTCCAATTTTCTTAGCACTCCAATTCCGCCAAAACCAGCAGAAAAAACCTACAGGGAAAAAAAGTTAATTAAAATCTCCAGACACCAAATAATTTTTTCAAAAATTCCCAATGACTACGCGTCATTAGTTCTCAATTATTTTTAATTAGAAAAAAACTATTTTGTGACGTCAAGAATTTTCCCAATACAACGAGTATTGGGAAAATTCTTGACGTCACAAAATAGTTTTTTAATTAGCTGAAACGGTATTTTAAGTAGGTAGTTTAATGTTATATGATGTTTATTTCTTTAAGTAGGTAAATAATAACAGCCGCACAGGTCGATTGATCAGGTTAAGCTGCGCTTGCCGCGGTTGGTCTGTGGATGGGTGACCATCTTTACATACCGTGACCCCTCCGTGCCTCGGAAAGCACGTTAAGCCGTTGTTCCCGGCTGTTATACATGGATCTTTGACAGTCGTTACGGGTAGTCAGAAGCTCGAAAGTCTGACAACCAGTCTTACCAAGGGGTATCGTATTACCCAGTAACTTGGTTGTGGAGGTCAGATAGGCAGTCGCTCCATGTAAAACACTCTTATTTAGCTGCATCCGGTTAGACTGGAAGCCTACCCCAACATAGTTGGGAAAAGGCTAGGCAGATGATGATTTCTTTAAGTAGGTAACATTTATAGCACTGTGTGATCTAAACCCGTAACTAAGTCACACTTTTCTGTGACTTAATTAAGTAGTCCATTTTTACAAAGAAAAACGTGACTTAAGTGCGGATTTAGCTCAAACGAGCTATAAAATAGTATACGATACGGTAGTCTTTTAATGCACGGCATTTAGCACGCCGTGCAATAACGGACTTCTTAAGTCCCACGTATCGTAATGTGCTATGTTAAAACTAGATGAGGTCGCTCTTGCTTAACAGATTATGGAATCCAATTTTGGGACTATGTAAGCGTCCACCCATGAATTTTCCAGTTTGTACTTATTACAAAACTGTTTAAGGGTAAATATTTTTGCCGGGAGGCCCTTTTTATGACATTACTGACCAGATTTTGATGCCCAATTTTCCCAATAAATGTTTCCTTATTCCAAAATACCCTTATAAGTATAATTGATTTGCAAACCGAAATTCCCAAGTACACACACGGATCTCCCCGGAACCAAAACTAAAGATTTACCGCATAGCTACGCAATTTTAATGTAAACATTTACACATGTGCTATGTGACTTTTCGCACGTATGCTCGTCTGAATTCGGCTAAAATCGGAATTGTGACACAGAATCCTACAGACAGAAGGTCGGCTGCATGGGTACAAAAGCGCAATAACAGTGCATTAGTTATTTAGTTTCCAAATATACCTAAATAAATGTGTTTTTACAAAAATAAGGTTATAAACCTACAACGCTACAAGTTTAATCATTTTAATGGTTTTTTTTTTTTTTTTTTTTTCTTTGTTATAATATTTCAAGTGGTTATAATTAATTTTGAACGCCAATGGTGGCAAAACATGTTGAAACTCACAGATTTTCACTTTTACATCCATATTTGCATTTATATGTATATAATATTACACACGTTTACAAATAAATATATCTTTAACTTTATCTTTGAGTGGAAATAACATCAAATTGGAAACAGGGATTTTGTTATGGAATAGATTTTCTTTTTACGGCGATCTCAGTCGATAGACTGACGATAGTGCTACAAGCATCTTTTGGCGCCTGAGTGTCATTGACAGGGTTGTTGATAAACATTTGTGAAATTGTCACAGAAATGGCGGTTACAAAATGGCGGCGTTAGTGCCGAGTTTCCGAGATCCTTGCATCCTTGCATCCTTGTATTTGACCGAGATATAACGGTGGGGTAATATAACAGGCACACTAACAGTAGGAATGGCTTTACTTTTGACAGTTCAACAACATTCATTGCGTTATTTACGTTGTTGAGCAAAAATTTTTTTCACCATATGAAGCAATGGAAAAGCGATATCCTTCGAAATCATTCAGATTGTGATTGATAATTACGGTGCGGGTATCTCAATCGAATGCCAGTCGCGAGTGCGTTCGTACTCGCTCTCGCTATACGCGAAGCAATGTCTTTGCATGCGTGCGGTTTCGCTTGGTGTATAGAGCCGACCTTCTGTACCTACCTACCTACCTACCTATATATTTTGTGGTTGTGACCCATACAATACACGGTATTCGTATATCACTGATGTTTTCCTCGTATTACTATTTCCGGTTATAGATAGACGGTTCAAAGTTTGTGTTTATTTTGAACAGTTGAATTGTTCCTGTTGTCAACTGTAAATTAGCATGTGCCTAGATTTTCCCAACTATGTTGGTGTCGGCTTCCAGTCTATCCGAATACCACTGAATAACAGTATTTTACATGGAGAGACTGATGCCTATCTGACCTCCACAACCCAGTAACTAGGTAATACGATACCACTCGGTAAGAATGATCTCAACTGGAATTGATATGTATTCTTGATAAAACTCGTGATTAAACAAAATACACTTAGATACTACAACACGCTGTTAGCAAGCGTGGTCA
The DNA here is from genome assembly GCA_948474745.1 of Oligia latruncula. Classification (NCBI taxonomy): domain Eukaryota; kingdom Metazoa; phylum Arthropoda; class Insecta; order Lepidoptera; family Noctuidae; genus Oligia; species Oligia latruncula. The sequence continues at coordinate 10,822,993 of OX419707.1, read as the reverse complement.
ATACTCGTTCTTTCTCTGTATGCGAAGAAGGCCTGTACCTATTAATACGTGCTTCTGAAACATCAGGCCTAAGAATAAAACCTCATTTACAAAATGCTGAATTTCTTGCCTGTGTCGTGTGTTGAAATTCAAACAACAAATGACTTGCACCGGTTAGACTGCAGGCAACTTTTATTGTAGCTTCAACTTAAGTTACAGGCAAACTAAGCAGTACCTACTACGCTAACTGCATGCAATATCCTAAATAAATAATCACAAAAAGCACTTACGCAAGAAAATTGTTGGGTACCTTTTCTGAAACCATGATCAGTTCCATTTATTTTTATGGGTCCAAACCACATGTAGTACCAACCTAAAAACTAATTAATGTTCATAATTCTCTTGCAATCATCCCAATTTATTTGGGGTCGGCGCAGCATGATTTTTCAAAGTCAAAGTCAAATCATTTATTTCAAATAGGCACATTAAAGGCACTTTTGAACGTCAAAAAAAAACTAAATAGAAATGATTCTAGTCGCCCATTCCAAAAGGTAGTTTCCATACTGTTCTATTATACTTTACTTTTTTATTATTATTTATTACTTATTTGTCCTCTTCACCGTATCCAGTTTTCTGCCTAGTTGCCAAAATCAGTTAACATAACATAGTTGGCCTATAATTTTCCTACTGCTCTGAGTGGGAGTGCGAAATCCACACAAGGGCCCAGTAGTAGGTTGGTGATTTTTTATGAAAGAACATAGATTTTGGCTACGTCTGCCCGATTCGGAAATCAGAACCTATCTATCATGCATTTAGATTCATATTTTTGTCGTTGAGGTGCAACTAACGCGCTTACTCACACACTACTGCTGCTGTTACACGTTTTAGATTCCCGAATTTTGTTAAATAATTTTATCGGACGAATGGATGGCCCCTATAACACAGGATTTTCCTAGCATCGGGGTCATTATTCACAAAACTTGAGCACAATTGTATCATCATAAAAATGTAACATGCATTGTATTTTTTCTATGGCAAAAAAAAAAAAAAAAGTTTAAGTTAAGTTATTACTAACATACTTAATTAGCCTATTTTGTCCACTACTGGGACACAGACCTATCGCTGAGAGGGAGTGTAGCCGTAATTCACCGCACGGGCCCAGTGCGGGTTGGTGGATGTAACTAATGATGCCAAATCAACGTTACAATACGACCGACGTAACTTGGCCTGAACATAGGCACTAAGAACTTTCGCGCATGTTCTCTCACTCGCACTCGCCTCATGTCACCATTTGGTTCCTAAAAAATCTTACTGCGCAGCCTTCTGCGCAAAGTTCAGGCCCGCCAAGTTACGTCGGTCGTATTGTACAGACGCTAGCACATCAAGTTACTACAAGCTGTCAGATTTCTTTAATAGATTTTCGACTTTATTGCTAAAACATAAGGTTCAAGGTTGATTGGGAAAATCTGACAGTTTCGGGTAGGTTGACCTGCTGGCGTCTGTACGTCATACTGTAAAACATACAAGCCATTGTATCGTAAAATACACGTCATTGCATGGTAAAATACCTACTCATATTGAAATGCACATGCTGTAATCAATTCGATTCGGTAGGTATAGAAAAGTTGATGACTAACAGCTGACCTGAGAAAACCAACTACCTACTGGAAAATCCAGTCGGTATCGGTATCCCTAATAAATTACAAATTTACGACCTGTTTTGACAAGCGACTTATGAGGAAACGATGATCAAATGCGGTTTAACTTCACCTTAAAATCTTTCATTTTGACACAAACTCAAACATGCAAAAACAACTCACACACACTCTCTCGCATGCTGCATGCATTTTGGCATTTATTTCAAACTAGCTGCGCCCCGCGGTTTTACCCGCATAAGTTTCGATCCCGTGGGAATATCCGGATAAAAAGTAGCCTATATGTTAATCCAGGGTGTCGGCTACCTCCATACAAAATTTTATTAAAATTGGTCCAGCCGTTTGAGCGTGAAGAAGTAACAAACATATAAACACACCCCCACACACACTCACACACTCTCAAACTTTCGCCTTTATAATATTAGTGTGAAGTGTGATAAACAAGCACTTTTGAATTGTTAAGGGGTCGTTCAGTCAGAAAGATGCAACTAGTTGCCCATTCAAAAGCGTAGGTAGGTAGGTTACGGTATGGTACCTATGGAGAAGAACGGTCAAGAAACGTCACGGACGTCGGACACTCTTTTATTTAAATCATAAAATTGTTACAAAATATTGGTTACTTACATCATTCATGTTGCAATTATACATGTGAGAACGATGTAGGTAATTATCTCAATAATTATTCAACTCACTTTGCCGTCATTTAAATATTGTAATTTTATATCTTGGTTTATACCGATAAGACTATTATAACCGGGTGTAAAAATACACTTGAATAAGACATACTTAATGAAAAGCGGCCGTAATAAAAAATATAAAACCAATTCTGAAATTAACTTATGCCGTGGCAGCTGAGAGATGAAGTCTCTACTGACGGCCGTTCACAAACATGGCGTGATATAGATCAGCACCATTCAGGTTCACCATTTGAGTGAGCATGACAATGACATAGGCACTCTCAGCCGTCAGGGCACATTCAAGTCAATGAAAAACGTAGGTACTTAGTGAATGGTAGCTTTATATTTTAGGTAAATAGTGCTCACACTTCCGCGTACCGGAAGACGTACCTAGCGTTGGAAGGCCTCCCACAAGGTGGACCGACGACCTTGTGAAGGCCGCAGGAACCCGTTGGATGCGAGAAGCACAGAACCGGTCGAAGTGGAAGTGCTTGGGGGAGGCCTATGTCCAGCAGTGGACGTCTTTCGGCTGAAATGATGATGATGAGTGCTCACACGTGTGCTTTATGAAATTATACTGTACTAGCTTCTGCCCGCGACTTCGTCCTTGTTCTCCGGACCCATCCCGTCGCATCGCGTACCCGCGCCGTTCGTTTATGCTTATATCGTTCTTTTGCTCGGCTCCTAAAGGGTCCTAAATAGCCTATATTAAAAATTGGGTTATCAAATTTAATGCAATAAGAAGTTTTCAAATCCGACTGGTAGTTCCAGAGGTTAGTGCGTCCAAAGAAAGAAATAAATAAACAAACTCTTCAGCTTTATTATTAGTACTTATAGATAGATTGAAAGAAAGAAAAAGTATTTGTTGGCGCCGATTCCCTTGTTCACAAACTAAACTAATTTTAAGTTCAGTACATCTTTTTCTTTCAATTTCATTATGAAAAGGACAGAAGATAAATATTAGTTTAGTCCTGTCCTGAGACAGACAACGCCTAACGTAAATTGACGTATTTTTAGTAGCCATGTTTTTAATCACGTCTAAACTTGCTATGGAGTATCTTAATTTGACAGGACTAAACTAATATTTATCTTCTGTCCTTGTCTTAATGAAATAGAAAGAAAAAGATGCCTGAACTTAAATTTAGTTTAGTTTGTGAACAAGGGAATCGGCGCCGATGGCGCCGATTCCCTTTTGACTCGCACAGGAAAACCACAAACTAAACTAAACACCATCTTAAAAATATATAAAACATAATTATATTAATAAAAAAACCAGGCAAGTGCACAAAACGCTTTTGTATTGAAATGCGATGCGTTGCGGCCCCATGCGCATGTAATGTGCGGATGGTGATGATTCTATTACAACTTCTTGTATTTTGTTTCAGCCAAGCAGACAGCATATTAAAAGCAAGAGAAATGCTATGGAAGACTTTTGAATACTATATCGAAAGGGATGTGAAAACCCTAGACTATGATGATAATGAAAGAGTATCCAGATTCAAAGTGAGGCTAGTCAAAGCTGTTGGAAGAATACTAGTTGAAGGCCACAGAGAATATGTAGAAGGAAAACCTAGGATCAATGATGTGGAAGAGCTTGTTGATTAAAAGAGTAAGAAAATATTTCTTTGTTTTATTGTCGCCCTATTTTAGTCATATAGAGGTATGAGGAACAGGGTGTAAAGTTCACTCAACCTCCATTGAAAAGGGAGGATCCTCCGACCAGACGGGTGTTGTGTCTGGCGGGCAACTGCCCGATGATTCATGTCGGGCCGTTGTATCTATGCTAGTTGCGCGGTAAACTCTGCTTGCGCGATGCAGGATTTGCGTGACGCGTTGTTCGCATGTGGCATTGTAGATACCGCTACAGTCACAAAGCCCGGAGACACCTCGGCGACTGCTGCTAGAGGCGGTATTGTCAACATCCATGACATTCATTCACAAATGACGTATCTATAGCACCTGGCGTCTGGATATGTGCCCCGTTGATGGCAGTCGGGTCGCCTCCTGTTATGTGGGACTTAACTGGCGAAATCTGGGTGTGCAGACGCCAGCAGATGAAGCTACCCGAAACTGTTAAAATTTCCCAATCAACTTTGAACCTTATGCTTTAGCGATAAAGTTGAAAATCTATTATAGAAATTTGACAGATTGTAGTAACATGATGTGCTGGCGGCTGCACTATCGGTGCACCTCTGTCTAACCTTTCGGGGAATACAGACATGATGCTATCTTTATGTTTTACTAGCAGCGCCCCGCGGTTTCACCCGCATAAGTTTCGATCCCGTAGGAATATCGGGATAAAAAGTATCCTATGTGTTAATGCAGGCTACAAATTGCTCCATACGGAATTTTATCAAAATTGACCCAGCCGTTTGTGCGTGAAGAAGTAACAAACATATAAACACACTCACAAACTTTCGCCTTTATAATATTAGTGTGATGAGTAACGTAGGCAGAATGAACGTCGTCGCTGGTTATTTTTAATGATATCTCGATCTCAAGTTTTTTAACGATTTCTCGAGCAACACATTAACATTGTGGTTTTTTTTTTCTTAATCAAAAAACCTGTTAAACTGGATCTGTGACAAGAAAAACCCAAATCGTAACAACTCAATTTAAAAAAATACCTCGTTCATGTAACTAGGTTTTTTTTTAACAAAACGAATCAAGTTTTTGTGAAGTCCCTCGAAGTTATTTATCTCGACCGAACTGAGCTGTAATCAAACCGTTATTATTATGATTTAACAATCCGGTTATTACTATGTATTACCAAACCGGTCTTCGTTTTGTCTTACATAATCAGCCTATAATGTTCCCACTGCTGGGACACAGGCCTCCTCTCGGTGAGAGGGAGTGGGCCGTAATCCACCACGCGGGCCCAGTGCGGGTTGGCAGATGTCACATGTCTTCGAGTTTTTGGTTCTAGGACATTGTTTTCTCACGATGTTTTCCTTCACCGTTTTGAGAGCAGTGGTGATGAAATAATTTACACAAAGTAAAGCGCCTGTCTGGATTCGAACCTACGACCTACAGCTCGTAAGTCGCGGCCGTTACCACTTGGCCACCACTGCTCTCGATTTTTTCTTGCGTCTTCGTTTTGTCTTGCTCAAATATTATCATGAACTCAGCCGAAAGACGTCTACTTCTGAACATAGAAAGAAACACATAAAACGGTCCAGGTTGAAAACCAGCGTCAGGAACTAGTTGTCTGGCATTTATGCTGAACTGGCATGTTTGGCTCAGCCGTGAGGGACACAATACTACTTAGTCTATTCCTGTTATTTGTTTTGTCTTTGTGTGAATATTGATGACCTAAAGCGCGGTCACTGTCGCACTGCATAGAAAAGAAAGAGAAGCGCGATGATACAACGCTGGTAATTTATTGCAAAATATGAAGCAATCTAAATTACAAAAAATCTATTGTTTGGACTAAAAAATTAACACTAAAACATTTTAGTATGTTGCTTGTAGAATAATCTGACAAAAAATCAGAATAATTGTATGTATATTAGTATGGTTTTTATTGTAAAAAGAAAGTTTTTAGAGGTATCTTCATGATTTTTTTTTCTCTATCGTATCAAATTAGTTGTATTATGTTTTCAACACACTATCTACCTAGCATATATCCTGAAGAATATCATATATTTTTCTGATTTTGTTTACTGTAGTCGATCATATACTTTTATTGTTTCTAAAACTTGCGTTTTTTGTATTTAGGTCCTGTAAGGCCCCTGAACCCGGGTCAAATAAATTTATTTTCTTTCTTTCTTTTATCAGAAACACTTTTTGAAGTGAAAACTGAAACGTCACGCTCAGGTCGGTGACGCTGAATCGGGTATATTCGCGCTGAATTGCGTATACTCTACTCCAGTCGTAAGTTTTCACTTCTAATGTTCACGGTCATAATTTTATGTTATATCCGAAAATCCTCGGCGATGCCCTTCGTTTGGGGAGAACGGAGGGTTATGTCGTTGGTCAACTTTGGAGGGGGCCTTACAATTAAGAATCGGTGAGGTTATTTTATTTAAAGCATTGTGAACCTGCACTAAGTCACGCTTTTCTGTGAGTAGTTTATTTTTACACAGAAAAGCGTGACGAAGTGTGGGTTTAGGTCACACGAGCTATATCGTCCCTTATTATTTTAATGAATTGATCAATCTATACCTGAATTAATTAATATTCGAAGAAAAATTACGCAGAATTCTATAAATTGCACGCAGAATAATTATTATCTGTTGTTTGTATTCTACTCTTTGTGTTCGTAATAATTATATTTTAAGCATGGCTGCATGACTATTTACTAAGAACTGATAGTAAGTACCTAATTTGCGGATTTCTGCATACATATATTTTAATTAAATTGACGTCATGCCGCGCCCCGCGGTTTCACCCGCAAAAGTATGGATCCCGTGGGAATCTTGGGATAAAAAGTATCATAATTATTATGTGTTATTCCAATGTAAGCTGTAAAGTTTACTGTAAAGTTTCATCAATAACCGTTCAGTAGTTTTGGCGTGAAACAAGCATCTATCCATCCATCTTCTTTATAATATTAGTAGGATATCGTTTTTTTTTTTATAAGATAGGTAGATCCTTAATTGTTCTGTGCGGACGATATTATTTTACTAACTGAGCATCAAACTACCCTTAAATAATTTTGACATTAAAATCTTCACCATTAAGACGTGGTCGATTCTATAACTTACCTACTTATAATTATTTGAAATTGAACGCAATCGGCTTTTTAACAAAACAAGGTTTAACTTTAGACCCAGGTCTAAACCATCGAGCCATTTCTAAAATTCGAACTATAATCCGACAAAGTTGAAAGTTCTTAATTCAAAAACGTTTAAGTACTCAATTTTGCATTAAGAACTTTACTTTTGTTGGATTAAAGTTCAAAATACAGAAAAAGAAGCTAGGTCTAAATTTAGAATTCGTTTTGTAATAAAACGGATTGTACTTTTCGAAAATCATAGCAGTAGCAAAACAACGTCAGCAGGGCTAGCATGGCCGGAGACATTTTATCCACGGGGAGAGGACAAAATACTATTCCCCTCTGTCAATTTTGTCCACCCTCTGAGCATGGCGACATGGGTGGATAAACTATCACGGTGGACAAACCAGGGGAAACGCTTGTCCCCGAAATTATTGCCATTATAAGAAAACTTTTATTAAATTACAAAGTAGTCGAGAATATCGTCGTAAACGAAAGTACTTTATTTGTTTTATTGTTTAAATTGTATAAATTATTGTTATTAATTATTATTATTATTTTATTGTATAAATTTATTTTATTCAAATTGAACGCCCCAGTGTATTTTTCGCTCGATTTTCTCCCTTTCCGACGACAACACTAAGCTCTAGTAAGCACGAGACATTTTTATATTACAATTAATTATATTTTCTCCAAGAGATATACTTAAACCCACCATCTAAAGACGAGGACAAGTTTCTCCCTTTGTTATGTCAAAATATCTGTAATTTTTCTCTTCCACTAGTCGCCATGCTATAGGCGGGGGGTGAGTATCCACGTCTAATGTCAAAAAGTGATATAATTCTCTTTCCCCCTGTTGCCGTGCTTTGGCAGGTGGATAAAATAATGTTATCCCTTGTCAGTGGAAATAACCGGTGGACAAAAGTTTTATACCCAGCCCATGCTAGCCCTGCTGTTTGCCAAATGCTAAAGCACGATATACACGGTTTAAAACCAGTCTACAAACCAAGGTGACCTTGAAGTGGTTGTTGTTGCGAGATGCCTGCTACACGGTTTAAAACCAACATCTTCTGCCACTGGTTTGCAACGCAGGCCTTTCTACCAAGGACGTTTAAAGGTCATACGAATTTGGTTTCAAACCACTGTCTACACTGTTTTAAACTTAGATTTGAAACCACCGTTTTAAACCGTGTATTTCGTGCTTGAGGCTACATTGTCGCGATGGCGAACTAAACCATGCGCGCTCTCTCTCGCACACCGCTCGACGTCTCGCTCGCTAATTCCAATAAATCAGATAAGGATTGTCTATCTACGTCACGAAATCTGAGAAAAGTAAAGTACCTATTACATGTTTTCATAGACTTAAAGTTCGATGTTATTCCCCAAGATACCACGTATTTAACCAGATGTGTGATTCGCACTTAATAAAATCATAGCTATGTAGGTATAATGGACCTCGCAATTACTTTACCACCTTAGGGTTGAATGTCACTTGCCTGTCCTAAAACGAAAAAGTTTATGGCTGAACAAGGATCTTTTCGCGCCTAACCAAAATCGGAACTAACGCCGCGCGCCGCCATCTTGTTATTAGGGTTCCGTAGTTCCTACAAGGAACCGTTATAGTTTCGTCTGTCTGTCTGTCCGAGGTTTTGCTAAGAGACCGTTAGTATACTAGAAAGCCGTAATTTTGTACGAGTGCGTATATCAATTACCTGCGCCGAAAAATGGTAAAATAAAATTTTGGAAAATATTTTTTTTAGGGTAGCTCCCTTATATGTGAAGTTGTGATGAATATTTTTTTCGTCGTTTACCCTATCGTGTGGGGTATCCTTGAATAGGTCTTCTAAAATGACTTCGGGGTTGCTAAAATTATTTTTCGATTTAATGCTCCATTTAGAAATATTACATTTTAATAATAGAAAACAAACAGCTCATTAATATCAAATTAAATTTCAGTCGACAACATCCATCGGTTTCATACTAAACTTCAACTATAACCGACGATCCTGCATACTTATCTCTTTTGTAGACTGTACTTAAATACTGGCTGACTTTTTACCGTCGACAAAAACAGGGTTTAAAAGGTGAACGGAGTAGAAGCATAGGGCATAGACATTTTCTTATTGTTAAAAAAACTAAATTAATAGGTAGCCTATAAAATGTTATGCCTTGTAACTTTGACCAATTCACCGAAATTACCTACCAAGGGCGCAATGTTGTGTTCCACGGTGCGAAATGACCAGGTTTGAACAGAGTGTTATAATGAGGAGAACACACATGTCCAACGACATAGTTGTCGTTGGAGGTTGGAGGTAGGTATCTTAATTCCTATTCCTAATTTGAAATTCCTAGTCTGACTGCAACGTCACACAAAAATAACGTTTGCACTTTGGACCATAATATTATTTTCGTAACCCATTGACAGGATGATTAGCACAGTTTAGCTAATCTGTCTGTTAAACAATGAGCAATATTAGTGGTACCTAGGTAATTGTTCGCAAATTAATTATTCTTGGAACGGCAAAACGAATCATGATTCTAGTAAGTATTGCTATTAGTTGAACTTCCCTTGTTGATGGGAAAAATATTTAAATGAAAATGATTGGTACACCTCGCTAGCCTAATAAGCACATTTCCTCTGGAAATTTCATTCTTTAGTCAATACCTACATACATACCCGTAATATTTCCATAGTACCTAAACGCTGAGGTTGTTAAAATGACAGTATCTACGATACACATAATAAACAGATTGCCTCTGTTTTTTTAGGGTTCCGTACCTCAAAAGGAATAGCGGAACGCTTATAAGATCACTTCGTTGTCGGTCTGTCTGTCCGTCAGTCAAGAACACTTGGTGTTATCAATTTCAACTCAGGGCTGCAATCCCTTGAAGCAGTGAAAAAATCAAACTTCTGAGTCAACGCAATCAAAAGGATACGGGCGTTTATATTCCGAAATCAAAACCTGTAGGGTACTTCCCGTTGACCTAGAATCATGAAATTTCGCAAGAAGCAATGTAGCACAAGTAAAGGAAAAAATCCGAAAACCGTAAAATAGGTAGGTCTAGGTACTTAACTACTTACATTACAATAAAAATAATTTTAAAACTATTTACATGGGTACCTAAAAATTTGTACGGAGCCCTCGGTGCGCAAGTCCGACTCGCACTTGACCGGTTTTTTTTAATCTTGTATTCCCTTGCATCAAGTCATGCCATGGATGGTTGCAGAAATCCATTGAATGACGTTTATGATTGATATTCATTTTTACAATACAAACGGTATCGTCATACCTAGGTTTTTATAGACGCGAGTGTGTGTGACGAATCCATTAGAAAAACGGTCAATTAACTTAATAACCTACATATTAAATAATCTTATATCCAATTAAGGTAAACTATGTAGTTCTGAACATTTACCTATTTTAGATCACACGTCATTACGACGCACGCGGGGAGGTGAAGGAAACGATAAGCTAGAAGAATAAGACGTGCAAAAGTAACGTACTTAATAAAAAGAGGCATATTCTTCACCGTTGCAAACTACGTCGTAATTTGAGGCGGGTCTATACTATGTATTTTGGGATTTAGGTACTCGTAGTTAGTTAGTGGAGGTGCCTGGGGGCCTATGTGCAGCAGTGGACGTCTTTCGGCTGAAATACTCCCACTGCTGGGTATAGGCCTCCCATTTCTTTTGCCATACTTCCCTATTCTGTGCGTCTCTCATCCAGGTATTTCCTGCGACTTTGACGATATCGTCAACCCGACGCGCTTTTGGACGGCTCTGGTTTCTTTGGCCTAACATCGGCCACCACTTGGTCACAGCTTTTCTCCATCGGCAACCTCTTCGTCTAGCCAGAGGCGTCTCTAGCCCATGTAACGCCCGTGTGCAAACATTACGCAAGCGCCCCCTAGTAAGCGCGCGGTCAAAATGATGCATTCGGTACAAAGTTCAAGTAACAGCACATCAAGTTACCACAAATTGTCAAATTTCCCCAATGGATAATAAACTACCTATTGTTTGGAGATGAAGAAGAAATTCGTCGGTTTTGGATACCATGGTGTGCTGTTGACTGTATATTTAGAATCTAGGCTCAACTCACACCAAAAGAGCGGCGAAGGTCAGCGAAGCGCCGCGACCCGCTCGGAAAAGGAGGAGGCGCGCGGGTTCCAGCAACTGCCCGAGAAGTCGCTGGAATGCTCGAGAAGTCGCGGGACTCCGCGCGCCTTCTCTTCTTCTTTCATGTGTTTATCGCTGTAATGCCTTGATTCGATATTGTATAGGCAGTCGTACATTTGCACTAAATAAATAAGCTTTTCTTCATCCATTTCCATTACTTCTGTATTCATTGCACTGCAAGGAATGAATGCGAATGCTCGCGCGCATCAGAAGCGCGCGGGGAGTGGGCGCGAGGGGCGGGATATTGCCAGCGGCCGCTCGCGACTGCTCGAGCATTCTCGGGACTTCCCGCGACTTCTCGCGCGGTCGCACGGCTATTAGCTGGAATTCCAGCGGCGCCGCTGGCATCCGCGCGACTCGTTCGAGTTTCTCATGCGATAATAAGTATTATAGTAATGAAAATAAAGTTAAAAATCATATGACACTGAAACTGCGTTCCGCTTCGCCGCGCTTCAACGCTCTTTTGGTGTGTGTTGAGCCTTATACAGAGTGTTCTGGTGTTTACCCTAACAAGCCAAAACGTACCCATGTTAACATGTCTATATAGATGTTATGTTAAATCATATCAATGTCCAAATTTTGAAATTTCTTCATTCTAATTACGACCTGATATCAAACAAAGTTCAATATCAATTGGGAACATTTGACTTTGGGAAGCTCACTGCGAGGGAGGGCCACTGTACACACGGGTAAAAAGTATTTTTAGGAAGGAAAGAGTGACAAGAAAAAACAAAGCACAAATTTACCTATGGTTTTTTTTTTCAAAAAATGATTTGTTTTTTTTTCAGTTTTCAGACTGAAATTTGGTAGCATAGCTAAATAATTTTTGACGAGTGCTCCGACCCCGTCGAAATTCGCAACAGTTGTGCTTGTGGCAGACTAATTCAGCTAATATCAAAATTAAATCTTACTTATTAGGTAAATTTCAATCAAAAGCCGCAAATATGAAGTACCTAAATTTCATATTTACATGTTTACTCAAATATAAAACTTAATCCATGGCGCCAAGGCTTATTTCGCAAAATTACGAGTAGCGAGCGGTAGAACAGTGCGGCACGCGACACGCGTACTCACGCTTTTCAGAAATGCCGCGTGCTTGACGTTCGTCCATGGCATGGCAATTTGAACTTTATTGTCTATCCCAAACAGTTGAATTCGCATTATTCGCAATATGATTGTCGGCCGGTTTTTAAACGAATCATTGAAACAGGTGCCGCCGAGCGATGCGACACTCACTACTACACTCAAAATATAATCTTTAATAATGTGTAATAAGGTTTATTTCATGTTGAAAAAAAGTTAATATTGTGAAAGCCGCTCTCGCGCTCTTGGCGCAGCTTGCTTTGGTGTAATTCGACAAATTTTATATAAGAAGAGCTCCAGATGTATGGAAAGCGGAGCTCTTTTTACGTTGATCATTGAAAGTGCCGCGGCCGGCCATCGCGCGCGCCGGGGGGCTCCGAAGCGAGCGGCGCTCGGCGCCCCCTAGGACCGCTGCGCCCGTGTGCAACGCACACCCTGCACAATAGGTAAAGACGGCCCTGCGTCTAGCTAGATATCCTGCCCAACTCCACTTGAGGCGCAACACTCTATCCCCGACGTCGTAGACTTTCGACCCGACTACGGATTTTGGTGTTATGCACTCGGTCTAGTAGGGTGCTCGCTCCATGGCCCTTTGTGCTACTCGTAGGTATGCGGTGGACAGTCTCCTTTGTGAGCGTCCGTGTCTCGGCTCCGTAGGTCATTGTTGGCAGAACACATTGGTTGAAAAAGCGGGTTTTTAAGCACCGAGGGATCCTTTTGGTTCGAAAAATATGTTCCAGCAAACCAAATGCCACCCACCCAAGCTGTATTCTCCTGGAAATCTCTTTGCTGGAATGCTCCTTGTGAAAAGAAAGAACATGTCCTAAATAAACATAATGGTCAACCAACTCCAGAGTCTCCAGACGCTTGTTTTCAACGATAACAGTCGAAACTGAGTCATCCGGGTCGCCTACCATCACCTTCGTCTTGGACACGCTCATTCTCAAGCCAACTTGTAAGGAAGCATCATAAAGGTATTTTAACATGCGTTTGAGGTCTTCCAGGGATTCAGCGAATAAAATTAGGTCATCCGCAAACCGAAGATGCGACAAGTAGACACTATTGATGTTTATACCACGTTGGTCCTATTCCAGTGTTTTCACCACGTCTTCTAGAGTAGCAGTGAATATTTTAGGCGAAACGGTGTCTCCTTGGCGCACTCCCCTTTTAATCGGTATTGGGGCCGTTGTGAGATCCACTACATAAATATTAAGTGAGAGTCGGTGACAAAAACTCCTCTTACCAAATCAACGACCGCGTAGCATAATAAATGCGTTGATAGCGCCCTTTTGTCGTAGCTGTGAGGAATATGTTCGTAGTGCAAATATTAATGTGCGGTTGACTTCACTTCATCCGTAAATATTAATGTGCGGTTGACTTCACTTCATCCGTAGGTGCACTTATTACAACTACGCGAACGCATGCTGCCATAAGAAATTATCTCTTGCACGCTATTTTTAACTCTATTCCATCTGGAATTAAGTTAGCTATATCAATTTTATTATTCAATGATAACTGCTCGAGCATCCTGAGCATCTGCGCTGACCCTAAGGCTTGCTTAACAATATTTCTAGGAATACTTGATATTTTTTAAATTTAACCCCCCGTCTGTGACGCCCTGCGGAGCGCATGGCGGCGAAATTTGCATTAAATTCACTTATGACAATCTAATAAGGTTTCCAAACAAATATACCAAATTTTATAGACGTATGTATGTATGTCCACGCATTTCTCCGCAACTATTAATCGGATCGTGACAATTTTTTTTATTGGCTTACATTTACTTCAACTTGGGGAACAGTGCAAGTTTCATCAAAACCGATTCAGTAATTTTCAAGATAAGGACTAATACGTGTAAGTGTGACGGCCTGGCAATATTGATACGAGCTACGGATGTAGTGTCAAAGGGAAAACATCTCATAACCTTGGTCAAATTCTAGTGGATAAACTAAAAATTACAAAATAAAAAAGTAATTTAAAAAAATTATAAATAGACACCGCGCGACATCCGAAATTAAAGTTATTTCATAATTTTGAGTTAATTTCTTTTTTTTGAAGTCTGTTTAATTTTTTTAAATTACTTTTTTATTTCCCGCTTACATTTATATCATTACAGGGTAACCTATTGCGATAGTGATAGAGAGAACAAAAGCCAATGACCAAAATGTAGGTATTTATGTAAGTATGGTGTTATTTTTCTTGGCGGCCATTACTGAAACTTTAAAAATATTAGATACATTATACGAAATATTGTATTGAAAATACTTATACAAAAGATACAATTTACAAAAATATGAAATCGTTTGGCTTGGTATTTTAAGGTATAATATATGATGAGGAAGGATGAAACGCATGTGACTAAAAGAGTGAATAATTTGTTGACTGAAGAGGAAGAGGGAGACCAAAAGGAAAGGTGGACAGATTGTGTTAGGAATGTCAATAAAGAAAAGGTAGAATGGAAGAAGAAAACTTGTTGCCCTGACCCCAAGTAACTTGGGACAAGGACAGGAAGATGATGATTGTACGTATTTGCCTGTCTTTGTTTGTAGTCAAGTAAGTTGGACTTTCCCTAGGACAAAAGTAACCCACTGTTGGGTTAATTTTAAACATTAATGCTTGCAACCCTACCTAGCTTCCCACCTTCATACATAAAAAAAACAAAATGACAATTATTGTCATTGCCAATGCCAATGAATGACAATAGACAATTTAAAAAAAAACTGTAATTCTAATTAATCAAAAACAAATGAATCCCAAAAGTAACAAAACTTTTACGAGCTGTCGCTTTTCAGTCTACGTCTTGTTAACTACATAGTACATACTATTGTAAACATTCGATGTATTTTTAGGATAAATAAACCGGCTCTAGAAGGCCGCTATATATAAAACGCAGTAACGTAATTTACTGGTCAGTCAGTAGTTTTCCTTGTTTCGAATAGCTAGCGTAGGCAGTGCGCGGCTATAGGCATTATATTAGCAAAAATGCCAAGCGCGTGATAAGAAGTGTGTTTAATAAATTCAAGCGAAACAGTTTTTTTGTTCAATCGTCATAATAACAAACACCAAAGTGTGTATCTAAACAATATTATGCATAAAATAGTGAAATTTGTGTTTTGTGTGGCGTTGTGTTACGGTCAAAATGTTAAAGTACCGGTGCAGGAACCTGAACAAAACGCAACGGAACTCCACATTGGATTGTCCGAGAAAATAGGCAACTTTTCAATAGAAGTGCTGTACCATACATCAAGATCATTGCAAGATGGACAGAATTTTATCATGTCCCCTATCACAGTGTGGAGCGTGTTAGCTGTTATCGCCGAAGGTGCAGCGGGCAACACGAGAAACGAGATAAATAACGCAATCCGACTATCAATCCGAAACAGAGATGACACTCGAAGTGGTTTCAGAAATATCACTAATTGGCTACAAGTCAATACTAATACGGTCAAACTAGCGAAAATCAACGCTATCTTCGTTAACAAAGAACGTCTCCCGAGCCAAGATTTTCAGGAAATCTCTAAAGATTACTACCAGACAGAAATGATATCTTTAGACTTCAAAGACAGTGTGACATCAGCAAATCTTCTTAATGCACATGTGTCAAACTTTACGCATGGGAAAATTCCTAGCATAGTTGAGCCTAGCTACTTCCAGAACACTCAGATGGTATTGACTAGTGCCCTGTACTTCAAAGGACAGTGGAAAGTACCATTCAACACATCATCAACTGTGAAAGCACCTTTCTATGACTCAAAGGGACAAAAGATTGGAGAAGTCAACATGATGTACAACAGATTCACTTATCCATTCTCCAACATTCGTGCACTACAAGCAAGGGCAATTGAACTGCCATACGGTAATGAAAACAGGCTCTCAATGGTCATCATGCTACCAAACCCAGGAATATCTGTAGAAGACATGTTTGCAAACTTCCAGAAATTAAACCTAGATACGTTCTTTGAAGAATTAAGAGTATCCAAAGAAGAATTTTCAGATGATGAAGTAGACTGCTTCATTCCTCGGTTCAAAATTAAATCGGATATTGATCTTACAGATGTATTGAGGGAGCGTATGGGTATTCAAGATCTGTTTGAACAATCAAAGGCTCAGTTACCACTTATGGCAAGAACGCCAATGTATGTATCGAAGGTAGTACATAAAGCAGATATTGAAGTTACTGAAGATGGCACAGAAGCAGCCGGAGTGACCGTTGCAGAGTTTAGCAACAGAATAGGAGTTGTTCAGTTCCAAGCGAACAGACCGTTCACATACTTAATTATAGAAAAGGTCACAAATTCAATTGTTTTTGGGGGTTTTTACAAAACGCCATCCTTATATTGAACATAAAAAAAAGAATGTAAAAATTTGCATTTCAAAGCACAAACTCATTGGTTGCTCATTCTTTTAAAAAAAGAATTGTAAAAACTTTAAATTAAGGAAAAAACCTACATTTTTAATAACCAGAACAAGATTTTAATTGTGAAATGTCATGGTTAATTCCATTGCTCATTAAGGAAACTCGCATACTGTATTCAACAAATGACTACAAAATATGAATTATCAACATTATATTGTGTACAAAATTAAACACTTAGATAGGAAGAATTACATATTCTTGAAATCTTGAATGTCACAAGTCAAATTACTGTGACCTTATGAATAATATAAAGATTATAATTTTTCTTCAACATTGTGACCATATGCAGTAATACCTATACTTACTGACTAAGATATAAATAATTCTGTTCTAGCTTAGGGTTGGGAGTATTATTATCCTCCTACAATAGTTGCAGATAAATGTTACATTAGAAATTTTAAATCATTTAGTTACACTTAATTGCATCTAAAATCCAAGTATAAAATGTAAAATTATTTTGTTCATAATAACTTATGTCCAGCCCATTTTGCTGTTGAAAAAAGTACTCAATTTGTATTGTAATAAGGTTGTTCATTGTAAGTATAACAGAATGCTCTCTAATTGACGATGTAAATAAGTTGTTTTGTCATGAAACAGCATGTAATGAAACATTTTAGGGAAAAATGTGTCGTTTTCCTCAATGACTAGTAGACAGACAACAATTTATTGGAAGAATTAATTTGTTTTTATAACTAAAAGCATTGGACTGCCCTCATGTGGGATTTTACAACTTGTGTCCTTATTAAAAACCTTGGGGTGTTCCGATTTGTAAAACATTGGTAAACCTCATTTCAATTGTGGTTGTAATTTTTGTAAATATTTATTTTTCTTGTTATTATTTGTGGTTAGAACCATTTTGAAAAAAAGTAGCTGTATCCTACCGATTCTGTGTTATAGATAGCTTATAATCATATAAATGTCCTTTGTATATATAGTCTTACTAATGTTAAAACAGATACATATCAATTTTGAAAGGATTCTTGTCTTGATAAAACTGGTTTTGAACAAGTTTCATTGCATAAATTTAACCAGATGTTGTTTTCAACTTTATGGGAAATAATAACAGAAAACTTATTTATAAAAATTGTTATAGTCCGCGCGGAACTAGATGTCCGCGCCTTAGGTATGTGAGCGGTGGGACGGAGGGGCGGGGGGTGACAAACGCTTTGTCATTACTCAGTACGTGCGTTGCGAACAATAGGCAACCCCGCCGCCCTCACCCCCGTCCCCACCCAAGGCGCGGGCAACCAGTTCCGCGGACTAATAGTACAAAAATCCTTTCAAAAAAATTTAATTACCGACTTCAAAAAAAAAGGAGGTTATTTTGGATATTGTACTATAAGCAGCCAGTCTTTTGGTCTACTTCATGCAGTCTGCAATAGGCTGGCCTTCTTTGACAACTAAAATGTTGCATTAAAAAGTTGGCTGCTGTAGAATGCTTACAACAGCCTTAAAAAGTGTGTTATCAACCCAGCAGATTTAATGTACGGGACTATCAGTAACAGAAAGAAATCTTTGAGCAAAAAGATTTTAACTTTTCTTGTTCTGATCTTATTATTTTTAAGCGACAATGATCTCCATGAAGGCAGTCTAAAACTCTTTAAGACTTCACAAAATATTGTGATTGTGATAGATCTGAAATTATATTTAATTTATGAAATGAAAACTTTGATTAAAAACTTTTTTAGTACAAATCTGTTTTTTTTATTGTTCTATCTTCGATGAAGACCAAAGATGTTTTGAATTTTCTCTGTAGCAGAAAATATTTTGTTAAAAAATATTGTAAGACTGGTTTAAAAAACTAAATTTAGTAGGTACCTACATACCTAATTCCTAAATATTTTCAGCGTTTCAATTATCCCCACATACTGTTTCAACGTGCGTGATCGAATCTGGAATGAGGAGATCCGCAGGAGAACCAAGGTAACCGACATAGCCCGAAGAATTACCAAACTTAAGTGGCAGTGGGCAGGGCACATTGCTCGCAGAACAGATGGCCGATGGGGCCGAAAGGTTCTGGAGTGGCGACCGCGTACCGGAAGACGTAGTGTTGGAAGGCCTCCCACAAGGTGGACCGACGACCTTGTGAAGGCCGAAGAACCCGTTGGATGCGAGAAGCACAGAACCGGTCGAAGTGGAAGTGCTTTGGGGAGGCCTATGTCCAGCAGTGGACGTCTTTCGGCTTAAATGATGATGTTGATGACTGTTTCACCAGACCCACTGTCTTTTTTGATCAGGTAGGTACTTAGGTGATTGTAGGTGCACGACTCGAGATAGAGTAGGTAATTAATTCATTAAAAAGGATAAAAATATATAGGTACCCACGCTGGATAAACTTCATATAAGTACCTACTTACTAAATTAACTAAGTATGTACCTACTTATTAAAATAAAAATATAATAACCTAACTAAAACTATTAACAAACTCGCCTCCGCATCACTGGCGACTGGTAATGTATCCAAGAGACTGCCGACATTGCCACGTTGTATGGCAATGCTTAGCCTCTGGCCAAGCAACGTAAAAGTCAGTTGGGTCACGGGAAGTTTCAACCAGCTGTTCCTGTTGGAGACTTCGTTGAACAAAGCATGAGCTCTCGGACCCCAGGGCCCAAAGAGAATATAACCACAGGGCCCGAGGGACTCCAAACGACTCGAAAATATAATTACCGATGAGGTACCTACTTTGGCCGCTTGGTGTTTTCTGCAGCCGCAGCAACAGCGCCAGCACAGCACGCCGAGCCAGGAAGATCGGATGGCGCAAGAGTAGATAGAAACAGATTTAGGAACTCGATACTTCACACGGTCTATATAAGTAAATTTGTTTCAATGGAAAATGGTCCGTAGTCTACGTACCTTACCAAACAAAACTAGGTACTTAAAACTCTGAAACCGGTACTTATTACCTAGGTATCGAAATGAAAATTTCTGCATGTTTCTCCGTTTACTACCTACATTGTTTATAGCTACTTTTGACGTCAAACTTGGTGCTGGATGCATATTGTAGGTAAGTTAACATAAAGTTAATTCATGAACGACTGTGTCGTAAACAGGTTTCTATAAATATTTTTTTCTTTCCATCGTACAAGAATATCGGGAAAACCCCTTGATGCTAGGGTTGTCCCAGCAAAAAAATACAATAAAAATTAAATAATTGGTTTAATATTAATCGGTTTAGTTGAAATAGACAAGTAGATAGGTAGGTACCTATTTTCCCGGTTATTTAGGCGCCCCTCCAACTAGATGGACCGACGGTCTGTAAAAAATGGCTGGGGCAGACTGCAGAGGCCAGAGTGTTATGGCTCAGCCAGGGAGAGGCCTATGTCCAGCAATGGACTGCGATAGGCTGAGTTGATTAATTATGGTCCCTATTTAGGTACTTTCCAAACTTGTGCCTGATGTATTTTTTTTTTCTGGCACAAGATGAAGATGACGGTTCAAAAAATATTTATTCGTTCGTTTGGGTAGGTACGCATTGCAATGGAAGGGTTTTCAATTTTCGGACCATATTGATATTGATATTGATATTGATTGATACATAACTAGCCCCGGAAAAGTCAAATTGCGAAAAAAATGTTAGTGACGGGGTTTCACCGGGATTTTTATTTACTATATTTATTCATTAGAAATACTGTGTCAAAGTGACCCAAAGGGCAATGGAGAGGGCTATGCTTGGAGTATCCCTGCGTGATCAAATCAGAAATAGAGATCCGCAGGCAGGAGAATCAAGGTAACCGACATAGCCCGAAGAACAATTGCCAAACTTTTATAAGTGGCAGTGGGCAGGGTACATTGTTCGCAGAACAGATGGCCGACGACGATGGAAAGGTTCTGGAGTGGAGATCGCGTACCGGAAGACGTAGCGTTGGGGCCTCCCACAAGGTGGACCAACGACCTTGTGAAGGCCACAGGAACCTGTTGGATGCGAGATGCACAAAACCGATCGAAGTGGAGGTGCTTGGGGGAGGCCTATGTCCAGAAGTGGACGTCTTACGGCTGAAATGACGACTGTGTCAAAAATCCATTACAATATAAAGTGCGAAAAAACAAAAATACTGTCAAAGATCCCAAAAAACAGTTTTTGCGAAAGCAGCAGCAAGTGAAACTATTTTCTAATTTCTATACGAGGTCAGCGCGGTGAGAGAGAGGGAGGATCGCTTAGCAGAGTGGGATGACAGTCGTAGCCGTAGCTGAGCCGGTCTGACCCACCGAATCAAATCAATAATAATATAAGGAGGTAGAACTAGGTGTCAAAACACTGTTTTATTTACTTTTTAACTTTTCCTAAATTCTATACCTAGGTAGGTACCTCGCTACATACACAAAGGATTTGTAGGAACATATTGGTCTGACAACAACCACTCCCAAAAACTGAGAGTATGACTAACAAAAACGTCTATATGTATGTACACAATGGGCACGTACAAGACATGACATAATCTAAGTACCTACTTAGCTCCACAGAACTCCGAAGGCCATTCGTCAATCCAAACTCGGGAAAACCAAAACCGACTCTCAATACATAGGGTTTCAATTTGTGCGAGATCCTGACATGCAAGTCATTATTTCTTCACAGTTAACGTGAATCGAATTTAGTTTACGATAACGGTAGGTACCTACATATAGCGATATAAATTCTAGTTAACTGTGAAACTATAGGGATATTAGGAAGTCGTTCGCGGCAAATAAATAATTGGCGAGATTCAATGAAAACTTATGATTTTTAATTGGAACCTTAAGCAGTTCCTGCTCTTATTGTCACAGGCAGCACGAAATTCTTATCTGTCACTCTTAGGGTAACACTAGGAACCTGAACGGTCCGGTTACTTAGGGAATACCTACATAAACCAGTAGTCCAGAAGTATTATTACCCAAAGGTAAATATCAGGAACTGCATAGCTATTCACAACCATACGACAGACTAGCGTATCCAAAATGACACATTTCAAGGAACCAGGGTAATTGCGTAACACACTATCAGTAGCAATGGGTTTCATTTTGACAGTTCAACAACATTCATTGCGTTATTTGCGTTGTTGAGCAGACACATTTTTGGAACTTATGGAGCAATGGATTAGAAATACGCTTCAAAATGATTCAAATTGAGAGTAATAGTGTGTTACGCAATTAACAGCTATCGGAAGAACAGCAGTTGCCTATTTGATTCAAACTGACATAATTTTCGGGTTTTGGGCTTGTGAACAGCATTTAAAGGACTCCTACGATAACATTGATTGATGTTCGATACGATACGGAAGTTATCGAGTAGTTGTGAACAGCTATGCTGATCTAATTGATCAAGCCCAGAGTCGTCAAGCTACCCGAAACTTTCAAATTTTCCCAATCAACTTTGAACCTTATTCTCTAGCGATAAAGTTAAAAATCTACTAAAGAAATTTGACAGATTGTAGTAGCTTGATGTGCTGGCGTCTTTACATTTATCCAAGAGTCTTCATCAATTTGAAAAATAATGCTACTTACACACGAGTCCCGCGGCGGTACCCCGATATCAGTCGGTCGATTCTGTAAAAAGCTCACCGTGAAAACTTAGGTGAAGTGGGTTTGTTTTTGCTAGGAACTGACACTATTGACAGCTCACTCCACGCTCACTTCACCTAAGTCTTCACGGTGAGATTTTTACAGAATAGCACTGCAGTTTATGCAAATAAATCAATCCAATAATTTGGAATGACACCCATGTGCTGCCAATTGTAATGATTAAGTAGACGTGATTGTTCCATTTCGCGACTAAGTAGGTTTTAATTCGATTTTAATAACCACAATCTAACGGAATGTAGGTATTGCTATCGCAAATAACTAACGTGCACTGGGCCCTGGTCGTAAATTATGGCCAGCTCACTCTCACTGAGAGCCAAGGCCTGTGCTAGCAGCGGGAATGTCCAGCCGCCGCGGGAGACGCTCCGGGCGTCGGGAGCCGCGCGACGACTCCCGGCCACCGTAGGCGCGGGCCTGCGGGCGGAGAGTAATGGGTAGCTCACCGTCCGATCAGGACCAGGCCCGTGCCGGACGGCGAAAACGTGTTCCACGCGCGCCTCAAAGAGATGTCAGCATCGAGGAGGGGCCCCATAGGGCCGAAGCCTGCCGGGTCAGCGGGATTGTCCGAAAGGGTTACCGCTGGCCCGGAACATAAAGGGCTAAGGAAAGAACACGGGTGGGTTTTAGTCAGTAAGAGTCTGACACTCCCTTCCGCTCCACCCAGAGCGGGAGGGGTCATTTGATGATTTCCCATCCGCAAAAAAAAATAAAGGCCTGTGCTAGCAGCGGGAATGTTACAGGCTGTGGGCTAATTAAGCTATCGCAAATTGGCTAGGAGTGCTTTCAAAATCTGAATCTTCCTGCACCTTAATTGCGCAACACACTATCAATCGCAATGTGAATCATTTTGAAGAATAGTGCTGATCCATCTTCTTCTTATGTCTGAAAAAATTCTCTGCTCAACAACGTTAATAACGCAATGAATGTTGTAGAACTGTCAAAATGAAAGCCATTCCTATCTTAGAGTAAGACAGCTATAGAGCATCGGCTAGCGTGGCCACACACACACATGAGACAGAAAACTAACTTAAATAACATTGGCTACTTATGTAGCTGCCTTGAAAAAACGGGCACGCACTGAGAGACGGGAATAGTATAGCTTTATCCTTTTCTGTTACTTATAATAACTCAATACTATATCCCTTTCTTGTGGACATGAAATGGCGCTACCCGCCGTCTATACTTTTCTTTGTCTAAGCATTCCTATACTGTTAGTGTCACAGAGTACTTTTATATTTAGGGAAGTTAGTGTGTTACGCAATTACCTACCCTGCTGATTCCTCCTTCATCATGATTATAAATCCTTGCCATGAATAACACTGACCCTGTCTTTGCTGTCGGTAATAATAGGGTCGGTACCTACCAAAATATTCAATCTTGGACAAAAATACCATTTGACTATTGGTACCAATGACGTAATACTTAATTTGATTGGTACACAACCACTCTAAAAAGTCTGCATTAGGTACTTGCGGGTTTGTCAGTTCATCCCATGTATGGAGTGAGTAAAGATTGTCATGTATGAACAAACATGAATGTATGTACTTACCTACCCCTTATGTACAAAGGACAAATACTTAGTCATAATTTAATAAAAGCCTAAGCAGTTGCTACATGCTTAGATATCCATAACGAAGAAGGATATTCTAGAAAAACAGTACAGTCATACAATATTATTATTCAACAAACTATTACGTCATCTAAAACAAGTAGTTTGACAACCCTAGGTCATTAAACGTGGAATACCTCGAAAGATGGCGAACCGGAAAAACCCACCGCTTGGCCAACACGATTACCTACGTAAGAATAAACCTTATTGCTCAGTAATAAGATTCATTTTCTTTTGTTATTGTATTTTTAATGGTCGGTCGGTCAGTCAACAAGATCGATAATTTTATTTGTATTACAAATTATTATAGTCACTATAGGTAGCTATAGGTAAGTACAGTCAACAGCAAAAGTAGATGATCAAAGTCAGAAATTCAATACTAATGAACGGAGTTCGCGTCAGAACTGTGTGGCGTCGAAGTGATTCAAAAGTATTCTACGTAGTAATAAGTATTCTAAGTAGTAGTACTTCGACGCCACACAGTTCTGACGCGAACTCCGTTTATTAGTATTGAATTCCTGATTTTGATTATCTACTTTTGCTGTTGACTGTACCTACCGTATACCTATTTGCTATAATATGGCATGGCGTATTGGCGTTATCAGAATTTGTTGACAGGCAAATTAATCCATAATTGTGACTTGTGTACCTACTCATAATAATATTATTATTACGATTTCCATGAGCATTGAACAACAAGATAATTATAATTATTTGTACGGTTTGCTTATCAGCGCGTGGCGTCATCTGGTGGCAGGAAATAGAAGTTTTTTACGTTGATAGTGTTGGACTGTTGGTGGTTTCAAGTTTTACTCATAGGAGGCGCTTGTTTGTTCAAAATATTCGATCTTTATAATTTTGGACAAGATTGCGTTTGGTCGCCGCTGTCACATTTCATCTTTTTATGATTTCGTGATGTTCTACATATTACTTAGATAAATATATATTTTAGATATTTAGGTTTAAGAAGCAATTATTTAATTACAAAAAATCTATTTTTTGGACTAAAAAATAAATACACTAGTGTTTTAGTATGTTGCTTGTAGAATAATCTGACAAAAAATCAGAATGATTGTATGTAAGTATATTAGAATGGTTTTTATTGTAAAAATAAAGTTTTTAGAGGTATTTTCATGATTTTTCATTTTTCTATCGTATCAAATTAGTTGTGTTATGTCTTCAACACACTATCGATCTAGCATATGTCCTGAAGAATATCATATATTTTTCTGATTATGTTTACTGTAGTCGATCATAATATACTTTTATTGTTTCTAAAACTTGCGTTTTTTGCGTTTAGGTCCTGTAAGCCCCTTAAGTCGACTGCTACGTACAGGATAGGATGTGCACGGAGAGATTTGACAAATTAGTTGCGAGGTTCATTTGTTTTCCAGACACGCATCCTTGCGTAGCATGGCCATGGGTCGCAATGGACGATCCCGCCTACATTTTCGTGAAAAACCATGATTTATTCTCGTTTTTCCTACGGCGCGGCTTTTCGCCATACCTTATAGAAACCATGCCGTGTACCTACAAACAAAGGACCTTACTCTTCTTCGGGAATTAACTAATTTTCTCTTTAAAACGAGATAAGACGAAGTGCAAATAAAACCGAGTTAATTATTTTGGACATCACATTTATTGTTACCTATTTATAAAATAATTACTAATTACATTTTTGGCTACACAAGTTACAATTTGGCAGTTTTTATAATAATATACAACACTAATAACAAATATTACAGTAGATATCTACAAGCGTTTTTATTTACAGTATAATCCTATGTATTTTGCAAAACCATTAGGTATTAGATATTTCTAAAAACGTATTTAGGTATCTAAATGTTCTTTTTTTCGATAGGTACACTTAATGTGATTTTTATAGGCTGATGGCTAAATGATAATTTTGTAAACAGAGCATCGGGGTAATTGCATAATACACTAACAGTAGGAATGGTTTTCATTTTGACAGTTCAACAACATTCATTGCGTTTTTTACGTTGTTCAGCAGACAAATTATTCGAACATATGAAGCTATGGATTAGCAATATCCTTCAAAATAATTCAGATTGTGATTAATAGTGTGCAAGCAAATAGAGTGCGGGTTCAAAAAAAAAAAACAAAATATAATTATATCTATACATTGCATGTGCGTTCTACTCATTACAATGGACTCACTACTCAGACTAACCCCTTCCACGTATGTACAACAATAATTCATAATTAATATGTACGAATTAATGATGACATCAAAAAGTGATCACCTGACGCTGACTTCACTAATTAATGACGACGTGATGATGACGAAACCAAAAATTATTACGAAAAACAACTTGTAACATTCCTTAAACTTAGTAAGTATAATGGCCTGATTTTAAATAGGTACCTATAATTAGTAATACATTGTTTACGTATGGGATTACGTCATTGTTGCGTTCATTAGTCATTAATGTTATACCTATTGGTTGCACAATATTAATTTATCTATCGCGTCATTATCACCAGCTTTTGTGTATGTGATGACGTAGATTGGTGATATTTCGCTTTGTTTTATCATGTTGTCATGGTGATGCTTTAGGTAATAGTTAGCCATTGTTGTGCACTGGAAATTATTCATATTTTATTCGTCAATCAACCAATGACGTGTAGTTTTTTTATGTTGCAAGGTCAATGTAATATTTCGATCACGTCACCTGTAATTTAGTCAGGAAAATTAGTTATCAAATTGACACACTACAATATGCTAATAAAAAAAAATGGCACTCCGGGAGTGCCGACAGAAGTGAAAACAAAACACAAAAAGAATACTTTGCCATCACTCACTGACATATCGGATATACATTAAAACCGAGTACATCCCGAGGACAGCCGAACACATCCGAAGCGGGTATTTTTTTTAATCGTCTTATAAACAAAACACGCGTGGTGTCGCTTACGGTAACAGTGGCGCGAGTTAGGCAGGATACAAAAGTCTAAAAAGTTAATATTTTTAGACCTTTGTATCCTGCTTATGCGTATGAAGTTTCATTAAAATCGGTTCATTCATTTCGAAAAATAAGGGCTTGAAAGTTTGTATAAAATGCCGCACGGCGTAAACGCTCTTAACTAAATATCTATTTAAAATAGTTTGAGTCTAATTATAGAATCTAAAAAAAGCTTCAAAATGTCAAACGAAATATTTTATTCAAAAAAACAGCCATATTCGCTGGTATGGTGAACTACGCCGTAGCATAGTGTGAGCTACGCCGTAGCACAGTTTGACCTACGCCGTAGCACTCTCCATCCGTCTTACGAATTTTCGATCAGGTCACGTGTCCTGACGCGAGTTTAACATTTTTTACCCATTACAAAAAAAGTGTACAACGCCGCTAAAGAAGTTTTCACTTCAAAAAAAAATAACAGTTATTATTTTGAATATAAGGGCATTTTAAGTTGGTAATCTATAAATTGGTAAATATAAATCATTCTATTGTTTCATATTTTGCCTATACTAGCAAGTAATTTCGTAACACACTATCCGTAGCAATAGCTTTCATTTTGACAGTTCAACAACGTTAATTGCGTTATTTACGTTGATGAGGACAAAAGTTTTTCGTACATATAAAGCAATAAATTAGCAGTATCCTTCAAAATGATTCAGATTGTGATTGATAGGTACTGTGTTACGCAATTAGGATGGGTGCTGAACCGTTTCTGATCTCATCATCATCATCATCATTTCAGCCGAAAGACGTCCACTGCTGGACATAGGCCCCCCCAAGCACTTCCACTTCGACCGGTTCTGTGCTTCTCGCATCCAACGGGTTCCTGCGGCCTTCACAAGGTCGTCGGTCCACCTTGTGGGAGGCCTTCCAACGCTACGTCTTCCGGTACGTGGTCGCCACTCCAGAACCTTTCGGCCCCTTCGGCCATCTGTTCTGCGAGCAATGTGCCCTGCCCACTGCCACTTAAGTTTGGCAATTCTTCGGGCTATGTCGGTTACCTTGGTTCTCCTGCGGATCTCCTCATTCCTGATTCGATCACGCAGGGAAACTCCAAGCATAGCCCTCTCCATTGCCCTTTGGGTGACTTTTAGCCTTCTTATAAGGCCCATTGTGAGCGAGCGTTTCTGATCTACAGTATAATAATTAAATTATAGGTACGCGTCTACCATCAATATAGTTTATTTAATAACTATTACATTAAACAATTTACATAAAAGCTATATAACAATAACATAAATGTACTTATTTATCTCAGATTCTTTTAAACCGAGGCCTTTGCTATTCGTTTATTTAAAAAATTATAATACGACTATTATTTACATTTTATAGACTAATAATTAATATTAAACAAATAATTTATATAGGAAACTTGTCCTTTGACTAACGTACAAAGTACAACCTCAAGTTTTGCCAAGTTGCAATGGAGTGTAGTGTCTAAGGTTTTATGGAGGGGCCTTTGCATAGCAGTGGGTCAGTAAGGGCCAGTAATAATATTAAATAATAATAAGTACCTACTACTTCAAAATTGTAACAATCTTTTCTTGAAGAAATTCTAACATTTAACATTCTTTTGGGATGCATGAAGAAGCCTTCTCGTGTAGCGTAGTGTGTTTCGCCGGTTACTCAACGCTCGCGCTCGGCGCATCCTGGACAGTCACACCCAACACCTTATTTGACTGGCCAATTCTCCCCGCCTGGTTTGCGACCACCCTCCCACCGGAGTCCGGCGTCAAGCAGCCTGCTGTGTTTCGTCGATGCGTGGGAGTTCCAGTGCCTTAGGCATCTTTTGGGCACGCTCGTTCCATCATAGACCTCATCCATCGCATTCCATCAGGCGTGATCGAGGTCAAGAGTGGGCCCATTCAGCAACAAAAATAAAAAAAGTAACATTAACCGTGATTCTTTAGAGTTTTATCTTTATATCTAAGTAAAATTGCAGAGTTTATTTTCAATAGCAGATTTGATAGACCGTAAATAGATTTGTAGACAAGATACTTAACTTATATTTACAGTTTATAATCCACTTAATAAATAGTATAGGAATGTAGAAATAATTTGTTTCTTAATTAAGTATAATTATGGAATGTTAGTATTAGTACATAGCCTAAAATAAAAGCTAAAAGCGACACAGAATCTGCACAATATTTACTTATTTTTAGACATCTTGAATCTTATTTCTCTCCATCTCTGTAATTGCTAACGTACTTATAAAAGCAACATTGCTAATAGTTACACTGCATTGCAAAGCCAGAAATCTTATTTACACAGTATTAGAATTACATTAAAATAACAAAAAAAGTTTGAATTCTTGCTAATACAATCATGGCACACTCAGCTTGAACTATACCTACAACTTGTATCTTCATGTAAAACTACTTAATTGCACATAAAACATATCCTGGATACAAACTCAAACCAAAATACATTAAATGTTTATGGTGACATTGCAAACTCTTTTTAAATCCTAACCAATTCCATAAGTTAAACTGGAGAGTTCTTCAGTTCTTGTACATATCAGCTAAGACCTTCTCCATCGGCGTTTGTCCGATGGTCTTCGCGAAAAATTCACGCTCTAGCTGTTGGGGGGTGACTAGACGTAATAGTGGTAGTAATAGAAGGAGTCTGCCAAACCTGGCGGGGGCGGTTCCATGGGCAGTTCGAGCGTGAGTCATTAACATCACTTGAGCTTGGTCTTGAAGGTTTTCAATTTGGAGTGGGTCTTTTAGGCCTCGTGTTTCTGTAAGGAATATTGTTGTTAGAAAATGTAATTGTTATAACCGGGAAGGGGGTAGAGGTAAAATAACGCAACCGATACGTACAAGCTCATATATTGGACGGACGCAGCAGTCGTTAATGTCAAACTAAGTCGCTAGTCTACCCTACTTATTTATTAATTATAAATTAGTAGTTGGTAACAGAAATTAAAATGTCACATTTTAAACCAAGTCTTAAATAATTGTAATAATACTATGTAAGTACATAATAAAATGAAAACAAAAATAGGTTTGTATATGTATATATTTGAGCTTTGCACGATAAAACGTGGTAAATTATCCCCATAAATGACAAGTTCATATAATAGATGTCATAGCGAGACACGCTTCGAAAATACTAGTAATTACCTTGAGAGAGTGATTGCGTAAGAATTTACTCTGAACACGGTTTGTTTACACTTTCATCAGATAGCTTTGGAACAGACCATACTTTCTTCCAAGTGAACCCAAGTTTGATTTTGTATTAAAACTTACCAGATTTAAACAGCACGATAGCTTTCATGCAAGCAAACTCAGCAGGATCGACGAGAACAGTCCTGTATCTTGCAAGCACTTCACGCAGACGACGCAGAGTCGCTGAATCTACGCCGTTCTCTGCAAAACCATTTATAGTGATGCAATGTAGACGGAGAAGAATTCTTTCTGTGTACAAAATTCAAAAACATAAGTGCATCTGCAGAGTTTATTTTAAACTGCATAGTAAGTTTTTTGTTGATAGATTGGTGAGAATTTTAGGCACCGTTAAATTGACAAGATATTTTGTAATTTTGTAAGTATTTTTTAAATTTTTTTATTGTGCTTAAAGTTTTAATAAAAAAAGAAACTAATACATTGAAAGGACATGGCAAAAATAGGCTTTTAAACAATAATTTAATGACAATAAGTGGAACTTCCTCTCACAGAGAGAAGGCCCACGGGTGATCAAACGTTATAGGCTGATTATGCTTAAGCTAAGTGGAACTGCAGAGTTTACCTTGATCAATCTGATCGCTGCCAAATAGCGCGGCACAAGCGGCGTCCAGCGGCAAGCACCATTGTATAGCGTTGAGTAGGAACAGTTCCGACCATGCTTCTTCTAGGAGAATAACCTGGAAATGGTTTCAAAACGAATTTAGTTTTTCTTTTTGGGTGTATTAAGGAATTGTTAAAGTGAAAGTCGATCGTCCACTGCTACGTGAGATGCACACGGCCACGTTAGCTGCGCAGTTCATTTGTTTGCCAGCGACGCATCTGCACGTAGCCGTGGGTCGCAGTGGACGATCACGCCTTTTCATACAAAACGAAGCGAAATACAAGTGCGTAGCTTAGCAGAGGGCTGTTGTGAAACTTGTGGAGCGGCGCCTTTATGTGCACGTGTGGAAGTACACAACTATTTAGTGAAATGGTTAACAATATAGGTACATGTAACTATTACAATGTACCTATGGTTTTATTACAGACACAAACCTAAAAGAAGGCTACGGCGCGTACGTGTTCCACGCGCGAAAGCCGAAGCCTGCTGGGTCAGCGGGATTGTCCAAAAGGGTTACCGCTGGCCCGGAACATAAAGGGCTAAGGAAGGAACACGGGTGGGTTTTAGTCAGTAAGAGTCTGACACTCCCTTCCGCTCCACCCAGAGCGGGAGGGGTCATGTGATGATTTCCCATCCGCAAAAAAAAAAAAAACCTAAAAGAAGGCTGAATACTTACTATTTTATTAGGATAAAAAATATGATAATTTATTAGGTACCTGGTCTCTAAAAGCGAGGCTAGCAAAGGAGGGCAGGTTCTTCGCCCATTTTACTGCCATGAACAGCAGTCGCGCGGCGGATTCCGCTGCACTTTCTACGCCCAATGGCCTAGAAAAATGAGAAATGAATTAATACAAGTTACAAGTTTAAGTTACTCATGCCTACAATCCCCGAAAGGGTTAGCAGAGGTGTTCTCGGGTAATTGCGTAACAAACTAACAGTAGCAATGGCTTTGATTTTGACAGTTCAACAATATTCGTTGCGTTATTTACGTTGTTGAGGAGACTTCGAACATATGAAGCAATGGATTAGCAATATCCTTCAAAATGATTCAGATTGTGATTGAAATTGTGTTACGCAATTAGGGTCATAATCAGCCTATAATGTTCCCACTGCTGGGACACAGGCCTCCTCTCTGTGAGAGGGAGTGGGCCGTAATCCACCACGCGGGCCCAGTGCGGGTTGGTAGATGTCACATGAATTCGAATTTTTGGTTCTAGGACATGCCGGTTTCCTCACGATGTTTTCCTTCACCGTTTTGAGAGCAGTGGTGATGAAATAATTTACACAAAGTAAAGCGCCTGACTGGGTTCGAACCTACGACCTACAACTCGTAAGTCGCGGCCGATACCACTGGGCCACCACTGCTCTCAATAGTAATGCAATTAGGGTGCTGCGAGGTAATTGCGTAACACACTATCAGTAGGTACCCACATTTCGCCATTGTCATTAATCTCCATATGTGTGTGAGTGGAGCCTATTGCCATATTTCCGGCACAATTTTGGAACCAGGATCGTCGCCTTATGCAACTCGCCTACCCGGCGACGGAGGGGAAAAAAAAAATTAAAAAAAAAAGAATCGATCCACAATTATTGGCGGAGTAATCGCGTAACAAACACACAAAAAAAAAACATACCGTCGAATTGAGAACCTCCTTTTTTGAAGTCGGATAAAAAAAATAAAAGAAGAAGAAAAACAAAAGAAGAAAAAAAAAGGGAAGATAAGTACACGTCGTGTGTGTAACTTAGCCGTGGGCTGCTGTGGAGCTACGGGTTTATTGCTACGAATTCGAGCTACGGCCGCTACGAATGTCTACGGCGGGCTACAAATTCTAGAAGAATAATTGTTTTTCTAAAATTTTCTTACCTGTAAGAAGCGCAGTTCTGTTGGTAGTTCATGGCAGCTGGGGGCGAGTATGAAGTGGAGTCCTCTTCGTTAGTTACATCAATACTGTCATCTGTAAAGCCATTAAAGTATTGATTAAGTAATTATTAAAATAAATAGGTAAGTACTAATAGAAATGAAAAAATCAATGGAAATTAAAATTGTCAGAATTCAGAAATGCAATACCTACATTCTTCGAATCATCTCAACATCGAAAACCTCAACATTTTCGGACTTCTTTCAGTTTTTGACTTATAATTTCTAAAAGGTGCATCCTTCGGAAAAGGTTTTTCGAGCACCACGCAGTTAGCACAAGGTCTTTCATTGGTATCTATCCTAACGACATCTCAAGAGATCACTAGTGCTATTTTTTGCCACCTACGATGTTTTAAATAACTAGCCTTCCGTCATAGCGATGAGTTAAAATTATTTGAGTTTCAACCAGAATTTAGCCACGTCGACAGAGTTACCATTGGTCTCGCAAAGGTCTGGCTTCTCACAAAAATGCATTGTTTTTAACTATTTAGGTACTAACATGGTACTAACTAACACAGGTAACCTTGAATCAATGTATGATGGATGTCAGTACCTAAATAGAAGGCTTTAGCAATAGCCAGCAATAGCTTTTTTTTATGAGTTTTAATTTTAATTAAGTATTTTTTTAAATTTTAAATTTAGTTTAATTTAAATTGATGTTTGATTAAATTTTTTAATCATTCATTTGTAATTTTTTATTTATTTTTATCTTATATTATCTATGTATTTTAATTTTTAAGTCGGACTTTGTGGATTTAAGTATGGATCAGTTAGTTATCTGAAATAAATGAATTTTATTTATTTTTATTAATAGCACCCAATACTTTCTGCCTTTCCAAAAAATAAGAAGTGATTGCATTGATCGCAGTAATTTTATTTCTTAACAAAATCTGTCGAAATTTTTGTCAGTCTTACGGGTAGTCAAAAGTCCGACATTCTGGTAACCAGTGTTAGTAACAGGTAGGTAGGTATCGTGTATCCGGTTAGACTGTAAGCCAACCCCAATAATATAGTTGGGAAAAGGCTAGGCAGATGATAGTGATCCTTGGAACAAACAGATTCACAACTAACCAAAGCTTTTCTCTTACCATCGCTGTCAGTATGCACATGTCCCTCTTCATTATGGTCATGTGAGGAGTCTGGTTGAGCTTGCTGCGTCGGTTGCGGGGGAGGGAGCGGCGCGTAGTGTGGGGACAGCAATGGGTAGCGCGCAGGCGATAGTGCCATGGCTAGCGAGACCGGTGGGCTGTGAACAATTATATTTAATGTTAGACATTAAACGTATATAAAGACAAGTTTCTCGTCGGCAAAAGTGAGGAACTTTTATACAAAAGGTCATTGGGCAACTCAGTATGGAACCTATATCTACGGCCTACCGAAAAACATAGGGTAGGATGTTTAGATAAACGTCTCTAGTTTACGAATATATGTCGCATTAACGCAGATAAAAAACCCCAAAAACCCAATAACTTAAAAAATAAAATATTAAGTACCGCCACTGATTTGAAATAAACGCTTTGACTTTGACTGTAGTATACTTTCATGGCTTTAGAATCGAAGGACTAGTCTTAACTATACGCCAACCGCTTAACTGAGACGTTGCCTGAGGCAGCAGCGCGGTGCGGGAGGGGTGTGGTGACGTGATGCGAGAGCTCAGTGATTCGTCAACTTGTAACAACTATCACCCCTCCCGCACCGCGCAGCTACCTCAGGCAACATCTTAGTTAAGCGGTCGGCCCTTATATCGGTCCTTCGATCCTAAAACCATGAAATGTGGTTACGTGGTCCTTTAACCTTTGACAACGCCAACGGTAAGTATAACAAGGGAAGTCTATTTTCAGACTTTACGACTTTACTCCCTGGTCTACCTACGTTTATATTATTGGAACATCTATTAGTATCTGGAGTGACAGATTGACGTCAAGTCTATTGTTATCTGTGACATTGGTATTATTAATAGTACCTACTACAAGTAGGCAACTAGGTACCTACTTATTCTATTTTATAAAAATACGAGCTTCTGCCTGAAATTTCTTGTTCCCCCGACCCATCCCGTCGCATCGCATCGCCTGCGCGCGTTATTACTGTTTTCTTTCTAACTTATTTTTGTTTTTGCTCGGCTCTTTAGTGTCTTAGCGTGATGTTAAGTAGCCTATAGCCTCAAGAATTGTGCTATCAAATGCAAAAAGATTTTTTCTAATCCGACCGGCAGTTCCAGAGATTAACGCGTTCAAACGACAAACTCTTCAGCTTTATTTTTAGTATATACTTACTTGTAGATGTGGCAATAATATGTTGTTGTTATTTCGAATTGCATTCCAATATGCAATGGTGTGAAAAATTATGTGCTAGTATACTGTTTATTTTGAATTTCTAAGGTTGATGAATACCTAATAGAAAATCATGTTGTGTTACTGTTATTGCGCCATTAAGTATGTTTTTCCATGTTCATCTTGTTGGAGTGTCCTACGTGCCCGTTCACCTGCACCTTGGATGACCTAAAAATGCCACTTATGCCGCAATTAACGTGCCATCTAGGTACTGGGCTCAAACAATATTAAAAAAAAAACAACTAGGAAGAGTACCATCGACAAAAAAGAAGAAGAATATTCTGCAAACTTTGAGCACAAATTGTTCTTCTCAAAACCTGTCGACACAGATTTTAATTACTTAGCATAAAAACCTATAAATTCATGACCTCTTCTATCTATCTCTACTCTAGGTACTCTACAAAGAATAGATCTCTTTCTAGTGAGATTTATTTTGATACTTTTTGACATCGCGTCGTAGAAATCTTTCTACAATCTGTCATTTTGTATTCCGTTTTTTCTGTTTTTACGCGCGTTATGCAGGATCAAGAACCTAACCTATAAATATAGGTGACGTCAAGCCGGCGAGCCGTGTCGATCAAGCCTCATCTATGATCAAAGGTTCAATCTCACTGGTCAGTGGTTACCGCTTGATGTTCGTGTTCGTGGGTTGAATGGACCGCCGCCATTTTGTTTACCGTTTCAGGTTGGCTGATTGGTGTTGAAATGTGTCTTGTTGTTTGGTAGTGGAGGATTTTATATTTGATTAAGTATGTACCTAATTAGGTAAGTAACATACTGAATCTGTGTATACATTTCTAGATCTATACCAAATAGCTATTAGGAAATAATGTATTTTAAAATAATTTATATCATGCTTAGTATGTCTCTCTGTTTTTCGAACGAAAAAGGATTCTAAATTCGTCTGTAGATAGGTAGGTATATATTTTTTAACGATTTCCCTCCAACCTAAGTATAATTATACTACCTACCTACATCATAGCGTGACCTACATACACATCAGGTTTCCCAAAATAAGTATACGCTTCGGCAATCTAGCTATCACCACAGAATAACTAATACCTAGTACTTAGCTATCACTTGTATGACAATGAACAATGACTTTGATGATTATTGTTTTACAAAGTGACAGCTAGAACCTGTCAGTTTTCTCCAGTAGGTAAGCACTTTCCGTCACGTTTAACAAAGCACTACCAAAATATTGCCAAACACATTTATAAAAGTAACTAAGTATCTACTACAAAAAACAACCCTCTATCCACAAGACAAAGTAATACAGTAACCATAAATCAATATTCATAACACCATCAAAAAACGAATCCCATCACAATAACAAAACTGTACCTTTACTATGCAGCCAATAAAAACAGAATCTGACATTCAAATAGCCAATCAGGATAGTGCGTTACCATGTTTGCCAAACAAGTGAATGGTACACTTATATTTATCTCTCTTATAGTTATGTTAAATTCATGGGGTTTTTACGGCGTGGGGACAAACGAAGGTGAGAGTTTCAAAATAAATGTATTTAGATGGAGAAAGTGTTTAGATAACTGACGAAATTTGTTTGAGTGGTGTATTTTTTTTAAGAAAACATATTTAATGGAAGATGTCACATAGCCAATTGCGTTTTAGCATAGCAATAGCGGTTATTGCTCTTTCCCTGTAACATCTCTTCGTAGGTAGGAACCCGTAGTGTTACCCAATAACTTTGTTGTGGTGGCCAGATAGGCAGTCGCTCCATGTTAATTAATTTATTTATTTATACCTGGGGACGCGGCCAAAAAAAACAAGTTAAATACTGGTATTCAGCTGCATTTGGTTAGACTGGAAGCCGACCCAACATGCCAACATCATCATTTTTCTAGCCGAAAGACGTCCACTGCTACATCGAGCGGCATCTCCCAACTTTGGAAAACATCTATTTGCTCCAAGATGAACATAGAAAAACATAAATGGCACGTTCCGTTCTATTTCGAAATAAAGAAATTCAATAACCGGAGATGTGAAGTGGGCAATGCCAATAGAGGTTCTATTGGCATTGCCAATTTCTCATGCTAAAACGCAAACTGTAGGTATTATCATAGAATATATGAATATTAAGACCAAAGCAAAGTCTTCACAAAGAATGTTCTTATTTTCGATTCAATGGCTTTAGTCTTTTAAAATAATTTTCGACTTGAAAGTGGCACAGTTCCTTTGCTCGAGCAAAGTGCGAGCTACTGAATTCAAAAGGAAAACAAACGAAACGTGGCTTTTCAAAAACACTGAAGTCTTTGACTCGTCTCTTGGAAACTGTGAGCGTTGAGCCACGAATGGCCACGATGTGGTTTTGTTGGTAGAAGAATTTTTCATTAAAAGCTGTGTTGTGCTTTTGTGGAGATGTACTTTTGTTTGTACGGTTTTGTAGTACCTAGGATACGAGATCACTCTTGACAGTGTCTCTGACAATGCCTCTGCATTTTCTTTGGCCAAAGCAGCCCTCGCGATGCTCCTCCACTTATTCCGGTCTTCAGCGTCTCGAAAACTCTGAACTATGGAGGTTTGTGTTGACGGTTTGATAAGGTCTGTCCAACGCGTAGGTGACCGACCGCGTGACCGCTTGCCCTCCACTTGTCCCTGGACAACGAGTCGTTCCATGGAGTGTTCGTTACGAACCACGTGGCCGAAATATTTGATAATTCGTGTTTGCACAGTCGACGGTAATCTCTGCTTGACTTTTAGCTCCTCCAGGATCGAAACATTAGTGCTAAACGCTGTCCAGGGAATCCGCAGCAGTCGCCGCCAGCACCACATCTCCAATACATCGATTTTGCGTCGGTCTTTGAGGCGAACCGTCGACGTTTCGACACAGATACGAGATAGAGAACAAATATACCACAAGATACCACACAAATATAGCTATGGTTGTAGTATGAAAGAATGAAAACCACAATCTGCATACTTTATATGTAAGTGTCACTATACTCATGTGTCCACAAATAAAGAATCTTGTGTGATGATGATCTTGATACCAACTTTAGTTTATTGGCCAAAGTAACATCTCGGTCACACAGACTGACACAAAAAACGAACCCATACTAATATTATAAGTACGAAAGTGTGTCTGTCTGTCTGTCTGACTGTCTGTTACCTCTTCACGCTTAAACCGCTAAACCGATTTAGATGAAATTTGGTATAGAGATAGTTTAGTCGCGGGATAAAACATAGGATAGTTTTTATCCCGATATTCCCACGGGACCGACACTTATGCGGGTGAAACCGCCGGGCGCTGCTAGTTTATGATATACTAGACCAGCTGTTGCCTGCAGCTACTGCGTGTCCACGTGTAGGTCGGAAAAGACCCCTATATAAACGTTCTCCATGTAAAAGTATATTTATATTTGTGCCTGTTAAGCACAGATATACCCAATTACAGCTGATATACAAATATATCAACGTCATCATCTGCCGAGCTTTTCCCAACTATGTTGGGGTCGGCTTCTAGTCTAACCAGATGCAGCTGAATACTAGTATTTTACATGGAGCGACTGCCTATCTGATATCCACAACCCGTTACTGGGTAATACGATACCCCTTGGTAAGACTGGTTGTCAGACTTTCGGGCTGGTGACTACCCGTAACGACTGTCAAAGATCCACGAATGACAGCCGGGACCAACGGCTTAACGTGCTTTCCGAGGCACGGAAGGGTCTCGGTATGTAAAGATGGTCATCCAACCGCGGCAAGCGTAGCTTAACCTGATCGATCGACCTGTGCGGCTGTTATTCTTTAGCCACGGGCCCCTCAGATTACCAACGTCCATTGTTCTAAATGCATATTGGTTTATTAAAAATGTAGGTTCAAGGATAGCTCACCCCCCGCCAGGGTCGCTGGTTGTTCGAAAGAGATACCGTGGCCCCTGGCACAGGCAAGTGAAGGAACACGGGTGGGTTTTAGTCAGTAAGAGTCTGACACTCCCTTCCGCTCCGCCCAGAGCGGGAGGGGTCATTTGATGATTTCCCACCCCAAAAAAAAAAAAAGGATAGCTCACCCAAATACTCCGACGGCGACTGCCGCTTCTCTCAGAGCTCGTTCTTGATCCATGTCCCTCAAAGCTTCAGGGCGGATGGTGGCGGTGTTCCGTGGCTGGCGCTCGTTTTGTACAGCTGTGGAAGAAGAATGGCTTTAGTTTATCGTAGAATAGGCAAAATCTATACTAATAATAAAACTGAAGAGTTTGTTTGTTTGTTTGAGCACGCTAATCTCTGGAACCACCAGTCGGATTTGAAAAAATTTTGCATAAAATTGCCTAATTCTTGAGGAAGGTTATATGCTATTTAACATCACGCTAGGACTCTTAGGAGCCGAGCAAAACTAAAAAAAGTCAGAAAGAACGCTTATCGAAAACGAAGTAATAACGCGGTCAGGCGATGCGATGCGGCGGGGTGGGTCGGATCGGAGGAACAAGAAATTTCACGCGGACGAAGTCGCGGGCAGAAGTTAATTAAATTATAAAGGGGGTAAACCCTTAGACCATAGATTTTTAGTCACGGCGTACGATCTCGTTGGAATAGAGGGAATCAATTAAACTTGGTACTTATATCTAACTTATGACGTTCCCAACCAACAAACAAGAATTCAAGCAAATACATTAGGTATACTTAATCCAATTAGTCACTAAGTATAGTCGTCTGATTGGCAAAATCCATAGGCAAAAATCTCTACTATTTATTTAGGTCCCTTGAAAAAAAAAATTGCAATGTTTGAATGCAGGTATTTGACGGATTTAAAATACTCCAGTGCACTAGTATTGTCAGTGTTTTCATTTATTAAACATATTGTCGTCCCTACATGGTTTCGGTAAAGGGCACTTAACTAACAATAAATAGTGTAGTGTACCTGGTGTTCTTTAGAATACCATATTCCCATCATATACGCAAGGACGTTGCCGAGATATTTGGAGGTAAAGATCTCAAATGTCAAAACATCACTTAGGCCCGGCGCCTACTATCGGCATCGGCACGGCTGAGGATTTTTATGCGACAAATAGAAATATAACTTAATAGTATGACAATAAAATTTAAATTTCAATGACACGGTATGTCGGATACCCTATCTTTATTTTTGCACCTACGATGATTATTATCATTGAAATTTCAATTTTATCGTCATACAATTAAGTTACATTTTTATTCGTCGCATAAAAATCCTCAGCCGTGCCGATGCCGATAGTGGGCGCCGGGCCTTATTTGTCCTCAATGTAGCTTGCTACGCTCGTAGCTACGCTTGTAGCGACGAGCCTACGCCGTAGGCAAAATGTGAAAGCACATTCAGTGCATAAAAAGAAAAAAATTGTACGACGACGTGTTGAAATGTTAAAGCCGTCATTGTTCCAGATGTGAGAGAGATGGAGCTTTACTGGAGTACTCGACATGTACTATTCCTTTTTCGAAACGAAATAACGGTGGCTTTAACACGTCAAAGTATGGCCCCTGATTATACAAAATGAGTGGACAGTCCGTTCACAGATTACTTCTGATTTTGCATTACTGTCAAAATCACAGTGATCTTTATTGTCGTAGAAATAAGATTGCTAATGGGTTGCTGCCACTGCTAAGTCTTTATTCTTGCTATTCGGTTGCTGGTGTCAGAGAGAAAATAACTGAACGGACTGATGGTACTTTTGATTAGACATCAACATAATATTTTAATCCATACTAATATTATAAATGCGAAAGTGTGTCTGTCTGTTACCTCTTCACGTTTAAACCGCTGAACCGATTTAGATGAAATTTGGTATAGAGATAGTTTTAGTCCCGGGAAAGGATATAGGATAGTTTTTATCTCGATATTCTCACGGGCGCTGCTAGTCTATATATATAAAATGATAAACTGACTGATTGTTGATATATCAACGCACAGTCTAAACCGCTGCTCCTAGAGACATGAAATTTGGAGGGTGTGTTCTTTGTGAAGAGTAGGTATCCACTAAGAAAGGGTTTTTCGAAATTCCACCCCTAAGAGGGTGAAATTTCACGCGGACGAAGTCGCGGGCAGAAGCTAGTACTACATAATTCTATCAGTAATCCTGTGTTTACGATAGTCAGCTGCCACTATTAATGTATATTGTATACCTATTATTTCCGTACTCCATCAAACCTATATACAAGTTATGATTGATAGCGGGATCTGTCGAAGCTGTAGTAGACACACACGTAGGTACGGTCTGCAAAATAAAAGTCTTTCGCGACACTCGCCCCTCTACGGTAGGGTTGTCAAACTATACTTGTGGAGGGTTTTAAGTGCAGGAAAATAAAGGGGGGAAGGAGTCTGGGACATCGACGCGCAACCAGTTACCATGGGAAACAAATATGCTGTTTCATAGAAAAGTGCAATACCTACATGGTCAAAATGTATGGAACAGCTGAATTTGATTGAAAACATTTTAATAACCGATTAAGAATTTTAACGCAAGAGGGTTCATAATCATGTACACGCGATTTGTGTGGGACACTGTAATGGTAGCGTATGTATGCTCAGACCAAGTAAAAAGTCAAGACATAGCGCTGCGAACAATATAGTGAAGCATGCAAAAACTACACGTCCGCTCTGTGCATACACGCTCACACGCACACATTTACAATCAAACTACACCTCACTATGTGCACACATGTTTACGAAACCGGCTTCACTTTACTGTTGACAGCCCTCTGTCTTAGTTTTTTATTTGGTCTGAGTATGTATGTAATAAATACATTTTATTTACAATAATTTTTAAAAAGAGTAACCGTTGAGTTTCTTGTCGGCTCTTCTCCATAGGAAACGACCAATTGGAACCGTGCACCTAGCTTCTGACATTTCATAAGTGCCCACGTAGGTTTATGTGAAATAAAATATTTTGATTTGAAATAAAAATATCTATACATATAATAAATCTGTAGACGAGGCGTTTCTGTACATTGAAAATATTAAAAAAAAAAATAGTTGGGGTGTTATAGGATAACCAACAGATGCCCTTTCATCTATTTTTAGAATTTTTGTCTGTTTGTCGGTTTGTCGGTTTGTCTGTTTGTCTGTTTGGATGTGACAAAATTTGATTTGAACACGTTCAACGTAAAAAGTACCAAACCAATATGGTTAATTTTTATACTCAAATATAGTGTAGAACTCGGAGTAGTGTTTAGTTTTTGTTTCATCGCAATCGGTTCACTGTATCAAAAGAAATAATCAATTTAAAGTATTCTACAACAACTTTCATTACGTAAGTTGGATACACGTAATGACATCTATTGGCGCTTTATAGTACTAACGAAAACATAGTTATTGTGTATAAAACATTATTATGTGAATAATCACGTCATGCAGGCTTACCTATAAGATGACTATCACAGTCACTTCTGCCTGTGTTATTTGAAAAAGTAATGATAATGATTACATAATGTTGGTTGATTAGTGGCGCTAAAAGAATTTCAAATAAAAAGTGAGGATAATGTAAGATAATATTATGTGATGTGGTGTTCTGAGTGATAAAGATTGCAATGATAAATGATTTTATTTTTGTAAGTAGGTTTGTACAAACACTTTTACACGTCAATCATGTTTTTTTTTAAACTAGATGAAGTCGGCGTTTCCTATCTGACTACTCTGAGAAGAAAGGCCGAAACAAACACACACACGGGCAACTTTATGTAGGAGCTCTTTCGAGGGGCAAACAACCTTTCTAACATTGTTAACAGAGAAGCATTTCTTAGTGACATAAGGTTTTAAGATCATATCATACTTTCATAGTTTTTGCCTTTTTTCTCGAATTTTTTAAAATTTCTTTACCATGATAATGCTTCAACGCACACCTCCAGACGGGCTGTTGATTTATTGAGTATAGGTTCGGCAGATGCACACCCTTTTTTTTTTGTTTCCGGGGTGGAAAATCTTCATGGATGTTCGCCGCCCTGGGGCGGGCGGCGAGGTCTGTCAGGCTCTTACTGCCTAAAAATCACCCCAGTGTTCCGTCTCACACCTACGCCGGGGGTTGCGGGACCGTACGATCCTTCCGCAACCCCCGACTGGTGACGGCAAAGAGGGGCGCGCGTGGAACACTACGCGCCGCCAGCTCAAGTCCTGATGTGTTGGCGGTGACAGACGTCCCCGAATTCGTCGCCCCTGGACCCGTTTAGTGGGCTGGAAGAGGGCGTTGTCCGCCCTCCGCCGACGCCCGATGCGCCTACTGCGGGCCGCGTGAGTGGATGAGATCTCCCTCTCCCTTTCCACAGCCTCCTTCTGCGAGACGACCGTTTCGCAGAAGGAAACCACCGCGTCCCAGGACTCTTCGCTGCCGTCGACTCGACTACGGCCGGCAGCGATACGTCAAGGTGCACACCCAATACAAGTAGCACTGCCATGTCGTAAAAAGGTATTGTAAATTATGTCTTCGAGACATTAACTAAATTTTTAGCCATTGTCTTGGTTAAAATCATATCGACCCTTTTTTTTTTCGGATGGGAAATCATCAAATGACCCCTCCCGCTCTGGGTGGAGCGGAAGGGAGTGTCAGACTCTTACTGACTAAAACCCAGCTACCCATTACTCTCCGCTCGCAGGCCCGCGCCTACGGTGGCCGGGAGTCGTCACGCGGCTCCCGACGCCCGGAGAGTCTCCCACGGTGGCTGGGACGGGAGGCTCTCTCCCTGAGCCATCCCGCCACCTCCTTTGCTAGCAGGACTGCTTCGCAAAAGGAGGTGACTGCCTCCCACTCCCTCTCGCCCCGGACCATGGCTCGCACCAGGGCCGGACGCGAGAGGTCGCCGCCGCTGCCGATCGCCTCTACGAGGACACGGCGGTGCTCCGCACAAGCGGGGCAGACCTCCACCGTGTGCTCCACCGTGTCCTCTGGGCGATCCTAGCAATGGTGACACCCGGGCGTTTCCTCCCGCCTGATGATGTGCAGGAACCTCCCGAAACTTCCGTGTCCGGTGAGGACCTGCGTCAGGCGGTAGGTGAGAGCGCCGTGGCGCCTCTCTAGCCACTCCTTAAAGAGGGGTCTTATCGCCGCTATCGCGGCGTGCCCTGCGCTGGGTAGCGACAGTCGCTCTTTCCATGCCGCCATGAGATCGCGCCGGAGATCTGTCCGCTCCGCACCGATTTGCCGCGGAAGCGAATCTGCCCCCCGGCGCGCGGCGTAGTGCCTCCGCGCGCCACTCATACATAGGCGCGCGAGGACTATCGCCTCCAGATCCCATGGCGGCCCCGGCCCGTTCCAGTTTGGGGGCCAAACGTCGGAAATGCACCATATCGACCTTCAAGGTATCTTAAGGCTATCCACCAAGAGAGAGTTAGCAAATGTGGGCACAGGTTTACAGAATAAGTTAAGAAAGACTTCAAACTACTTTTCAGATAAACTTCAGTAGGTACGATTTAAGAGTAACACCATTGATGTATTCTTCTTTTTATCTTCTAGATATCTCGACGCTATGATAAAGTCTTAATATTGGTATGTATGATATCTACAATACCAAGTTAA
This sequence comes from Oligia latruncula, assembly GCA_948474745.1. Classification (NCBI taxonomy): domain Eukaryota; kingdom Metazoa; phylum Arthropoda; class Insecta; order Lepidoptera; family Noctuidae; genus Oligia; species Oligia latruncula. The sequence continues at coordinate 10,778,608 of OX419707.1, read as the reverse complement.
GAATTTCTAAATTTATCGCAGAGCGGCAGAGAAGAAGACAAGACTTATAAAAACTAACTTCAAACTTCACCTACTAATCTCAGATATACTTTAGATAAAATGGTGGTATGATTTTACGATTTATTCCGGTCTAACTTAGTATGCTAAAACAAATGAAAAATAAAATGGACATAATATGGCTATTTGGTCAGACAATCAGCCTCGAGCAGGCGCTTTCATTTTTATTATCCTCAAAAATCAAAGTGACACTTCGTCGCATTGTCATTATGAACCCTGAAGTCGCAGTGACTGCTGTACAGTCGAAAGGGCTATGGTTGGCAAGGGAAGCGTTACCAGACAAGATCGGAAGATTCTTCCTTTTACACCTTTCCTAAGCGACACATTATTGTGTTCCGACATCCACGCGAACGAAGTCGCGGGCACAGCTAGTAGTAAATAAATGTACTTAATCCATGGTATCGATGATCCTGCAACCCTGTATAGTTGCAATGGTGGTTTAAAACTAAACAAAGGTAGTTAAGGAACGATAATTTAATTTATTTATTGAGTTTCAAAAATACAGAGTGATTTGTGCGTTAGAAAGCCCTTGTCTCAAAGTGTTGTTACAATGAGAATGGGACCACGGATTATAGACGTCTAGTCTATTGAAATGTTTGTTTCCAATTGACGTCATTTCCTGTTCAACGTATATCAACTTTATGTATGTGCAAATTAAGTATATTTCAGAATCACAAGTACTAAAAAAGAAAAAAGTCATAAAAATTTTGAAACAGCGTTGTTTACATGTTGGAAACTAATTCGCAAACGCAATTATAGTCTCATCTGCCACATTTAGAGAACATTATGGCAATATCCCTTCAGCTCATTAAGGATTAACACAACAATTATGTGGCATTCTATGTATTCAGCTATAATGTTCCCACTGCTGGGACACAGGCCTTCTCTCTGCGAGAGGGAGTGGGCCGTAATCCACCACGCGGGCTTGGGTCTGGATTCCTCACGATGTTTTCCTTCGCCGTTTTGAGAGCAGTGGTGATGAAATACTTTACACAAAGTAAAGCGCCTGTCTGGGTTCGAACCTACGACCTACAACTCGTAAGACGCAGCCTTTACCACTGGGCCACCACTGCTCCTTTAACACAGTAATTATGAATTATAGGTATATAGGTCTATATTTATACAATCAGCATTTAATTGTACTGCACAGCTTCTCTGGACCCGAACATAATATTCTTCGTAGTTTTGACAACCCTATACTAGCCTGTACCACGTTAGTGCTGCGAGTGAGAACACAGTAACTTGAGTAATTGAATTATTTGTAGCGACAATTATCATCGAAAGCAATAATTTTTTCACAAGTTTGGTAGGTAATAGTTTTTGATCAGAAGTTGGTTGCTTGGAGTTCTGTTCAGTGGCTACGTGGGTATTGCAATGATAGATAGATTTGACCAGTAATAAAGTCATAGACTGGTGAGTTGGCTCAAGATACTGATCTGCACCCTAATTGCGTAATACACTATCAATCACAATATGAATGATTTCGATATTGCTAATTCATTGCTGCATACGTTCGAAAAATGTATCTGCCCAATAACGTAAATAACGCAATGAATGTTTTTGAACTGTCAAAATAAAAGCCATTGATCTGCTAGGTACTGTTAGTGTGTTACGCAATTACTCCAAAGTAGTAATTATTGAAAGCCTTTAAGTATAACTTATAAACATGTATCCAATTTAGAACTGACCTTCCATTGCCATGAAAACATTATAACACTAGCATTAGATAACTATATCAAAAATAATTTTCTAAAGTGATTGTATAATAAGTGCACATCATGCAAATTCAAATTCTAACCCTTTCCTAATGTATCCATTCCACATCCAAAACTGATTGATTTAACTAATCAAGTAGTCAATCATAAGTACCATTAGTAGATCAAAGTTACAATCAACCTCTTTCAATCATCAACCTAGCCTTTTTATAACTGTATTTGGGTCGATTCCTGTCTATCCAGATGCAGCTGAATACCAGTATTTTACATGGAGCAACTGCCTATCTGACCTCCACATCCCAGTTACTGGGTAACAGGATACCTCTTATGTTTTACTTAGCCACGAGCCCCACAACCAACCTCAAACAAATAAATAAAAATATCTAGACTCCAATAAAATTGCCTCGTACCGTGTTCTACTACGGGAGTGGCCTCGTTTGATTTTATTGCCCCGTAGCTTTACTTACTACATACTTACTACATGTACAGATATAGACTAGCGGGAGAGTGAGGGTTTGCTTGGGTTTTGCGAGATTTAGGGTCAGTTCACACCGAGACGCGACGCGCAGTTTTCAAGATAGAAATACAATTACAGACCTTATCTACTACTACACAAAAAGGCACACGATTCAGTGAGCTACGCCGCGCGGCGGCGGCGCCGCGCTGCGTAGCTGGACGTAGTAGGTAGACACTGAATTGTGTACCTTTTAGTGTAGTAGATAAGGTCTGTAATTGTATTTCTATCTTGAAAACTGCGCGTCGCGTCGCGTCTCGATGTGAACTGACCCTTAATTTACCGGTTATGTGTAGTGAGTAAAGGTACTTGTACTACCTATTTATTCTGTGGTAAAGGGTTTAGTGAAGACTTGTTCCTTAAAAGTTGTAGTTACCATTCGCAGCTTCGTGTTTGAAAAGTATCTTTGACAGTCGTAACGAGTATCTAGTCACAGCCCGAAAGTCTGGGAACAAGTCTAACCATGGGTCATCGTGTTACATAGTAACTGGGTTGTGGAGGTCAGATAGGCAGTCGCTCCATGTAAAATAGGTACTGGTATTCAGCTGCATCCGGTTAGACTGGTAGCCGACCCCAAAATAGTTGGGAAAAGGCTAGGCAAATGATAAACAATTAGTACCTGAGTAATAGGAACCAGGCAAAACAAAAACATCTTTAAAATATTTAGGCAAAATTTTCTACATCTTCATATTACGATAAAGGATGAAAATCAAATATCCCGTAGAATCCTACCTATCCAACTGTATAGAAAGCTTGCACATAACCAAAGCTACGCAACTACCAGACATACTGAAACTTGAACACGAATTAATGCTCACAGACACACACACACCCACTAACGCACACTACACCCCTACTACACACTACACTATAAATCAAATCGCCCCTCCCACATCCGGCCGCAGCCATCTTTGAGATCTCACTTCCGGTGTCATGAGTAAACGAGACAGAAATATCATAGTTTTACTTATGAGTGAAAGGGATGAATAGATGTTTGTGATTTTTGATTTATTTTCGATTTTGTATGGAGCTTTGTGAAGATTTCGCGAATGAGATCATTGAGCAGAACTCATTTTGTTGGTTCGATGCAGATTGGGTACTTTGCGGCAATTGTTCTAAGAATCTGGCTGGAAATATACTTTCGTCTCGCGCGAAGGGATGATAGTCATTACCCCATGTGTTACCACAGCCACGTATGGTATGAATTTATCAGTTCCCACGCATTGAAAAGGAAAGCAATTTTCTTCGGAAGACTGTAATAATTAAATGTTCAATTTTACCGAGGTGATACAAAATGGGGTATTTTGAGACAAAATCTTAAATCATAATTTTGGTTTTAGTTACTTTAAACTTTTCTCGTTAGCAGTCTTGGAAGTTCGATCAAATAGCATTTAATTCAGTACTAATGCTCAATTGTCTAATTTAGCGATCATTTGAAACATTTAGTCAGCTGTCCGATTAATTTTGTAAATTATGAAACTTTTATTTTCTTTTGACTGTACTTACCTGTCAAAAAGAGTAAACTTAAGTAATGTGGATAAGACAGAGATTAAAACAGAAGACGAACTAGCGGGGGATCGAGGGAGTGGAGGGGGGGTTCAGGGGACCAGACCGGAATAACTCCGATTGAAATATCGAAGCAAAACTACTCGTACATACGTAGGTAGGTAAGTACCGGCGTGGTAAGTACCTACCATAATTGTCTAACATTAGCGAAAAATTAGATGATAATAATAATGTTACAAGAAATACTATGCATAGTATTTCCTCTTACCCAGATGTGATCTAAAAAGAAACGAATGATGATAATATTATCATACAAATAATAAAATGATGAGAAAGAGCAATATTATTATACTGATCTCAATTTTCTGCAATGGTGGAATTAAGTTAAGTCTTGGTCTACCTGTGTGCCAAATATCATCGAAAGCCGTTCAGCCGTTAAGGCGTGAAAAGGTAACAAACATACAGACAGAGCTACTTTCGTATTTATAATATTACGTAGGTACCTAGTATGGGCAGTCATGTATGAGGCATAGTCTTTAGAATGCATCCGTTATTTTAGGATTCAATCTTGCAAGCTTTCAAACGGTTCGACTTGATGTTACGAGTCATTGGAATATTTATTAACACTTTATGCACAAGTAAAATAAATACTGTACAAAGGCGGACTTAATGCCTGAGGCATTTTCTACCAGTCAACCTTAGGGTGATGCAGAGACAAAACATGGCAGGTGCAACAAAAGGGATGAATAGCTAGGAAATGACTATAAAATACAAGAATAAATACTAATACATAGATAGATACATACATATACTATATACATAATATGCTGAGTGTCTTTGAAGTGAAACCGTGTGATATTTCCTGCTACAAGGGCTGTCAGAATTTAAATAAATATCTCCATAGACGATGTAGAGGTAATTTACACAAAGTGGGACTGTGAAAGTCCCCTTAATCAATGGAAATCCCATAAACTTTGATAAATAAAGGAGGTGAATCAGTTTTATTAAAAAGTAATTTAAAAAAATTAAACCGACTTCAAAAAGAAATGAACTCAAAATTATGAAATAACTTTAATTTCGGAACTCGGTGTCTTGGGATCTGTATTTTAGTTTTAGTTTTTTGCCACCGATTTCCGAAATTAAAGTTATTTAATAATTTTGAGTTAATTTCTTTTTGAAGTCGGTTAATTTTTTTTTTAATTACTTTTTATTTGATCATTTTTAGTTGTTGCACTAGAATTTGACCAAGGTTTTGAGATGTTTTCTCTTTGACACTACACCCGTAGCTCGTATCAATAAGCCAGGCCGTCACACTTTCACGTCTTAGTCCATATCTTGAAAATTACTGAATCGATTTCGATGAAACTTGCACTGTTCCCTAAGTCGAAGTACATGTAAGCCAATAAAAAAAGAATGGTCACGATCCGATTAATAGTTACGGAGATATGCCTGGACAAACATAAATACATACATACGTCTATAAAATTTTGTATATTTGTTTGGAAGCCCTGATAGATTGTCATTATGTAAATATAATGCAATTCCAATAATATTACATGCATACGTGTCGAATTGATAACCTCCTTTTTTTTTAAGTCGGTAAAAATAGATATGGCCCTGAACAAAGCTTGTTCTTAGGATGTGCTGTTCATAGAATGTTGGAACATGCATTTCGAGATGCCCAAAGAAAGAGAATTTGCAGTCTGATACCCGTTTTCACTAACACTAGAGTTAGCCAACACCTGAATGAATACCTAAATAAAAGCGCGCTGTTGAATTTTCAACTTAAGGCGCTAAGCCGAGCGATGAAAATCCAACATCCCGCTTTAGGCATGAATCTCTTTACTACACAAGGAACCCTAAGACATTATTCATATTCAAATATGCTATAAAAACAAATACAGCAATAATCCACTACACATTTGCACAGAACAATCATAATTTAAAAATAAAATCATAAGGATCAGGTGCGCGCTCCAACCCTAAAGTGAAACGAACTAATAAAAATATCTCTTTCTCCCTCCCACTCGCACGAAGTCATATATTACCATTTCACTTATAAACGACTTCTGTCAAACTGGCGACTTAATGGTTATTGATTTCGATTTAATGGCGAGGGGATTTGAACTGTATTTTTATGATGGGTAGGATCAATTTCGTTTGAATATTTTTTATGTAGCCAATGGAACATGGACTCGTAAGACTGTGGCCTGAAATATGGCGATAATGTGAAGGACGTGGTAGCTTTAAACTTGAAAAAATTATTTGCTTTTGAAATCGTCCTAGAACATAATGTGCGCCATGAAAATAATGCCACAAAGGCATTGGCATAAAAAGTAGAGGAAGTTTGCAAAAAAATATTGCATGGACTAAGAAGTTTTCATGCCATGCGTAAACTTTGTCTAGAAGCGAAACGTTGTAGCATCAGAAAAAAAGTTGACAAAGTTAGGTAAGTACCTACGTAACGTTATTGAAGAATTAGCATATTTTTTTCTATAGAAAAAAAAAACTACTTGGCCACTGAATGATACCTAAGTTATCATATACCAAAGTTGAAAGATGTCGTGCTATGATATAAGTAGGTCCTCGGAAATTGCTGTGTCCCATGTTTTCCAGATGCTAAACAAAAACTATCGTGGTGCCCAGCAAGTATGTTGTGGCGGTGAAATAGGCAGTCACTTGCATGCAAAATATCCAGCTATATGCGGTTAGACTGGAAGCTGAACCCAACATATTTGGAAAAAGGCAGGCAGATGATGAACAAATAACCAAATTAATCAAATCACATTGTTCTAACTATACCTTTAGCTAACAGTCTCGCTTTAAATAATCGCTGTTCTCCAGGCCACAGCCGGGCCTTTTGAATTTGGACTCCCACTTTAAAAGTTAGAAATTCAAGCCAAACATTCGTTTTCCCCCACCCATTACATTCAAGACTCTACCCTTTACACGCTAAAGTTGAAATTCGTTTGCATACTCAAAAGGATTTGTGACCTTCTGAGTTCGGTTGAATATTAATACAGGGTTGGATTTATGGTTTTATGGGCGGATTAAAATCGCATTAATCAGTGTCTGTTACTGCAGATTTAACTCTCGGTATAAACAGTTAAGTGTTAGGGTACGGCGGATTCTGTGGACTGGTGTGTGCAGCAATGTTTTATTGGAGGAATCACACTATTATTATAAAGGCGAAAGTTTGTGAGTGTGTGTGTGTGTGTGTGTGTGTTTATATGATTGTTACTTCTTCACGCTCAAACGGCTGGACCAATTTTGATAAAATATGGTATTGAGGTAGCTGACACCCTGGATTAACATATAGGCTACTTTTTATACCGATTTTCCCATGGGATCGAAACTTATGTGGGTGAAACCGCGGGGCGCAGCTAGTATATCATAAGTTGTACATTATCATCATTTCAGCCGAAGGACGGCCATTGCTAGACATAGAAGGCATTTTGGACTGCAACTGGACATAGGCCTCCCCGGCATCCCCGGCCTATGTCCAGTTTAACTTTAAGTTTGATTATTATGCTTGGAGTCTCTCTAAGGGATCGAATCCGCAACGGGGTGATCCGGTAGAGAACCAAAGTGGTCGACAGACTAAGCAAGCTGAAGTGGTAATGGGTCGGCCATAGTAACTGTAGAACCGATGACTGTTGGGGTAGACGTGTTCTTGAGTGGAGACCGCGAATCGGCAAACGTAAGGTAGGAACCCCTCAAGCTAGCTGAAGCGACGATCTTCGCAGCATGACTGGTAGCAGCTGGATGAGAGTTGCCGAAAATGTAGTTGAATGGCGTGCAAGAGGCATATGTCCAGCAGTGGACTGCTGTAGACTGATGATAAATGATAATGATGAATAATTGGACGTAGTTTAGCAGAAAGGACTCAAGAAAAAAATAACAAACAAAAAAATGCGTTAGTCTGTGTAATACAACTTGACTCATGAAAATATTAGTATATTTGTCCTTAAGTGACAATATTTCAAAATGTTATGATTATTCCATGAAAAAAAGCGATATGAATTCTAAAAGACACTTTATAGATAGAAGATAGAATACTCTTTATGAACACCATATAAATTACAGATATAATTGTAGAAATACTACTTCCGCTACTCGAAGTCACTTATTTGCTGAGTGACTTGTTCAAATTCGAATAATAATCAATTTCCTAAAACAACAAAGCGCCAAAACACTTTTGACGGCGACTTCACGCCGTAATACCGAGCTTACAATCGTACGGAGTAGGTACAGTCGGGGATTAAAGCGCAAAATCACTGCCATTAGCATTTAATTTTACAAATGAATCTTTAATTCTCTGGCTTCTACTCTCTTCGGCTTTCTTTAAGACAGAATGTCGAAGATATGCTTCGTTTTGTTTTTTTTTACATTTACTTTAGCCTTTTGTTCATAACTCGCTAGTTATTTTTGAACAAAAGACATATCAAAACAACGGGCTTTCAGTGCTGTATATAAGTTAAATATATTAATGTACTAAATACATAAACCTTCCGGAATAAATTCTCTAAATGATGGGGAATATAGTAAAACTCAATGACAAAAATGCGGCTCTGGGACCTGGCCACCTGGGATCGACTCCTAGGACTCTATGTTCAGCAGCAGCGTGGTATATTACAATACTAATGCCTACCATTTTTACAATTTAACCATATTCATTGCAGATAAAGTTGGTGTGGTGTACGTGTACCCCACTTTGGCTTTAGGAAAGCTTTAGGATTATTACATAAGGATGTACGTTAAACGTAGGCTATAAAACTTGGGTGATATTTTCAAGGGCAAATTAAATGTAAATAATAATAGTAAGTGCAAAGTCGGTAAGTAAGTGCCCTGTATTATTCCGATTGTTGTGTATGTAATTGTGAAATTACATCTATACTATCAAATATATACTAATCTACAGATCTATGCGTAGTAAACCATAGCAAACCAAAGTTAAAAAATGAAAAAACAAAGAAATCAAAACAAAATTAGCAAAACAAAACCAATCGTAACTCCTAAATATAAACTTAATAAAACCCAGAAACATCCATTACAAAATTACCATAACGCATGAACAACGAACAATGAAAATGTGATCCAATTTGTGCGAGGAAAGAAAGTGTCAAAAAGATAAAGGTAGTAACGAGGGGCCCGGCGTTGTGCCCTGCGGCACGCCAGACGGGGACGCCTTTACCACTTTAAGCTTTGTATTATTTTGGTCTTTGGGACCCCCGGTACGAAAAGGAAAGTGTAATTTCGTTACGCTTTGAGATGTCGACGCGACAATCTAATTATTTTCGGATGGTGTGGTAGGTTCACCTTGTCAAAAGCCTCTCAGTGTAGAACACTGAGAGGCTTCAACAATACACGTAGAACGGCATGATTTAATTAATGAGTGTTGGTTTAATTTTCAAGTTTTATTGAGAAAGCAGTGTTTAAAGTTGATTTTTAAAGAAAATATATTAATTGTAACTAAATGCCTATGTTTCTGTCTAGCTATTTAAAAATATTAATATATTTTATACGAACTGTATCTTGAGTAGATTCCATGCAGATCTGGGAACGAAAGAAAAAATAGAATGTATCAGTTGCTCATTATCAGCTCAAGGTGTAAGAGTTAATCAAATAAAATGATTTGTTTTGAACTCTTAAGTATTAGGAATAGGGCACATATTTTACCCATAGGTAGTTACTTACAACGGATAAGCGATACAGTTTTCCGTATTAGAGATTTAACACATTTTTTTATGTGTTAAGCCAAAATATAAAATATTAATTCTCATTAAATCATACATAGTTCTGTTGCAGTGTTTTACATATCCATTTTTTTTTAATGTCTATTTCCCAGCCTTAAATTAGTTTTTTTATTGTTTAGTCATGAATTTGCAGCATACACTAACTATTGCATCGCTTGTCCAAATTATTATTAAATCTAGTTGCATTTTACGCGGTTAAACATCTCACTTTATAACAAAGGGTGCTCATTTGAATGTGAGCGCGGACGCCTGGGGGCCATCGCTTTGTAGTTTTTCCTTAATTATCTGTTTGCGGATTCCCACTCATTAAAATGTGGGTGTGTTACTGTGTACTGAGTTTCGCCTTATTAGATTCAGCTTTAGGGCATTACGTGATTTGTGAACGGTTTTGATTCTGTGCTTTAGTTTTGTGGTCGTTATTATTATTGTGCGAATGTTTTAGATGTATTATTTTGGTTTGCATTGTAGGAATGGTTACTTTATTTAAATTCGCGACATGATAGAGCAAGGGTGTCCCTGATCATTAAAAGTAATAATAACTTAAAACTGTGTAACTCAAAATTTTAAAAATAGTTATTAATAAACAATTAAATGCTTAAAAAAACCATAGTCAGTGTCTAAGTTTAAAATATTGTTTTAAAAATAAAGAAGAAGGGGTGGTGTTGAAAACTGAATAAAAAAGGTTCGCTTTAGATCTTTCGATGCTTTTGAGAAAAACCATTCAGGCCTACAGAGGTATTACATGTAAATACATTGGTAGGTTAATACCTAGACCACTGACCTTTATTAAACACTTGTATAATACAGGTCAGTGACCTAGACTGACAAATGTTTGACTTCAATATTGAAAAAGATGCTAAGCCTGCACGAAGTTTCTTTTTCCATTCTCAAACTTTCGGTTTCAGGCCGGAATAAATTAGATTATAAGTATTTATGAAAAGATACTTGGATTTTCAACTCTTTATTTGTCAAATCAAGTCATTTTTTTAGCCGAGATATAAACGATAGAATACGATATAACGACGATAGAGATGAAAAATCTTATCAAAAGCACTCGTTACAATTCTATTATACCTGGACGACAAATATTGGTTGAGATATTAAATATTACTTTCCTATTAACACCAAACACAATGCACTGGTGACAGAATCAAGATTGTGCAGTAACAAGAAGCAGACGTATAGTTTATGTATGTTAACGTCAATCTTGCAATTTATATAGGACATAAAAGTTATATGGCATGTTTTCATGATTTGGTGCTACTATAACAATAGTAGAAATTCCTAGAAGGTTGTGATCATGTGTGAACTAATTTACTATAAGAATAAGGAGGTTAAGTTTATGAGAAATCTTTCTTCCATTCATTTTATGGGACTTAAATATAACTGGCGAAATGTGAATGTACTACACCTCTGGCAAACCCTTAGGGAAAAACAAGTGTGATATTCAGTAATTTTTCATTCTAGACTTATTTCTAGTATTCACCGAGTATATTGAATACGGTGAATAATATCTAGCTATTGTGCTATTACTATGCGCACAGCACCTAGACATCTATTAACCCCATCAACTAAGCTGAAATCATCAGCATTCTCCTGCCCTTATTTCAATTTAGCTCGACGCAGTAAGTATTCTTTATCCACACATCTTCTCTCATCACTATTAGCCGTCATGTCTAGTCTTAAGTCACCGCCTTTCTAGTTGAAAGAAACAATGGATGGATTGTATGTAAGATATATATATTGTCATCTTTAACAGAAACCACACACCAAGTCACACACAACCAACACACCATCCGTTAATCCGGCACTGCCAGGAAACCATCCATTGTTTCTTCGGCTTTCATACTCGAAATCTAAGCTGAAAGCATTTGCAAAATAAGCTTGAGCTAGAACTTCGAATAGTTGTAGTACTGCTAGAACAAAACTTGTGTAATTGGTAATGGTAATATTGCTAGTCCAACGGGATTACTGTTACAAGTAACATCATTTGGAAAACTTATATTTATTTATCCAGAAAATACATAACAAAAAAAATACGATTATTAACACAAAACATACAAATGGGCGGCATGGGTGGGTGGGAAACTTCCCATAAACAGAAGATATAAGATGCGATAAATACCCATGTGACATGGAAGGACCGACATTTTTAATCCCTTCAAATCAACTTATGGATGTCAAATCCTTCACCAACGCATTGGATACTCCATCTAACTAAAAAGCATTTAAATTTTTACACCACATCCACTCTCCTGAACTAAACTAACAAACGTATGCACGACTTGGTTAGTAGAATAAAAACTATACTTTTAACTGCTAAGCCATAATTTGTATACGGGGCGGCAGCGACACGTGGCGGCCACGCGGTCTAAAATATTGTCTCTATTATGCACAACCCTTCTTTCTTTTGGTGTTTAAGTTTCATCAAGGTTATTATTTTTCTGGTTTCTGTGTTAGTCATGTAGAAGAGTTTAATTTTTTGTTTTTTTACTCGCAAAATCTTCACTGTTTAGTGAATTATCTTTTACACTAAAACGAGTTAACTACTTATATTTAACGGGTGGCGCTTTAAATTTAACTGTAACTTTACACAATTTACTTACCTGTGGCATACAATAAAATTTAAGCAATGAATGACTTGCGTCGTCTAAACAGGGCAGACTACATTGTTGCCATCGCGGGCAAAACCTGGATGAGGCTGGTACAGGAGCGTGAGGATTGGCAGGACAAAAGAGAGGCCTATGCCCGGCAGTGGGTGAAGTTGGGCTGTGGATTTTGATGATCTGATGATGATCGTCTAAACTTTTGTTGTTGTTCTAAGTTATTCACAGGAAAATAAATAGCAGAATAATAATAGCTTACCGCTAGGCTATGTTTCAAGACTATATATATTTTTTCGTGATGCAGAACTTTATTTTTACCGAAACCTGTAAGTCACGCAAATGAGTTCGAAAATCATGTGAATATAGGTGCTTCTAGTATTAAAATGACTACCATTACTTATTGAACAGTAGCTGAGGCTGTTGCAGTAGGTCTATCAATAAAATAGTCACAGAACTTTACCCAAAATGAACCAGAGGTACCTAAAATATAACCTCATCAAATAATTCGCAAGACTGACAACCAGTCAAAATCCAACCCGACCTTTTTAGAAATAAAGTTCAATCTCCACTAACAATGCAACACGAGGGTGGGCTGTCTATATGAATATCTTCACGCCTAATTGACTTGTGTGCGTGCGACAGGGCGCGTACAACAGATCTGTTAGCTTTTTATAGCAATATGAAATGTTATGACATGTTTGGACTCGTTGGGACGTGGGAACTGGTATTTACTTAGTGTAATCTTTTTTGGCAAATATTGGTCTTGATTTGCGAGGTCTGTGGGAAGCTGCTGCTGGATTTAGTTTTTTAGGACTTCATATGAATATAGAAGGGTGTATTTGATTAGAACTAGAAGTTTAAAAGATGAAGAACAAGATTTAGGTGGGGCTTAAAACAAACAGCATAGCGATTATAAAAAGTCGATGGTAAGTTCAGCAGTGTCAAAAATTGCCATTATTTCAGTACTGTAATTATATAACGGTTATTGGAGACGATTCGAGGAGCATCATCATCTGCTTAGTGTTTTACCAACTAAGTTGAGACGGGCTTCCAGTGTAACCAGATGTAGCTGAAAACCAGTATTTTACATGGAGCGACTGAATCTCTGACCACAACCCATATACTGGGTAACATGATACCCCTTGGTAAGACTGATTGAGCCTGATTGAAGGATAAAGTAAGAATATTAAAATTAACAACTAAATAATTTACAGGCACTTTTGGATTGTCAAAGGAGTCGGTCAGTCAGAAAGATGACGCTGGTTGCCCATTCCAAAGCGTAGAATGTTGCTATTTAAAAAACGAGCAATAACTCCAAAGAAAACCTTTCAAATATTTCTTACCAAAAGATTTGAAGTCAAACCGAGGCCTACGAAAAGAGAACAGCCACGAAATTGCGAACATGAACCAAAATCGCTCGCACTATTCAAATCTTCTAAGGAAGCAATGTTCATCAAGGTGTGGTATAATCACTTTACGGAAGCGACAAATTAGCGATTGCAAGTTAATCATGTGGCGTAGCTATGGAGTATATATTCGCGTATATTTATTTAGACGACATTACTCTCTTGATGATTTTCCTGTAGGTTATATCGTCGCTCGCATGACTAAAAGTCCTATCTCAGTTTTCTCACTTTTTAGCTGATTTGAGTTAGGACAACTACATTTTTCTATTTGTGATTCTTTACATTATTTACTAACCGTCGTACCTCTATGTTATTTGGATCTCAAAATATAACCACTTTGAAAGGAAACAAAATGATATAAACAAAATGTGAAAAAAAAAAACCGACTTCCAAAAAAAACACTACAAAGTGAAAAATAACTTTTATTTCGGAAGTCGGTGTCTTTGGATCTGTATTTTAGTTTTTTGCCACCGACTTCCGAAATAAAAGTTATTTTTCACTTTGTAGTGTTTTTTTTGGAAGTCGGTTTTTTTTTTTTGTTAAAAAGTTTTTATTTCTCGCTTTTTAGTGTGTCTGTTTATAATGTAGGTATCTAAGTTACAATAGCCTAATGCCAACTTGCTTATCGCCTTTTACAAAATATTTCTTTTCCCGATGCAGGGACGTTAATTGTTGAGGAGTTCTCCTGGTATTCCACCATCAGCTCCATTTCACCAATCGCATTCGTGACGATCATAACTTGCTTAGCAACCATATTAAAGTAAGTAATCGAATCGCAAACCGGGAAATACTTATTATTGAGTAGTTCCGGTGGCCATTTGTGGTCTTCATCATCAGTTCCACTTCACCAAATGATGCTTTCAGAGAGCAAATGCACGAGTTACTATAAAAAATACCCAAATCGCTATAGGTGTGCCTATAATACTTGAAGAGTTCCTTCGATTTCTCCAGGATCCCATCATCAGATCCTGACCTGATGACAATGGGACCACCTGGAAAGTATACCCTTTCAAACAAAAAAATAATTTTTGAAATCGGTCAAGCCGTCTCCGAGTAATCGGGGAACATACATAAAAAAAAAAATAAAAAAAAAAAAAGGTTCCGACGAATTGAGAACCTCCTCCTTTTTGAAGTCGGTTAAAAAATATTATGAGCGACGATATGAACGAAATATGTATTTTACTACCACTTGTATCTATCTCTATGAAGAATAGACATAAATCTCTTGCCAAAGTGATATTTCTTCTAAACATTTTTGATACTATGCCATTGTAATCTTTTTACATTCTGTAATTTTTGTCTTTCATTATATTTCGTTAGTACCTACGGTGATCATTACTGGTTATGTTACGCCTGTGGATCTTATTACATCGTTCTAAGTTATTATAGAATGCCATTTTGTTTAATTTGGTTTGATAATTTGTCCTTAATTAACTCTTACAAATTATGGGTGGGATAAAAAGCAACTGCTACAAACTAATTTATTTTCTATTCATTATGTCTACCTCTTTAAAACAAATAACGGGTAGGTACTTATATTTTTAATTTGAAAAGATGTCATAGGCAGTGGCTTTCTCAATAGCCCATCGTCGCTTACCTATTTGTTTTTGTTTCTATTTTCTACATATCTTTTGGAATATTCTTTACAATTTCTCCATTTTAACGAATTTTTCATTCTGAAAGTTAGCATTTCGGCAACGTCGTAAATAGCTGTCAAATATTTCGCTGTTTCCATTTGTTTCTGAATATAACTTTGTAAATGCAATATTTTAAGTTAGTGCACTACTGAGCGTTATTTCAAAATTTCATTCAGTAATATTGACAAATTAATCTTAACAGCTAAATATTTGACAACTAATTGCGACGTTGCCAACTTTCAGAATGCGCCCTCTTAATAAGACTGCAAATTAAAATAAACTCACCGTCTTTGTTCATTCCCATCGCGAGGCATTTCTTGAGTCTGCATGCTTGACATTGGTTTCTGTGAGCCTTGTCGACTACGCAGCGGCCGGTGCCGGCTTGACATCTGCCAACAAAATGTCATGGGATGAGCAGTTTGCAGAGCTACTTCTTCTTAAAGGACCAAAATTGCTAAACCTCAGAATAAGCAAGCAAGTCACGACACAGGCATCCACTTTGTGAGAACGAGTAGGCCATAATCCACAATGCGGGCCCAGTGTGAGTTGGTGGATGTCATGTTAAATATTATTATAACTATTCAAAATGAAAAATAAACGTCTCCCCGAAACTCAGTAAATCATTTATACAAGGTGTAACAGAATAAACGCAAGTCCTGAAAGTAGTTCGTTCATAATTGATTACTGAATCAATTTCGGTAACATTTAAGATAGGTATTTTTTTTTAATTATGTATTTTGCCATACTGATCGCCGATTGAGCCAAAGAAAATTAAATCTTATGTCAAGGCAATAAGACTCAATTTTGAATGCATAAAGTAATGATAGGGTCAACACAATTTACTTAATAAAAATAGTTAGCTTTAAAAAAAAATTGTTTTGATCATTGTATTATGCTTTTAACTCAATACTCTAATTGGGGTGTATGAGGTCTTGCGTTCATTATGTTACGCATTGTATATACAAAAAAAAAATTTAAATAGTCTATCTCTATAAATAGACTTTCTCTGACTTGGCAATGATGTTATAGGTAGTCAATTTTATTAGGCTTCATATATTCACTTTTGATCGTTACCTGCTGCTGATATGAGTAACATGAAAATAAAATGCAAATAAGAACTAAAGCAAATGTTGAATATGAAGATTTAGATAATTTACTACTTTTCAAAAGTGTAAAACGTCAAAGCAATCAAATTGATAAATCAATCAATTGTACTTCTAATACAGAAGTAAGAAAATGCTCAAACTACGTAGTAAACGAATGCCTGTCTGCACCACACTGCATGCTATGCTAGTAACTAGTAAGACATTTAACATCACATCTATAAAACGAATAAAATAAATTTAAGTAATTATTCTTTTATTTTTTTGCATTTTCGTAACTGTTTTGCATCTATTCAGTATATTAAGTAAGACTATACAACAAAGGGTATAACAAAGGGTAGTATTACAATCTTAGCTTTTCCTAAAGACCGCTTAGACCGTATCCTATTATAATCTAATCAGCACGCGTAGTAAGACCACTTCTATCTCTACTCTACGAAGAGTAGCTAGAATAATATCCTTTTCACATTTCATCGCGCCGTAGAAGTATTTCTAAAATCTGTCATTTTGTCTCTGGATTCTTCCATTTCTGCGGTGGTCATGTTGTTCTTTCGTCTTTAATAATCGTCTTACAGACCTAAAATGACAGATGGACTAAGTTTGTAGGTGCCAATTTACTACAAATCCTACACACAATAAAAATCTTTGATCATCATCGACGCTGTTCCCAAAAAGATTCCAATTCGCTCCTTCTTCGCCTCTATTACAACTAAACCTTTATACCCCACAAAAATCTGCTACCACAGAAACTAATACAGATTAAAGATATTTCATTACCGATAATCCCATCTGTAATAGGCTTACAGCTACGTTGACATTTGTTGCAATTCTATATAAAAGGGACCGGGCTGAGGATGGCTCCCTGTTTCACGCCACTTTAGCTTCTGAATTGTAATAGCGGTTTGAACGGTAGGTGCCAGGTTTTTTGATGTTCTGTTGTAGGGAAAGTGTAGTATGGCTTAAATATGGTATATTTGTATAGTGGAGACTGGAGATGTAAATTTTGGTGCTGTCACTGGTGTGTGGTTTATGAAATGCTTTGATGAGAATTTTTTTTATTCAATTATGAAATAAATGCTGCCGTGCTGAATTATGTAGGTACTTAATTTTTGGTTGCGTTAATTTGTTGCCATCGCGGGCAAAACATGGATGAGACTGACACAGGAACGTGGATATTGGTACAAGAAAAGAGACCTATGCCCAGTAGGGGATGAAGTCGGGCTGTGGCCATGATGATGATAATGTGTTACTGAAACATCACAACCTGCATTTCCCGAAGGGTAAGGCAGATATATATGTTACGTGGATGTACCACCAGGTATGTTTTAAGCCCAATTTAATTAGAAGCGAGCCAATGGCTGTCAATCCGTCACAGATCCAAACTCCAGACTGCTACCGAATAACAGTTTAAGATTTGATGGTGTAATATAGTATAATGCGCCATGCTTTGGCTGATGAATTATAACTACCTTCTCTGATTCTCCTAAAAATCAATAGAGCATGAACCCCACAAAAAATCGTTCACATACACAAAGAAACTGCAGAAAATCAATTTGTGAATTATAAAGCCGGTACACATGTCACACTTGACCATCTATCATTCTATCATAAGGGTGGCACACAATATTAATAACATTAGGACGGGTAGCGAATTAATTGAATCGCCACTTAAGTAGGGGAGAGGGCCAAATGTTAAACAGTTTTTAATGTTATCTGTGAGATCTGCCCTTATTTTTTGTGGGTATGCAGTGGCGGTAGAAACTTGTTTTATTTCTAGGTACCGGCTCTGCTAAAATATTGCGAAGAACAAAAATAACTTATGAAATTCATTGATATCATTTCCATATTTTGGAACACGGAATAGAATTGTTACATTGAGATTCGGTTTCCTTTGCTCAGGCTGAAAAGGTAATCGAGTCCTAGCACATTTGTTTCACCATTGTGTGTCTGTGTGTTTGTTTGTTTGTTGCACATGTGTTTTGCGTCACATTGATCTTTATTACAGTTGCTATAAGGTTGCTATTCTGTTGCTGGCAGAGTTAAAATAACTGTGATAGGACAGCCGCACTCTAATTGCGTAACACACTATTAATCGGAATCTGAATCATTTTGAAGCAAATTTCTAATCCATTGCTTCATAAGTTCGAAAAATTTGTCTGCTCAACACGTAAGTAACGCAATGAATGTTGTTGAACTGTCAAAATGAAACCGATTCCGATTGATAAAGTGTTACGCAATTGCCCCGCAGGTATCAGTATTAACGCATACGCGCATAATGGCATTATAATCGACAAACCTGTTTTTATTTATTTTGTCTTGAAGAAAAAATATTTATAAATCAAAGCACTAATACAACACAACTGAAACAAAATTCAGTGGTAATAAAAACTCAGAATTAATTTACATCATATTTAAATACCCCTCGATTGGCGATGTTAAGGTGCGGATAAAGTGCATGCGCGGAAGCGATTTAAGAGTATTTTTATAGAGCTTGCCAAAAGCTACATAAATAGTATAGTCTGACGTGAATGAGCGTAGCCCGAGGAATAAACATAATATACTGCAATTGATAGGCAAACAGACTTTTCTCCAGCAATGGACTCATAAAGACTTATTGACGATGATGAATTTGATAAAAAAATACGAATAAGATGTACAGCAAAGTAGCGAGATTGAAAATTGAAAGATGTAATTAACTCATTTAGGATAATATTTTATATAATAATATTTTATATTTTTGTCTATTTAAGTCTCTACACGGTGGGTGCCTGAGGAAGGGGCGAGACGCGTGCTGCCAGGCTTGGATCGAAGTGACTCTAGAAAGGGCTGCCTGGAAGTATTTAGACTCAGCAGTGGGACAGAGTAGGCTATCTAACATATTAGTCATCACGAAAAAATAGCTTGGGAATTGTATTTAACTAAAAGCCAAACATCTCATTGTATGAAAATGTCAGGAGGCATTTTGAATTTACTCTTGTCAAACGCAATGTTTATAGGATGTCTTTTTTTTTAAGTCATCTTTATTTTTAAAAACTCCAAGGTCTTTAACTTCAAATCGCGCCTCCTCTTACGCTGTCCTCACTCCAACACGGGTCACAGATGTACCAAAAATTACAGAAGCATTCTCTTCTGCTAAGGATTAAGTGGGTTCAAGTACTCAAACAGCCCCGTTCTTTCTATTGTCATTTTTGATATGGCATCGCAGATGAGCCGCTGCGTGTTTGTCTTGTTGCAATTTTTGGTGGAGATTTTTGGATTATGTTATGTTTGTTTTGATTTCTGTATCGACTATATCATGTTGGGTGATGTTAGATTAGTCATTTTAGAATCTTGTCTTCTAAACAACTTGAAAGTAAAAAATTGTCTGAATAAGTTTGAAGGATATTGCTAATTCATTGCTTTATATGTTCGAAAAATTTGTCTGTTAAACAACGTAAATAACGCAACGAATGTTGTAGATCTGACAAAATGAAAGCCATTGCTACTGTTAGTGTGTTACGCAAATTACCCCACTGATCCGATTACAAAAAATCTTTCACTGATAGAAAGCTGTAGGTACTATTGCCGAGTGTCATTATCATAGTATATCTTTTATGGTATAGTTTACTTCCACGCGGGGCAAAAGCTAGCTGGTAATTTCTTGTCTATGTTAGTGGAAATCACGTTTATTGATTCTAAGTTTCGATTGATCGTTATCTTCTCTTTCATAAAAGTTTTATATCTGATATTTTAGTATTTCTTTCTCACTACTTCTAATTAGCCATAGCCATTTGTTTCTCCATGAATTCTTCATTGTCATATGTATTTTGAATTAAATTCTAAAATAAAATTCACTTCAAATTCTATTACATCGTCTCTACACCTATCTATGTCATAAGTACATTCAATTTTCTTTTGTTTCGAACGTCCCAAATTACTAGTTTCAGGTTAGTCAACACATACTGACTCAATTGTTATCTGTGTCACCATATATTATACTTTTTGGTTGTTCTACTATTGACTTAGCTGGTGAACATCCGTAGTTGAACTGTGCCACATATGGTGACCCCTTGGTTTGTGGAAACTTTCTCTTTTCGATTGCAGTATATTGTTTTTCCTGGTGTGTTGAATTTTCCATCTTTTACATCATAGTTTAGCGATTATTAACATCAATAAGTTTAAAGAACATATATGGCCATAGAGATATAATATTGAAAAAGATAGCACACTAATTATTGCCGTTTTTTTACGTCGGATTAGTAAATTGCATGAATTTTACTTATATCAAAATCTTATACCGGAAGTTAGATGAAAATATTAGGTACTTCTTGGTTGTTGGTTTATCCGTTGAATATTCATCGGATTTCTCTAGCAGATCACCCAAAATGTGTCTGGACTTGAATATTAATATCAAGTGAGTCATCAGGTCATCACATAAGATACGTACAATAGATAATTTCGGTCTATAACGTACCCAGTTTTCCACTACTAGGACACAGGCTTCCTCTATGTGAGAGGGAGTGGGCCGTAATCCACCAAGCTAGCCCAGAGTGTTGTCACTTTAGGCGATCCGTCCGATTTCTCATTTAGACTAATTCTGTTGGATGAAGATAATATTTAAAGACATATACGATCCCTACCGCTGCTGTAATATTATAAAGCCTTTTCATGAAATTAGATTGTGAAAAAGCCGGATAGTCGACGTTTATCTGAAGCTAAGTGTACATCAGGAAAGACAAACCATGACAATAAGTAGAACAGAAATTCACACAACACAATAATTCTACAAAAAAAATATAGCAAAGAGACACATCATAAAACAATTATTGCTCATGCACAACACAGTTGAGCAATCAACGTATTCCAAAAACCAGTTCACACAGTTCTATATAAAATACAAAATATAACACAAATATATGATGAAATGGAAGTCTCGTTTGTTATTTTAGCTAGTGCAATTGGTTCAGCTTATACAAATTGTTCAAATAATACTAGTAATATTTGAGTGATCTAATTTTGGGCAGACCTGTAAATATATGGTTTTCTGTATACTGCAGTAGTTACAATAAAGATGAAACTAGGAGTCTCTCTCTGCCTTTAGAATATGTGATTAACTATTTTAAAAGTTGGAATTTTGACCTTCAATATCTCCGTAACCCGAAGGTTCCCAGGTATGCTCCAGTACAAAAAAACGATTACAATGACGGGGAGTACAAGTGACTCTCGGCTTTGGTAAGTGTCTTTTTACACCCGTTATTCTGTTGCTGACAGAATACTGAACTTCACATAACATACGTCGTGTAATAATTATCTAAGACCGACTTCAATAATCAGAATACAACAATCCTATAGATGAGAACAAACGCAATAGTAAGGGGCATCAGCCCCATACACTCACAGTGAATACTCTATTCTATACGCTACAAATGTCTTCATCCTATAAACAACAAGTAACTGTCCTTTCTTTGGTATTGTTCGGAGTTGAGCTACACGAGTACTGACAAAATCTTGACCAATTCTGTGTGGTACTTTCCTCAAAATACTATGTCAGCCATCAATCTACATGATCTAACCGAGATTATGTCTGGACTTTAAAAGAGACTGTAACTTCTGAGTTTATTTCCGCCTTTCTTCTCAGAGTAGTCAGGAAACGCCGACCTCATCTAGTTTATTTTTTATTAATATGACTTGTATGTGCTTCCAATATCCTGTATACAGAATAAACTATTTCATTTCATTTCACTAACCTGTATATAAGTTTCCTTCTAACAGATCTCTTGAAGAACCCGCTGCAGCCGTTGCAAGCAAGGATACCGTAGTGTTTACCAGAGCTGGTGTCCCCGCAGACCACGCAGATTAATCCTACAAGAAGAGATCTATTAATAAAATATAGTTTATTTGGACAAAAAGTAAGTACCTATTTTCCCGATTCACTGTAATATTTCAAATGGTCCCTTAAACTTTTTATACTTTGGGACTATTCTAATAGGATACCTACATTGTCCTTCTATTGTAAGAAAGAGAGAGAGAAACTGGAAAGAGTACAGAATACGTGGCATGACTGCATGACATCTTCTGTCTTTACTCTACGAAGACAAAGTGTCAATTTGTTTTCTTCATTTTTGACATCACGAAAAACATCATCATCAGAAATGTTTCTATAATTTGTAATTTTTATCTTTCATTACTTCCGTTTCTACGGTGATCAGATCATGCAACGCGTACTGAAGTTCTTTTTTGAAAGAGGATATTTCAAGACGTCTCATCTTTCTAGTTCAATGCATCAGAATGGAAGCCCCTCGAAAGCTATTCAAATAAAAATACCCCAATTATATAGAAGAAAAGTTGCGATATGGCCGTCTCTGTCAGACTTTAATATGCAGACGGATTCAGTAACTATAGCTTTCTAAATTTAATCAATCTAACTAGCCTGTATTGTCTCACTGCAGGGCAAAGCCTGCCGCGATGGCGTTGTGCGTGTAATGGGACCCAATCGGTGGTTCTCTTGGCCCATTTGTAATCTGACATGCGGCAGACATGTCCGGCCCAGTCCCACTTAAGTTCATCATTCTTTCTAGTTGTTTCTAAATATATCTAAAAAACTGAATAAATTCAGCCCAATGGAATAAACCCTATAACATTACAATTTAGAGGCCACCCTACTAACTCTTACATCTATAAATATCATTGAAGGATGACTGATGCCAACCTGTCTTACCCAAATGGTTGGTCTTCTTAGTGGGCGGGTCTGGTAGCCAGGGTCTTAGAGCTGGTGG
The DNA here is from genome assembly GCA_948474745.1 of Oligia latruncula. Classification (NCBI taxonomy): domain Eukaryota; kingdom Metazoa; phylum Arthropoda; class Insecta; order Lepidoptera; family Noctuidae; genus Oligia; species Oligia latruncula. The sequence continues at coordinate 10,755,553 of OX419707.1, read as the reverse complement.
CGCGAGGGCAGCGGCTACCAAGGCAGCAGATGATGGCGGAGACCAGCGCAGGGGAGATGTGTTGCCTTCGCCTGGTGAAGGGGAATTTTGTTAGTAAGTGAACAAAGATGTTGGAGGTATTATTTTCAGAGTGGCAATTGCCGTATTTTTAAGAAAATTCGCATTATTCTCAGTCTAAATATGTCAAAATGTATCAAGTTTTTGACATTGATTGTCGCTAAGATGAAATTGTGATTCTATTTTAAACGTCTTTAATGAATTACCAGATTTGGCCTTTTGGGTGTCTACGAGTACAGTGAGTGAATACAACAATATAACACAACAATAACAATAACATTTAACAGTACAAAATATTTTAGGACAGTATAGAAATTCACAGTTCTTAAATTGATTTATTCCGGTCTGATCCCCTGAACCCTCCTCCACCCACCCTCCTCAATCCCCTTTAGAGAGACGTAGGTAAATGAAGACTAATGACAGGTTTCAGATGCTCGAACAATAATGTAATTCAAAGTGAACGAAAGTTCATACGGCAAGGACGTTATTGTGATAAAAAATTAACATAATCATAATCAGCCTATAATGTTCCCACTGCTGAGACACCGGCCTTCTCTCTGTGAAATGGAGTGAGCCGTAATCCACCACGCGGGCCCAGTGCGGTTTGGTAGATGTCACATGTCTTCGAATGGTTGGTTCTCGGACTATATTAGATATCCTTCACTGTTTTGAGAGCAGCAGAAAAAAAATTGCCACAGCATATTTATCGAACGTTGAGGATATATACTTATTAGCTTCTGCCCGCGGCTGCACCCGCGTGGATGTTGGAAATTATCCCACGGGAACGTGCTACCGGGACAAAAAGTAGTCCATGTCCTTCCCCAGGATACCATCTATCTCCTTGCTAAATGTTATCGAAATCCGTTCAGTGGTTTAGGCGTGAAAAGGTAACACACAGAGCTAGTTCCGAATCTATAATATTACTAGCAGCGCCCGGCGGTTTCACCCGCATAACTGTCGATTCCGTAAGAATATCGGGATAAAAACTATCCAATATCCTTCCCCGGGATGCAATCTATCTCTCTGCCAAATTTTATCGAAATCCGTTCAGTGGCTTAGGCGTGAAAAGGTAACATACAGACAGACAGATAGAGTTACTTTCGAATTTATAATATTAGTATGGATGTGTGAACAAGTGAAATGATTACAAAAAGTTACTTAGAAAGTAAACACCACCAACACAAGAATGCACGTTAATAAAGAAGAAATGTTTCAATATGGAAAAGGATAATAATGAATCTCGACGAAATAGATTAATTTCTCCAAACCAACCCTACAGGAATAGCAGCGTGAACATACAATAGTTTAATAGCATCACACTACCCTCAAAATATTTAATCTCGATAAAGCTAATAAAATAACCATTGCAAATCACACCCTTTCCTTTTAATAGATTTCTACTTTTCATATGAGGGGTTACACCCCATAGCAAAGACCTAAAAGTATAGGAAATTAAACCTTAAAACTAGGGACGTAGGGGTGATGATTTGAAAGTATAATGCATAGATTAAGACCAAATGTGTCGGATCAATTAAGTGATTGGAGAGCAGACAAATTGATTGTAGGGTGAGAATTTAAAGGAATTCTGTTACTTCGTCGAGAAGAAATATTATTATATTGAACCTGATACTTATCCTTGTTTTGTTGATGGGTGACCATCTTTACATACCGTGACCCCTCCGTGCCTCGGAAAGCACGTTAAGCCGTTGGTCCCGGCTGTCATTCGTGGATCTTTGACAGTCGTTACGGGTAGTCAGAAGCCCGAAAGTCTGAGAACCAGTCTTACCAAGGGGTATCGTATTACCCCGTAACTGGATTGTGGAGGTCAGATAGGCAGTCGCTCCATGTAAAATACATAGTTGGGAAAAGGCTAGGCAGATGATGATGATGACATATCCTAGTTCTGATAACGACGTAATGATTTTAAGGCTACCTAACTGCGATACTGACGTGATTGTTGTGTTGAGAACTGCCGGTCGAATCTGTAAAAATCTCACCGTGATAACTTAGGTGAAGTGAGTTTTTTTTTGCTAGGAATTGACACTATTGACAGCTCACTCCACCCTCACTTCACCTAAGTTTTCACGGTGAGATTTTTACAGAATAGCACTGCTGGAATTTTAAATTGAACCTCTAAGAACTTTTTTATCTTCTAATGATGATGGGATCGCCTGTTTTACTTATATAATGATCTTCTTTTATTTAACTATCTGTTTTTTTACCCGACTGCGCGACGCAAAGGAGTGGTAATGTGTTCATCAGCCTATGTATGTATGTATGTTCCTTTGAAGCACTATACAGACCAAACGCCTGGGCCGATTTGAATTTGAAAATATAATTTAAAAAAAAATGGTATGGGTCCCGTCCGCCTGCTTTCAACTTTTATTTAATTTAAAATGGGCTCGTTTTTAGCTTTTCAGTTCTTTTAACTTAAGTTTTTTACCGCAGTCGGGTTTTTTATTTTTTTAATAACTTTTTTTATACTACCTTTAAACACCGTTAAAGTTGGTCGCAGTAACTAAGCTAGGGAACCCCGGTCACCCCGTTAGGTTAGCTGGACCAACCATGCTACATTCAAGTTGGTGGCAGTAACTAAGCTAGGGAACCCTGGTCACCACATTTTAGCTGGACCAACCACGCTACATTCAAGTTGGTCGCAGTAACTAAGCTAGGGAACCCCGGTCATCCCGTTAGGGTAACTGGACCAACCACGCTATATTCAAGTTGGTGGCAGTAACTAAGCTAGGGAACCCTGGTCACCACATTTTATCTGGACCAACCACGCTACATTCATGTTGGTCGCAGTAACTAAGCTAGGGAACCCCGGTCACCCCGTTAGGGTAGCTGGACCAACCACGCTATATTCAAGTTGGTCGCAGTAACTAAGTAAGGGAACCCCGGTCACCCCGTTAGGTTAGCTGGACCAACTACGCTACATTCAAGTTGGTCGTTAATAGGTACTGGGCTAGGGCACACCACAAAAAGACGATCAGTGAATAAATTAGCGTATCGATTAAATACATGCCGTAAGAGTTGATGGTCCAAAAATAAATCGATCGGATGACGCGACGGTTCAAAAACATAGAACAAATATCGCGTTGATGTCTTTTGAAAGGAAGATTTTAGTTGCTTGTTCACAGGTGATTTGATTTTTGTATAAAAAATGTGTGTTTCATTTCAATTGTAGCCTTACACCGTATTATTATCTAAGTATGGCAAACTTAAAGATGTAATTGTAATAACTGAAAACCTGAAAGGGGTCCTTTTACGGAAATGACAATATTAACCACGGCAAAAAAAACAGTGGCACTCCTGGAGTGCCGACACAAAAGAAAAAAAAAACACAAACACGCGCGGTGTCGCTTACGGTAACCGGGGCGCGAGTTCAACGGTTTTTCCCATCTCGAAAAATGCCCAACGAGCCTCAAGCACAGAACAACTAATAGCCTAAAGAAGTTTTCACTTCAAAAATAAGCTGGTCCATACATTTATGTTCCGCAACAGCTGATTTTCCCATTCGTGGTTTCCGTTTTGGTCCCATTGTAAAAGTTTTTCATCATGATGAACACAATGACTCCTTTTCAGGTATTTAGTTATACCTCGTATAGTATTAATACCACATTTGAAAACCAAATCAAAATGCTACTTTCATAGCGGTTACATTTTTCTACCAAATATGATAGTTATTTTTGTCATATAATACTAAATATGTCGAGGTGGCGCGGGAAAAGAGTTCCTGGAAGAATTTGGGGAGGCCTTTGCCCAGCAGTGGGACAGCATAGGCTAGCAAAAAAAATAAATAAAATATGCCAACTATATGCTTAACTCAACATTACTCCCAAATCTACATTATTCCAAAACAAAAGAAGCATACAAATCCTGTCAAATTACAAAAGGTCAGACCCCACTCCCCTACACACCCAACAAAAATTGAATTACCAATCAGTGACAATGACAATACTAGTGCAGTTACAATTAATTGGTGGAATGCAGTTGAAGTGCACTGAGTCTATTTATTTACCTATATTAAGTGTCCGGGGCAGTTGACACGTAGGTTCCATAGAGTTAGAGGTGATATAGAGGAGGCAGTGATATTTTTATGCAAAATTATGCGATAAATTTGAATTTTTCATGTCTAGTTCAAGTTAACTTACTGAAAAAGTATTTAGGGGTCATTATCCTCTTGATAAAAGGTTGGGAATGATGAATGAATCTTGGCTTACGATTGCCTAATGTATGTTCTACTCATTAAAAAAGATAGATTATTGATTACTTTTCGTGAATCTCTGCTAGACAAAAGTCACTTTAAAATAACAAAACGTAACATTGTCATATCTAATCTCAATTGGCTTTTTGGCAAATTAATCACGTTCAGTAGAAGCGATTCGATCTAAAAAAAATATTGTACCGTGTACGGTTTCAATTTCTCTCAAAATCGTTGCCAGGATCGGTTTATTCACCAGTATTTGATTATTCAAAATCGTTATCCGTCAACTGCGCAACAAACATTCCCCATTTATCATCTTCCACGACACTAAAGTTGGCCCGACCACGTCTATGCACTCAAAACTCTGTGTCAAACTAGATAATTCGTTGGGGAAATGTCACACACACACACTAACTACATTTGTACCACTAGCGGGTGCTAACACAATTGTACGCCTCTCGTTAGCCCTCTATGCTCTTTTAATCATCAATTCTACGAGTTTTTTTTTTTTTTTTTGTGATTTATTTTACTTTGGGAATTAAGTTTGGCAGATTTTGGGATGAAGTTTTTCTTTTTTTGTGGTGAAAGCCGACTATGAAAATTGAGTTGGTAGGACTGCGATTAAAATGTAAAAAAAAACAAACTGGCTTGTTTAAAAACAAATTTAATTTCACAAACTTCTAACTTTGTCAACCATAACTTCTGCCTGCGACTTCGTCCGCGTGTTTTAACATGTTCTATGACACTCAAGAACAATGCAGCTTTCCATTAGTGAAAGAATTTTCGGAATCGGATCAGTAGATCCCCCTACATAACATACTAACTCTTTATAATATTGGTAAAGATAAGTACAGATGCCAGTACATCGAGCTACTACAATCTGTCAAATTTCTATAATAGATTTTTAACTTTATCGCTAAAGCTTATGGTTCAAAGATGATTGGGAAAATTTTACAGTTTCGGGTAGCTTGATTTGCTGGCGTCTGTACATAGGTACTGTAAAGCTCACGAGCTCTCAGTATCGATACCGGGATGAGTTATTAAAACCACAGTTTGTCATATTACTGCAATTATTATTCCTAGAAGATGGTTCTACATTTTTATCTTGACAACCAAATCTGACGCCAACTTGTTTTGTATTTTTATAAATCAATGTTTGTCTCGTATTTCTGCCATCTAATTTTCAAAGTATTCTTAAAGGTTGCATCAAAAATAGGCTATAATATCTACAGTACCTAGGTCAGACTTTATGACATACGAGTAGCAAGCTCACATACAACCTCAGAAAATAAGTTAAACCAGCACGCTTATTAACATGAGTCACGCAACACGCTATACGATACGCTGAGAGATTATTCTATTCTCCGTAGAATAGAGGGTCATGAGCATGACCCATGAGAATAATCTCTTCCTATACAAAGTTACATTTCTCTTTTCCAAATTTTTACATCGCGCCGTAGACATTTTTCTACAATATGTAATTAGTCGTTCACATCTTCCGTTTCCACGGTAGCCACGCAACGCGTGCAGGTTCTAAAAGCAAAATACCTACAATACAAAATCCTTTGCAACTATACCTACATTCAAGCACAGACGACTACGAATCACAACGCGCGATCCCCACAATATGTGAGCAATATAAAATCAATATGGGACAAGATTGCTCCCCGGAGGATCGTCGCACATGGGACCAGATATTAGGCGGGGTTCAAACGGTATATTGATATTATGATTTGGGTTAAACCGATATTTTTGGGTTGAGAGATCTGTGAAAGAGTATGATGTGGAAATCGGGATATTTGGGTTCTGCTTTGAGGGTAGATGTTTAGATAATGATGTTATACGTATAGTGTAGGTACTGTTGTATTCCCGTCGGTGCTGTTAAAGGGTTTTATTTGAATAGGTCACTGATATGAAATTTGAACAACAACCCTAAATGATGATCTCGTTTGATTTACTTTGTAAAAAGTTAGCGCTTTGAAGCTGTTGATCACAGATTTTTAAATCAATTTTGTATTGAATATAAATCAACTGCTCACTCGTGACTTCGTTGTCATTTCATTTGTTTTAATTTAATCCGAAATCACTACTGATGTTTCAAACTTATACCAATACAAAACCAAAATCATAAGCAACAATTCAGCGCCGAAACATCTGTCCTCGTAAACTGGCTTCATCCCACTAAGTAAACCCATTCATTACCATTCAATGATCTCCAATTCCTTGGCAAAATCTTTGAGCAATACTTACACCCAAGATTTCTTGCCCCAAAAACTCCACAGCCCAAAACTGAAGCCTCCACAAATATCCCGATTTATATCACAAAACATTTGGCAACACGAAAGCGGAGGGCCATAAAAGAAAATTTTATAAGACATATAAAAAGTTCTGGGCCCGAAATTGGAAGTCAGCGGGAAAGAGGAAGCGACGCCTAAATCCGGGGTATCAGGATAAATCAATGTTTGTTTGTGTTAGAATGCCACTTACTGGGGGCAGGGGAAAATGTTGAGTCGGTTTGTTGAGGTTGGGATTTTTGAAGTGAAAACTTCTTTAGCGGCGTTGTACACTTTTTTTGTAATGGGTAAAAAATGTTAAACTCGCGTCAGGACACGTGACCTGATCGAAAATTCGTAAGACGGATGGAGAGTAGACAGCTGGCGTGGCGTAGGAGAGGGAGTATCCCCCTCTCTTTCTACGGCGCGGCGAAAATGTATGCCTGCGCCGGCTGTTTCGTTTAGGCGGCGCAGGGCGCTTGCGCGAATGTTCGTGTGTGTTTATGTTACAGCGTGCCACGCGCATCCATGGATGGTGACAGCTGATGGCTCGACCGTCTGTGTAGTGGCCACACTGTTGTTTATTCGTGAAATTCGTGTATATAAAGTGTTTAGTACTTTTATTCTGATAATTAAAGCAATTCATGCAAAATTATTCTATAACCATTCCAAAATATCCAAAATGCACAACGTTAATACTTAAGTTTTCACTTCTGCCGGCACTCCCGGAGTGCAACCCGTCGATTTTTTTTTTTTTTTTTAAATGCTGTATTTTGACGCAAGGCCGCATTTGCTCATGTGGCAATATTTCTGCGAGAAAAGCTAGAGAGAGAATAATTTAAAAAATGCTACAAAATTTTTTTTTTTTAGATTTTTTCAAATATTTTTTCCGTCGATAAAATTAAGCTATGTTTCCCTCATTTCGATATGTGCACATTATGAAGACTCACACTGTATATCTTAATTATGTAATAGGTCTTTTCTGAAATTTACAAATGTTATTTCACGAGAAAAACAACTTTTTAATTTTCCGTAAGTGCAAGGTATTTAAATGTATACTCGTGACTGTACGAATAAAAGATTTTATCAAAAGAAAGGAACGTGCATTAATATCAAAGTCGTCTCCATGCCTTTCTTATCTCCTAGCAGTAGAAACTTTGTCGCTTGCCGTTTTAAGGCTCTTACACACCGGCGCGACTTGTCGCGCGACGTGTCGCCTGGCGATTCTGCGATATTATCGCGCCGCAACACCTTTCACACAAGCGCGACGCGATATTGCCGCGACACCATACTAAATGTTCATTTAGTATGGTGTCGCGGCGATATCGCGGCTACACGGTGTAGCGCTACTCGTCGCGCCGCGACACCGTCGCGGCGCGACAAGTCGCCCCTGTGTGAAGTGTCGCGCGCGTTTCCATAGAAATTGTTCTATGGATACATATCGCAGAATCGCGTCGCACTGTCGCGTCGCGCCTGTGTGTAAGAGCCTTTATTTGGTTTTCTTTTGACGCGGCAGCCCTTGAGCCCGTCTGATTAATTTCACCCCCACCCTGTAGGGTAGGTTAGAAGTACCCGCGCCGGCGGAATAACGGATTTTGTTGCTAGCCTTCTTTGATTTAGACGTGGAACGGTTGGCTGTTGCCTGTTAGTGGCTGTAGGCTGGTAAACTGGTAATGTGACATTGTGTATACATACACAATGTCACATTACCAGTGCTACAGTATTATCTACAGTATTATCGTCAACTATCGTCTAATACAACCTCAGTACACCAGTAAGGGCTGATTTTTCCAATGCCAGATAATTTTATCCGAGGAATAATTTTGAACTTTTGACAGTTCTTCCATACAAAATCTGTCAGGAGCCAATTTTATTCCATAAATAAAAATTATCTATTGATTGAGAAATCAGCCCTAAGACAATGATTTTGTAAAGAGAGAGATCTCTTTAGAAGATGATTGATACAAGCCGTGTGCTAGGAATTCCTTTCGTCAAAAAGTCGAACTTCCATACGAATTTTCATAAATCCTTCCTTAGTGCTCACTTTCGTTGCATAGATAGGTATTATAGAAAATTCTGGTGCACAAGCTTCTATATCTAGAGGTTTAGACTGTGCGTTGGCTGTCAGTAAGTAGATCTTTTCACTGGCTCCTGTAATACAGTTAATACTAGCGGAGTTTCTTGCCCATTCTTCTCCATACGAAGACTACCTTTTGGAATGGGCGACTAGAATCATTTCTATTTAGTTTTTTTTTTTTGACGTTCAAAAGTGCCTTTAATGTGCCTATTTGAAATAAATGATTTGACTTTGACTTTGAAGCCATCTTTAATATTTTATAAGTACATAGCTCTTGTCAATGAATATCTACTAATGAAATGTATATTACGATTCTGAACAAGAGGTGTCAACTATTTTTTTATGTGGTGCTCAATGTTCGATACAAGTAACCTGTCGTAATTCAGGTGCAGGCATAGGTACAGTTCATCTAGGATAAAGTATGCCATATTATACTTAATGTACCACAGTTTGTAACTAATGCTGAACTGCACGAGGCACTGAACATTAGAACGGTAAAGGAAGAGGCGGCATTGGCTGCGTCCAATTACAGAACCCGGCTTGAAAACCACCCAAATGAACTCGCTTCTGTACTAACAAATATTACCTATCCCAGATGACTTCAGCGCCACAATATCCAAGACTTGGAGGCGTGATGGTAAAAATACGACAGGGGTTCTGCCGCTGGAACGAACCTGCTAAACGCCCATATACACCTACAACAAATCTTCTCATAGGACTGATCGCAGATAGGGGGAGAAGAAAAAAAAAATTATACTTAATAATGGCAATCACCTACTTATGCATTTACCAAAAATATCTAACATGCAAATAACCCATAAATTATATTATATTTTATTGTACACCACAAAAATACAGCCATTCTATTAAAGCAGCACATGAAGTAATTTTTCGCTCCGCCTGGTGTAATTGCTGTAAGGCGTACCAGTAGGAGGATAATTAAATAAATAAATAAATCAAACATTACAAAATATACAAGGGCGGCCTTAGCGCTTTTTGCGATCTCTAACACATCTATCCTATCTCTACAATACATTACAAGTAGGTACCTATTCAGTGCCAGAATCGATCGTCATTCACGCATCTCCTAGCGCAGGATACCAATGGGTCAACCATTCTGCCAATCAACTCGTTATTTTCACTGTCATACAGGAATCGTACCGTCGGATTTCAATGAAAGCCTTACCTATGTATTAAGACTTATTAGTAAATCGATTAAAAGGGGTACACGAAGCCGACGGGAATTCGATAATAATTACTTAGGTAAATATTCACCTTTTTGAAGAAAGTAAAAACACCTATAGGATCCGTCCAGGCAGATGGGCCAAACTCGTCACAGTGGGTGCCTGTCATCACCGAGGCAGGCCTAAAAAAACACTGGCGTGACGATTTGGACTTGTTTCTAACCGATTGGATGGAGAAGGCACAGCACAAAGAAAAGTGGAAAAATATGGGGGAGACCTTTGCCCAGTCCACCTACGCAGTTGTTCGTACCAAAATACATTACAGAACGTAGACCTTCCCAAAAGTAACGAACTTCAACCTAATCTATCAACGTTAAAATGCTCAAACAAAATTGCTAAGTCCATTACATTCCTCGCTCACAAAATTATCCTATACACACGCAGTGTTAATAAAATACCCAATATTCAAAACGCGACGCCATTATGCGAAAATGAAATTTCAAATCCCCTTCGCAGTATTGGTTATTTTGTATTCAGCGTACAATCTGACCGGGTAAAGTGGCAAATCATGGAGAGGCTGAAAATCAGTCAAATAGACCCCCGAGTTACTGGCTGTATGGGCCTGAATACTAATGTTGCCATTGCCTGTTGAAAAAAATATAACTAAAAGTATGGCCGCCGTGCGGGAAATGGCGGTAAAATATTATCTGTTGGGTTATGTTGTCTGTGAAGTGAATAAATATGACGGAGCTTTGGTGGTTTTTGTATTTCGATGATTTTTTATTAAAATATTACTGGATGGCAATAGGGTCGGACTCTACATGGGACTTAAACATAACTGACTGATTAACTATTTGGTGTATTGTGTGTCTTTTAGTCTGTGCTAAATAAATGTATTTTCTTTCTTTCTTTTTTAACTGACGAAAACTGAATGTAGGTACTTGCTTACACTTCTGCAGAACTGTTGACCTAGAATCATGCAAGAAGCAATGTCATGTAGCACAAGTAAAGGAAAGAATCTGAAAACCGTAGTTACATTAAAAAAAAATTAAAACTATTTACATACTTACCTACAAATTTGTACGGAGCCCTCGGTGCGCGAGTCCGACTCGCACTTGACCAGTTTTTTTTATCAAAAGGTTTTTCACAACTGCATGCTCTCAAGATTTTGTAGAAGGCAATGATTTCAAAAGTAAGGATAAGCCCGTCTGAACATTTTACATAGAAGTTCTTCGTTCGAAGTTCGAAGTTCGCGCGCACCACTGTCAACTGAGTCGCGTTGGCCCTAAAACCGTCATTTTAGGGCCAGCGCGTTGGTGCCATTTAGTCGCGCCGTTAGCCCGGTCCTTACGCTAGTAATATATATGTCAATGGTAGAAGGTACCTACTTTGCCGCGTGTCTTGTTTCTTGTCGCGTCTCAGTCCTATTGATTTATCATAAGATCATAGCATCAAAATGTATAGGATTGTGTAACGTGCTAAAGACAGCATAGGAAACTCTAGTGCAGCACACGACTCCCTTTTTTTTTTGTGTGGGAAATCATCAAATGACCCCTCCCGCTCTGGGTGGAGCGGAAGGGAGTGTCAGACTCTTACTGACTAAAACCCACACGTGTTCCTTCCTTAGCCCTATAAGTTCCGGGCCAGCGGTAACCCTTTCGGACAATCCCGCTGAAAAAAAAAATGTGGAACGCTTCACGATTTTGCGTGTCATCCTTGCGCAGGGGCCATGCTAATCTTCTCTGTATCGTTCAATGTTAGTATATGTATTGCCGAAGCAGTGGTGGCCAAGTGGTAACGGCCGCGACTTACGAGTTGTAGGTCGTAGGTTCGAACCCAGACAGGCGCTTTACTTTGTGTAAATTATTTCATCACCACTGCTCTCAAAACGGTGAAGGAAAACATCGTGAGGAAACCGGCATGTCCTAGAACCAAAAATTCGAAGACATGTGACATCTACCAATCCGCACTGGGCCCGCGTGGTGGATTACGGCCCACTCCCTCTCACCGAGAGGAGGCCTGTGTCCCAGCAGTGGGAACATTATGGGCTGATTATGGTTATGGTTATTGCCGAAGCAAGTACGCACACGACCACCTTACCTACTATTTTATCTAGCCAACAATAATAAATTATTTATTCTCCATCCGCGGGCAGACAGAATGCCGACGCCGCGCGCCGACGGCCTGGAAAAGTTACTTCTTCTCTGGTGTTGCCTACACCAGAGAAGAAGTAACTTATATTATGCGCAAAGCTTTTGCTGTTATTGTTAAATTAGTTGTTTGATTTGGCCTCGTTATCTAAATTATTATTACTTGAAAAGAGATTTTTTTTCGATGTATGTTTGTTTGTTACTCTTTCACGCTAAAACGGCTTAATGGATTTGGATGAAATTTATCACATAAGTAGACTAGGACCTGGAGAAGGATATAGGCTACTTTTCATCCTCGATCGCAAGCGAAGTCGCAGGCAACAGCTAGTCATTAGTAATGATGTTAAGTATGTAGTTCATAAGAGTCATCAATATTTAATTCTATTTAATTTGTATTCTTTGAATTCTTAGTTACCGTCTATACCTAATGTTCTTCTTTTACATTATCGAGTTTCTTCAAAAGAGCCCCCACGAGTAGTCACTCATACTAGCGAAAAAAGGTCGTCACTAGTACCTACAAGGAGTCACCACATACGATTAGGTAAATGATAAATGATAAATGATTTTATTTCTGTAAGTAGGTTTGTACAAACACTTTTACACGTCAATCATATTTTTTTTTAAACTAGATGAGGTCGGCGTTTCCTAACTGACTATTCTGAGAAGAAAGGCCGAAACAAACTCAGAAGTCACAGTCTCTTTTAAAGTCCAGACAAAATCTTGGTCAGATCGTGTGAAGACCATGTAGATTGGTGTCTGAAATGGTCTTTTGAGGAAAGAACCACACAGATTGAGCGGACCTGTCCAATCAGTGCACGCATTTGTCAAAAATCGTGCAGCTCAACTCAGAACTTGAGGAGCTCAACGATTCGACGAACAATACCAAAGACAGGACATTTGGGTAGGCCGCATAAACTACTCAAACTGCCAGATCATAATTAAAACTAAGAAGGAAAAAAGAAATGACCCAATGAAGAAATGAATTCATATTAGGTAAAAGGTGCGACTCAGTCTGTCTGTCCGTCTGTCACAGCTGGATATCTCAAGAACTACCTACTAATGATATCAACTTGAGATTTAGAATAGTTTTAGATGACGTTTGCCCAACTAAGTAAGTATTTTGCAAATAAGTTTTTTTTTTTGGCTAAAGTGACTGAGAGGGGGTCGGAAAATTCGAAACTGCGCTCTTTCACATGCCCTAAGTAGCCCCTACTTAGGGCATGTGAAAGAGCGCAGTTTGCACATTCTCAAATACTTTTTTTTTAGGCCGTATAGTTATCGACTTTTTGACCAACGGCCTAACATGCTTTCTGAGCCACGGCGCGGTGGGGTTTGGGTAATTGGGTATGTAACGATGGTTACCCATCCACGGACCGACCACGGCAAGCGTAGGTTAACCATCCATCGACCCGTGCGGCTGTTAATTCTTAGCCACGATTTTGAATAAGTAGCAATTAATTAATATTCTTACCGGTCATCCGTCCATCTGAATGATCTTGGGTCAGCTGCAGAGGTGTTTGAGCCACTTCCATTTTAAAGTCTATTTTATACAGAAAATTCACTTTTATATCACTGACTGTTATTTTGCGGCTTATAAGATGAGATGTTTCATACTTTTCTCCTTATTTTCACAGATTTTTTAGCTGTAGATACATAGATGTTATAGCAATTGCATAAGGACATACCTATACATACACCGGTTTTCTATACATACACCGGTTTTCTATACATACACCTGTTTTCTATACATACACCGGTTTTCTATACATACACCGGTTTTCTATACATACACCGGTTTTCTATACATACACCGGTTTTCTATACATACACCGGTTTTCTCGAGGTTATTCTAGTAGGAAGGGAAGTCATCATCTGCCTAATCTTTTTCCCAACTTCGTTGGGGTTGGCTTCCAGTCTAACGTGGATGCACGATATCTAATCGAGTAGGTAAATAACTTAATTTTATTTTATACTAGCAGCGCCCCGCGGTTTTACCCGCATAAGTATCGATCCCGTGGGAATATTGAGATAAAAACTATTCTATGTCCTTCACCGGGATGCAATCTATCTCTCTGCCAAATTTTATCGAAATCCGTTCAGTGGTTTAGGCGTGAAAAGGTAACAGACAGACAGAGTTACTTTCGATTTTATAATATTAGTATGGATTTTCTATGGGTATACCTAATGCGGGGAAAAAATATCTTCTAATAGGTATAGAGAAGAAACGAGTATTGATCACCACACTTGCCTACAGCGTGTGGAAAATTTATGAAAAGTCGGGTTAAGAAATTTCAGACAAACCAGCGGGGTAATTGCGTAACACACTAACAGTAGCAACGGCTTTCACTTTGACAGTTCAACAACATTCATTGCGTTATTTACGTAGTCGAGCAGACAATTTTTTGAACATATGAAGCAATGGATTAGCAATATCCTTCAAAATCATTCAGATTGTGATTGAAAGTGTTACTCGATTAGGGTTTGACAGTCTACTTGAATTCTAAGATTATTCGGGATAGGAATATTTTTCTAAATGATTAAATGCCGAAGGTGTTTTGGTATCAAATATTAATAATAAAACTATTTGCAGTCAATATTTGTTCAGATGTTAATTAAAAATACCAAAGCGAAATCAAAATGTTACATACATTACGAGTAGGTACCCACCTACCTAAGTTATCTTAAATTTTATTATGACAAACATAATTAGGAAACCGGCATGTCCTAGAACCAAAAATTCGAAGACATGTGACATCTGCCAATCCGCACTGGGCCCGCGTGGTGGATTAAGGAACACTCCCTCTCACCGAGAGGAGGCCTGTGTCCCAGCAGTGGGAACATTAAAGGCTGATTATGTATGTAAACAATGTATGTAATCAATTTGAATTGCGTTAAGTAAGTACAATAATTCGGGATTTAAAACAAGCTGACAATGAGGCATCCTCAAAAACGTGACTGAGACAGACTGTATGCAGAAATTGGGGGGCCAGTCATGATGCAGCTTGAAAGAGGCCTATGTCCAACAGTGGACTGCGATGGGCTGAGTTGATTGACTGATTGAACAATGAAACAGCCATTAATGGCCGATCCTTCTAATTCACGCACAGTTTTTGGTTAAAATTAAGACTCTTGTATCTTCTTCACCAATAATGAAGCAAAGACCTCATAGCTTTACATAGGAGACCCTCCCATATGGAAGTAGCTATCACAGGTAAAATTAGCTTACGAATCTATTTGTCTAGTTTGGCAACAAAAAATGCCACCATTGGTAAGCAAAACGATGCGTTTTTGCCTAAAGGAACCGAGCAAAAGTGGTGTTATGTTTTGTTAGAATATTTTGATACTTACCTATGTCAAACTAAAATAATAATATCTGTGGGTGAAAATACGCATGCCGTGATTGGCTTGAGCAGCAAGCAAGCATAGAGCAAGAAGTTCAAATCCTTTTTCAATTGAAACTTGAATCTGTGCCGTGTGCCAAAAGAACAAAAATTGGATTTAAAAAAATTGGCTTTTACAATGTTTTCAAATTGAAATGTTAATTATGTAAGTACCTAAGTATGGAAGGACAGTGTAGGTAGGCCTGTCAATAAGTAGGTAGATACTATTGTTTCCTAGGGGAAAGCAGGGGCTTAAAACCTTTTATAGGTAGAGGAATCGAAGATCGGCAATGAAAAATTTTTTGCTGAAGATGAAGTACGAATTGAAGGAAGAAAAGCGAAAGACATCGCATAGCTTCAAAGTAGGAACCACAATAAAATTATTATAGTGCTTATGGGAAACCTTGTTGAATTAGTTTGTGTGTAATTTTATACAAAGCTTCGATACTCTTTGTTTATACAAAATGGAACTCTACATTTATTTTTTTATTACTCTTGAGTGTTTACTCTACAACTGTACCTACTTAAAATTGTAGATTTAAGATGCATAAGAAAAGCAGTGAGGTACCTACAGTTATAGGTAGGTCCTTTTGCAATTACATTTTTCAACGTAAATAATAATAAAAAACCTACAATAAATATCCCAAATAATACACATAAAAATTCAAACCGTTCACATTAAAAAAGCCAACAAATTCCCTCCAAAATTTGACAGCTAAACACGTGTCGTTTCACTTTTGACGTTATATTTTTTTAAGCACGGACGGGCAAGAGCCGCGCGCGTTATGCCACGGCCGGGGAACTTTTGACGCGATATTGCCTGTGAGCTTGAAGGCGTGGCATGGCTCCGCCCCGTTGCTTTTCGCGTCTGACTCTGTCCCCCAGACGGGGGGACACTTCGATTTTGGGTCAGCTGTTAACCGGCCGTTTTAAGCTTTAATTTGTGGCATTACGCCGCTGTTGCGTCGGCCCTGTCGTTTAGAATAATGCCGTCGTACATTTTAGCGCGGATTGAACGTTCCGTTTTCCAATTACAACGTGGAATGGTTGTTCGAATTTATATAGAAACAATTAGGTGCGGGTTCGTTTTTATGCGTCTATGGTGTGTATTTTTGTCGCAGTATTTTACTGAGAAAATAAAGTCTTTCTGTCTGGCTGAATACGATTAAGAATGAGCAATTTTCTTGCACAGGGTCCATCACAGTATATAATTTCCCCTTTTTGACACCTTTCGCACACTTGGGCAGTTTATATTAATGAGTAGAAAAATATCTTGTCCTCATTTTTTCTTTCTTTTGATACACTTTCGATCAATCTAACCAGCCGATCCATCTTCAGTGTCATATTAGAGACTTCACGTTACACATTGATGAAGGTTGGTCAGATTGTACCTACATATAGGTAGAGTATTTACTACTGATACATTAAGTACATAATCAGCCTATAATGTTCCCACTGCTGGGACACAGGCCTCCTCTCTGTGAGAGGGAGTGGGCCGTAATCCACCACGCGGGCCCAGTGTGGGTTGGTAGATGTCACATGTCTTCGAAATGTTGGTTCTAAGACATGCCGGTTTCCTGATACATTATGTACCTTTATTAGCCACAGCAGAGCCGTAGCCAAACTGTAATTACAACTCTAAGCCCATTCAGCAATGTTCACATTGGGAACCAGTTTGATAATATCGCTAAGACTATTTGGGCATAAGACAGGCCTTGTGCCAAATCTGTATGGGAAACTTACACATGGGATGGCATGGTATACACACAGTTATTCATGTCTAAGTAAAGTACCACTTAAAAAAACTAACCTACAAGTTAAAAAAAGTACTTAAAGTAACCTACAAAAGAGCGACTAGGTATACCTATAATAGACCCTACAAGCTACATACTTGGGTATCTAAATAAATACCCAAGTGACACAATTTTCCATTAACTCCGACAAATACCTTTACATACATATACCGAGTGACATTTGATATCACCCAATAAGAATTCGCACATTTGGCAGGGCGTGGCATGATGCCTTTGCCCGCAGAAAACAACCGTCATAGACGAAAAGTCAACAGTTCCCGCGTTTTCATTGGGCGCGCCGTGATTTGGCGCCAAAGGTAACTGTCAAGATTGGGTGCTTTTTGATGTCGCTATGCGAAGGTAGATAGATACCTAAATACCTAACCATCTTTGTCTTAAACCCATACCTAAATTGAAAACTTTTATATAGCTAATGCGTAGCTATTATTAAAAAAATTATTCAATATTCTTGGGTAGGTATTAGGACCTAACCACCTAGGACCTATTTTAAAATTATAGAGCTTAAAATTAATTGTTCCTATGGCTAAGAATATCTGTACCAGAGAAATATAAAATTATATCTATGATCTCTATTACCTACTTACTTCATTTTCTGTTTATCAGATCATCAACGTAGAAGCTTTCTGTTAGAAGTTTTTAACCGACTTCAAAAAAGGAGGAGGTTTTCAATTCGGATATTTATATATATTTTTTTTTTAATGTATATTCGGGCATACCTCCGCCATATATAGACGGATTTGCCAAATTCTTTTTTTTTTCGAAATATGTTTATTTCGAAATGATCCAATTTAAATTTCGTAAAGATCTGATGATGAGGTTCGGAGACAGACAACGGAACTCTTCAATAAATGCCAGCATATCAACCGCGATTGCTGCTGTAGCATATGTATGCATTGTTAACGCAATCACACAACATAACATCACTCCTGTAAGTACCCTCTAAAAGGGGTACGCAGATTTGTTCAGTGTAGGTACCACGGTACACCCACATTTCTGTCAAAGTTGTTATTGGGGTAGGTAAGGTACCTCTTAAATGTATATAACTCCGTCATATTATGACGGATTTGCAAAATTCTCTCATTTTTTAATGGATAAGGTAGGTATAGGTATGTATGCCTCAGGGGTGGTCCTATATAAATTTTATTAACTTTGCTTGGGTAGTTTTTGAGTTAGCTTTTTTTCCACTTAGTTTTTAATGATGATGTTTTAATAGTTTCCTGTCACTGATACTTATATACATAGCAAGTAGTATTTTAGGAATTTGTGTGGGGTAGGTGCAACTAAAAAGTAATAAAAAATAAAACTTTTACTTTTTAAAAAACTTTAAAAAACACTACAAAGTGAAAAATAACTTTAGGTACCTAATTTCGGAAGTCGGTGTCAAAAAATGAAAATGCGGAACCAACGACACCGGCTTAAAGTTATTTTTCACTTTATAGTGTTTTTTTTTGGAAGTCTGTTGTTTTTTTTTTTGTAAAAATGTTTTTTACTTTAACGTAGATAAACCTAAGAAATAGTAAGATCAATTTAACGATTTTTCAGTGTTATCACTACACGTTACAAATTAAAAGTATATTGTCTGTCTTTATTTTCCCTCCTCAGAAACAACGGCCAAGTAAAGAAAACCCTGACAAAAACCAATACGAATCAAACCAAACAATCGAACATCATACTTATCGCAGACAGAATAAAATTTCAACATTCAATTCGCTCAAAATCCGTGCCAAAGGAACCCCAAAAACTACCCACAAGTCAATCGCCAAACTGCGAGTTTTCCCCCCGCCACCCTATCCCCCATCCACCCCACGTTTGCCCCCGAATTACCGGTCGCCCCCTAAACCGCGGTCTTCGGTGACAGTTCAATAAGGCACAGCGACCAATCGCGGCAAACGTCGCCCGGTATAAGCCAATAGGATTAACGCTATGCACGTCTTTTTCTGGCGTGCTGCATACCGTATCTATCCGTCTCGCTTCAACGCACGGTAGACGGATTCTTGATTCGATTTCGATTGAATTCTTTATACGAATTTTCTTTTGTTTTTCACTCCGTTGAAAAGGCATGTCTGTGATAATATTAACTGGTTGTTTTTTTCCTCTTTTGAATTAAATGTAAAAGGCTTTGGGTATTGGGCTTGGATTTTTTAGAGGGCGAAATATATAATACAGTACCTAATTATAATTCTAAGCTATATGTATTTTGTAGTAAGTATATAATACTAACTATGGTACCTACATGATATTTTTAAACAATAAGTCTAGGTATTAATTTTACATCCTTTCTCTTTGTTTTTTTTAGTCTTCTTACGTTCGTTGTGTTGGTAACGTTTTCCATGAATACTTAATTTTTTTGAAAAATCCCTTTCAGCCACATGCAAAACCAAGAACTCGACTTTTCAAATCACAAATAATTTTGTTTAATTATTTTTTCCCTTTCTCACAAAGAATTACTTAACAAAATCGATTAAAATCAGTCGATTTCGTGCACAGCCCCATAGGAGCGTTTACGCCGTACGGCATTTCATACAAACTTCGATTTTAATGAAACTTCATACGCATAAGCAGGATAAAAAGGTCTAAAAAGTTACTTAAGAACATTTTCGAAAAATAGTGTTACAACCAAATTAGACCGATTTTAAATTTCCAGTTTTTTTTTTTTTTAATAAGACATTTCGACGCGTCATACTGACGTCACGCAAATCCTGCATCGCGCAAGCAGAGTTTACCGCGCAACTAACATAGATACAAACGGCCCGACATGAATCATTGGGCAGTTGCCCGCCAGACACAACACCCGTCTGGTCGGAGGATTCTCCCTTTTCTATAGAGTATGTGTGAACTTTACACCCTGTTCCTCATACCTCTATACTCACAGGTCAGGGCTCTTCAGGTTCACAAGCCCAAAACCAGATATTCTTCCGACAGCTGTTCGCTGTCGGGGGCAAGGCAACTCAGGCTATCGAAATGTGTCATTTTCGATACGATAGCCTGTCGGATGGTTGTGAATAGGTAGCTATGGAGGTCCCAGAGGGGTAGTTACGTAACACACTAAGTATCAGTAGCAATGACTTTCATTTTGTCAGTTCAACAACATTCATTGCGTTATTTTTGCGCAATTTTTTTCGAACTGACGAAGCAATGGATTATAACCATAAAAATGATAAAGATTGTGATTGATAGTGTGTTACGCAATTAGGCTCAAATCACACCGAGATGGAAGCGAAGCGGAGCGCAGTTTCAGTGTCATATGAATTTTTACTTTATTTTCATTACTATAATACTTATTATCGCATGAGAAACTTGAGTCATCGGAGTGCACGCGGCGCCGCGGGCGGCCGCGCGACCTTTCAAGTTTCTCAAGCGATACTATGTATTATAGTAATGGAGATAAAGTTTAAAATTTTATGACACTGAAACTGCTCGCCGCTTCGCTTCCATCTTCAGTGGTTTGGGCTTGAAAAGGTAACGGACAGATCCCCTGTTTCCTTCTTCTTTGGATGTCAATAACTCTTCACGTCAGATAGGTACCTAGTTCTATTCGCCAGTATCTACCTACCTACTTATAGGTTCCCACCTAATGGTTGAGTAGGCATATAGGTACCTACTATGATTATGCGCTTAGGCAGCAATCAGCATAGCTTATAGGTATCTAGAAGTTGCCAGTAGCAATTTTTTTACTCCCTCCCCAAACAGATATCTAGACGTTAGGTGTTTTTTTTAGACTCTGACATTTTGCGTGAATAAGAATAAATACATACCTACCTAAGTATATAATGGCCTTTTCGATAGCTAGGTTCATTAAGCCTTGTTCCTAGTGATTGATTTCAGGAAGGTTTAGGTATCCAGGCAAACAAATTATTTAATAAAAATAACCCAAAATTAAACAACCCCTAATCAAATCAAACTACCTAACAAATCCAACTCAACAAGCCGAACAATGAACAGTACAAAAGCATACCTTTTATTAGAGGAACGTCAGTAACAGTGTTTATTTTAATCATCGCATTTTGAGCACAGATAAATTGGATAATAAGCGCGGTGGGGTGTCTCTACGGGCGGCCGATGTCAGGGCCAGGCATTACTCGCCCATAGAGATGTCTGACTGCCAGTGTTTTGATGCATTTATCGAATTCGATATTTGAAAATTGGTGTGTTTATTCCATAGACTTGTTTTTACTTTTATTTAGGGCTGATTTTTCCAACCCCAGATAATGTTATCGGAGGAATAATTTTGAATTTTTGACAGTTCTTCCATACAAAAACTGTCAGACGTCAATTTTATTCCACGAATAAAAATTAGGTATCTGTCGAATAAAAAATCAGCCCCAATAAGCGAGTAAAATGAGGAAATATCTTTTATGTAGATCCTAGTACCTAATTATGAGAGTTATGTATTATGTACGCCCAAAAAAGCACACTAGTTCTACTGCTCAGTAAAACTAGCTGTTGAATGGCTATTTGGATTTGGTAATTATTATGTACAGACTCAGCACATCAAGCTAAGTACCTACCCGAAACTGTAAAATTTTCCCAATCTTGAACCTTATGCTTTAGCGATAAAGTTGGAAATCTATTAAAGAAAATTGACAGATTGTAGAAGCTCTATGTGCTGGGTGCCTGTACAAGCCGAGGTAGGACACCCCTCTGCTTGTACAAAATAATTATACAGTTACACTACTTTAGAGACGTTCACAAGTTCGGTGCAACTTTCCAGCGGCCTTAGGAAGCTCAGTAGCAGTCCTAAAAGGTTACAAAGCGTTTTAGCCATTCAGATGTTTCTGGCGAAAACGGTTCATAGCCTTTTGGACTACGTACCTAACCTTTTTGGTGGTAGCAGCGTCTTTTCTATAGTTCCACAAACTTATCTGGCCCGGTGGCAAAAAGAGGAACTAACGACGCCATTTTGAAATGTCAATCTGCCTGCCTGCTGAAATGCCAACCAAATGCGATACCAGTGACTCCCTCATCGGGCCAGATGAGTTTGTGGGACTGTAGATAGCTCATAAAAACAAACAGCTATCTTCATTATAATTTTCATCTGCCAAATCCTTGATTATAAAGACTAGGCTTCACACATGCGAGATGACCCGATACAAGAACTTACAACAGCATCTTTAGGTAGCTACCTAACAATGGGTGGGTGAGTAGGTATTGTCTTAGATATAAGTACCAAACAAAACAAAACGCAAAAAAACCACCTTGATGAGCGAAGTGAGGAAGATGACCAAAATTAGCATGTAAGATTACATTACCTACCTTTCTTAGCAAACAAAGTAATAAATAAATACTAGTTCTAGTAGTTTCTACTTCAGTAGGTACGGTCAGCAACCACTTCAGTTTCTTCTAATCTCAATTATTCAGCAAAATATTTGTTCATAATTGAAGCAGAAGTACAATGCAATTTTGAACAAATATTTTGCTCAGCAACCGAGATTAAAAAAAAATTAAGTGTTAATATTTTGCTCAATAACTGAGATTAAAAAAACTGAAGTGTTAATCGACTTTTGTTGCTGACTGTACCTACCTAAGTGAAGTTTGTACTACTTAAATTAAAATCTACAACGCATCCTTACAAATAAAATTAATGACCCACCAAAATAATTAACCAATGTGTGCCCAGCCTAACACCAACAAAGTGCATTACATAGCGTTGCCCAATGCCCAAATGTCCATAGACATACAAATGAACTGATGCAATTGCACCCCGTGCTGATCACAAAGGGATTTGTCACAGTCCGATACAGTTTGGATGTAATTCACGTGCCCACGTGATTACCTGTTCCGATTCGATTAATTCGTAGTCGGCAGGTGTAATTTTTACCGACTTCAAAAAAAGGAGGTTATCAATTCGATACGTATGTATGTAATATTATTGGAATTGCATTATATTCACATATGACAATCTATTAGGGCTTCCAAACAAATATACAAAATTTTATAGATGTATGTATGTATGTTTGTCCACGCATATCTCCGTAACTATTAATCGGATCGTGACCATTCTTTTTTTATTGGCTTACATTTACTTCAACTTAGGGAACAGTGCAAGTTTCATCAAAATCGATTCAGTAATTTTCAAGATATGGACTAAGACGTGAAAGTGTGACGGCCTGGCTTATTGATACGAGCTACGGGTGTAGTGTCAAAGCGAAAACATCTCAAAACCTTGGTCAAATTCTAGTGCAACAACTAAAAATTACCAAATAAAAAGTAATTTAAAAAAAAAATGGTTGCCTGTAAAGTCGGTTTTACGGGCGAAGATTTTACGTGACAACGTCTTTCTCTCTCTCGTTCGGTGACTCATCGTAACGTTACCGAGCGTTACACTTTTTCATAAGTGACTCCCAGCCGCAACCTAATTTAAGACGTTGTCACGTCAAAAAAATGGTTGCCTGTAAAGTCGGTTTTACGGGCGAAGATTTTACGTGACAACGTCTTTTTCTCGGTAGAATAGTTGAGTGGGAGAGAGACGCAAGGCATTCGGCGGGCCTCTCTCTCGTTCGGTGACTCATCGTAACGTTACCGAGCGTTACACTTTTTCATAAGTGACTCCCAGCCGCAACCTAATTTAAGACGTTGTCACGTCAAAAATTAAACCGACTTCAAAAAGAAATGAACTCAAAATTATGAAATAACTTTAATTTCGGAAGTCGGTGGCAAAAAACTAATTCTAAAATACAGATCCCAAGACACCGACTTCCGAAATTAAAGTTATTTCATAATTTTGAGTTCATTTCTTTTTGAAGTCGGTTTAATTTTTTTTAGAGGGAATAAGTAGGTAGGTAATATAATTAACTTAATAAAAACCTAAAATTCATAAATTACCTAATTCATCTAAGTAGATTTTTAATTTATCTTAAATACAACATTTATTGAATACTAAATATTTATAAACCACTAGGTCTAGAAGCTTAAAACTTTACACAAGTGTTTCGTTTGTAACGAAAGTAAGCCCTCAGAAAGAATTTTTGAAAATTCGTCCCCTAAAGGGGTTAAATGGGGGATGAAAGTTTGTATGGAAGTTCGTCCTTTTTGCCGATGTGAAGCCCCATCGTGCACACTGCTTGTACAGATGCCAGTACAGTCACGACCACTAATAGGTATGTCAACACTTGGCAACTTTCAGTCGCGATTTTTTCGTGAAATAACGAATGCAACGTTGAAATACGACACTTTACACAAACCTATGGGTTCGAAAATACTTTGTTCGTAATGACATAAAACATTCAAAACTAAAGGAGAAAATCGTCTTTGAATAAAGCCAAGTGTATACCTACATACTTAGGCTCGTGACTGTACGTCAAGTTGCTCGAAACTGTCAAATTTTCCCAAACAACCTTGAACCTAATGCTTTAGAAATAAAGTTGAAAATCTATTAAAGTTTGACAGATTGTAATAGCTTGACGTGTCTGTACAAAGGCGAAAGCTAGGCTAAAACACGAGGAACTAGTGCTTGTATCAAGAAAATACGACAGTATGAGGAGGCCGACTGGCCGAGGAGGAGTGGCTAGAATTATACTACTTAGGTACTTACGGTTTGTAATGTAACTAAGGGCTGATTTTTCAATTGTCAGATATTATTATTTATTTATTTAATACTTTAAGCACATAAATGTACAGAGGCGGACTTAATGCCAGATATCTGTTAGATTAATAATAAATAAGACAGTCAGTTTGACATATTTTCTATACAAAAGCTGTCAAACCGCAATATTTAGGTAATCCTCAGATAAAAATTATCTGACTATTGACAAATCAGGCCTAAATCCTTTTCTACTATTACTTATCGCCTACTAGCTTCTGCAAGCCACTTCGTCCGCGTGTGTATTGTGAAGTTGTAGCGTAAACTGAACTTAGGTAATTGTGTAGGATTTAAAGTTATTTTTGCTCAGACTCATATTTGTTTACATTTTTGGCAAATAAATCGCGAATGCAGATTACATGAAGTCACTCCTTTTTCTCATGGGGGTAGGCAGAAACTACAGAATGCCACCTGCTACGATCCTTACCTACCTATATTATTATGTAATTACTACGTATACAGCTAACCTACTTCTTTTGCTTTTGCTTCTTTGCTTAGAAATGAATACCTAGGTAAGTATTTTAAGAAAAATCCCAATTGGCTAGTTATGTTTTATTCCCTGCATGTAAGAGAGAGGGGGTATCATTTGTCTCACCGATCAGTCGAATCAGGAATGAGGTCGAGATCCGCAGGAGAACCAAGGTAACTACATAGCCCGAAGAATTGCCAAACTTAAGTGGCAGTGGGCAGCCCATATTGCTCGCAGAACAGATGGCCGATGGGGCCGAAAGGTTCTGGAGTGGCGACCGCGTACCGGAAGATGTAGCGTTGGAAGGCCTCCCACAACTTTGTAGGAGGCCTTCCTTCACAAGGTCGTCGGACCACCGTCTGACGACCTTGTGAAGGCCGCAGGAACCCGTTGGATGCGAGAAGCACAGAACCGGTCGAAGTGGAGGTGCTTGGGGGAGGCCTATGTCCAGTAGTGGACGTCTTTCGGCTGAAATGATGAACCGAGTAGGTACTTAAAATCTTAACAGGAACTATTGAGAAATTATAATTAATAACTCAATAAGACCAAACCTAGGAATCGAACTCAGGGTCCCGCGCTCTATGCAGAACTAGCGCTCGCGGCCTAGACCAAAGCTAAATGAAATATTGAAATGCAAAAGAATTTTCTCTAGTAGCGCCATCTGTAAAGTAACGTTTGAAGACACGCCCCTTCAAAGAGCGCCATCTAGTTACAATTATGCCTATCTGTTACGCTATGTTAGTATTTCCAGATTTAGATGGCGCAGTCAAGGTCTTTCAATTTTCAAATTGTGCAGATAATTATTATTCTCTTCAAATATTTGAAATTATTTGATGAACAGGAAATATTATTAAAATATTATTATTTACAAAAATGTTGTAGGTAATACGGACGCAATGAATGAGGTTTTGTAACTCAACAATGTTGCCACTCTTAAGTTCAAAATGCTACACTATAAGACTTACTGAATAATTTATTTTAGACACAATCACAAATATTTACATATTTTTGCTACTTCGATGATAAACTTCTGAATTAAAAACCACATTTTATGTTGATAGTATATCCAAAGAAAATGTGCATTTAATTTTACTCTATGTGAATTCACCGAAAATGAAGTCTGGTTGGTATTTAAAAAAAATAAAGTCTTCAAAATTATTTGAAAGGGCGGGAAATATACAAAATAAAAATCTTCACTCAAGGAAAAAATAATATTTTTAACTGAAAACTGACGATTTACCATGTAAGTTTTACCACAAAAGTCTTTTTAACTTGGTTTTTGACGAATCAAATGTTATTTTCCCACTAAATTGTCGCTTCGTGACAGCAACACCGTTGCGAGTAAGCACGTATAATTTTATACACATGTAGGTCAATGGAAAAAATGGCTTAGCACCGAAGTAAGCTCATATGTATCGTGGCAAGAAATAATTTTATAATTTAAATGGCCTTCAGTGATTTATGTCACCTGGGTAATGCGTACAAAACCGTCGAAAATGAAACAGATCAGGTAAGTGAGTGTTTTTGTATCGTGCCATTTTTCAATGGGTGTTGTAAATGTCTTGGACTGTCAATCTGACCTGAAATCCGGGTGATATTACACGAAATATTTGTTACAAGTGCATTATTTTACATATGTGGACTATTACGAGTGCGAAATATGGTTCTAATGAACATTTGTTGTGATATTTTTTGTGTCGTGTTACGATATTTTTTTTACGATGTGTATGTAATGACATCGGGGAATGCACATAATATTTTTAGAATTATGTAGTTTGTACGTTAGAGGACAAAATAACAAGGTAACATATTATAAATATACTACTTTAATGTGTATGACGACGTTTAAATGTTAAGAAAGATGTTCAGAATGAGGTCTGAGGTGTTGCTTCTATGGACAATATGTTATCACCTACCCACTTTCTATAATAGCTTCAATACAAACACTGTTACAATTCCTGTCTATAACCGAATTACTCAACTGAAGTAGTGAACATCTCCAAAGGTACAATTAGACCTTGTAACAACTGTAATTAGAGAAATCAAATAATAGTGTCAGATTCCACTAAGAAAACAATTATTGAGAATGTCCTTGATAGAACAATTCCTAAATAACAATGCTTATTTATTAACATAAGCAACATCTGTGTTCATAAATTTGGTTTTGTTTATTATTTATAAGATCTTTTGACCTATTTTGTCATGTCACCATGTTATATTGCATAAACAAGTACTTTAAGTTTAGTGTAATGCTGCTAAGCATTCTCAAAACTAATCAGTTTTAAAAGCAGTATCATATCAATAATTCAACATTTTCTTAGTAATTATTTAGTAAATGTTGAATTATTGATACTGCACATATTGACATCATCACCAGCCTTAATATAGGTAGCCATCTAGAGTCAGACATAAGTTTCCATTTGCAACTCAAATTAGAACCTCAAGCACTCAATCAAGCCTATTGCGGATCACCAATAACATAAGTCTTAATTGGTCATTCCACCTCTTTTGTATACTTAATGTATTGGGGAAATGGGGCGTATACACACTTGTGTCTAAGCTCCAAGTAGAAGAAGTATGGAACAATGTTGAAAAAAAAAGCAATTAATTGTAAGATTTGATTAAGTAGCACAATTTCTCACCTTTGACCCATGCTAATCAATATAAGATTTTAATAATACTCATGATTGACTTTTGTAAAAAGTCCCTGCCTTTTAAAGATGCTTTGAAAAATGACATTTAATAAGCTTATACTCACCAGCAGTCTGGTACCTACTAAGATGTAATTTTCTGTTAAGAACTTTACCATAGGCAGAATAAAGTCTGAAATACAACAATTGGCTTGAATTAGCTTGGGTAAAATTTAGGCTTGTTTTGTAAAAAGAGGATTATTCCCTAAAGTTGTATTGTCTATTCATGTTAAAGCATAGCTGATGCAATCAGTGTAATGGTTTTGAAGTTGACAAGATGCAAGTAAAGTCAAAGTCAAGTATGTGCTGGCTCCTGTAATACATTATTATACTTCATGCTCTTGCACAAAGTATAAAATGTATTACAGGAGATTTGTCATAATAAAAAATACAATGATTCATTGTAATTTTTTTATTATGACAAACTGGAACTTCAAACAATTTGTGGCAGACCGGTTTACATATTTATAGGGTCACATTTTAAATACAGTGCTAGTACAAAAGCCAGGAAATCATTGAGATTATAATCAACATATTAAGTATAGAAAATATGTCACTAGCTGCGCCCCGCGGTTTCACCCGTTTAAGTGTCGATCACGTGGGATTATCAGGATAAAAGTATCCTATGTGTTAATCCTGGTTATAAACTATCTGTGCACCAAATTTCATCCAAATCTGTTCAGCCATTTGTGCGTTAAGAAGTAACAAACAAAATAAACACACAAACTTTCGCCTTTATAATATTAGTGCGATATTGTTCTGAATATGACATATTGCATATTTAGAGTGTAAGAAAATAGTGCTATAAACCTAGAAGAAGCCTTTTATAATTTGCAAGACTACAAAAAAAACATTACATTTTTTAAGGAGCCGAAACAGCTGTTGCTGTTTTTATCTATCAATATTTTTGTGCACCTGGTATTATTACCTGTGTTGCAACCTGTGGAATGTTAATTACCTACTATTTATATTTAATCTCACATTAAAGATTTGTTATCAACCTAATAAGGTAAATCGTTCAACAAAAAAAAATATTACTGTTTATAATACCGCTGATGCAACAATTGTTTGTTTACTTTGGTGCCAGTTCAGATAAACAGGTGAAACAGTTTTATCTTTTGAGTACCTAGTTGCAATAGTTGCAATATTGAGTATTCTGATGTACTTAATAAGCTTTACTCATTTAAAAGCCAAACAATTTTGTTTTTGTGCAATGTAAAAAAGAGGTAAAGTGTGAGGATTAAAATGTGTTTACAACTTTACGAGCTGCTTTGTTTACATTTAGACTCTTGTTTTTTATCAATTAGGAACTCTTTAATTTAATGTACTGTAGCTTTGTTTACATTTAGACTCTTGTTTTTTATCAAGTAGGAACTCTTTAATTTAATGTACTGTAGCTTTGTTTACATTTTAGACTCTTGTTTTTTATCAAGTAGGAACTCTTTAATTTAATGTACTGTAAAAAAATAACAAATTAGAATGACTCGGTTTAATTATGACCTATCATAATCAGCCTATAACGTTCCCACTGCTTGGACACAGGCCTCCTCTCTGTGAGAAGGAGTGGGCCATAATCTACCACGCGGGCCCAGTACGGGTTGGTTTAGTTTAATTATGACCTATAGCAGAAAATTTCAACAAAGCTTAGGATCTTAATAAACTCTGATATTAATTAATGAGCCCATTATTAGTATAGTAAGGCTATTTTATTCATCACTAGTAACCTGCCCCTGCTTCTCACGGTTTTTACGACTTGGACTTATCATCAATGTACAGTCAACAAAAGAGATAAGTATAGTTGAAGTTTACTAAGAAACCGACGGATGTTGTCGACAGAAATTTATTTTGATAAATGAGCTGTTTGTTTTCTATTAATAAAATTAAATTTGATTCGACAACATCCACCGGTTTCTTACTAAACTTCAACTATATCCGACGATCCTGCATACTTATCTCTTTTGTTGACTGTACATAAACCTTCCAGAATAAATTCTCTAAATGAAGTTGGAAACTGCATCAAAATTCGTGGCATAGTTTAGAAGAACAGCGCAGTTACACAGACATCCACAGAAAGCGACTTTGTTTTATAATTTGTACATTAATTACATAAAAAAAAATGTGGTTTCTCTTAGCACTAACTCCATAGACCATCTAAGCTACTCAGAAATAAATTGTAAAGCCATAAGGTTGAGGCAACTAATCAAAACCTATTTGCACAGAGCAATTAAATTGCCCTTTTATTACACTACAATACACTGTTTAGATGGTAATAATGTTGCTTTAGTTGCATTCAACAGGCAATTTAAGTGTTGGCAGACCTTGATTGTGTCAATAAAATATTTACTTTGTTGCATCTGATCATGAAGAGCTTTGGTTTATTTATAGTCACACAGATAAATAATCCGAAAGGGTGTAAATCACTTTACTGTTAAAAATCTGGTACTTTTTATCCAGTTTTTTAAACAATTTAACATGATTTTCAAATCAAAACGGTGGTTGATTTTGTATTGGTGGTCAAAGGTCTTGTATTATTTCTTGTACATCTGCCTAAATTGTGGGTGGAACACCATGATACTCTTATAAATTGTTTTCATAAAATCTAGATTTTACAAATAATCAGATTTTTTGAAAAAAAAAAAATTGAACTAAAGTTATTTACTCTTAGGTATTGTAGGACACTTTCCGCGTAAGACAGATCTATCCAACTAACATGCTAGGAACACGTTCACGCCCACGCCTGTTTTCCCCGAAGGGGTAGGCAGTGGTGTGCATAATACACCTACACTTCACCACATAAAAGTCTCTGGTAGTGTTCTATAAAACTGACTACCCTCTGGTAGTGTTTTATAAAAATGACTACCACCAACTCCCAAAGTCCCTATTCTAAAAAATAGTCTAGGTAGGCACGAGTTAATGGATTGATCTTGTAACAAAGTCTCTTACTTACTTACAAACTTTATAACAGGGGATATAAAAGAGAACTAGAGGTTATTCTGCAATTTTATGACAACACTAAAACTCATTTGTTCACTGTAATAATGTTACAATGTGTGTCATCTATGTGTTTGTTCAGACGTGGCAGTATAGGTAGCCTGGCTCACTTCACTGAATGTGCATAAACTGTTTTCGCAACTTTGTTTCCGAAAATGTAAACAAATATGTGTGTAGGTATTTGAAAAAGTTCTAGTTTGTATTTGAAGTTCAATATTTTTTATGATTTTTCAATACAAAGTCATTCTAAAATTGACTTAATGTACATACTTACCTAAATCATAAAGTTGATATTGTTAATTAAATAAAACCAAATGGGAACAAGGGTTTGAAACGACTTTAAAATCATTTGTGAAAGCTTCCTTTGGCCAGAATTCATGAATGCAAAGTCTTGGTTCGCATTTAGTGGCAAAGAAGGAATGTCATACTTGCTGAGCTGGCTAATTGAAACCTACGTTTGCAAACGATAGGGCTTCTTTTCCAAATAATTTTCAATATTTTAATATCTATGTCAAGTCATATTCCAGTAAATTAAAGAAGCGTCCACTGTACATGCGCCAAGCGTGTATAAATCGTAAATGCACCCGTAAATCGCTCCGTCTGAACATGCTTTAAAGTAAAGCTTAAAAGCTAAACTGCTAAGTTTGTGGATTATAAAAGTAAAATGACAATGTCTTCTGTGACTTTGTATTTGCAAATGGTGATGTTCATTAACTATTCAGTAACTCAGTGACAAATGATGAATTGATAAATCAACGAAAGTTCGCTCAAATCTGCGAAATCCTGCTGTAATTGCGTAACGTACACTTTCAGTAGCAATGGCTTTAATTTTGAGAACATTCATTGCGTTATTTAAAATTTGTCTACTCAACAGTAGACAAATTTTTCGAATATAAGGAGCATTTTTTTTTTTTTTCATTTTTTTTTTTTGCAATGGTTTAGTAATATCATTCAAAATGATTCAGACTGCGATTGATAGTGTGATACGCAATTAGGGTGCTGCGGGGCAATTGCGTAACACATCATCAATCGGAATCGGTTTCATTTTGACAGTTCAACAACATTCATTGCGTTATTTACGTGTTGAGCACACAACTTCTGAACTTCTGAAGCAATGGATTAGCAATTTGCTTCAAAATGATTCAGATTCCGATTGATAGTGTGTTACGCAATAAGGGTGCTGATCTTTGACGGTCTGTTGAGACACAAACATCCATCATTTAATTTTAAAACAGCGTGGCATTGTTAAATGATGGATGCTCGAACTTTCTACCGAGATGCACTTTTCAAAATTTATCTAATGGCAAAATGCACTCAGTAGATTTGAAGTGTTATTGCGCACACTCGGATTGTGGTAGATGTTATTACAGAATTTTGTAAAATTACCTTTTGGGTTTGGCCATAGACTTAATGTTTTTGAAAAATCACGAATATTATGCCCAATAATGCATCTTTTGAAATAAGAGTTCCATGAATTAAATTGAAACAAAATTTTGACTCCATCTAGCTTATTTTTTATAAAATGTCGTATAAAAGTGATTCCGATATCCTATTTACAGAATAAACAATTTCATTTCAAACAATTTCATTTTATTTCAAGCCTTCGAGGCTTATGAACGGAAATAAGTTCAGCCAATACTTCGATATACCACGAGAGAGATATCTCACGAGTACTTACGTTCAAACATGAACCGGAACGTCGAAGTTTGTCGTAAATATAGGTCAACGTGAAAAATGTCGATCCTGATGCTTATATTGAGGTTCTTTCGAGCTTACTTGTCTCAAAGTAATGTTAATATGTCTAATATTTATAACAGCAACTGGTTCCATAGGAAAACAAAGAGACCCGGTTTAAAAAAAATAAGAACCGGGTTTTATTCGAAACATAAAATACGGCTTTTATTAAAAAAAAAAAAAACAAGAAGGGTGTTGTTCAAAAGTTCAAGAATAAAATCAAGTAATTAAAGATCGCCAGAATTAAAGCTAAAATAACTTTGTAAGTTTGCACACACCTTGAACATAGACCTACGCGGTTTTATCTATTACAAAACAAAATTTATCTTTAGACCCATGTTAAAACCATCGAGCCATTTTTGAATTACGAACTTTATTCTACCAACTGGGACTGTGTGGATGGCGTTTGAAACAGTAGTAGGTTTACTCTTTCAACACTTCTACAAGTTTAATTATTCCAGTGACTTAAACTCTCAAATCGAATGGCCATCAATGCCATTTTATTTGATATAATAAGTTAACAAAGCTTTTGACGTAACCAAGTGCAAAATACACTCTTATATCCTGCATAGCTATTCACAATCACCCGACATACAGGCACATTTCGATAACCTGCAGGGTAATTGCGTAACACACTATCAGTAGCAATGGGTTTCATTTTGACAGTTCAACTACATTCATTGCGTTATTTGCGTTGTTGAGCAGACACATTTTTTGAACATATGGAGCAATGGATTAGAAATATGCTTCAAAATGATAGTAATAGTGTGTTACACAATTAGGGTGCAGATTTGCTTTGCCCTCGACAGCAAACAGCTGTCGGAAGAATAGCGGCTGTCTATTTCATTTAGGGCTGATTTTTCAATCATCTGATAACTTTATTCGAGGAATAATTTTGAAATTTTGACAGTTCTTTCATACAAAAGCTGTCAAACGTCAATTTTGTCCCTCGAATAAAAGTTATCTGCGATGGAAAAATCAGCCCTAAAACTTTCGGGTTTTTGGACTTGTGAACAGTGTTTAGAGGACTCCTAGGATAACTTTGATTGATGTTCGATACGGTACTGAAGCGTATCGAGTGGTTGCGATAGCTATGCTGGAAGGAGTACGTCGAATTACAAATCGGCCTGTATACTTACTGTCTTACGATCGGGTGCACAGTAACTGAGTTGTAGCGGTCAGATAGGCAGTTGCTCCATGTAAAATACTGGTATTCAGCTGCATCCGGTAAGACTGGAAGCCAACACCAACATTAGAAAAGATAGGCAGATGATGATGAGATTACTAATATACTACTATTATGCATGTGTAACTATTTTCTTTTTGTTCACAGTCGGAACGCATTATGGAAGAAAATACGATTGTCCGTGACCTCATCACAAAAATTCTCGATGAGACCGGACCTTCAGATGGGTGCAGGTGAGTCGATTTAAACAATTTTAACGTAACTAAAATAATGCTGAAACTTCTTTACTTAAATGAAAATTAAGATTTTTGTTTCACAAATGAGACATCGAAAATTTTAGCTTTGTCATTGTGGCTTTGGTAGGCTTAGTTTTAACGAGATACGAATATATGGGCAATCTTTATAAGTAGAGGAAGACTGAAGAAATGATGGATGTATGGTGTGAAAGAGTGCGTGTATAGGCTGATTATGCTAAACTTTCCAAAATAAAGTACTAAACCTAACATCGTCTAAACTTGCTTAGATTTTTAGTAAAACCTAATTTGTCATCTCTAAATTCCTTCCTTTCTGCAGACCTTTGCCTTGCAGTAGGACAATACAGGTTGAAAAAAATACTTAGTATACTTAGTTTCGGTAGTTAGTCTGTGCTGTACAGATTATGGGCCATTGTATAGCGATTATGGCGATCTAGAACTCTATCTACGTCAATGCAAGAATCTGTGTCGCACAGGAAGCGACCATCGTGCTATAAAGAAATAATTAATCTTGCGTTTGCAACAGCATAAACTGCTTTTGCACATTCAACATAACAATCGATCAAGTAGTACTTAGTTGTTATTTTTATAGTGCCTCGGAAAGAACGAGCCGTTGGTCCTACGAAGAACTTTTACAGTCGTTAAAAAAGTCCGAAAGTCTTACAACTAAACTAGTCTTCCAGAGAATATTGTGTTACCCAGTAACTGGCTTGTGAAGGACAGGCAGTCGCGCTTTGAGAAATACTGGTTTTCAGCGGCATTCAGTTAGACTGGAAGCTGACCCAATCATAGTTTCCCAGTAGTTTTTTCGGAACAAAATGTAGATCATACACTATCCTCCAATGGGCACTCGGTTATCTTACTACGTTTCAACAGAAACAATATTGAAGCGTGTTTAGACTGCTATACGGCGGAAGCTATCAATACCGTACCAATCATAACAGGGCAGGACATATCCTAATTCACTGTGACCACTTTTTTTTGTGGATGGGAAATCATTAAATGACCCTCATCAATGAGTGTCAGACTCTTACTGACTAAACCCACTCGTGTTCCTTCCTTAGGCCTTTATGTTCCGGGCCAGCGGTAACCCTTTCGGACAATCCCGCTGACCCGGACAATCCCGCTGACCCATATGACCACTCAATGATTCCTTAGTTCGAAACCACGTCAATTCCTTAGCTAATCACGCCAAAGAGAGTGGAGTGAGAGTGTCATAGAGAATACATTACCATGCAGCTATCATTAGATTTGACAATAAGTTTACAGATCAGGGACTTCACACACAAAGCTTCAGACAAAACCCTGAAGGTCAATGTCACATTAATATCATGATTAGTGTTTTGTTTTTATCGTATCAATTGTGACGGAAGAAGCTGGTGTTGGTGAATCCCTAATTACTAACAAGGAAAGCCCCTAAAACAACAATAACATAATGTTGATAACGTCAGTTTTGATTAGCGTTATCAGCCTTTACGTTCCCACTGATAGGGAACAGGCCTCCTCTCTGTGAGAGGGAGCGGGTCGTAATACACTACGGGCTCAGTGCGGGTCGCTTTGCTTATCGATAACAACAATACACTAAAAACTATTAGAAATAAAATATATCTGCCGAGTCAGCCAACAAGAGATAAAAGTTTCAACAGCCAATATTCACGTGTTTTAAAAAATCTTTAAGAATACTCGACAATCGCTTTACACAATGCCAAATTATTGACGTAATACTCTTTTTTAAGAACGACATTTTAAGGGCGCCACGACCTCTAGTTATCTTTTCTTTATCAAATATCAAATTGGGCATAAAAATAAAACATAAAATGCTGCATCGCAATTTATTATCAAGAATCATTTCCTTTCAACTTATTTTACCGAGCATAACACATGAATATGCATGTGACATAATATTAATAAATTAATGTAGTTTTTAAGCGTAAAATTATAATATTTTATTAAATATTTTAATTTGGCCTAGTGACCTTGACCCCCTACGATTGTTTACGTTCCATATCTTTGGTTAAAAGTCCAAGAACAGGAAGTTGATGAGCTGTTCCGAAGAACGAACTAAATATAGAACGGCAGCAAAAATTTATTAGGAGAACGAAATAGCACCTTTGCACTGGCCTGGCGGATTTTATCCTTGTAAAGCCGCATAGCCTCCCTCGCTCATATGGTTTACATACAATCAATATTACTATCTAGATAAGTTTTTTTTGCACTTTTAATATTTTCGACTTGATTGCTCATGTCAATGAGAGGTGTTGACATCGGTCAGCGGGATTGTGCGAAAGGGTTACCGCTGGCCCGGAACATAAATGGCTAAGGAAGGAACATGGGTGGGTTTTAGTCAGTAATAGTCTGACACCCAGAGCGGGAGGGGTCATTTGATGACTTGCCATCTGAAAAAAAAAAATTGTTTACATCCAAGCCCAATCCGAAGGCACTCTTAAGTTTGTTCCGTTTTTATTCAGCAGCTTTTGTTGCCGATCGTACCCTGTATGTAAATGCAGAAAAATGAGAGCTACCGTATTTGTGCTAACCAGTTGGGGCCACTGTCGGTTAAGGTCCTGAAGTATAAATAGCTCTCAAAGTTTGTTTTAACGGGCATGAAAACAAAGTTTGCATTTAACCCGTAGTATGTCGGAACGTAGATCCACGCGAGACACAATGGCTTTTTAATTGTTTCTGTAATTACGACATTCAACCGGTTAAATCATATTTAAATAAACAAAAAATGTGTTTCTGAGCAATATCTAAACAAGCAACCCTATGGATTAGCTGTTCTTTCAGGCCGCTTAATTTTGCACCTCTTTTTCCTAACACCGCTTTTAAAGCTGACCCGTATTTGCCATAAGTAATCTCAAGTATTGCAAAATATTCACGAAATTACTCTTATTAGATAAAACCCGCGTAGCCCACCCACAAACACTGACATTTGACATTTCGAAGACCTCACGCTACACTAGCGCCTCTAGCGGCAAATTCATACGCGATAGCCCCCATTGTGTCAAAGATTATATTCAAAGAATTGCATAGTATCATTGTAAAGAAAGTCTTTACAGCAAATGTTGTTAATAAAACTATTATGCGTAAGCTGCTTGATCGATAAGATTACAAGTCGTGTTAACACGACATGACATTTTGACTTGTTGCATAGGTTCTATAAAGAAATAAATGTCTTGGGTTTGTTTAAGAGCCATTTTTCATGCCAACGCAAAATTGATCAATTATTTGGTCTTGATTTATCGAGCATTTGCCCCCTGCAGTGGGACAACACAGTCATGTTAAAAATAAAATGTTTATTATAACCTGTCAGAAAATGTACTGTATCTATGCTAAATATTAAGAAACTTTTTGTTTTTCTGTTACAGCTCTTTACAACAACCGGAAAAGCCTCTAAACAGCGTACAGGCGAATAGTCAGTATCCTAAAAACGAAGGAAACTCTTTCTTACCACCGCCTTTCAATTCGTACCAGAACAACCAACTGTACAATTTTAACCAATCGGACCAAAACGGGTTCAATTTCAATTTACAAAACGGTTTTGGTAACACAAATGGTTTTGTCAATTATGAGAACGACGTAAACGCGTTACTTGGTATCGATACGGTACCAGATACTAACACCGATACCGTAACTCAAGAACAGCTGAACTTATTAAGACTTGCTGCTCAAGAAATCGGCGGCGCGCAGTTCACGACACCACCTACAAGCAAATACGACGAAAAATTCAACAACTACAATTTCTTCGAACCTAACCAAAGAAATTCGTTGCCTGAAGCTAATATGTTCCCAGTGAACAACTTCAGCAGGCCAAACAGTCTAAACCTTGATATGAACTTCAATACGAATTTTGAGACCCCATTCAATAATACACAGAGGTTTCCTAACAAATACGAGAATTTCTTGAAAGATCAGAATCAAGAGGCTGAAATATTGTCATACTTGAATCAGTTGAACATGTCTTCCGATAGATCTCGTGAAGAAAACGGAATTAATAACGTAGATTTGAGGATGCCAATGGATTTAAATGGCCATTTTCCGAATGAGGATTTCAGACAAGAGGAGAGGAACAAAATGTTCGTTAACAGGAACTTCCAACAAATGCCGCCTAACAGGAACTATGGGGAGGGTAACTTCTACGATATGATGGCCCAAATGAATGACAGGAGTCCCATGGGTCAAAACTTCGATTTCTCGAATCAATCGACGCCCGTTTCTGCTGCCAACTCCATGAACTACAATCGATCGAACGGGTATAACCAAAACGATTTGATGCAGCGTCGTGACATGAATCCTATGATGCCTCGTGAGAATTTCCAAGGGAATGGGAACATGAATGATAGGACGAACTTTGAGAATCTCAGTCGGGAGAATATGCAGCAAGCAGCTATGATGAGACAGAACCAAGAGTTGGCTCGACAGATGAGTTTGTTGATGCGGAATAGACCACCGCCGAGCCAGTTGAATGTTGATGTGTCGTTTTTGCATGAGAATAACCCTTTTAACCTCGGTAAGTTTATGTCTTTTATTATATTGACTTGACAGCTTCGTTGTTCAAGATGGCGCAAGCGCTACTGCTTCACCATTGCCAGGATCGCCCAGAGGACACGGTGGAGGTCTGCCCCGCTTGGGCGGTGCACAGCCGTGTCCTCGTAGAGGCGATCGGCAGCGGCGGCGACCTCTCGCCAGCCCTGGTGCAAGCCATGGTCCTGGGCGAGAGGGAGTGGGAGGCAGTCACCTCCTTCTGCGAAGCAGTCATGCTAGCGAAGGAGGTGGCGGGACGGATGAGGGAAAGAGCCTCCCGTCCCAGCCGCCGCGGGAGACGCTCCGGGCGTCGGGAGCCACGGGACGACTCCCGGCCACCGTAGGCGCGGGCCTGCGGGCGGAGAGTAATGGGTAGCTCACCGTCCGATCAGTACCAGGCCCGTGCCGGACGGCGCGTACGTGTTCCACGCGCGCCTCAAAGAGATGTCAGCATCGAGGAGGGGCCCCATAGGGCCGAAGCCTGCCGGGTCAGCGGGATTGTCCGAAAGGGTTACCGCTGGCCTGGAACATAAAGGGCTAAGGAAGGAACATGGGTGGGTTTTAGTCAGTAAGAGTCTGACACTCCCTTCCGCTCCACCCAGAGCGGGATAATTAAGTTGAATTCAGAGTGACTAGCACTATTGAAAAGTTATAAAAATGTTTGAAGTTGTAGCGTAAACTAAACTTTGTGGTGTAGGATTTGAAGTTATTTTTCCATAAACTCATATTTGTTTACATTTTGGCAAATAAATCGCGAATGCAGATTACTAGGTTATTTTGGCGCGTGGCCAAAATCGGAACTAACGCTGCGATTTTGATTTTTTAATACATTTGAAGTGACATTTCACAAAACATTTGCGGTAATGTTTACCAATAGCGTCCCCCTATCAGTCATTCGAACGCTAAAAGATCCTTGTAGCAGTATACTGAAGTATCGTCACTCTTGCTATTCTAAAATTCAATAATGCATAAAACAAGTTACATGGAATGTTAGCTAAAAGTCATTAATTATTCAATAAATGGCCTTGATAAATACTTTTGTTATTCAATGAAACGGCAGAGCGTGGTCTAATGAAGCGAGTACGTAAGTAAGTTGTTGAGTTCAAGGTGAAAAACGTGCGTTTTTTACCATTGAATCGACAGTCTGTTTTTTTAAGATGAAAGATGAGCAACTGGGTGCGGAAGCGATGAAGAATAGGTGCTCATGTAGAAATCATTAAAATAAAATGTCTATGATATCAATTCAGTTTTCTCTTTAGACTTATTTGAAAATAATAAATTATTGAAAAAAAAAAATGTAAAAAAGAACTCTACAAGTAATGAATAGTATCAGAAATCCTCTATAAAGTGTTGCCAGTATTCAATATTTTTCCTACATTTTCAGGTCTGGGCGCGCTATTAGGCCCAAGTCCACCGGTCCCACCGCCAGTGTTGCCATCACCTATGCTAGATTTACCTCTTTTGGCACCATTTTACGCTATGAGGAATATGAGGTAAATATTTTAAGTTCTGTGTTTTTGTCATCAAGGTACAAATATCCATCAGTAATAATTGAGGTTCTCGTAAGAGAGTTCATCTGGATTTACAAGCACTTTATCTTTTTAACCTTTTGAACGCCAGAGCATAAACGCAAGTGCGTGCCCTCCACGCCAAGCCACAATTTTAAATATTTAAGGTATACAAATAAAAACACACAAAAGTAATGATTTAATTGTTTATTTCGTGTTATAGTGCACCGCATTTTTTGTCACATTTTTGTGTCGCTGGCGTACAGGGCACGCGCATGCTTGTCACGTATATGTGACAATGGCGTTCAAAAGGTTAAACAGGGTCGCAGGGTCATGGTCGAGCAAACGCGTTAAAAATTATTGTGGGTTTATAAAGTTCTTGAACGCGGTGGTGTTGCACTTTTCTATGAAACAGCAGATTTTTTTGAAGTGAAAACTTCTTTAGGCTGGTTGGGCATTTTTTGAGATGGGAAAAAACCATTGAACTCTCGCCACTGTTACCGTAAGCGACAGCGCGCGTGTTTTGTTTATATGACGATTCAAAAAATACCTGCTGTGGATGTGTTCGGCTGTCCTCGGGATGTACTCGGTTTTAATGTACGATAGTCAGTGAGTGATGGCAAAGTATTCTGTTTGTGTTTTGTTTTCAAAATTTCTATGCAAACTAAAATCATGTGTTGCATTACATACAGGGTGTATTGCCCAGTATTTAACAACCAATTATGTAGGAGACCATTATTCATGTAAGCTGTCATGTGTGTGCAGTGAAATGTAATCTTATTTGTAGTGACCATAGGTCTCAAATTTAGACCAACGTTTCAGAAACAATAAACTAAAACTAAATCAAATAAGTAATCCAGCAATATTGCCAACAGAAGCGCAGCAACCTCATCCGGTATCCTACACGCCCGACTCGACGCATGCTACGAACAATGGCGTCAGTTAGAACGTGAACGTAAACGCACGGAGGCGCGGTTAGCGTTAGCGTACCCCGGGCGGGCTGTGTCGTCGTCTAACTCGATACCTGTGCCAAGACTGCCGCCTTGTCCCACCAGGGTGGACCGATTGACTGTCGATATGCTCCGGGAACATACTAAGGTAAGATAATATAGTCGTAGAAACGAGTTGAACTTAGTTTAAGGTTCCGTAGTCGATAAACTATAAACCGTGGCGCCAGTGTTGACGTTGCTAACGGAGATTTCAAAGACACAAAAAGGGTTGAAAAAAAAAATTAAACCAACTTCAAAAAGAAATTAACTCAAAATTATGAAATAACTTTAATTTCGGAAGTCGGTGTCTTGGGATCTGTATTTTAGTTTTATGCCACAACTGAAACTGAAAAACTGAAAACCAACAACAACAACGACAACTGAAAAACTGAGCTTGTTTGGAACTTTTTAGTTGCAGTCGGGTTTTTTTGATACTTACCGTTTTTTTCTGACAAATTCTTTTTATTTGTTTTTGCTTGTGAGCAAGTATCCCATTTGCAACAATGACGCCAATTCAAGGTGGTTAACTTTTAATTGTTTGATTATCATCAAATCTCGAAAATATCTTCAATCTTCAACAGGTACTAACACTAATGGGCAAAATGGAGACCTTGCGCGCAAGCGTCTGCGTAGCCCAAAACAAGAAGCCAAACAAACCAGAAGACACCAAGATCACAGTACTGAAGCGCGGTCAGGATGTGTGTGAGAAGGACAGCGGAGTGGACCCGGCGACCTTCGAGCCTGCCTCGTGGAAGGACGATGTGAACAACTTGTCCGAGATGTAAGTAACAACTAGCTATAAATATAAACAAACCAGTAAAGTATGGTAGAAAATTTTCTACCATAAAAGTAACCATTTTGTAGCTTTCTCCTTAAACGAACCTTAACAAGCGACTCGAACTGCTGTGACAAAAAATTGTCGAAATTAGATCCAAAAATGTGAAAAAAAAATCTGCTGTTCCCTTCATTTATGTTCGCATAACTCGTCAAAATGTAGGGAACAGCTGATTTTTTTTTCGCGATTTCTAGTTTGGTCCCATAGTAAAAGTTGTTCATAATGATGAGTACAATGACCCCTTAGAGGATAACGGTGATTAAAATTACACCCAGTTTAGGTAACTTGAATATAAACTTATTCCAGTGTGTGTTAAACATGAGATTTGTTTCCACAGCGCCCCGCACAGCGAGGTAGAGAACGCGATGCTGGCGTGGCGCAGCGCCGTGGGAGGCGTGCAGGCCGCGCGGCGACGCGAGCTGGCGCCGCAGCAGGCGCCGCGCGCGCGTGTAGACCGTACGTAACGTTACCACAGCGCGGCACAGCGAGGTAGAGACCGCGATGCTGGCGTGGCGCAGCGCCGTGGGCGGCGTGCAGGCCGCGCGCGCGTGTAGACCGTACGTAACGTTACCACAGCGCGGCACAGCGAGGTAGAGACCGCGATGCTGGCGTGGCGCAGCGCCGTGGGCGGCGTGCAGGCCGCGCGCGCGTGTAGACCGTACGTAACGTTACCACAGCGCGGCACAGCGAGGTAGAGACCGCGATGCTGGCGTGGCGCAGCGCCGTGGGCGGCGTGCAGGCCGCGCGCGCGTGTAGACCGTACGTAACGTTACCACAGCGCGGCACAGCGAGGTAGAGACCGCGATGCTGGCGTGGCGCAGCGCCGTGGGCGGCGTGCAGGCCGCGCGCGCGTGTAGACCGTACGTAACGTTACCACAGCGCGGCACAGCGAGGTAGAGACCGCGATGCTGGCGTGGCGCAGCGCCGTGGGCGGCGTGCAGGCCGCGCGCGCGTGTAGACCGTACGTAACGTTACCACAGCGCGGCACAGCGAGGTAGAGACCGCGATGCTGGCGTGGCGCAGCGCCGTGGGCGGCGTGCAGGCCGCGCGCGCGTGTAGACCGTACGTAACGTTACCACAGCGCGGCACAGCGAGGTAGAGAACGCGATGCTGGCGTGGCGCAGCGCCGTGGGCGGCGTGCAGAATGAACCGATTTTGAACCGATGGTGAATTAGTCGGAAGTGTTCTTAGCTATGTTTGATGAAAATCGGTTCAAGATGGCCCCCACCACAAAATGGCGGATTACATAATTTTTCACAACTCCCTCAATATGGGTATCAAATGAAAGGGCTTGACTAGTGGAATACTATACACTATGATAAATTTCAAATCCAAGATGGCCGCCACCACAAAATGGCGAATAACATTTTTCTTTTTTCACAACTCCTTCAATATAGGTAAGTATCAAATGCAAGGGCTTGACAAGTAGAATAATGTACCACTATATTGAAAGGGAATGAGGAATATTAAGTAAAACTTGAAAATTTTTTTTTTCCTATATTGATGAGGAAACTGGAGTGATGACTGGTACCTACGACCGCTGAGTTTGACCATTTTTACGAATGGAATTAT
Source organism: Oligia latruncula (assembly GCA_948474745.1). Taxonomy (NCBI): domain Eukaryota; kingdom Metazoa; phylum Arthropoda; class Insecta; order Lepidoptera; family Noctuidae; genus Oligia; species Oligia latruncula. The sequence continues at coordinate 10,712,080 of OX419707.1, read as the reverse complement.
TCTACTTAACATACGTTTTTCTACATCAGATAGTGTCGCAGTCCCATTTTCAAACAACAGGCCAAACGACATCTATGATGAAAAATTACATTGTTTTGCAGCCGCCATCTTGAATTTTGATTTTAACCTCATATTCGCTGTCAGCACCCTCAAAATCTTTGGAAACGACACCCATGATGAAAACATTTTAAATTTTCGCAGCCGCCATCTTGAATTTTGATTATGACCTCATATTCGTTGTCAGCACCCTTGAAATCCTTGGAAACGACACCCATGATGAAATTTGAAAATTTTCGAAGCCGCCATCTTGAATTTTGATTATGACCTCATATTCGTTGTCAGCACCCTCGAAATCCTTGGAAACGACACCCATGATGAAAAATTTTAAAATTTTCGCAGCCGCCATCTTGAATTTTGATTATGACCTCATATTCGTTGTCAGCACCCTTGAAATTCTTGGAAACGACACCCATGATGAAAAATTTGAAAATTTTTGCAGCCGCCATTTTGGATTTTCGTTTTGACTGCACTATCGGCTTTAGCTCCTCGAAAGCCATGGAAATGTCAAGTAAAAAAAATAAACTGAAAAGAAAAATAATAAGTAAAATAATTAGAAAAAAAAAAACAACAAATAAGCAAGCACTCAAATGTTACATGTCGTATCTCTGTGTTTGTCTTCATAAATTAAAAATTAAATAAAATGTGTACCATTACATTTTTGAAAATAGTATCCCAATAATAAAATCAATACCGAAAAGTCGAAATCATCAACCCTGAAAGTTATGTCCCGAACTACTAACACGGTGGCAGTATGCAGTTCGGTCTCGCACCTCCCGCGTCTCGCCCCTCACACCCCGCACGATGGCCCTGTCTAGACGGCTTCGTCGAACGACTGTATGATGTATAGACTGCTATTAGCATCTAAAAGAGGCGACAGGAGCAGTGTCGCGTCGCCGCGCGCCTGTCCGGGCGACGCTGACGTCCCAGCGCGCGCACGCCACGTGCCGCACGCGCACGCAGCCAGCGCCCGCACCCGCGCCCGATATTTTTTATCGCGCGCTAAATTTTCAACACAGTTTAGCGCCGAGAATTGAAAATCCAACACTGTATTTTTTATCGCACTGGAAAGCACTGTTAGATTCTCAATGTTCAGCTGAACACCCAGAATTGAACATCCAAGACACGATAAAAAATCCTAGCCTTGCAACCGATAAACTACTACTAGGAGGCATTCAATCAGAACTTGACTTTTATTAGTACGTGTTTCTTTGACAAGTTGTTTTTAATACTACTTATTTGTTATTTCGCAGCCATCCTACAATTAGCAGAAGCAGTAAAACAACTGAGCATCTCGGCCCGTCGCGCGCGCTGTGCCATGTGGTGTGACCTCACACTGACGGTCGCACTCGCGCCCCATAACGTGCCGCACACGACTCAACATGTGCTGAGGGTATGTAATAATCATCATTTCAGTCGAATGACGTCCACAACTGGACATAAAGCAGAGTTTATACGAAGCCAGTAATACTAGCGCCAGTCCTGCAGACAAGCCAGCGTTGGCCTGGCCCCTGTTGTTTAGACGAGGCTATTCATTCACGGATTTTTCTTCGGGTGTGCACACGTTTGAAGGCGCGGGGGTCGAGGGGTATGCGGGCGGAGGTCGCTCTATTCTCGCCAGCGCTGGTTTGGCTTGAAAAACTGTTTACACAAGGCAAATATCAAGCCAGCGCTGGCGGCCAGTCTGATTGGCAGCCAGTGTTGGCTTCGTGTAAACTATGCTTAAGCCCCGGTTTTGTGCTTCTCGCATCCAGCGGTCACAGTCAAGATCGTCGGTTAAACTTATAGAAAGCCTTCCAAGTTCCAACGCTACGTCTAACGGTCGCCACTCAAGAACCTCCGGCCCCATCGGCCATCTGCTCTGCTAACAATGTGCCCTGCCCACTGCCACTTAAGTTTGGCAATTCTTCAAACACATTCTTACTAAAGTTATACTTTAATTTTCAGGTGGACACAGCCTCCCCATCCTTCCCAGTAACGCCGGCGGCGGCTAAGTCTCCGGTCACACAAGACAACGCGACTGCGACTGCGGCCAACGCTACGGCTGTGGCAACTCCTGCTACTGATAACACTGAGGTATGTAATACTTCATTATCTTCTGCCTAGCCTTTCCCCATATGTTGGGGTCGGCTTTCAGTTTAACCGGATGAATACCAGTATTTTAAATGAAGCCTTTCTGACCTTCACAATCCAGCTGTTGTAACACGATACCCCTTGGAAAGACTGGTTTTCAGACTTTTGGGCTTCTGACGAACCGTTATGACAGTTGCTGGGGTTACCCAGCAAAAATGTTTCATTTCATAAAACTCGATTTTCCAAAGCACTTTTCGAATTTTTTTTACGTGTCTATCAGTTCGGAAACGGTGTTTCTGTGCGTGAGAACTAGACGTAGTGCGTGTAGACTAGCTTCTAACTGCTCATCACTGCTGCTATCTCTGTCGAACATAAAGCCAGGTGAGACAGCGTGCTTTTTGGCCATGACCACCAGTGAGTTCGAGCTCGCGATTAATCTACTCTTAACCTTATCAAGCCGTGCGGCTGATACTCAACTTACTATACTTATTACTTACTATACTTCCGGGTGGTTAAATGTTTATGAATATGAGATCATTATGGATCCTACCGTGTACATCAAACTAGTAGACAATAGGAAGCTTTGACTTATAAATATCGCATTATATGCCCCGTTCTCTACAGGAAAAACCACCCGCCGAACAAGCACAGCCCACAAAAACTGAAACCAAAAACGAGGCAGCAAAACCTCAAAAACAGACTGAGAAAACGGATAGGAATCAACAGCGACGCACACAGAACTACAGGAAAGTGAACCAACGCAGCGACTTCTACCAAAAGAATCAGAGGTACGACACACGGTTCATGCATAACCGACACCCCTATCACTATCTGGCTACTGGACCTATTAATTAAGACCACTTTTGTGATATTTATATTGAACCTTATTTGTTCGATTATACAGTTTAACAGCCAATATTTGTGGTGTAAAAAAGGATTGCAATGAATTTATAACCTCCTTTTAGCAAAATAGTAAAGTGTACAATGCTACAACGATCTTTTGGCGCTCGAATGACTTCGACAGGGTGGCGCTGTTGGTAAACATTTAGTGCAATTGTTTTGTGAAATGTATTTAAAAAAAAACAAGATGGCGACGTTAGTTCCGATTTCGGCCACGCGTCCAAAAGATCCTTGTACAGCTATATGAATTTTATTGATCGATTGATTAGCATAGCATAATAAAATGAATTGATTGAAAGATTAATATATTAAAGTGATTTATTAGTTGGTGATAAAGGATTGTCGTGTACGTGAGGACAAAAGCTCTTATGATAGATTTGATTAGGATTGAAGACTCCCGCTGTGGAAGAGATTTGTGTGATTGCCGGTAGTCTTGCTTTAGTGTAGGCACAAAATTCGTATGAAAAGAAATATTTCCTTTGTCACATACTATTCTTTAGTATTGGGTAACTTTCCAGTCTGAATAGATGTGATAGAACGTTGGTATGCTAAAAAGGCGAAACTTCCTCAGATTCAGTGTTTCTGAATGTTTTCTTGACAATGACAAATAAGGTTCAATATTGCGCGCTGAATTTACGTCCTAGATGTGGTAGAGACCTTTATAAATTGATGTAAACAAGTCTGTTTACGCCTTAAAATCGTGAACAACTGTGGATGTGTTTATATTACCTACTTTATAGGATTCGATGTAAAACTGGAATTGCAAATATACTTACAACAAGGTTTTAATTAGAGAATAAAATCATATTCCAAAAGGATTTGACCTCGACTCAATACTGCCATGATAAAAATTACGCTTAAAATGTTTGAAGAAAAAGTTGAGTATGACATCAAATGTTGTGCATCACATTGTTGGTATAAAATACATCAATAGTTGCTTACAGACGGTTTTAGCACGTAAAAGCGATAGTTGAGCAAAACATGACTTAGCTGAGCATCTACCTTATAAACTCATGCTTCGCTCAATTTTTATTCATAAATAAAATATAACAGTTTGACAATTATATGAGTAAAAGAGTCTATTTTAACACTTTTTTAATATTTTCTACTAAAGGATACACTTACGCTCAAATATCTTCACGATGTTATGCTTAGTTTATTTTCATATACCGCTCAGTTTTCTAATGTTTCACTCAACTATCGTACAGATATGAACAATAAGCGAAACTGTCTTCTATCTCGTTTGTAATAAGATTTAAATCACCATTTTAACGCAATGCTCCGTAGCCTAATAGCAACGCAAAAGCATTTTGTCATGATTGATATTCACAAAATGAAATATTACGCGCCTAGAGTAATTTAAAGTATGAAATATAGTTCAAAAAGTATTTAAACTTAAAATAATTCTGCTATAGTTATAATTATTGAATGTTGAGTAATAGATGAAGTTTTTAAAATATATTGGTGTTTTAGATGTATCAGTGTGCTTGGTACCCCTTCCGCGTAGTTTTTGGATCAGCAGTATCGAATTATGAGCTTATATAATAATTATGTCCCCTACTCGTACCTTTAGACCAATTTTCTCTAATGCCATATACACAGTTTTAATCGAACTATATTTCATACTTTAGTTACCAATACTTTGGTGAATTTGCAAGGGATAGTTGCAATCATAATGATATCATATCAACATACAAATATTGTAGGGATTAGAGTTACACTTTTTATGATTGAACTTACTATGCATTTATGTGCGCCTAGTACACTACTGCGGTATATTTTTGATAGATTGAGCTAAAATGCTATAAAACTAATAACTTTGGCATATTACATTATACAGAAGCTTTTTGTACTTTCATAGATTTCGTAATTTCTAGCTCTCGTCTAGAAATAAACTTTTTATTTATTTTTTTACACTCTTACTGCGAAAATTTCACACACAAAGTAAAGTCAACAAAAAAAAAGTAATATTTGAAAAGGGAAATCTTCTAAAATATACCGCTTATGTGAAGCAAGGCGAACACAATTCTAAAAAGTGTACTCAAACAAAGACTAAAACAGGTATAATAGAGACCATGGTTATTATATGAATATAATAATAATAAAACTACATAATTATTACTCAGTGTGTAGGTTAAATAATTGCCAGTATCAGAATTGCGTTATTTGTTCATTGGCTTAGCTGGATTAATGTTTAAAGTATTATAAAGGGGCGTATTGCGGTGATACTTGCCAAAATAATCGGTGTGAGTGAAAGGTGCAAGACGCAAAACATGGATTTAAAAAGTGAGGTCGACTTTGGGGTTAGGAAACGGTAGGACGCTTTGTGAATTAAATGTTTTAGATGCATTAGAATAGATGTAGCTCGCCTGTGTGGAAAGTCGAGGGATCGAATATGTTATTTATTGGAAATCTTTATGCAAAAGCAATTATTTTTTACGCAAAACCCAAGGTTTTCGTTATATTTCCAATCTTTACAATACACTTAAAGCAGTTTCTAGTCACACATTTAACAAAGTATTTTTATGAATGAATTGTTAGAAATGTTCGAAGTTGTTCGCTCACACCGACTTCAGATAAAACCCTTTGAAAATGTGATGTTTCTACGTTATTACTAGTTGACACTATTTTAATAATATCACGTTCGTATGAATAACAAAAAGTATATGAAATGAAGTTATGAACTATTAGCGTATAAGTGTACCACTTTTTATTTATTTAATTGAGAAAAAGAAAAATAAAAACAATGAATTTAAATTCGAATGAATTTGTATAGTTGATAGTTAGTGCTTATTCGGATGATGGGACATACTAAATCGATTTTTGGGGTGGTACATCGACATCGATTTGAAAAAAATATAATTTTTGCCCATTACAGCTTGGTATCTAAATAATTGCTTAACAATGTAATGGGTATACATTTTATTTTTTATACAGTCGATGATGGGTGATTTTACCCTACTTAAATAAGGTTGAAATGCTTCATAAGACGGGTTGGCTAGTTTTCGTCAATTCTTTATATTATAAATTTTAATTTGTACTGTAGCATTTTAACCCTTATTCACTGCTACGGTGCAAAAACGTTATTATTAGTAAAAATATATGCACCTGTGTTCTTATAGTAAATTATACGGCCAAAATGAATTGACTTGCTAAGATAGTCAGTTCAAAATAATATTAGGTTAAATATTTTTCTGTAGTCATTTTTTGCATGGACGCTCAGAATCAGGAAAAGTTAACGTATAAATCCGGTTCTCAAAACGGATTTCCTCAAATTCTGGTTTTTGAAATGTATTTCGTATAAATCCGGTTTTTGAAAAGGATTTCGTATAAATCCGGTTGTCAGTATGGATTTCGTAAAATTTGGTAACGGATTTCGTATAAGTCCGGTTTTTGTAACGGATTTCGGGAAACATACAATAATTTTACATACAGTGCACAAACTGCTCAGGCAGGACGTAACCAAAATAATAGGGTAAAATGAAATCTTCCATCTTAAGTTTGTTAGTATGTAAGAACAAATATTAGTTATTTAAATATTATTATTTTTCACTTATTAATTATTTAAAACTATAGTAATGCCGGTTTCTGCGTGAAATGCTTAATACACTAATTTAAACGAGATGATGAAATCATTATTAGGTTTGTTGTCCACCAACATAATTATATCTTCGCTTATAACAGGAACCGGTAGTTACTTTAGAGATTTATTTAATCAATTACGAAATGGCTATAGATTTTTATTAGTATTCGTTGATTGTAGTGCCTTTCTATATAAATGTGCATGCATTTTAAGCCCTATGCAGTGTTGTACAAGCATTCAATAAGTTGTTTGAAAAACCGTTGATTTTTTTCATAGTTTTTTTTTAGTTATACCTTACTCGTGATGCATTTCCGTGTGCAATAAGCTTTATTTATTTTTTTAAACGCACTGGTAGTGCTGATTGTCAAGTGGTGGGGTTGGTTTGAAAAGACAGATGAAATTGATGAAAAAAATATTATATTGTGTTTTTTTTTAGACAAAAAATTTGAGAAGTGAGTTTATTTTATGGTTTCTGGTATCTGACCTTACGATGCGGTTTTAAATTGTTTTATCGCCTAAAATTGCTCTCGAAGTTTATAATTTTTTAAACCAAGCCAAGCGACTATTTTTAGGAGACCCAACCGACCCCATGCGTAAATGCTTCCAATAATTGATATATTTAACGGATATTAGTACAATCAATTCGCACTTAGCGTTTATAGAATGTAGTCAAAGATATTTCTTAAAGAAAAAATATTTAGCACAATATTATAAAAAGAAAATGTTTAGTTTTTTAGTGAATTAGTAGATAGTTAATTATTTCACGTCCTATCGAAAGCTAACTATATTTATTACTGAGAAAAAAAAGATTTTTAACTTCACTGTTTTCCGATGTTGCCATATAGTAACTATTTACCTCAAATCACTTTCTTGCAAAGTAGAAAATTTTCTGTTTTTCTTTTTTCGTGCGCAAAGTGAAGGTACTAAGTGTCATTGCTGTTTAAAATTCGTTAGGTCTTGGCTACACTGAAATGTGACGCTATAAAATTGCGAAAACAAAATGCGGCGGAAAAAAAAAGTTGCGGCGTTATAAAATTATATGAATAAAATTATATCTAAATGAAATGGGCTTCGATATTGAAGGAATTAATTATTTATTTGTCTTGATTATATATTAGGCAGCATAATGAATTGACCTAAAATATCAGTCTTGCTGCTAAAAATCGACTGAGCGAAATTCGCGTTTCGTTTGTGCGAAAAATAAAATTTATTTACATTAGTGCAATATCGCCTTACGAATAAAAGTCGCATTACATCGCTTTGCCCCGCATGTTCAGTGTAGTCGACACTTTATTTATTAAAATTTCCATTGGACATAAATGAATTTATTTACATAGTACTTTATTTACCTATATAGACGATCAGAACGGCTATGAGTTGCCTAAATACCTTCTAGACTATTCTAAAGAATGGGAAACCTTTAAAGTGCCACATCTAGCTTCTTTTAAATTAATGTATCGTTGTTCGGGGCGTTGTTTCAATTCGATTGAAATAAAACCAAATATTGATTTGTATACGTAATTTAAATTAAAGATTGGATTAATGGAATTGGTTGCTCGTTCAAATAAATAATACCGACTACGACCAGTCTAAAGTCTGTTAACTGTGAAGGAGTTTATTCGAAACAGGAGATTTTACGAAGTTTTTAGGTGACAATGTGGCAAATAAGCCCGCAGTCAACGTTAAAAACTAAGTCGAAAAGTGACACAATAATTTACAGGTGTGCAGTTATTTTGAAGATATACAAATGCAATGGCTTAAAGTTAACCAAAATGCATTTTAATTTGAAAATTACATTTCATATCACTCAAGACATAATAGAAAGTTTGACATGTTCACATAAAAGTCTCAAGTATGTCAGCTTTAAATATTCAATGGCTGTGAAACACAACGCCCCCATGACCGGCTCCCCATCGAAGCCCAATTTCTTTTAGCTCAATAAAAGTTTCCTTCCGTCCATATAATATTGGAATATTTCATAGCATAAGCTTCCCTTAACTGCATTTTTTTTTAAACCAATCTCCATGCTTTTTCATATTTCTTTCACAATTATTTTCTCTTCTTTTTGAGTCCTTCCTAAAGGGTAATGTTGTATGCTAATTATTATAAAAAAAATATAACATATAAAATATGATTTCTGAATTTCAATGACCAACGCTTATAACAGCATATCTTTAAGAATATTGTGTGATATAACCTAATTATATTTAAAAAATAATGATGTCCTTACTTAGTCCTTAATCAAGAAAAAAATTTAAAAAAAAATTATACCAAAACTATTCAGTACTTAATTTAAAGCCAATAATGAACGCTTATGATAAGTAAGAATGATTGTAAAGAGAAGAAAAATCCTAAATTTTATCAGTAATTCGTCCTACAGCTCCTTCTAAAGGCATCCGCTATTTATATTCTCTCAACGGCTCGGAACAAATCTGAGCGGATTTCCGCACGCGTGATTCCGCTCACCATGACAATGCAATTCAGCACGCGTAATTGCGCCGATCGACGATCATCGAATCTCAGGCGAGCGGCTCTTATCCCCACAAATTACACTTTCCTAAAGTGCAGTTCATTTTAACCCTGTGCACACCACGTTTTTTAAACGCGCCGTTGACGCGCGTTTGTAGCGATACAGACGCGATACGCACGCGAGTCAGACGCAGCCTGTAGACCTTCTATAGGATAAAAGCGCGCCGTCGACGCACGTTTCTAAAACGCGCGTCAACGGCGCGTTTAAAAAACGTGGTATGCCCAGGCCCTAAGGCTCCTACAAACAGGCGCGACACGCGACGCGAATCGCGCGCGACACAAAGGCACCGCAAGTCGCGCAACGAGCGGTGCCTTTGTGTCGCGTGCGATTCGCGTCGCGTGTAGGAGCCTTTACGGTGGAGCGGAATTACCCGCTCGTTTTTCCGCTCAGATTAGTCTCTAGCCAAAGAGTATACAAAACGGTGCTAGATTGCTCGATGAAATAAATGACTGACTGAATATATGTAGCGGGTCGCTCCATATAGTAACATACTCAACTGTTGCTTCAAATAATTTAAACTATAAGTAAAGTTTGAGTATTATACTATAAAGCCTGGATTGAGGATCGTTTTTAGAGTGGTTTGGCCTTATAACATAACACCTTTTCGCCAGTTGTTTAGTTTATGCCTGGCTGCTAGCCTGTTTAGCGTTATATATGTGGAACTATTGGTCTAGCTTTAAGACAGGTTTAAGGCCATGACTAGAACACCATTTGAATGAAAACAGGTCGATTTTTACTTATTGAAGACAGTTTTAACATCTTAAAAAAGGAAATTGTAAGGCCATTTTCTCTAAAATCGAGTCCCCAAATCTAGAGCCAGCCAATACGCATTAAACCTAAGATACCTTACAAACGCTAGAATGTGTAGGTAGTTAAAAATGCATGAATTATCATAATAGCGTTATTAATTATTATTTTTGTTTTGTTTATTAATTAGTCAATGTTAGATCAATTTGAGATTTTAGTCGATAGACATGTTCGCAGATATTTTCGTACGTTATATCGATGTTTTTAACATCGGTGCACCTTGTGTAATGTTCTTTATGTAGTTACCTTTTTGCAATGAGATGGTGTAATTTTTATGTCTATGTATAAGGCAGGTATTGAGAGCAGTGGTGGTAACGGCTGCGACTTGGTCGTAGGTTCGAACCCTGACAGGCGCTTTACATTGAATATTATAATGTATTAGGCATAATATTAATACATTTGGGATTTAAAGGCTTAGGAGCTGACTTTTAACGTTGAACAGTGCAATAATAGGCCATGGAAATGAGTATACGACAGAAATCATTGAACACGATAAAAATATCGTATCGTATTTTAGCGTGACAATTAATTTGATAAATGAACACGACAAAAATAACGTGTTTTTATCGTGACAATGTGAAAGGTCCGAAAATTTTCTCGTAACGATATCTAAAATAGCTTACGCCCATAACGATGTGTTTAACAATTTGTATGTAAGAAATAAAAGCAGTATGCTACGCAAAGGACATTACATTTATTTAGAAACACTTGGATTGACAGACGCTCGGTTTTTTAAATATTGCTCAACTCCTTTTAAATAATTATAGGGAATAATCGCTTTTTATTAAATTAGCATTTTCTGCATTTTTATATGGCCTAAACATATCCGCGATCCCTTTATTTATAAGTTCTTAACTTGACACTTTAAGATCTTTGAACATTTTAGTTAGTGATACATTGATAATTACAATTTTAACACAAGGATTTGTTTGATTCGTAATGACCAATGTAATGGCACTGTACTTTGTTCATTTTATGATCACTGATATGACACCTTTTAAATGCTTATTTTAGACCTGTGGCAAAAAAAATTAAAATGTCGATCACGCTTGCAAAAACTATGAAAAAAATAAACAAAAATAGTTGTTTTTATATCTGTCATATCAACTGTCATAAAATTACCCGAGTGGAACTGCAAATTAAACTGTAACTAGGTTTTAATATTGTCGAAAAAAAAAAAAAGGTATGACTAAAATCAAGCTTTACCCAAGCGACAGTTACCCCAGTGTTTCTAATAAGGTACTCAAAGATTTTCCCTCTCACACAAGAAAGGTTTTGCTCCTAAAATCCTGTATGTACAAATCGTGTGTCTCATCAGACTCAACACGTTAGAAAATTCAGCTAGATATGTTTTATTTTTTTAGGAAAGTGTAGTCACACCTAGCAAGACTGGATAACAGTTCTCTTTATTATTTAATTCTTTATATAGCTTCGCGGTCAGGTCTCGACTCTGTCGTTAGGGTGTTGTTACACCCATCGCATCAATCGATCGACGGTATTAATCAGCTTCGATCGAAATAGATTGAACATAAATCGATCTGAGGTCAAACGTGCCCTTATTATTGCCAATTGTTATAAGAAAAGTTTGGACTCTAATCGATGTTCGTTCGACGTTTTTTAAAGCTGTCCTTATCGACATTGCTGATGTGGTCGATCGAAGTCGAAAGGTATAATAAAGCCCTTAAAATAATTCCCGAGTTTTATATTTAAGTTTTATTTAACAATAATGTTCCTCGAATTTTAACGCCGTGTCACATTAAGCGACGGTTTGCTGTATGTCGCATTTATTAAAATATGACGAGTTGTCATACATTATATTTATTGGGTTAGAATCTTTTCGGTTGTGGTAAGTCTTTGACGTTCATAATGCTTCAGTGTTTTTCGGGATATCCGAGTAATTTTATGTGAATGTGGATCAATCTTAGAGCTTTATCAAATTTGATAATAATTTACGGATGAATATTTATAAAAAAAAAAATAACCGAACAAGAAAAAAAAAACCTCGGTAGGAAATACATAAACTCACTGTTTAGATAGATATTCCTGCAAAATTGTGTAACGTAGTTGGTTTTTATCTATTTTAAATGATGCTAGTTGTGTAGTGATCGGTGAGCCATCGCCTTTAGGTGACGATAGATATAGTTTGATACGGTCCTAAAGCTTATAGTACGAATCTGATAGTTACATGTTTTTAAATATAACCGTATAAAGAATCCTCGTTTAGAAAATGTAACTAATTAGCATAATAATCGGTGTGTTGGTCCTTCCTTAGGTGACGGATAGTTTGTAACCGCCACTTGCGCCCGTGAGCACAAAATACTCTTAAATAAAACTAAACAATTCTTATTAAAGGAGTTTTAATCACTTTTTGATACTGTGGATTCGTAGGTAGTTCCGTTGGATGTGAAGCTATAATGAGATGTTCTTTTTTTAATATTAGTTGCAAATGATAGTATTTTATAGTTGAATGAGTGTGGACAATAACGGTGGTTAGTCCTATTAGGTAGTTTATTGTGATATGTTTGAGCCAGTCGTCTGTCGACGCGAACGGTCAACCACCATTTTAATCTTACTCTACTAGATTCTTAAGTTTAACATTGCTTCTACGAGGTTTTGCGTAACGCGTAGGCAGATTGTTTTTTTTTTTCTATTGGGTGTTTAGTGGATTTTATATTTTGAGCCATTGTTTAGTGTGCATAGTCTACTAATATTTTTGCTACTCGTCAATACGCATACAGTGACTAGTTCTGTCCAATTTATAGGAATGGCATCATGAATTTTATACTTGAGGACCAAATCTGGTTTTTTTGTATTCAATTGTGAGTTGAATAAAAAAAGGTTTTAATAAAGAAAAAAAAATTTAAAACGGAAAAAATACAGGATTTATTTTGCCAGTTCCTCTTAAATGTAAGTGAGAATTTCTAAAATATTTTTCTAGTTGATAAGTGTTGGTGAATTAATTTTTTACATATTTTAGGTAATTGGTGTGCGTACACAAGTATTAAAAGCAGGTTTTTGAACACGGGGGAAAAATTGTTTATTTTTCTCTTTCCTTTTTTCTCTGAGGAATTGAAAGCGCCACTTGGATTTGTTAGGGCTTACGTAATTGTATAGTTTGTAAACGTGGTGCTAAACACTACTTGTCGACACCAATAAGTATATTTTATTACAATTTAAGTTGTAAGTGACAGTGTTTTATTCAGTTAAACAAGACAAATGTAATGGGATATTTTGTATTAAGTCATTATTTGTTCAGTGTTTGAAATCTCACTACATTTAGTCCGGTTACAGTGAATGTCGATTTTCAAATTATTTGCCATAAGAATGTATTAGTACCTAATACCAAAAGATTAAGCTTTTAAATACCCACTCTTGCATTCGACACTACGAGAGAACGTTTGAAGTATTCAATGCAACTATTTTTTATTTAGCATTTCTCAAACACTGCCACTGTTGAAAATGCCCATATTAACTGCATTCTGTTTTTATTATCATTGTTCAAAAATAATAGGTGTTTTTTAAGATACTTAATGAATATATATTAATGGATACAAAATATTACTGTCTGTGGTGAATATCGAATTTTATGAGCTTATTAAAACTTAATTCGGTGGTATCGGTATCGCGATGGAAATCGTATAGTGATGTGCTAAAAATGTATACTTTGATAATGCACGTCTCCTTGAAACCACCTGATTGTATCACAGTTATCATAGGAAACAGTTTTAAAATAATAATAAAAAAAAACCGTCATACATATGAGACAGTCCAATTTTAAAAAGAATAATTTTATGGAAACTGTTTCCTTTGGCAATGTTGGTTAAGCACATTTTGAATGTAACTCAAATAGCTTTAAGTATACGAGAAATAAATGTATGTTTATCCAAATGTTAGCTTTGTCTTATAGAAAATGCACAATGTAGGTATTGAGAGTTTTGTAAAAAAAATATCATAGGAAAGTCGACAAAAAAAGTTTTTAACATAAATGGAGATTTTTAAAATGAATGGAGTATAACTCGCAGCCATTTCTTTCCTATGGTAAATTTTAGCATCATGTTACCACGTAAAATTAAATACGTATATTGAATGTCCAACCTTTTAATACTATAATAAAAAAAATGTCCTCAAAAAAACTATTTTATAATTGGCTCATTTTTGTACTCGCTTCTAAAAAACCATTCGACATTTTACCTCAAAAAGAAAAAAAGTCGAATGTTTAGAAATAATTTTATTTTTATAAAAACGGCCGCTTCTTATAACTAGAGTAGTTGAGACGCGCATTATCGAAAAGCGGGTAAAACACAAATTTTTCAAGAAAAAAAAAAGTTTGTAAAGAAGCTATTGTATTACATAAGATGCCAAGTAATGCTCGCATTGGACCAAGGATATAATAAGATTAGCTCACATCACATGCTAACGGTACCTATAGCATTTTACATAGATGGTTTAAAATAATAAAATATTTTGAAGATGTCTTCTGTCTTTCTTCATGTTAGAACGTGTATACATACAGTAATTTTGTGATTAAATAAATGTTAGAATAACGCGGCATGATGATCAAGCGACAGACTGATTTTAGGGCAGGTTTTTGGCGCGGCGGTTGTCGCAAGATCTGCTCTTTCGCAGTATTATAATGTGGGTAGTTATGTGCATTTTTAATTTTGCTGGAGGGTAGGAAGAGTTTTTGTTGAAAAATTTGGGGTATGTGAAAGTGATTCTTCGTAATATTGACCAAAGCATATCTCGCAAGAAGTCCAGCAGTTGAATGACGAATGAATTGGGAAGTGAATTGGTTGGTTAAAAATGTTATGGTTTTTTCTAATAAGGAGAAAAGGAAAAATAAAATGCAAGAATGAAATTTAATAATAGGTCAATTATTTTGTGATGGTTCTCAGTAGTATGACCGAGGGAGATAGACCTATATGGCCGCTTAGAGCTAAAAAGAGAGCAAGTATTATTATGGCGGTTCCCTCTTGCAGACAACCTTTACAGTACAGTCGCCGTCAGATATATTGTAGCAGGCAAGGTAACCAAAAACATCTGAACAATTATAAATATCAATAAGTTCCATACACTACAAGTTACCATTAATATCTATCTGAACATTCCTTACTTCATTAATATCTGAGCAGAAGCTTGTCAATAATTTCTATACACACAACTAACCAAAAATATCTGAAAACTTAACAACTTCATGTGTATCTACGCAGACAAACACTGAGCTTACCTAATTCGTTACTGTGTAATAGCAGGCAAGGTGACCAAATGGGCTAATATATCTGACGGCGACTGTACCATCGCTAAATAATTTTCCTTTTCTGTAACTTTTTCAAAAAGCAAAAGACTACACAACATTGTATTTCGTTTTATTAAAACTTCCATGCAAAGGCATACATTGAAAAGAGGGTAGATGGTTTTTTTTTTGCTTTTCTGAATAAAAAAAATTAACCTATGACCTGGGGGCCTGAAAAGGCCACTTTGGCAGAATCATAAAAGGATAACATGAATCATAATAATTATGGCGAAGACAGTCCGTGTTTGTCTTTTTATCGCTGGACTACGTAGGTATAATCAAAGAGATTGGGTTTGGATTGGATTGATTGGTATTTTAGCACAGACAAAAAAAAAATAACTGAAAAATCCTTCACCAATGGGATTTCATACGATTAACTTAACAGATAACTGTCCATTATGATTTACAATGTTATCCCATTATGATTCTGCCAAAGTGGCCTTTTTAGGCCCCGTGATTAATCGATTTTTATTTAATGAATTGTTTGACACATTTTATGACATACAATAGCAAAACGCTTAAAATAGTGATAGACAGTTGCACATGACTACCCTCCTAATAATAATGTAGAGAAAATAAATATCCATTAGGCGTATCGGTGTTATGAATCTAGTTCACAATTTATATATTATTAAAAAATAAATAATAGTTTAATATGCCAACTGTCTTGTTCAAATGTTGTGAAAAATATAAGTGTTAAATGTTGTCCTCCTATCGACATAGGATATTGTTTATATCTGGGTATTGAGTAGTTAATGCTAGATGCATTCTTGATTTTTTCGTACTAATGTTTTGTTACTGTTTTGGCACTGTATTAATTACCTTCTGACAAAAAATATATAATGAATAAAATGTTTTGTGCAGTTTTATTTATTTTGACCCTTTTTGGCGATTTGGCCTGCATCTCTTACAGGAGCTACTTAAATGTTCGGGTCGGCATAATTCGGCGCAGCTAGGCTTAGCTCGAATTGTAACGAGCCGACCCGAATATGATTAAACGAGGATAAGATATCGAACGAAGTTTGCCAATTAGCACTAGACATCAACGAATTTGAAGTAATTGCTTCAGGTCGAAGACGTTAAAAAATACTAATGAATCGAATGTGCCGACCGCAAGATGTGTCTTAGCACCCCTTTGGAACCGTCTCCACGGGCCAGAAAATCAGCAGCAATGCTTTCAAATTGTCATAGCATAAACATACGGCCCTTTCGGGTCACTGACCCTGGCAGAGCCACCATCAGGGATTTTAATTTCGATAACAAAAAATTTGTCGCCAAAGATGTGTCACTGACTCTGGCAGAGCCACCATCAGGGATTTGAATTTTGATAACATAAAAAAAAATTGTCGCTAATTAGTCGAAATTTGTCGCCAAATATCAGAATTTGTCGGTCACTGGTTCAAAAGATGAAGGGTTTATAGGTGGCCGATCTGGAGAGTCTCCCCAGCAGGGCCACATGTATATCTCAAAAACTACCTAGCGACTGATTCCGACTAATGGGCGACAAAATATGGGAGAAAACATCTTCGCTAGGTGCCCTAGTTTTTGAGATATAAATGTGGCCCTGCTGGGGAGACTCCAGATCGGCCACCTATAAACCCTTATATCTTTTGAACCAGTGACCGCCAAATTTTGATATTTGGCGACTAATTTCTTGTATTATCAAAATTAAAATCCCTGATGGTGGCTCTGCCAGACTCGGACACTCCTTTCGGTAGGAGGGAGAGGGCCGTAATCCACCACGCGGGCCCAGTGCGGGTCGGTATGTCACATATCTTCGAATTTTTGGTTCTTGCCGGTTCGTCACAATGTTTTCTTGCACCATTATGGGAGCAGTGGTGATAAAATAATTTACACCTGGCTTGTATCGAAACTACGACCGCTACCTACTCGTAAGTCGCGGCCTAATTATTGCTATGTGGAAATTGATTAATTGAGTTTGGTAGCGAGCCATCATCATCATCGGCCTAGCCTTTTACCAACTATGCTGTGGTCAGTGGTCGGCTTCTAGTCTAATCGGATGCGGCATACTGTAGCTTCCCGTGGTATACTGAAATCCCCTTGTGACGATATCAATGAAGTGTGAGTGCTATAGGTATCAAAATAAGACTCAAAATCATTCACAAGCCGCCTGTTGGCCGTAAAAGCAGCTATGTAGCTTTTTAGACCAGATTTCGTTCCTGTCAGTAACACTTATGTTCCAAATAAAACCGTTTCCTTTCTATAAATAATTTATTAACAATATCTACAATCAACTACATACAAAACATTCATTCTTCCAACTTCAAAACAACCTTTCCTAGTTTTCCTTTAGGCACATTGATAGAAGTTAATGTATCAGTGATTATTCCTGTAGCTACGGTTACATTGTTCTCTCTGACGGTGAAAGGTTGACCTACAGTCATAACCATGTCTTCGAGAAGAGTTAGGTACACTTCTCCGTGGTCACCGGGCATCATCATGTGAAGTGTTGGATCTGGAAAAAGGATTATTAAACTTTTTACACTACATCTTAGCAGTTGCTTAGTTTTACAGTTACACTTGGGAGATTTTTTTTTTTTGGAAAACTTTTCTGAAAGAACAACAACGAACGGGAGGCTCGTAAACAGAGAGAGACACGATAGGTAAAATTTACAGTGGGGTTGATAAGAACCATAATATTATTCTGGTATTTGGAGTACGCGAGTCGCTTATTAGAGACTGTGATTTGACAAAAGTTTACTAGAAGCATTGCCCTTCTTTACGCCGAAGGAAAGATAACTTTAGTTAAAACATTGTCACACACTTGGATTTCGCCTATGTATACTGGATACACCATGCATTATCCAGTAGGCTATAACAAATATTTGTTCCGTACAGAATTCGAACCCGTAATTACTAGTACAACACATAAATTGCTTATTGGCTGTGTGTCAACCAGAGAGAGTGTGATAAACTATGCCCCTTTCCTTTCGGTCATTCCAAGACCAGTTTATTATATCTAATGCAATGCACTTACCCAAATCAATCCTGACCGCAATATTCCAGGTACCGCTAAACATTTGTTGGGAATATTTAGAAAATATCGGCTTCCTTCTACCACCCTCGTTTCTCGTTAAAAAGTATATCTTAGCTTTGTAATGGTTGCTCAGGAAACAACTCTTTGAGGCTGTGAGGAGCATGCCTGTTTCAACTGACTTCAATTTCATGCCGCGTAGTAACACTCCTACATTGTCACCGGCTAATGCCTGAAAGTAACGATAGATAAGTAATAGGTAACTGTTCTACAGTATTTGTAGTTCTACAATCTGCTGGAAGGATTTAATTTTAAAAAATCAGACCTGAAAAAGCCAACAATCTAGGCAGAATCCATAAACATTTTAGACTAGTGGAATCTGCCCGACCAAATCGAACTAGTGGGGCAAAATTTTAGATATTCCACTTTGACCCACCAGTGGGGCGGCAGAAATAACTCCGAGGTTTTTTTTTTCTAAACAATTTTTTTTCAACAAATGGTTTTGTCAAAATTCTACATCACAAGGCAGATAACATTTTCAAACTATTTTGGAGTCGGCCGAAATGACACAAATATTTTTATGTAAATCGAAACATATCAAATACAAACCTCAGGTACACTGTTCTTAAATATCTGAACATCAGAAATAGTAGTCTTAATGTTATTTCCAAAGCCCAACAAATCAGCATCAGCATTTTTCTTCATAATACCTCTTTTTATGGTCCCAACGACAACGGTCCCTCTTCCTGGGACTGTGAATGCGTTGTCTATGGGCATTAGAAAGGGGGACGTTAAGTCCCTCACTATGGGGGGCACGTATTCGTCCATTGTTGAAAGGAGTTTGCGTATTGATGGCGCGCCTGTAATGTAAGGAGGTTGAAACTTGAAAATACGGTAAGCAGAAGAGGGAATTATTATTGATATTATCAATAAATAAAGTAACTTCTTTCATAATAAAAAGTATGATCAAATCAAGGACGAAATGTAACTTTTTGTTAACAAAATCGGCAACATGTAGGTAGGACGTCGAAGGCGTAAGAAGCACTTAAAGATGTCGTGCCTGCCTTTAGGCGTGCTGTTCACTTGTTTGGGTCGACCTGATTCGGCACAGCCGGGCGTCAAAATGCAAATGTGTGTTGTGTGTTCGGAAAAAATCGCTTAGCTTAGCTCAAATTCTGCCGAGCCGACCCGAACATAATAATACTTAATTTATATAATAATGGTAGGTTTATGGGATGTTACAAAATATTGGATTAAGTACACTGTATACTTATAACCATAACATAATGTGCAAATTTTCTTTTGTTTGGATTGGCTTTGTCAACAAATACTGCCGAACCGAATGTGCCGACCCGAACAAGTGTGTGCTAACCGTGACACTTGAGGCTAGAAAGTTGCGAGTGTTTGACCCATGAGTGCCTTATCTGTACGAGTAAACTTACCGAATTCTGACTCATCGCCATTCAATGCATTTAACGCTGATCCACAAATCATCGGCACTGTGTTTCCATCATAACCAAAGTCTGACAGCAGCTCTCTCATCTCGATTTCTACTAGTTCTAGTAACTGAAACATAATAATTCAAGTTTTAAGTACTTATTAGAACTTTTGTGCGACATGTCGGGGCGTTTTGCGGTAAGTACGAAACATTTGTTAGTCAGTAGTAGTAAGATTGTGTAAGATTTTATATAACACTAGCAGCGCCCCGCGGTTTCACCCGTATAAGTGTCGATCCTATTCGAAAGACACGTGGCGCCATCTATTATCATAAAAACGTTTTTGTTGTTTTCCTTGGGAACAGCACTTTTTTTCGGGATGAAAGGTACCCTATGTCTGTTTCGGTACACCTGACAAAAATATGCAAAATTTCAGGATGATCGGAGGATTCTACTGGGTTCACTAGGATATTGTATCTCACCTGTCTGGGGGAGCCATTAAAATTGCAGTGCATAGTAGGTTTATTTGAATCCTTGTTTTCAATTGATGTATTTTCACTTAAACGAATATTAACTTATTTTATTGCAAATTAAGTTGATTTCAGACTGACTAGTACCATACTATTGAAAAAGTCAGTTAGGTTTTTAATTTTTATCTAGTTTTATTTTTGGAATCGTCTCAAACCCTTTATTTTGATACCCCACATGGTCGCTGCACCGAATTTTTTTGTCAAGACTCTGTCTTTTCTGCCCCACAGTCAGGTTAAAATATTATAGTGCAAACAGAACAAAAAGCGAGGGTGTTGTTTAAAAAAAACATGTATTTATTTACATGTTTTGAAACTATTGTAGTATTTTTGTATTGTAAGTAGGTATAATATTTGCAGGACTCACCTCATTATCAACTAAATCAGCCTTATTAATAAACACCAATATATACTGTATCCCAACTTGCTTTGCCAACAGCAGATGCTCTCTTGTTTGTGGCATCGGTCCATCGTTAGCGGCAACTACTAGAACAGCCGCATCCATCTGAGATGCTCCTGATATCATGTTCCTTATGAAGTCTGCATGTCCGGGACAGTCTGTGTGGGCGTATGAACGTAGTTTTGTGCTGTAGCCAATGTGCGCTGCGTTTATTGTAATACCTGTGAATGCAAATACATACAAATTGAGGGGGATCCATCAATGTAGTCCGCAAAATTCAAAATGTCTTACTTTGAAAGTTTCAGCACTTGTATGTTGATCAAAATTCAATATGTGGCAAATAATTATAAAAAACACACAACACACTGGCGGCACTGGCAGAATAGTCGACACCGGCGGCGCAATTGCGAAAAAAAAAATTTTATAATGTTAATCATTTAAAACATAGCTCACGAAATTATATTTGTTGGAAATAAGGCAATTTTTTTAAAATATGCAGCATACAACTTGATACATACTGATGCTTTAGCCACAAGTATTACAATAAAAAAAAAAAAAAAATTATCAGGATTATTACACTTCAGTGAGTGATTGTTTGGGTAAAAACAATACCATAAAGTTATCTTGTACTAAACTATGTTGGTACTTACTTTCTTCAGTCTTTCACTTTTTAGACTCTAGATTTCCTAATTTAATTTATTTCTGGTACATATAATAATGGAGCATAGTTTTTTAGAGCAAATTTGTTCATTTTATTTACTGCCCCATTCAAGATTGACCTTCGCCGATATTGATTGTTGGTCAACAAAAAACTAAACTATTCTATAACAATAACTCTTAAAAAATTGTTTCTGAATGAAATTCGTTTTATTTACAAACACTACACTTACATAATTACGATAGTATTAACATAAACCTACAGATTAAACCCTCTTACCTCTAGCTTTTTCCTCCGGCGCTCTATCAATTTCATCATAAGATACATACTGTGCTAACCCATCGTTAGCCAATACCTTCGTTATAGCAGCAGTCAGGGTAGTCTTACCATGGTCTACATGACCAATAGTTCCAATATTACAGTGTTTCTTCTCCTCAATTACAACATCTGGTTTGGTAGAGTAACCACTGCAGGAAACTCGAAATATATCGACATATAACCTATTTGTGGCAAGGAAACTGTGTTTCAAAGGTGCTTTTGTTGTAAAATTACAGTATAAAGATCGTAATATGAGTCTTCCACTCATTTTTCTGTAAATATTTTTAGTTTTTCATTGAGGAAAATAAGTTTACAGGTTATCTTAGAATTGACAAATGACAGCTAAGTGTAAGTGCTAACGTGACGGTGAACGATTCGTTCAGAAATGGATTGATCATATCATTATCACTCTTTCGTTAAGAAATTCAGTATTAATAAAAACTTTGTATTTGTTTGAATATAATACTTTACTTCTTTGGTTATTGTACAGAAAGATGCCGTTTCTAAGCCGCAAATGCAAAGCTGCCTACTACTGCTGTAGTCCACGCGGAACTGGTTGGCCGTGCCTTGGGTGGGGACGGGGGTTAGGGCGGCGGGGTTGCAGTGTTCGCAACGCGCGTACTGAGTAAAATGACAAAGTGCCCTCGCCCCTCCGTCCCACCGCTCGCATACCTAAGGAGGCTAAGGCGCGGCCAACTAGTTCCGCGCGGACAATAGAGCTACTAACAGAGGTTTAGGGTATCTACCTACATGTAGAAAAGTTCTTCTCATGGTTGTTAGTTGGGTCTATTTCAATTATTGTAACACACGCTAATCAGTAAAAGGTACCTATATTGTAAACATAAAAAACACAGTAGGTACATGGGGCAAAAACAGGTGAAACAGAAAACAATTAAAAACGTTTACAAGCGTGGCGTACAGACTTACGTTACTTCGTCCCCTCCGCTCGCGCAAGTAGTGCTGTGGTGCTGTGCTTCGTCCACTGTCGTGCTAGCGCGGCCGCGGGGGTGTATGCTCCCCGTTGCCGCGCTTTATTATAACGTTCGCACACATTCCATTTGAAAGTTGCAGTCCTTTCACGCCTGGTTTTGCTTGATTCACAATGATCTTTCTTCTCGTTGCTGTCAAAGGTAAAATCACAGTAAAGGAACTGTTATGTACTTACCCAACCTGCGCTGACCCAACTTAATTATCGCAGAAAGTAAGGAGGCCTGAGTCCTAGCGCTTCCGGCAGTAACATTGAAACTGATTAGGTAGAAAGAAATAAGTAAAAATACGATTTTAAATTAACAACTTTATTTCAAATAGTATAATTACAAGCATGTCACAATATTCATAGTTGGTAGACATCTCTAGAGCATCTACAAATTTTATCTTTCGCGTCATCAAACTCATCAACGTTAGTTAAGTATAATTGTGACTTTAAACTATTTGACAAGAACATTATTTTAGTTGCTAGAACCCATTTGAACAATGGTCGTGGGTTTTCACTGCTATAGCTGCTTAAGATTACAAGTATGAGACATCTGAAGCGCCTCTAGCGGTCGATCGTGGAACTAGTACACTACAGACAGTTGCAAAGTAATACCGACGTAACGATTTGTAATTTATTTTTCGAGATCTTTTCTGCCGAGAGTTCGATCCCTATTATGAAGTCATTAAGGCTGATTTTTCAATAGTAACATAACTTTTATCTGAAGAATAAACATGAATGTTTGACATATTTTTATACAAAAGTTGTCAACCACAATATTTATTCTTAAAAGTTATCTGGCTATTGAAAAATCGATATAATAATAAAAATCGATAAATGTAGTACACAGAAGGAATATTGCCATTCGCCATCCTTTACTCGTAACAAAATAATAATAATCTGTGTCATGAACATGCTACTTTCAAGATCGACCGATAGTATCATTACATACTTTGATAACATTGATAACACTGGCAATAGGTTTGCATCAAAATTAAGATACGAGTATGTCCCTTATCATTACAAAATTCGGACATATTACACATATTTATCATTTTTTGAATAGTAACGAAATACAAATTACAATAATACATTTTACCAATTATGTAGATGTGTCATACAATATTATATGAACAAGTCTGCGAGTATATTATACTAGCTTTTGCCCGCGCTTTCATCCGCGTGGAGGTCGGAAATTATCCACTATCTACTATCGGAATAAAAAATACCTTAAGGCAGTTTGACCACCGCCACGTCAACGGGCCGTCAACGAGAACGAGATGACGGCGCCGAAGTAACGATACATATTTATGATGGCAGCTTGTCCACCGCACGTCCGTCAACGGGACGTCCGTTTCGAATAATCTGTTTTCTCGTTGACAGTGGCGGTGGACAAACGCTGTAAGTCCTTACCCAGGTCATGGTTTATCCGTGTGTCAAACATCCAAATCTGGTCAGCCGTTAAAGCGTAGAAAGGTAACAGACAGAGTTACTTTCGCATTTATAATATTAGTATGGATCCCAATAAATAACTCCATACACAAACACAAATTTTCCACGCGATTAGTGAAAATAGGAATCACCTGTTACTTTTTGATGTGATCTGCTAGTCTGTTCAGTAAAAATCTCAGTGTAAACGTAGGTGAAATGAGCTGTCATTCCACCAGATCTAGGGATTGACACCAGCTCACTTCACCTAAGTTTTCACGGACTGGCTGGCCAAATTGGTGTTTATGTACTAGACCTATAATATACGTAGGTATAATATATAATACAATTTGAATACACAAGCTGTTTTGAAGCACCATTCAAATAATTGATATAATTTTGACATGGCAGTTATTTTGTCTATGAGTGTGTTTTTGATAATGCATACAAAGGGGGCGTTAAGGTAGTTCTAAAACGTAAGTAAATTTGAATTTCGCAGGCTACCCTGCCACTTTCACCTTAATAAATTTGAATATTTGATAACTAATGCATTTATTTTTATTAATAATTTAATATCTGATATAATATACGTCTTTAAAGGGGTCATCATATTCGGGATTAATAATGAAAATATTTTTTTTTCACAATAAATCTCGGCAAGAGTTAGAAATATAATACCAGCATCTAAGACAAACAGTTTTCTATTCTATGGACTTATGAACACTGTACCTATTGATTTATAATCTGTGGTAATAATTATGTATGATATTTAGCTTCCATAAGACGTATTATTAGTTTGCGTATTTTATTTCTAATTTTAGGTGTGACACCTTTTATTCTTGCATTAACTATAAGGGTGTGTACACCTTCAAATTGGTTCAGAAAAAAACACTATTTGTCTATGGACAGGACACAAGACGCTTTCCATAAAAAAAAATGTATCAGTCGAGTCACATTTTTCGATATGAACACACCCTAATACGGTATTTCCTAGTATATTTATTGTAATTAATTAACAGTCGTTTTCGATTATATTTAAGCTTTAAAACGAGTTATTTAGCAAGTCGCTTTAAAACGTTTAAAGCTTGTTTTTAAGTATTATCTTAGCTTATATATATCCGACTTACTACCGATCCGTTGTTTTAAAAAAAATGGCGTTTCCCACCCAATTTGACAGTTGAATGTTGCGTTCTCCTTGGTCATAATTCATTGGGTAGGGTTTGAATCAATGAGAACGCGTTATTATCACTTCAGTAGACTCCATTTTTCGTCCTCAATTATTGGGTTTGGCAATATTAATTCTAAGGAACATAATTATTCTTAGCTATTGTATTTATCGAATTCTAGAAGCCTATTTCAAGTAGATGTCTTGTCAATTCCGTTACTTTTATGACAATACAAAATTTGACAGCAGATTTGACAAGTCAGTGACTTGATTTGAGGGCGAGATCTACAAACATTACTTAGAAAATACTTATATAATTGCAATAAGCATTTTTCCTATCACTGTCGCACAACTGTCAACTAAACGTATAAGACAGAGATGGGAACTTGTTTAAGTCAAAGCATTAGTTAAGTAACGTTATAAATCTCAGCCTAAGAAATCAAGAGTGAGTGAGAGGAAATATACATTGGATTGTTACATATAATATCTACACAATTATAAGTATATCTGTTAATATTGGTACTGCTACAACATACTTTCGTTTTTATAACTTTTCGAACAACAATAGTTACAGCCTAAACTAAACTTTATAGCAGCTCGGAATACGAGGCCAGACGCTGCGCAGTACCAAATTCACCTGTCTGCGGGGGTGAGGGGTGAGGTACTGCGCAGTAACAAATTCATATGTCTGCGGGGGTGAGCGGTGAGGTACTGCGCAGTAACAAATTCACTTGTCTGCGGGGGTGAGGGTGAGGTACTGCGCAGTAACAAATTCACCTGTCTGTGGGGGGGGGGTACTGCGCAGTAAGTAGCGCACATCAGAGCCGCCGTAAAGTTCTAATCAGGCTGTACTTGAATGTTTACAGAATCTAACAATTTTATACATACCTAATGTTCTTGCTTCTTGCATACAAAAGTATTTTTCAATTACGGCAAATATTTTCACATTATATTCAGTATTGAATTTGGCAGATTTATTCTTGTCAACATGCCACGAATTATACCATAGAATACTTTGTAATAATAATAACACATTTTTATGTTCAATTAATTACATGTTTAAAACTGTAGCTACTTCTATAACTACTAGAAAAGTTGAAACTAAAGTCAAATAACTGATCATCACTGAATTGGTCTGTTTATCAATTAAATTGAATTGGTATACCTTTGCAACAGTACATTGGACAGCTTCTGGTCAGATAGGGAGTCACTTCATGTAAAATACTGGTATTCAGCTGCATCCGGTTAGACTGGATGCCGCCCCCAACATAGTTGGATAAAGGCTATGCAGATGATGACATTGGAAAGCTGTTTTGTTGTAGGAATAGTGGTTTTATGGTGAGTCCAGATTATAAAATTTTCTTGAACAATCTTGCTTACATAGTCACATAAAATATGCATAAATGCAATTAACAAAATCGAAAGTTGCAAGGTAAAGCTAATTTTAAGCATTTTAAAATATTGCTTCCTATGTATCAAATTGGACAGTTTTCGTTGATAACATGTTACAGAGTAATATTGATTGACCCACAAAACGCCCTTTTACTCAATATAATCTATACCCGCCACAAAAACCACCACTACTAAAAACCACATTAAAAAACCAAAAAAACCGGTCACTTATCACACTGTGTCACAGTCTATACATACAGTGGAAGGTGCAATACTTCCTGAACTGGGTTCCTGAGAGGTATGGTACGTTTCATTGTTTTAATACTCGGTAGTGTAGTGTAAATTCCACGTTGGATTTCCATATGAAGTGACGGACTGTTCTCAAGTCCATGTTGGGGTCCAGAACCTGAAATATTAAATTGATTTGTTATTCAATAACTGACACTAAGGGCGGGAATTATCGCCTTGACTTGCGTCAAATATTTAGGATTACGTACTAGTTATTATTTGACATACGTATGTTACGTTAACCAGCCGTATGTCCACTTGACGCACGCGTATACGTCAAAAATGGCGCTAACTATCGTCAAACCAAATAAAGCCTTGTTTCAAATTACAAAATTATGGCCCTGCCGTACCTCACATGGTAACGAGTACGTAATCATTATTATTTGACGTACGTATGTTACGTTAACCAATCGTTTGAAACAACCGACCCTTAGTAGGCATATAAAATAGGTACTATACCTAACGAAATGTTTTCGCAAATAGTTACCTACACCTGGATAGCCAAAAAAGGACTGGCAATCAAGGCATTAGACAATTTAGACACCACTGCTCTCAAAACGGTGAAGGAAAACATCGTTGAGGAAACCGGCATGTACTAGAACTAAAAATTCGACGACGTGACAACTCTACCAACCCGCACTGGGCCCGCGTGGTGGTTTATATCCCACTCCCTCTCGATGAGAGGAGACATATCAAGCTTTAGGAAGAGATAGAGAGAGCTCTAAGAAGCCGAACTGTTTCTAAAGATCTTTTCGGTGTTAGTGAGCTATTTGTCAGGGGGTGAGCCAATTGCTAATCTTCTACGTCTTTCCCTGATTGCTGAGGATCGCGACCATACGATGCGTCTCAAAGTTATGCGGTCTTCTGGAGTGTGGACTGTGGACTGCTTGGGGCACACTTTGTTGTTAACCGGGCACAAATCCAGATTCTGGGCTGCTACAGAAAAAATCCTAAAGGAAAAAAACTCAATAACAAAGTGAAATGGGTCTTTAACCAACACAACTGTAGCGGTATCTACAAACGCCACATGCGAACAAAGCGTCCTACTGACGTCACGCAAATCCTGCATCGCACAAGCAGAGTTTACCGCGCAACTAGCATAGATACAACGGCCCGACATGAATCATCGGGCAATTGCCCGCCAGACACAACACCCGTCTGGTCGGAAGATCCTCCCTTTTCTATGGAGGTTGAGTGAACTTTACACCCTGTTCCTCATACCTCCATACAACCATCCGAAAAACACGGATGAATAGCGGTCGTCTATTTGATATAAACTTACAATATTTTTGGGGACTGGACTTGTAAACAGTGTTTAAGAAGACTTCTACGACAACATTGATTGATGTTCGATACGGTACGGAAGCGTATCGAGTGGTTGTGAACAGGGCTCGGAAACCGGTTGAAATTCTTAACCGGTTACGGTCATTGACCCCTAACTAAATACTTTTTCTTTCTTTCTATTTTTGTGGTGTACAATAAAGTATTATATAATCGCGAATAAAAATCAGCTGTTCCCTACATTTTGACGAACGATACGAACATAAATGTAGGGAACAGCTGATTTTTTTTTCGCGATTTCAGGTTTGGTCCCATAGTAAAAGTTGTTCATAATGATGAGTACAATGACCTCTTAAGAGGTTGCTGGTGTTTTACCAATAACCCTGTATAAATAAATAAATAATTATTATTCTCACCTGATCACAGCACAGCAACTCGACCCGTTCCTCGGGCGCATCGGTCGCACTGTTCTCGTCCGCACTGCCTCGTCCGCTGCCCGCGCTCGCTCCGTTCACGTCACCTCCACCCACTATCTTCTCCACCACGTGCTCCGCTACTTTACGGCATTGGATGAAGTCGTTTGCTACTAGACGATCCTGAAGATGGAAAAAAATGGTGAGAACAGAAAATCGTTGTGTAAGGATGGGTGGCATATTGTTAAGCAATAAATAATACAATGTTTTTTATTACTAGCTGCTGCCCGCAACTTTGTCTGCGTATTATGTCCTTTATCATTAGCCAAATAGGCAATATGTCCATTCTCAAGGACCCAGGTTACCTTTTTGTCAAATTCATAATTATTAGTTCGGTAGTTTATGAGTGAAAAGATAACAGACAAATAGTTATTTTTTCATTTATAATGTAACCCCTTACTATTAAACGTATTATATCAGATGAATAGTTACACACCAATTTCACTCTTTCAGTCGTCAGTAATTTGACTTTCGAAAGAAGAAGACAAAGCATTGTGTAACTATACAGATGATGCACAACGTTTATTAGTAAGGGGGTAATAAGTACGTCTTGTACACTACAGCTTTTGTTTATTGGAATGTTCAAGCATGGGAAACACAGACTTAGCCAATATAAGTCTGTGATGGGAAATTAATATATTCCCTTCTACACCTCACATAATGGGCAATGAGCCTTAGGTCATATACAAGTCACTAGGCTAGAATAAAAGGCCCGAAATGAAACACAATGCATATTCAAACTGTGTCTATCATAGATTCGATTATGTGCTTCAGTTACGCTTTCTTTTCATAATGGTATATTTGCTGTTGTTTATACTTGAATAGACAAACCTAGATAATTCATGTAACTATCTACTTTAGCGTTATGTATGATTTTCGATTGACCTGCATCTACACGTTAAAGGTGCTTATTGTATGTCTGTTTAACCGCTTCGTTCTACTAAACTGATTAATGCGGATTTCACCATCATTTACTGGATTCATTCCAGAAAGTTCTGTATACAGCATAATCAGCCCATAATGTTCCCACTGCTGGGAAACAGGCCTCCTCTCCGTGACAGGGAGTGGGCCGTAATCCACCATGCGGGCCCAGTGTGGGTTGGCAATTGTCACATGTGTTCGAATTTTTGGTTCTAGGACATGCTGGTATCCTCATGATATATTTCTTCACCAGTTTGAGAGCAGTGGTGATGAAATAATTTACACAAAGTAAAGCGCCTTACTGGGTTCCAACCTACAACTCGTAAGTTGCAGCCATTTCCACTGGGCCACCAATGCTCTCATATGCAGTAACAGATTCAACATATTATAATACCTTCTTCTGTCGATCCTGCTTGCTCTGACAGCTGGAATGTGGCAGCAGATAGAATGGAAGCTTGTTTAGCTTAGGAGCCGCCATCTCTATGGCAACGTCAACTACCCAGGATGGCACTGTCTCTACAAGGAGGTTGCCTTCTGTTTCACCGCCGGCGTCGCCAACCTGGAAATGGGGAATTCAATATTATAATAGCACTTTGAGTAGGTACTTATAAAGATAAAAACTGAGGCATAGAAAACGTCGGTGGAGATCTGCCCAGCTTGGGCAGAGCACCGTCGTGTCCTCACGGCGGCGATCGGCGGCGGCGATCTCTCGCGTCCGGCCCTAGTCCGGGCCATGGTACGGAGCGAGAGTGCATGGGAGGCTGTCGCCTCCTTCTGCGAAGCAGTGATGCTCGCAAAGGAGGAGGCGGAGCGCGTGAGGGAGAGGCAATCCTTGCGCCCTCACGCCCCCAGCCGCCGCAGGAGACGCCCCGGGCGTCGGGAATCAATAGCCGATTCCCGGCCACCGTAGGCGCGGGCTTGCGAGCGGCGAGCAATGGGCAGCTCGCCGTCCGGTAAGGACCAGGCCCGGGTCGACGGCGCGTTGTGTTCCAGGAAATTGCTACCCAAAGTGCAAACTCGACGGCCCGCCGCTGCGCTGCAGTCTACACGCGACACTGGCAGAACAGTCGACATCGGCTCAATTGCCAAAAAAAACATAACTACTGGAACCTGGGCGAACTATAGGCACACCTCAGCCCAACTGTTTGGGGATTATAGGAGTGGTGTTACGTTATGTAATTGGGTAGTTTAGTAAACCACTTGATAACACAATCAAATGCATTTATGAATGTGTTGCTATTTTCTCATCGATCACAGTCATAATGTAATACTATGTTGCGTGGATGTGACGCATGTTTTCCCCTAACTTTTTTTTTTTGTGTTTGTGTTCTTTTTATGTGTCATGTTTACAGGAAATAAACGTACTTCTTTGCTATAATAATGAAGCTTCACTAACCTGCAGTCTATAAAGTGTCCTCCCACCAACTTCGCTAAAAATAAGAGGTGTATGTTGTGGTACATTAAAGTAATTATTTCCAATCACCCTCTGTCCCGCTTCATTCACTCTATTTGGATGGTTCCAATGATCCAACAGAGCTTGTAACAGTAACGCACCGAAGTTCACCTTCTGATCATTCTCTGTAGTCAAACCAGCTTCTTTCGCACTAACCCATGCACTCAAACAGTCTGTTTCATCCTGCCCCAAATGTATTGTCAACATCCCAGTCTTCAAATCTACGTTAAACCAATTTGGTACGTAAACCATCTTAAATCTTTTTTTCACTTCTTCCTCATAGTCTACTTCTCCTAAATCTTCTAGTTTGCAAGCTTTTAACACATCATATAGGGCTACATTGTTTGCAGTATCTTTTGTAACTACATGTCTTTTATCATTTAATACTGTGTAATGCTTGATTGCGGGTCCGCCAGGAATGTGATGCATAGGCTGTGTTTGGTAAACATTATTTGTATTATAATTGTTTTGGTTATACGTGTCTAAAGAATTTAAAGGCGGCAGTTTCCAGCAGCGGACATCTGATTCGGAAGTTGACACCCAAATTCCAGTGTTGTCTGCCGTAAAGCACAGTTTAAGTATAGGGGCAGTTTCTTCACATACTATCATAAAGTTATCAGGGTTTCGTAGTTCTGTTATAATGACTAGTCTATCTCTTCCACCCGAAATGATGTGCGTAAAGGTTTCTGTAGCTAATAATGCCCATACCGCTTCTGAATGTACTCTTATAGTAGAAACACACCGCTGCTGTGATAAAGACCACAATTTAATTGTGCCGTCTGAGCTGCCTGATACACACTGCGTTCCATCTCTGCTTATAACTAAGGCTTTAACATTATCCGCATGTCCTTTTAACTTCATAAGTCTTGAACAGTTTCTTGGATCCCATACACGGAGAACTTTTTCTGTAGAACCACTTACTAGGATAGTTCCAGGAGGATTCATAGCCAGACTGTATATAGACTCCTTGTTGCCAACGAGACTAGATGTGGTCACAGTATTGTTACTGGCAGTCAAAGCAGTCAATGTGTTAACATCCCAAAGAAAGATTGCTCTATCAAGGCCCGCGCTGGCGACCTGTTCCTTGTCTTTAGCGTACGCTAAAGTACGTACATAGTCCTTATGAGTCCGTAACGTAGACATACAGAATCCCTTTGGAGCATTCCATACCTTTACCGTCGTATCTGACGAAGCGCTTATTAAGTTTTTACCGCCGCAACATAACACGATATCGTTCACCCAATCAGTGTGGTGCTCCATACTCTGTACGTACCGGTCTTGGACACCAGTTGCAGTACTCCATACACGAATAATTCCATCCCGACCGGCCGAATACAATCGGCCCTGTATTGGATCGAGTTGCAATGAACTAACACCATTTTTATGCCGCCGTTCCTCCTCATCTCTTATCACGAACGACACTTGAGTTTTCTTACGCATCGTGCCCATTTTCCGACATTTTAAAACGGAATTTGACTAATATTTCTTACACTTTTGTTACAAAAATCGCCAAATTCTTGAGATTTGTTTCAGAATTGTTTGACATTTGTGTTTGACAGGTGCAGGAAAATGGCTGGTCAGATGTGATTGGTTGACGTCTACTTACGTAAACATAGACCAATCAGATTGCTAGTAGAAAACTGCGTTCGAGAGAAATATAATTACTTTTTGGTTTAGGATACGTTCATTTTCATTGTAATGTAAATGTTTTTTAGGATTTAAATTATCCGACCCGGAGTTCAATTTCAGTTCAAGATTGTCATTATCTAATAATATTATCACAACAACTCACTGTTTGGTTATAATCTAAACAAATATTTTGTAAGTAGACGAAATAAACACTGATAAATAACTGCGACACTGGGTTATTTCAGATAACAAGAACGATAGTGATATTGCGTAAATAAATGCACTGTAAATTGCACAAAACAGCTTGTAGGTATTCCGTGATCCGTCATCAGTCAATTGGTTCGTTCAACATCAAATCTATGTATGTGGTCGGTTTCTTAATCCTGGCCGTCTGGATTATTAATCTCAACGTGCAATTGGGCCACTTATTGATAAATTTCGATAGTGTATGTGAGTCCAGCACTTCTTTCACTTTCCAATACAATATAGACGTAATTACAATTCAGCCCTCCAGCTAGTATAGTCACAGTCCCTCGTTTCTCTGGATCAAGGTCAATAATTGCAATTCCTCTGATCAACGTTCCTAAAGGATATTCAAGATCCACTGTTTCTTTTCGCTTGAAAAACAGCAGGCCATGCTTTTTCACTTGCCTATAAGTCATGCGTGCAACAAAGTGGTCTCCTTCATACAAATCGTAGCACGAAATTACGAAAAATAAAGAGATAATAAAAAATGCACAGCAGCAAAGTAATCTCATGATTCCGTTAAAATACAGTAAACACGTTTAATTGTGTCAATGTCGTTGATAAAACTGTTTGTTGAGATGTAAAAGTGCGCGCATTATTCATTGTGATGGTTTAATTGGTCAATCATTATTAAGGGTAAGCTGTATTTGAAATGGAATCATTTTATTAATAGTATTTTAGTTGCAAACCTACCCCTAACTTTAGTGCGGGAAATAAAGTGATAGTGCTATAAATGCGATTGTGTCCAACCAGTTGATGCAAAGAGTATAATAATAATACGGGAGAGTTGATGTCCAAAAAGGCTCGAATGGCTGCTCACAATGGCCTACGCTTATCTATGGAAGTGAATATTGGGTGTGGCACAAGGAGCATGAAATACATGCTGCGGAAATACGTTACCTTGCGAAGTATGTGTAGTGTGACTATGAACAATAGGGTGAGGAATGGTGCGGTTTCAAAAAAGACGTAGTGACAGAAATTAAAAAGAGTAGGTGTGCTTATATGATTTGGTGATGTTGAGAGGATGAATGAAGGGCGAATAACAAAAGTTATTTACAAGGCAGATGTGAGTGGAAACGCCGCCAGGGGACGCCCTAAGAAGACATAATTATAGTTACCTTATTGGTGACGTTCTTCAGAAAGGTCAGGTGCGTAGTACTTGCAACCGGCGTACGTGTATGGCCATGTATTAACGTAAACGAGGCAAAAGGAATAAGTAAGGATCGTAGCAGAGTTATCCTAACGCCCTACCCTATCATACAAACCATCAATCAATCAACTCAGCCTATCGCAGTCCACTGCTGGACATAGGCGTCTCCCAGACTGCGCCACAGCACCCTTCTCCGCCTTCCGCATCCAGTCTACCCCAGCCACCTTCTTTAAGTCGTCCGTCCATCTAGCTCGGGGGCGTCCCACACTACGCTTGCCGAAACGCGGTCTCCACTCCAGGACCCGTCTGCTATGTACCGGCCATCGGTCCTTCGACAGACATGGCCAGCCCACTGCCACTTCAGTTTGCTTACTCTGCAAGCTATGTCGGTAACTCCGGTTCTTTTCCGGATAATTTCATTCCTGATTTTATCCTTCAAAGATACTCCGAGCATAGCTCGCTCCATAGCACGCTGAGCGACCTTGAATTTGTGGACCAGCCCGACCCGACCGTGTCCACGTTTCAGCACCGTATGTCATGACGGGCAGGACGCAGTGGTTGAAGACCTTAGTGTTCAAACACTTCGGGATAGGCGACCAAACCATACCAAACTTGATTGTTACGTTGGTTTTACGTGAGGGAAGTCTGGTACCAGGAGACCTACAGGAACAAACGGAATTTGGGTAGAGGGCTTGTGTACGTCGTGCAATGTACAGACGCCAGCACATCAAGTTACTACAATCTGTCAGATTTCTTTAATAGATTTTCGAATTTATTGCTAAAGCATAAGGTTCAAGGTTGATTGGGAAAATCTGCCAGTTTCGGGTAGGTTGACCTGCTGGCGTCTGTACACAGGAAATGGTTTTCTCACTGCCGATCCCACAGACTCATAGGACCGATGAAGGCTAAAGGTGTCTTGGCCACAGTGAGAGGAGTTACCCGACTCCGACGAAACAAAAAGGAGGGTCACTTATAATATCATCGCCTTTTATACTTACCATAAACTTTAATTTAAAAAAAAACGTCCAGTGCGACATCACACAGCATTGTTTTTAAAATATGTTGTAAGTATAGGTACCTACTTAGATGTTGTCTATCCCTTAAACAATAGATAAACCGAATAAATCATAATAATATGCCGTTCAAATCAAAACAATAGATACGAAATAGCTACCACAAATATAATGACGTCACTTTATTATTCCACACCAAAAATCTGCATTGGAAAAACAATAATCGGCTGAACAAATAATCGAATAAAATCCAGCTCCAACTCGAAATAATTGCTCAATCGATTAAAACTCGACTGCTGACTTTAATCGAGAAAGGATTGGCAACAAATCATGAAGATAAACAGTTACTGTAGCCGGAACGGCTTAATAAATTGTGTTGAACTTTTGTATTGATGAGAATGAAGTTAAAAGTGAAATTTGTTGAATCAGAGTCCAATTGGATTCTGTCTTTTGTTTTGTTCGATAAGCAATAAAATACTCCTTATACTTTGGTGTAAACACGAGTGTTTACATCAAAGTATTAACATGTCTTTTATGTACAATTTATGTCTACTTTCTACTATTCCGCGGGGTAACTGCGTAACACACTATAGGTCTACCAGAATCTCATGGCATAAAAATTAAACCGCCGAAAAAACTGCAACTTGCTCATCGCCTTTTACAAAATACCTATTGCCTTTCCCAATGCAGGGACGTTAATTGTTGAGGAGTTCTCTTGGTATTCTACCATCAGCTCCATTTCACCATTCGCATTTGTGACGAGCATAAATTGCTTAGTGCTTAGCAACCATATTAAAGTAATCGAATCGCAACCCGTGAAATATTTATCATTGATTAGTTCCGATGGCCATCTGTGGTCTTCATCATCAGCTCCACTTTACCAAATGATGATTTCCAAGAGCAAATGTTCAAGTTGCTTTAAAAATACCCAAATCGCTATAGGTTTGCCTATAAATTTTGAGGGTTTCCCTCGATGTCCATGGGATCCTCTCATCAGATTGCAACTTGATGACAATGGGACCACCTCGAGGGTATACCCTTTCAAAAAGAAAAAAAAATTTGTTATTTTTATTTGTTTCACGAACTGTGCCCAAATAAAGTTCGTCTCTTTCTTTCTTTCTTTGTCCAACCGAAATAACAACAGCTTTTCGAAATTGCTTGGCGTTTATAGTAAAAAGCCTTCTCAAATATAAAGGGATAATCATTCTTTCAGATAACAGAGTTGAAAACTACTTAAATGCAAATAAATGAAATATTAACATCTATAAACAAAAATCCAGTTACACAAATACATTAAACTATTCCCTAGACAGACATCGATTCACCATTCAAATCCTCACGTAGAAAAAGAAAAGAAAACTGTCTTTTTTCCGCCTGAACAAATCTTAAGGGTGTACTGAATTTTCGGAACATTGCTATTCCTTAAGAGGCATGCAAGGATAGCCCGTGATATTCAAACTTTCTTACGGTTTTTTTGCAATTTGCAGGGGGCCTAAAATGGCCTTTTTATTTTAGCACAAACAAAAAAAAATTACTGAAAAATCCTTCACCAATGGGATTTGATACGATGAACTTAACATTCAACAACTGTCCATTATGATTCATCATTCATCATCATCATCTGCCTAGCCTTTTCCCAACTATGTTGGGGTCGTCTTCCAGTCTAACTGGATGCAGCTGAATACCAGTATTTTACATGGAGCGACTGCCTATCTGACCGCCACAACCCAGTTACTGGGTAATACGATACCCCTTGGTAAGACTGGTTGTCAGACTTTCGGGCTTCTGACTACCCGATTATGATTCATCATTATGAATCTTTTTATGACTATATCTTAAGATATCCTTTTATGATTCTGCCAAAGTGGGCTTTTGAGCCCCCAGGTCAGTGTAAAGTTCATATATAATCCTATGGATTGATATTTTATAAAAAATAGTCATTCAATAGGATGCGATAGAGGGGCTTGTGGCTAAGTAATAAGTCAGGTTAAGCTACGCTTGGTCTTGGTCCGTGAAAGGGTGACCATTTTTAAATTTTAATATAAGACCCCTCCGTGCCTCGGAAAGCATGTTGGTCTCGGCTATCATTCGTAGATCTTTGACAGTCGTTACGGGTCGTCAGAAGCCCGAAAATCTGATAACCAGTCTTACCAAAGGGTATCGTATTACCCTGTAACTGGGTTGTGGAGGTCAGATAGGCAGTCGCTCCATGTAAAATACTGGTATTCAGCTGCATCTGGTTAGACTGGAAGCCGACCCCAACATGGTTGGGAAAATGATGAGTAATTCAATAGGATATATGAACATAGAGGGTTGTATTGATGATAATAATTTGTATAATTTTGTAAATACATACTTGTTACGGTCGCGAATCATATTTTGTGAACATACAACCTGACACTGACCTGCAAATTGCAAAAAAGTAAGAACATTTTATTTTCGCGGGCTACCTACCTTGACGCTTACCCCTTAATAAGGTGAAACAACTTCTTCCCTTATATCAACCGTTATCTTGCTGGATAAAGGTAATACGAATTGCTTAAGGCTATCCTGGAAGACTCTTGGCTCACGTGAAATTTATGTGTTTTTTACCTGACTGCGCCCGAAGGAGGGTTATGTTTTTTGCGTACCTAGTTAACTGCTAGTTCGGTTGTGTACCTGAAGCACTGACCTCTATTAAACAAGTATGTTTAATGGCTGGACTAAATATACTACCTATACGAAATGACAGTTGTTTTTTGTGCCGATTCAAAACGCCGCGCTCGAGGTTCTCAGGAACTAAAATTCAAATAAATAAAGTTATGAATATTCCATGTCGATAATGTGTCGATAATTTTCTTCAGACTTATTCTTTCGTAAACGTCTTTCAAATAGAAAATTAATGTCGCCAGAAATTACTGCAACTCTATTAGCTTAAAGAAATTAGCAGATCGCTTCCGATGTATTAGTTTGTATCGCTTATCCAACTCTGACTCTGCTCGCGGCCCATACCGGCCTTATATAGTTCCCCGACTGACCAGACGTCGATAGTTCTAGACAGTTCTGGCATCAAAATGTCTAGAAGGATCTTGACTCTACTAGTTCTGCTACTCGATACTAGATGGTGCTAGTGGTAACTAATGTCACCATGTATGTACAGGCATTAATTGTGGCGCGTAACAATACGATAGAAAAAAATCATGAAGATACCTCTAACAACTTTCGTTTCACAATAAAAACCATAAATATAATATACCTACCTACACAATAATTCAGATTTTTTGTCAGATTATTCTACAAGCAACCTACTAAAGCACTAGTGTTTTATTTTTTTAGTCCAAGCAATAGATTTTGTGTAAATATATTTTGCAATAAATTACCAGCGTTGTGTCATCGCGCTTCTCTTTCTTTTCTACGCAGTCCGGCAGTGACCGCGCTTTAGTCCCCGTAATGTCCAAACACATTTTTTGACACAGATTGATGACCGACAGATTTTCATGACGTCCGTTATAAATATGACGGAATCGCTCTACTAGGAAACCCTAGCATTATTGTGTGACTGTTGTCCGCTTTCGAAGGAAACCAAAGTATGTTGTTTACCTATCTAAGAATTGGCAATGTCTTGATGAATCAAGGTTCATAAAAGACTAATCAATAAGTCTTGTGGTTTGATTAGTTGCAATTTTTTCAGCGTGGCTATTACACAGGAGTCTGTATGGTAGAGCAGTGGTGGCCCAGTGATAACAATCGGGACTTACGAGTCACGGTCGTGAGTTCAAATTCAAACCCACGCAGGCACTTTACTTTGTGTAAATTATTTCATCACCATTCTCAAAACGGTGAAGGAAAACATCGTGAGGAAACCGGCATGTCTTAGAACCAAAAAATTCGATGATATGTGACATCCACCAACCCGTGCTGGGCCAGGGTGGTGGATTACGGCCCACTCCCTCTCACAGAATAGGAGGCTTGTGTCTATAATAACGCCACTGCTGGGGCAGTGGGAACATTAGTGGGCGTTTGCTGATTATGCTAAGTATGCAATGCTGTCTCGATGTATGTTAATTACTTTATTTGAATCCATAATTATAGTTATCACAGCCATTACTAAACCACAGAGCGTGTAACACTTCATGTTTGTTTCTTTGTGTGGTCACGTGGTGGTCACTTCGTAGTGTAATGTTGGTTATCCAGAGATTCTGCGTGTATTTCTGAATGTTGCTTATAGAAGGTTACAAATTCCATACAAAAATAATTTGTTCGGAGTTTCACAGGACTGTACTAAAATAGCGACTTTTTGAAGAGAAAACATCTTTATGCGCACTTTGCGCTCTATCTGAACAGTGAACGACTGAGCTGTCAGTGCTGAATGGTATACTCGGCTCCAGTCGGTCAGTGTCGCTGAATCGCGGGTACTCGACTCCAGTCGTAAGTTTTCATTTCTAACTTGTGGTCGTAAGCGCACACCGACTTTGTTATTGCACGCCATAACTTTATTTGGAATCAATTATGTTCATTCTGGGTGACTTCTTCCAAAGCGATGCTATCTCTTTCCCACAACAGAAATATCCCGTCCTGACCGAGAGACCACAAATGTCATTCACTCTTCCCAAAATATGCACTATCATCATTGAAACCATTCACACATCGGTTCACTAATTGAATGAAGTCCACCATGAGAGTTTATGATCTGAAATAATTTACGGCTACCACGATCAACAGTTCCATGACATAATTACTGTTAAAACAAGCCATTCGAGAATAGTGATGGGAAAATCGACTAATGCGAGTTAATCGACTAAGTTAAGTTATCGATTAATCAAACACGTAGTAGGTTGAAAGAGTGGATAGAAAGTAATTCTTAACAACATAAATCAACTGTTTCAACAGAAAATAAACATTTATCTAACGTTATGCTATGTTCACATGCACGCCGTGCAGCCCGGCGGGCTGCCTGGCGGGCTGCGCGGCATGCAGCCCGCCCCAGGTCGGCGAAAATTCAAGCTGTTCACACGCACGCCGTCGTGTCAGTCAGCACGCCCGGTTCGCGACATTCACGTTCACAGGCGCGTTTACGGGCTCGGGCGTACCGTTTACACGCTCGTGAATGTGAATGTGCACGTTGAATGTCGAGTTGAACGCGCGCGTGTGAACATAGCATTAAACTTTGAATAAGTTATTATGGAGGCTTGTAATTGACAATCTAGTTGTGTATTATTGTTACTAGTATAATGTTATTAAGTAAT
Source organism: Oligia latruncula (assembly GCA_948474745.1). NCBI lineage: Eukaryota > Metazoa > Arthropoda > Insecta > Lepidoptera > Noctuidae > Oligia > Oligia latruncula. Next base: position 10,671,866 of record OX419707.1, on the reverse strand, counting down.
TAAGCTTTCTTTAAATGTAAAAAAATAATAGCAATCAATGTACAGACGCCAGCACATCAACATCAAGCTACCCGAAACTGTCAAATTTTCCAAATTAACTTTGAACCTTATGCTTTAGCGATAAAGTTGAAAATTTATTAAAGAAATTTGACAAATTGTAGTAGCTTGATATGCTGGAGTCTGGACAGTCAGCAACGAAAGTCGATTAACACTTTTTTTCAATCTCAGTTATTGAGCAATATATTTGTTAAAAATAGCATTGTACTTCTGCAAAAATATACGTACCTACACGAAAAAGATCGAATGGTTTTTTTTTTATTGTTTATTAATCAAAAAAAGTTACAAAATTAACAGCGGTATGGCCAGACACGGCAACTCGGTGCAATTAGGTATAGGTACATAGATATTTTCTTATTTTATATTTAGGTATATATTTTTTCGACAAAACTCCGTGGTAAATCTATGCCAGTTCTACTTCAGATCGCATGCAGAAGTCTTGTCATGGAGTTACAATTTGAACGGCTTTCTGAATAACCTGGCTATTGCCGGCTTCAGCAGTCAGCCCAGCAACTAACTATCTTGCCAACTGGTTGATATTTTCATCAGTAGATAAGTAGGTAGTGATACCTGCATGAACTATTTTCAAATAATTTGTGCTGCTATTAGAAGAACGCATGTTATTTATAGAGTGATAAATGTAAATGCTGATGGATAGAGAAGGAGAGGGAGAGGAAGACCAAAGAAAAGGATGGATTGTGTAAGAAATGATATGATAGAAAAAAGTGTAAATGACTGACGGCTGACAGGAGACAATGGTAGAAAAAGAGAGTTACGTCTACCCCAAGTACCATAGACAGGCGCAGAAAGATGAACAGAGAAGGCGGTATTATGTCTCAAAAGATCTACAGTTTATTACAGTTGCTGCTATTTGTCGCTCGCACTTGTCAAGTATCGAATAAAGCATTTAGTCGAGTCCTTACATAATCGGTTAGTCGAATTATCAATCGGTTTGATAGTTTGTAGTAGACTAGTAGTACGAGTAGCTCACAATAGAGAATTAGTGCAGACCAATGTCAATTGCATTTGGCGGCGTTATTCAGTATTATCCGATCCACAGGCTACATAGAGATACCCTCCGATCCGAACACACAGTATCAAATTGTTTAGTTACGGTTATTGTGTAGTGATATACTAAGCTTAGGGGAGATTATAAAGATTTTTAGATAATAAAGATTTAGATAATAAAGATTTTTTTTTTGTTTGAAATGCAAGCAAAAGCAAGGATTTATTTAATCATTAGAGCTTTGATTTTCATGCAGAGGAGTTAGCACTGTTTAACAGCAGTTTGGTTTAAAGATTAAGAAAGTCATGGATTGGAGTCTACATTAATAACTAGGTTTACGTAAAAAAAAAACGAGCATTTTGCTTATGAACTCCACACTAGTTCGAGCCTGTCTCGAGTCCATGGGTGGTATAATATTATCATATAGTGAAAATGCGCTTTACATTAATACTGATCGCTCACAATGGGTCTTTTATGAAGGCTAAAAGTCACCCAAAGGGCAATGGAGAGTGCTATGCTTGGAGTTTCCCTGCGTGATCGAATCAGGAATGAGGAGATCCGCAGGAGAACCAAGGTAACCGACATAGCCCGAAGAATTGCCAAACTTAAGTGGCTGTGGGCAGGGCACATTGCTCGCAGAAAAGATGGCCGATGGGGCCGAAAGGTTCTGGAGTGGCGACCGCGTACCGGAAGACGTAGCGTTGGAAGGCCTCCCACAAGGTGAACCACGGATATCGATATGAGTAAAGTCTTCAAACTAACTAGTATGTATTATGTACGAAACGAGTATTTTCAATTTTAAAATCATTTGAATTTACGTTAGTGTGCACTGTGTGCATACACACGAGCGGCACGCGTCAACGGCTCAGGCAACTGCAGTCGTTGACACGCGTCGACGGCGGTCGTCGACGGGTGACGACGGCTGCCGCACTTGTGTGTATGAGCACTTACTCCGCGCATTTGTGCAAGACCCACTAAGTAGTTTGGTGCAAATTACTGCTGATCAACAGTGCTTGGGTAAATTGGAGTATTTGACACGAGTTGATTTGAATTTCAATCTGTAGGATAGAAGATTTAGTTTTAGCTAAAGTTTAATATGATCGCGTTTATTTTAAAACAATCTAAAAAAAACTTTTTGGTTAAATCGTGACACAAACGTAGATATGATTAAGACGTTCACCATTTTAATTTCTAATTTTATTTACCTCATGTTAGCAAATGAAAAGCCGACCTATTTCTTCTTGTGTAGATTCTGGTGGTCGCGTCGTTCACCTGCCGAAGAACGGAACGTATTCAATTAATTCGTTCTTTTGTTCACTAGGTCGGTTTGATACTTAAGATCAACAGGTGTCATTATTATTGGTATTCATGCAGATCGTTCTCTCGTAGTATTTCGTTAGAATAGATTTACTAGAGATCTTGTATTTCTATTGCCGCTATAAGGCCGCTTTCACATTAGAACGTTAGCAGCGCGATAGTAGCGCGGCAGAAGCAGAAACCTTCACGCACGCTTCTGTTTATAATATGAAATTCTGACTGGGCGACGGTCGCGCGTCAGTCGCGCTGCTAAAGTCGCCTAAATGTGAAAGCGGTCTAAGAACAAATACTACTACTGTTCCTGTTAGCTTGCATCATCCCAGAGCTGGGCAAAGGCCTCTCCCCATGACTCCCAACTCTTTTGATCTAGGGCTAAAGTGGACCACTGGTTGTTTGTTTTCTCCAGCTCGTCCCGCCACCTTCTACGCCGTATTCTGGGTCTGCCGCGTTATTTTGGCCCATAGCTCACTGGGCATACCTACGGCAGACGTGGCCTGCCCAGCAGTCCTACTTCAGCTTAGCGGCTTTTTGAGTAACGTCAGTAATCTGTGTGTTGGAGCGCAGTGTGGTGTTACGAAATAATAAAAATAAAATAAAGTTAATAAAAATTAATGGGGTTTCCATACAAGAAACGTGTTTTTTCGGCGTTTTTTTCAGGGGGCTGTATCTCCTGAACCGTAATAGGTAGACAGTTGAAATTTTCACAGAGTATGCTTTTCTATTGCCGCTATAACAACAAATAATAAAAATAAAATAAACTTAATAAAAATTAAAGGGGTTTCCATACAAGAAACGTGCTGTTGTGGTATGGAACCTTTCGTGTGCGAGTCCGACTCGCTCTTGGCCGGTTTTTCGTGCAGCTTTGATAACAGCTGCTGAAGAACGGAGAATATTAAATGAATTCGCTCTTTTGTTCACTAGGTTGTCGTTCATTGTTATAGGTAATTCACTATTTACCATACAAATCGCTCTCTCGCAATACCCCGTTAGAATAGATTTACTAGGAATAGGTTTATCATTTAAACCAATCTGCATGTGAAAGCCAACTGCTTAATATGAGCTCCATAAATTGCAGAGGCGTCTCTAGCCCATGTAGCGCCCGTGTGCAAACATTACCCAAGCGCCCCTAGTAAAAAAAAAAGCGTCCCCTAGTAAGCGCGCGGTCAAAATGGAATGGGTACAAAGTTCAGGTAACAGCACATCAAGTTACCACAAATTGTCAAATTTCCCCAATGGATAATAAACTTGTTTGGAGATGAAGAAGAAATTCGTCGGTTTTGGATACCATGGTGATGGTGTGCTGTTGACTGTATATTTAGAATTATACAGGGTGTTCTGGTGTTTACCCTAACAAGCCAAAACGTACCCATGTTAACATGTCTATATAGATGTTATGGGAAAGCGGAGCTCTTTTTACGTTTGTCATTGAAAGTGCCGCGGCCGGCCATCGCGCGCGCCGAGTGGGGCTTCAAAGCGAGCGGCGCTCGGCGCCCCCTAGGACCGCTGCGCCCGTGTGCAACGCACACCCTGCACAATAGGTAAAGACGGCCCTGATAAATTGCTTACTAGCTTTAGTCCGCAGCTTTTCCCGCGTGGAGGGCGGAAATTATCTTAATTAACGTACACGCCACGACATACCAAACTATAAATTTCAGTTTTATTTAGCTGATCTCGCATTGAAAAAAAGTACGAAAAGATTTTTTTTAATTTAGGATACACACAAGGAATACAAATACTGACCCCCTTACTAATAAACGTGCAACATTTCAGACACCAATCTACATGGTCTTCACACGATCTGACCAAGATTTTGTCTGGACTGTAAAACATACTGTGACCTTTGAGTTTGTTTCGGCCTTTCTTCTCAGAGTAGTCAGATAGGAAACGCCGACATCATCTAGTTTAAAAAATATAATTGACGTGTAAAAGTGTTTGTACAATTTATCATTTATCGTATCAAATCCCATTAGTGAAATATTTTTCAGTTATTTTTTTTGTCTGTGCTAAAATACCAATCAATCTGATCCAAATCCAATCCCAATTTCTTTGGTTATACCTAAGTAGTGCAGCGAAAAAAAGAAAAACACGGATTGTCTTCGCCATATTATGATTCATAATGTTAGCCTTTTATGATTCTGCCAAAGTGGCTTTTTTAGGCCCACTTTTTTTTTTTTTTTTAATGGTTTTGCTCTTGACTCTAGTCTAGGTCAGAGTTGACAGAGACAAAGTCGACGATGGAGTGAGCTTAACCAGAAGAAGCCTGTTCACTCTTACTTTGAAGAGATTCGGGTTGTATGAGCTCGGAAACACAGACGCAGGTAAAGAGTTCCCATCCTTTTGCTGTGCGCAAATGATCGGGCGAAGTGTTATTGGGGTTTTCTGATAGGAAATAGTGCCCGTTTGAGGACAATGAGCTGGCCCCCTTTTACATGGGAGATAACCATTATATACAACGACGATAATATTCTCTTTGATAATATATGAAACGTGGGAGACTATAGTCGGACTTTTAATTAGCTGCAGTAAAATTACAGCTTTTAGGTTACTTAAATGACTGAAATTGGCGTCTTTTTGTTTTTTCGCGGCCATCACCCAAATCTTGTTTTTATAGTACAGAATAGTGTAACAAACGAAACTTATTTGACATGCATATCTCTAAAGTCTGACAACCAGTTTTACCAGTTACTGGGTTGTGAAGGTCAGACAGGCAGTCGCTCCATGTAAAATACTGGTACTCAGCTGTATCCGGTTAGACTGGTAGCCGACCCCAGCATAGTTGGGAAAAGGCTAGGTAGATGATGATGGCAAGGAATTATATAATCCTGCTGTTAAATACTTCTTTCAAAAATCACTTCACATTGACTATAACCACAGCCTTTAACCAAAGAATCGTTGCATAAAAACGAGACAATTCAAAAATCGAAACCGATACGGATATCCGTACACAAAAGATTTGGAACATTCTCCAGAGATTTTCTCTCGAATACAGCGAACGATTCCCGATTTAAAATCGAGAAAGCTCAATCATAATCATGCAGCGATGACGTGCAAGCAATCGTAAAATTGAAAAACCGATGTAGCGCTGTATGTTCTCAAATATGGAATACCTTTGAGTTTGACGTGATTTGTGAACAGTTTTTAAAATAACTTCGAACAGAGTCCGGAGTTGGAAATAATGATGTTGTAATATTTGATAGGTACTCGTATCTACATATTTATGTTTTAATTTTTTGATCAGTGTTTTTATGTACAGGTAACTTATTGATCGAAGCAGGTAACGGTCGAAAATAGACTGACAATTTTATTGGTTAACGTCTATATTATTGGCTAACGACAACTGCAAAACTAGGTCATCATCGGTTTTTGAAACTGCTGGTTATTTGTGTAACACACTATCAGTAGCAATGGATTTTATCTTTTTTTTTTTTTTGCGGATGGGAAATCATCAAATGACCCCTCCCGCTCTGGGTGGAGCGGAAGGGAGTGTCAGACTCTTACTGACTAAAACCCACCCGTGTTCCTTCCTTAGCCCTCTAAGTTCCGGGCCAGCGGTAACCCTTTCGGACAATCCCGCTGACCCGGCAGACTTCGGCCCTATGGGGCCCCTCCTCGATGCTGACATCTCTTTGAGGCGCGCGTGGAACACGTACGCGTATTTTATCTTGACAGTTCAACAACATGCATTGCGTTATTTACGTTGTTGGGCAGACACATTTTTCGAATATAATGGATCAATGGATTAGCAATATCCTTCAAAATTATTCAGATTGAGATAGATGGTGTGTTACGCAATTAGGGCGCTGTTTGATTTGTGATTGGCTGACCGTAAACCGATCGAAGTACTTGAAACTGAATAAATAGGGTTTCAGAATGTAGGGGTCAGGGCATAAGCGATGAGTTAAGGTGCGACTAGTCGATATTTTTTTCATACAAATTTCGGGAGAGTATTAGGTACTCCACTGTTTGAAATTGTGCGGCCAGAGTTAAACACTTTAGAGTAAGAAAGCTATAGAGCATCGGGTAGCGTGCTAACATGGGCTACTTATGTAGCTGCCTTGAAAAAACTGGCACGCACTGAGAGACGGAAATAGTATTATATAGAGACGGAAATAGTATTATATTAGAATAGCTTTAACACATTGAAGGACACTGACCGAGACACAATAGAAGTTTTATTGTTATTACGTCGAGAGGCGTTAAGTGTCCCGCAAAGTGTTAACTTATAATAACTCAATACTTTATCCTTTTCTTGTGGAAATGAAATGGAGCTACCCGCCGTCTATACTTTTCTTTGTCTAAGGTTTAACATGATATCGTTTTGACTTACTATTAATTTTGTCTGTACGGAAACAGAATAGTAAAATAAAAAGCCATTAAAAAGTTATGAGCCAACAAAGATTCGTTTTTCTTGCTATTTTTATCGTAACTTTGGGTGTAAATAAGTAATAAAAAAACTGTAAAATCTTCAAAACCAAGTCCGTACCGACAAAGCTCAGTTATCGAAGAGTTCAGAAAATTTTATTTGTAGTTGATTTATGCAGTGGTTTTTTCATAAAACTTGATTTTCCGAAGCACTTTTCGAATTTTTTTACGCACCTATCAGTTCGGATCGGTGTTTCTTTGCGTGAGAACTAGACGTTGTTCGTGTAGACTAGCGTCTAACTGCTTATCACTGATACTAGCTCTGTTGGACACGAAGCCAGGTGCTTTTTGGCCATGACCACCAGTGAGTTCGAGCTCGCGATTACTTTACTCTCAAACCAACAGTTGACAGGCAACAAGCAACAATCCAACACTTTCACAAGTATTTTTAAGTAGTTTTATAGTGTTTTATTAAACAGGAACCTTTCGTGAAAATGTGTAATTTTGAATTTTTTTGACAAATATCAATGTCGCATTGCCAGTTTATACCAAACTAGTTTCTGCCCGCAACTTCGTCTGCGTAAATGTCTTGTTTTAACATAAAATTATATCCCATGACACTTGGCAATACTGTAGCTTCCCACTAGTGCAAGAATTTTCAGAATAGGATTAGAAGATCTGAAGACTACCCCCTAAAAACAAACTCTCAAATTTTGCCTCTATATAATATTAGTACAGGGGGCCTAAATAGGCCACTTTGGCAGAATCTTAAAAGGATAACATTATGAATCATAGCTTAGACAGTCCGTGTTTTTCTTTTTTTTGCTGCACTACGTAGGTATAATCAAAGGGATTGGGATTGGATTGATTGGTATTTTAGCACAGACAAAAAAATTACTGAAAAATCCTTCACCAATTGGATTAACTTAACAGTTAACTGACCATTATGATTCATAAAGTTATCCTTTTATGATTCTGCCAAAGTGGCCTTTTTAGGCCCCCAGAAGTATAGATACGCTCCTCAAGTCAGCAATACTACTAGGTAGGCCTCAGACATCGATACTACGTTTACTCAAACGTGTTTGACAGATGTTACCATAAAGGCTCGATTCCACCAGTGTGCGGCACTGTGCGGCACAGTGTACGACACAAATGTTTATTCTGGTCGACTCACTCAAGCAAACATTAACAAATTCTGCGCGAACATTAGAAATGTTCGCGCACATCTGCATACTTTTGTGCGCGCACAATGCAAGCAGTGGACTCGCGTCGACGCTTCCGCTACCGGAGTGAAAAAAATTATTTGTCCTGTTTCATCATGTTCGCGCACAAGTGTGCTACACTCTTCGCTTACAAAAGTTACGCACAGCTTTGCCGGTGGAAACAGAGACTATCGGATCTGCAGCTCAGTACGTGCACTGTTGGAGTTCTGCACAAAATGTTTGTGAAAAAATGTGATGCACACTATTTTGGTGAAATCGTACCTTTATACTCACACACACATTGTCATACAAGCATATTATATTGTTTGTAAGTAGTAGTGCAAATGATTGCCAACAAACTCGGTACATATATTTTCAGCAAGGCTAGTTTGTCCCGTTTATTATTTGATAAGGAAACATCCAGCTTCCAGACATTTTGGCTGAAAAATGGTGTTTTAAAGAGTTTGCCAATTTGTCATTTTGTTCTTAAATGTTTTTTGGTATTATATCAAGTTAATTGTTATGTTATTATGCAACGGGTGTGCAATAACATCTTGCCCGGCCCGGGAATCGGACCCAGGACCTCATGTTCAGCAGAAGCGTTTGCGACCACTAGACCAAGGACCCGCAGGCTAAAGAAGATATAACAGCGGTCGGTGATATTCATTTTCTAACAGTTGGTGTTAAAATCAAAATGTTGAAGGTACCTATGTAATAGTGCCCAAAATACAGGCTGTACCTAGTTTGGGACCAACGATATATCCATTTTGTAATTTTGAATGATGAAATAAAAGATTTTTTTTACTTTCACTTTTGAAAGAGCTTTTTTGTTCGTGTAAAAAATAAGACCTAAATTGTTACCCCCTTAATAATAAACATTGTATAGCGTCTGTACAGTTACACAACCCTCGTCAGTAATTTGACTTTCGAAAGAAGAAGACAACTTCTTCTTTCGAAAGTCAAAAAAGTCTTTTTTATTTTAAGTCTGTTAGCTTCTATTATGTAAATATTAAATTATTATTACCCAGTGCGAATGCGGTGCCTCTAATCAGACCATGCTCCGCTTGCTGAAGTGCCCTTCGTGCCCGTTGACCTGCACCTTGGATGATAATGCCACTATGCCGCAATTAACGTGGCCACCTACTGGGCTCAAATAATGTAAAATATCGAAGAAGAGTAGGTGGTATCACCGACACGAAAAGAAGAAGAATTAGATTATTTGAAAATAGACAATGAGAAACATACAGAAAAACAGTGACTGAAGAGTGAATTTGGGATGCATGAAGAAGCCTCCTCGTGTAGCGCAGTTTGTTACGCCAGTTACTCAACTGAACCGAGCGCTCGGCGCATCCTGCAAAATCACATTCAACACCTTATTTGACTGGCCAATTCTTCCCTTGCAATGGTAGGGCTAGCGCCTGCCTGGTTTGGGACCACATTCCCATCGGAGTCCGGCGTCAAGCAGCCTGCTATGTTTCGTCCAGGGAGTTCCAGTGCCTTAGGCATCTTCTGGGCACGCTCGTTCCATCATAGACCTCATCCATCGCTTTCCGTCAGGCGTGATCCAGGTCAAGAGCAATAAAAATAATATATTCTCGTATCGCTAAGTTTATTCGGTAATTTAAAATGACCTAATTTTCTATTTAAATTGTAAATAAATGTAAACATTGAAGCCCCTAATTATGTGCATAATTAAATCCTTTGATGTTTAATATTATTTGAATAGCAAACTCAACAGAGTTTTATTTGTAAATAAATAAATAAGGGGTTTATAAATATTCATAGGTTTACGCGCGTTACGGTTGCGAGTCGTGGATGGCCTAGTGATGGCACGAGTAGCTAAATGAAAATACCCTGCAACAATTTAGCTTGTCGCAGTCCAGTGCTGGCCATAGGCGTCTCCCAGGCTGCGCCACAACTCCCTGTCCTCTGTCTTCATCATCCAGTCTATCCCAGCCACCTTCATCCAACCAACTCATTCAACGCAGTCCACTGGATACAGGATTCTTACAAGCAGCTACACCCGATCTCTTTACTCTTTTTTTGTGGATGGGAAATCATCAAATGACCCCTCCCGCTCTGGGTGGAGCGGAAGGGAGTGTCAGACTCTTACTGACTAAAACCCACCCGTGTTCCTTCCTTAGCCCTTTGCTTCGGGCCAGCGGTAACCCTTTCGGACAATCCCGCTGACTTCGGACAATCCCGTACTCTCCGGTGTGTGTTTTTCCGTTCAACTAACGCTACGTACGCACTGACACAAGGCTTGCTTAGCGCCTAGAGCCTAGCGCCACCTTGCGAGTAGCGAAGTGAAACTAATGTTCTAGAATTTTGGCAACCGGCCACACTACGCACTTGGCGCCTTCGCTGGTCGCCTAGCGTGTCGCGAACAGATTTTATAGTCACTAGGCTCTAGAAGCAAGCCACCTGCCAGTGCGTGCGTAGCTATACATAAATTGCGAACAAATAAAAGAGACCATCGGTAGCCCAGCTGTAGTATTTGATCACCACTATTCTCAAAACGGTGAAGGAAAACATCGTGAGAAAACCATTCGAAGACCTTTTTTTTTTCATGTTAACAAGCATCAAAAGGCACAAAAAAAAAGGCTTCAAAGGTCGGGGAGTGTGGGATTTTTACCTCAGTAAAACCACCTGGGTGGCTGATCAACACATAGGGGTATTCCCGGTTCCTACCATTCGAAGACCTATTGTGACATCCACCCAACCCGCACTGGGCCTGCGTGGTAGATTACGGCACACTTTCTCTCACAGTGAGGAGGCCTGTGCCTCTGCAGTGGGAACGCTATAGGCTGTGATTAGGCTTATTTTCACAAGTTTTGGTTATTGTGATTGTTCCTTAATGGTGATTCTTGGAGGAGGCTTATATATAGCAGTTCACGTGTTTTGGAAGAAAACATAAAAAAAGAGACCACTTTTTCACCCTGAAAACGATAGAACAGTGAAAACCCCATAATAATACGAATAAGAATATACGACACACTTTGGCATATTCTAACGCAACATACGACGACATCGAAGCTAATTGACCGCTACTACATTTCTCATAGTTATGGCTCACATTTGTCTTCAGCTACTGTTAAGGAAAACATAATAAGAGAACTTCTTGCGAGTTGTTCCAAATCTGTCCGTATGAGGTTTTCTATCGAATGTGTAATGATTGATACGATAATTTGGTCCTTAGTTACGAATCGGTCGTTTCGATTAGGAAGGGTTGTCTGAGGAGAATTAGAGTCAGGACCTTTATTCCACTAATTTACAAACGTTTCAGTGGTCCCTCGGTTACATGTTTTTGACACATTTTGTGTGACATCTGTCAAGAACACACCATAGAGAAACCACTTCAACGTTTGTAAATAAATGGAATCAGGGCTCAGATGAGCTGATTCCATTTCTTTAGGTACATAATTATATTATTTATTATAATTTTATTTGTTTTAGCATTTTGACTCATCTAAGAATACTGAATAATAATTATAAGGAGCGCTGAAAGGCCTGGTGAAGGCCATAGGAATACACTGAATGCGAGAAGCACAGAACCGGTCGAAGTGGCGGTGCTTGAGGGAGGCTTATGTCCAGCAGTGGACGTCTTACGGCTGAAATGATGATGATGATCATAAATTTTAGGTAAGAATTACTTAGAAGGCTGGAGTGAGTCCCAAAAAACCATTTCTAAGTTTTAGAAATTTAATAGTTCTTAGTTAACGCAAACTTATTTTACTTTTATCCAGTAAATAGATGACAGGAGCTTTCTCATTCCTGATTTATAAATATGTAATTTTCCCTAGTATCTACTCTCACTGACTCTCACAAACTGTGCTTAACATTATACCTCTATATAATTCTTCAGGGATAGATACATCTTGATACAATTCAATTACTTTCACAATAGCATTATAAGTGATGTTCTTTACCTTCTCCCCCTTTAAAAAGTATTGTGTTCCAAAGTACACAAGATTATTCGATTATGTCGTATCGAGAAAGGAATCGATTAAAATCTAATCGAATCGACGCTTGTGTTGTTTACTCGGTATAAGATGGGAAAGTAGGTGGCCGGGGCTTATCGATTGGTGTTGTGGTACTAAGCTGAACTCGAAGAAGTCCTAAGTTGAATTCTCAGGATTTGTAAGCAAAGGAAACCTGTTCAGTATTCATATGGTGTTTATAGGTACACCCTGTACCTATAAACACCATATGAATACTGAACAGGTTAGGTTAAACGAGGGACATCATTTATATATACTGGATATAATTAAGGGTATTTTAAATTATATTCTGTCGCTATAACGCTAAATAACGAATGGATGCTACTGAAAATTCAGTTCTTGTTATTCCAAGTCCTGAGCTAACACAATTTACATTGCCAGCCACACCACATACCTTGCTAGTTGGTTCATCGTTTTCCTACAAAACAAGGTCGTGCCGATAAGGGAAGAAAGATTTTTCTTTCATTAAAGTTTTGTGTTTCCTATAAATTGAGTGATATGTTACCTTCTTAGAAATAACACAAGCTGCTTTTCGTGTATCCCATAGTTTCTGGCTGAGTAGGAGTCTACCTATGACCTTTGACGCAGTGACCGCGCCAGTTGATTCAATTATTCTTATTTCAGACTTTATGTAGGTACAATTCACGTATCTACGATTTACAAGTGCTACGTCAAGTCCCTACAGCCAGGTTAAGGAAACTGTTTTACCGTTTGATTGTACTTAGTTACTCAGAAGTTATTACTGCATTCGGTTTACCGTAAGTAATTCGTCCAAAATCTTTTCTGTCCTGTGGAGTGTAAGACGTTGGGACCAAAGGGCGTAAGGGGTGTAACTTTAGGTAAGTTAGATTTGCTCCTTACATTGATGTTTGCGGTCGCTGGTTTGAATTTAAGGCGGACCACAACTCAGCGGGATTGTCCGAAAGGGTTACCGCTGGCCCGGAACATAAAGGGCTAAAGAAGGAACACGGGTGGGTTTTAGTCAGTAAGAGTCTGACACTCCCTTCCGCTCCACCCAGAGCGGGAGGGGTCATTTGATGACTTCCCATCCGAAAAAAAAAAAATTGGCGGACTACGACGCGCCACGCGACGGGGCGCGGCATAACGGAGCCAAATACCACGCGCGGAAGCACGTTTTTACTAAATTTCTGCGCTCCGTCGTGTGGCGCGTTGTAATACCTACATACATAGATATATTAGTCGTTGATTTGGTGCACACAAAAGACACAACAACATACAAAAGCACGGTTAAATAATAACTAATTACATGAAGTAGTGTGTGATGGTGAGTGTGTAGTGTTGTAGTGTGCGATCCGCCTTAGGGACACTATTTGTGTATGTTTGGAATTGGGACTAAATAACTGGATAAAATGTTGTAGGTATACCTAGAGGTAGGGTTTATCCTAACTGAAGCTTAATAGAAAGAAATATCGGGAAAATAAACTACATTTTAATATAATGTAAGCCCTAAAGGTAGTATTTATTACAGATTTACGTAGAAAGATAATCTCGAAGATATAAACTACGTTTCAATATTATAAATGCGAAAGTGTTTCTGCCTGTCTGTCTGTTACCTCTTTACGCTTAAACCGCTGAACCGATTTAGATGAAATTTGGAATAGAGATAGTTTGAGTCCTGAGAAAGGACATAGGATGCATTTTATCCCGATATTACCTCGGTATGGAAAATTATGCGGGTGAAACCGCGGGGCGCAGTTAGCAGCTACATAAATTATAGTCGCTTTTCTTCTGTCGTCTGTCTGTATGACAGCGCAGAGATCTTTTAAAATTTGCAATGGATTATGATGTGGGTTTCACCATTATTTAGAGAATTTATTCTGCAAGGTTTAAGTTTGTGTATAATACATTAATATATCAATGTTTTGTCAAGTCGTAAAAATCGTGCGAAGCAGGGGCGGGTCGCTATTATCTATCAAACTAATATTATAAAGGCGAAAGTTTGTATGTGTGTGTTTATATGTATGACTTTACTTTTTATCCCGATATTCCCACGGGATCCACATTTACGCGGGTGAAACCGCGGGGCGCAGGTAGTTATAAACTAAAGTCACTTTTCGTGTCAATTTCTTTGACCGCGTTGTTCTTTCAAATTACGCAAAGCATTTTCACTATCAATTAGACAATGTATTCCGGTCATAGAAACATAATATTAAACTTACATATAATGAAGGAATCTCCATGTTTTGTCAAATCATTTGATGATTTGACAAAACGAGTGGGCGGAGCAGGGGCGAGTTGCTAGTTGGATACAAAAAAGGTAGAAATTGATTTCAAAGTTAGGCCACGAGTACCTAAATATTATGAGAAAAACTCCCACACAAAACGATCTAACATGATGGATTATTGGTAGGAAAATAAAAATCCATACTAATATTATAAATTCGAAAGTAACTCTGTCTGTCTGTCTATCTGCCTGTATGTTACCTTTTCACGCCTAAACCACTGAACGGATTTCGATAAAATTTGGCACAGAGCACACTTACTTTCGCATTTATAATATTAGTTAGGATGATCATTTTGTATGATTTCTTTGAAACTATGCATTTTTGGACCAAATTTTCTAGGACTTTTTGTATATATAACCCTATAGATATGGGATATAAAAAAAACACGTTGTATATAGTCACACCTTTACCTAACCCTTCGTCGGGATAAACACGCATGATGATCACATCACCCGTGTTTAGGTATCCCGTGTGGTTACAAAGACTGATGTCATTCTAACGTTTAGATATAATTTCGTTTCAGCGCATCGTCTCACGAACTTCGAAGAAAACCTTTGCATATCGATACTGAATACAAATACCAGTATCGGGTAAGGCTCAACTCACACCAAAACAGCGTCGAAGCGCGGCGAAGCGGAAAGCAGTTTCAGTGTCATATGAATTTTAACTTTATTTTCATTAGTATAATACTTATTATCGCATGAGAAACTCGAACGAGTCGCGCGGATGCCCGCGGCGCCGTTGGAATTCCGGCGAATTGCCTTCTCTACCGAGCGGTTGCGATAATAAGTATTATAGTAATGAAAATAAAGTTAAAATTCATATGGCACTGAAACTGCGCTCCGCTTCGGCGCTCTTTTGGTGTGATTTGAGCCTAAACATGCGGGTCTAGACTGGGTACGGTCAGCCTCGAAAAGATGTTTACATCGACAAGAATTCTTTTGATTTGCTTTTAAGTTCTACAATCTATATATAAATAAAGCTGAAAAGTTTGTTTGTTTGTGTGCTTGAACGCGCTAATCTCTGGAACTACCAGTCGGATTAAAAAATAAGGTTTTGTGTTCGATAGCCTAATTCTTGAGTAAGGCTATAGGCTATTTATAATCACGCTACAACCCTTAGGAGCCGAGCAAAAAGAAAAAAAGTTAGAAAGAACGCTAAGCAAAAACGAAATAATAGCGCGAGCGGGCGATGTAATGCGACGCGGTTTGTCGGGGTCCGACGGGGTTTTATAAAAAAGTGGCTGTTATTTTAGTATAATAACATATCGTACGACTTAGAAAAAAATTCCGGGCAGAAGCTGAACTATTCTGTAAAAACCTCAATGTGAAAACTAAGGTGAAGTGAGTTTAAAGTGATGTCAACAATGCCGATCCCTAGCAAAAGGTGGACTGACAGCTCACTTCACCTGGGCCCGCTCTTGACCTTGATCACGCCTGATGGAAAGTCATTGATGAGGTCTATGATGGAACGAGCGTGCCTAGAAGATGCCTAAGGCACTGGAACTCCCACGCATCGACGAAACACAGCAGGCTGCTTGACGCCGGGCTCCGGTAGGAGGGGGTCGCAAACCAGGCGGGCGTTAGCTAACCACGGCAAGGGAAGAATTGACCAGTCAAATGAGGTGTTAGGTGTGACTGTCCAGAATGCGCCGAGCGCTCGGTTCAGTTGAGTAACTGGTGGAACAAACTGCGCTACACAAAGGAGGCTTCTTCATGCATCAACAAATAAATATTGTAGAGAATAAAGTGTGTGTAAGTATGTCGATGTGTACCTACACCTGTTTTGAAGGTGACTGTACACAGATACTGTGTTGAATAATTTATTAATGCTTCGCCAACCTTAGTCCTGTTGTGTTAAGATTTGCCTGTGAATTGTGACCGTGTTTACCGGTGGAAGTTTTAGGAATATCTTACTGATAGTAGTTTAGTAGTAGTTTCAGGTTTGAAAGGTTATTTCAAATGAAGTTACTAACAATAATAACACACCAAATTATATCTCTATATTGTGATTATTTGGATTGTTTCATAGACCTATATCGTCATTTTTAGGGTTCCGTAGCCAAAGGGGAAAAACGGGACCCTATTAATAAGACTCCACTGTCCGTCTGTCCGTCTGTCACCGAGCTGTATCTCATGAACCGTGATAGCTAGACAGTTGAAATTTTCACAGATGATGTATTTCTGTTGCCGCTATAACAACAAATACTAAAAACAGAATGAAATAAATATTTAAGGGGGGCTCCCATACAACGAACGTGTGTTTTTGTGTGTTTGCGCCGAAACTTGCCGGGTCAGCGGGATTGTCCGAAAAGGTTACCGCTGTCCCGGAACATAAAGGGCTAAGGAAGGAACACGGGTGGGTTTTAGTCAGAAGGAGTCTGACACTCCCTTCCGCTCCACCCAGAGCGGGAGGGGTCATTTGACGATTTCCCATCCACAAAAAAAAGGGGGGCTCCCATACAACAAACGTGTTTTTTTTCGACGTTTTTGCCTGGTTTTTGGTTTGTGGTACGGAACCCTTCGTATGCGAGCTTTTTGCGAGCAAAAAAACAAACAACAAACTCAATGACTTTACACTTCAGGTACGATTTCCTCGATAGTCTGATGTGCGATTGTTAATTATGTTATGAGGTCCTGGGTTTGATCCCCGAGACAAAAACCCTAAATAATTTGAAATAACTATTACTTTTTGGGAATTATTCGAAAAAAAAAAAGGATCAAGATTATTTTTTTTTAATCTTCAAAGCAACCCGCTGTCTGCATTTGTACCAACACTTTTTGAAATTACAGGCGTAATGATGTTATCTATTATAAAAGAAAGTCGTGTTAGTTACACCACTTATAACTCGAGAACGGCTGAACCGATTTGGCTGAAATTTGGTGGGGAGGTAGCTTAGAGTCAGGAGACGGACATAGGATACTTTTTTTTTTTTTTTTTTTTTTTTATAGTAGGAGTAGGGTAGAAGTATGGTAGGAGTAGTGTAGGAGTAGTGTAGGAGTAGGGTAGGAGTAGTGTAGGAGTAGGGTAGGAGTAGTGTAGGAGTAGGGTAGGAGTAGGGTAGGAGTAGTGTAGGAGTAGGGTAGGAGTAGTGTAGGAGTAGGGTAGGAGTAGGGTAGGAGTAGGGTAGAAGTAGGGTAGGAGTAGTGTAGGAGTAGGGTAGGAGTAGTGTGGGAGTAGGGTAGGAGTTGGGTAGGAGTAGTGTAGGAGCAAAACAACGTTTGCCGGGTCAGCTAGTTTTGTTATAAATGATGAACTGACTAGAATGTTTCGTAATTCATTTATAACTACAGAGTTACTATAGAAGGGCCACATTTTCTCATTACCACTCAACAACCCAAGTGTCCGTTTTGGTCACAGTCTGCTGTAGGAAGGGTTACTAATTAATTTGAAGGATCTCAGCGATCGGAGGGTTGTACGTACTGTGTCCGACAAGTTCATTGTGAAACCAAACATGACGTTGCTCTTATCTACATCATCATCATCATCATTTCTGCCGAAAGACGTCCACTGCTGGACATAGGCCTCCCCCAAGCACCTCCACTTCGACCGGTTCTGTGCTTCTCGCATTCAACGGGTTCATGTGGCCTTCACAAGGTCGCCGGTCCACCTTGTGGGAAGCCTTCCAACGCTACGTCTTCCGGTACGCGGTCGCCACTCCAGAACCTTTCGGCCCCATCGGCCATCTGTTCTGCGAGCAATGTGCCCTGCCCACTGCCACTTAAGTTTGGCAATTTGCAGTATGAGGGGCTCATGGCTAAGTAACAACATACAGCCGCACGTGTCGAAAGATCTGGTCAAGCTATGCCTGCCGCGGTCGGTCCGAAGATGGGTCCATCTTTATATACCGGGACCCCCCCGGGCCTCGGAAAGCTCGTCAAGCCGTTGGTCCTGACTGTCAATCTTCGACAGTCGTTAGGGGTCGTGAGAAGCTCGAAAGTTCGACAACCAGTTTTATCAATGAGGAAACGACCAGTTGGAGCTGTGCACCTAGCGTTTCGTAAGAGCCTGTTCAGATGAGGCGTTTTACGCGCGAGCGGACTCGCGCGTTTCAATTTATATTGCGTCCAGATAGCACGCTTCACGCGCGTTCCTTTGTAGCTCTAGTATCTCGGGAACGCGCGAGTGTCTACGCGCGAGTCGACTCGCGCGTAAAACGCCTCATCTGAACAGGTTCAAAGTGTCCATGTAGGTTTATGTAAATAAAATATTTTGATTGTTTCATTCTTGTAATACAATTTCAACATCATCATTATTATTATACAGAGTTACAGATAGACATCATTCTCATCAACACAACTCAAGTGTCAGTTTTGGTTACACTCGACAACGTTGGATGGGTTACTAATTAATTTGAAGGGTCTCTGCGATCGGAGGATTGGATGGTATAGTGTGTCAGACTATCTTATAGTGAAAACATACTATTATTTAAACATAATATATCTTACATAATCTTTTTTTTTAAATAATATACCCAAATAGTAACTCTTTAAGACATTGGATATATTATTATACCTTCTTTTTAATTTAGCTTCTAATACATTTATTAGATATATTGGAGCAGTGGTGGCCCAGTGGTAACGTACACGACTTACGAGTAGTAGGTTCGAACCCAGACACTCACTTTACTTTGTGTAAATTATTTCATCACCACTGCTCTCAAAACGGTGAAGGAAAACATCGTGGGGAAACCGGCATGTCCTAGAACCAAAAATTCGAAGACATGTGACATCTACCAATCCGCACTGGGCCCGCGTGGTGGATTACGGCCCACTCGCTCTCACTGAGAGGAGGCTTGTGTCCCAGCAGTGGGAACAATAAAGGCTGATTATGATGATGATACATTTTATTGTTGTCTTCTTTTTAAATGTTTGGTGTAAATTGATGGCCAGGTTTTCCATAAACCTAGATCAGGCAGTTCTACATTACAGTTAGAATTTAATTTTTCCTCGATTGTAATTAATATAAATCCTATTTTTACTTTATACTTGAATATAATTTTATTATTATTTTATTTATAAAATAAAACGTACGTAAACGTACGTACGTTTTAAACGTAGCTTTATCTACTACTAGTTTCTGCCCACGACTTCGTCCGCGTGAACTTTCTTGTCCCCCGACCCACCCCGTCGCATCGCATCACCTGCCCGCACTATCATCACTTCGTTTTCGTATAGCGTTATTTGTTACTTTTTAGGGTTCCGTACCCAAAGGGTAAAAACGGGACCCTATTACTAATACTTCGCTGTCTGTCCGTCCGTCCGTCTGTCTATCACCAGGCTGTATCTCAAGAACCGCGATAGCTAGACAGTTGAAATTTTCACAAATTATGTATTTCTGTTGCCGCTTTAACAACAAAATATACTCGTACTAAAAACAGAATAAAATAAATATTTAAGGGGGGCTCCCATACAACAAACGTGTTTTTTTCGGCGTTTTTACCTTGTGGTACGGAACACTTCGTGTGCGAGTCTGACTCGTACTTGGCCAGTTTATTATTTTTGCTCGGCTCCTAAGAGTCATGTCGTGATGTTAAATATCCTCATCATTGCCACATTTGTATGGCAATGCTGATTCTTTGCCCAAAAAGGCTAGCCCTCTGGTCACGTCCAATTGTCGACCAACCGCTTAGCAATGTCTCGAAAAATAACATTATACAATTTTAATCAACGAAAATGGAGGTTCATTTGTCAAATGAAAAACATCTCAAGGTGTTTTGTAATTAGAATTTCGGGTTTAAATAATCAAATTAAAGCACTCAATTTATAAGTGGAGCTGTACGTATAATTGGCATCGACCAGGGGGCTTAAAAAGGCCACACCTGGCAGAATCATAAAAGGGTAAAATAATGGACAGTTAATCGTTAAGTTAATCGTATCAAATCCCGTTGGTAAAGCATTTTTCAGTTATTTTTTTTTTGTTTGTGCTAAAATACCAATCAAGCCGATCCAAATCCAATCCCAATCTCTTTGATTATACCTACGTAGTGCAGCGAAAAAATATTACGATTCATAGGCCCCCAGGAACATTTTCCGATACTCTCGCAAGAAAAGGGCTCGTGGCCACGTAATAACAGCCGCACGACTCGATCGATCAGGTTAAGCTACGCTTGCCGCGGTTAGCCAGTGGATGGGTGACTTTACATACCAAAACCCCTTCATGCCTCGAAAAGCACGTTAAGCCGTTGGCCCGGGCTGCCATTCGTGGATCTTTGACAGTCGTTACGGGTCATCAGAAGCCCGAACTGACCACCAGTCTTACCAAGGGGTATAATATTACCCAGTTTCTGGGTTGTGCTGCATCAGGTTAGACTGGAAGCCGACGCCAACTTAGTTGGGAAAAGGCTAGGCAGATGATGACTCTCGCAAGAAATAGCTCGTTAGCATTATTCTAGGATAGAAGACTAACAAGTAGACGTAATTAATACCTTTATTTCTAAAAAGTATTTTTTTTTATAACACTGTTTTCGAACTAGCTTAAAATCTTGGCGATTGTTGAAAGAAATACACTTAGAATCCTGGAAGTCCCTGTATCTATCTATTCCTTATTTAAAATACCCCATACATTTAGTTTTCCGTCCTCTTTCGGTTGTTCGAAAATTCTCGGAACGAATTTTCGCACCAAACGAAACGTGACACACGGTATAAGGCGTGAAACTCCGCCCCCCTCATTCGATGATCCCCCAAACACTATATGGTTTCCCTCAATTTTCCCGAAGGGTTGATGTATCAATAAAGAAAAAAAAACTTTTTGAAAAAGAACTTGTCCGAATAAATCGGACGGAGATAAGTTCCAAATATTTCCGATAGAGGGCGTAGCGACATCTACGCACAGTCGTAGACACGCGCCCGTAGCGGCACGACGTAGCGCGGCCCGTAGCACCGGCGTAGCAAGGACTACGCTACAGTGTTCTTATTTCGAAGAGTGACGTGTTGTGTGACAGATGTGTTTTTTTTTAAAGTGACGCAAAGTAGGTGACGGTAATTCGAAGTGAAAAAGTTTTGACAACTTCTTCGTGTTTTGAGTGCTTTGTGGATAAAAAAGTTTGGTTTAGATTTTTTTGAATATTCAAGGCATTTCTGTGTCGGATAATGTGTTGAGTGGTAAGTTGAAATCTTTAATTTGTTTTTCGACTCTCCTTTTTTATTAAATAGGTAGTACGTTTGAGTTTTCGTTTTAAGACTTTTGGAATCGTGAGTACTTTTCTAAGCTTTCTTCAAGATTACAGGTGAGTTACCTAAAGTGTGAATATTTGAAACCGTTTTTAAAGTTTTTTGGCTGACATATTTCGGTGAATTATTATCGTGTTTAAAATAAGTAATTAAAAAGTGCGAACATTTATACTGTGCCTAGTTAAATAATGACTGTTTTAAGTAAATGAACACCCGGAAATTAATTACGTGGAATATAATATATCTAATAATGCGACATTATTTTTTAGGGTTCTCTAACTTTATTACCCTATTTGAAATGTGTCATGTAATGTAATTTTGTACTTTAAGGACGATAAGCAATATTTTTTTAAATTATTTACTGATTTTACGAAACACGTTGCAATAAACATTTTTTTTTAAATATACCTTATGACATAAACATGCAATTAACCTTTTTCTAAACCAACTTACACTTTTCTAAAGTTATTTTTTTTTCCAGTTTCAAGTAAAAACTATTCTATTTATATTCTCCGAGGATAAACATAAAATATCTTACGAACCTTTTCGAAAACCAATTTAACTAGTTTTCTAAAGTCAAGTTTTTTCATCTATCTATTTAAATAAAACAAAGTCAGTTAAATTTATAACTTAAGAATGTCTGGACTTATTTTTAGGATCTTTGATCTGTTGGATTTGTCTCCACTCCGAATAGCAGAATAACTCTATTAAAACAGTGGAAAAATTCACGAAAAAAATTAAGATAATACATTTTCTCATACTTTTTGTATGGAACGGCTTTTTTGATGAATTAGTTAATACAACATTTATTAATTCTGAGGCGGTACGAAATTCGTCGGGTCAGCTAGTAACAGAATAAAAAATATTAATAATTGTATCCTCCGACGATACTAATCAAATATCAATATTAATTACATGTTCATTATTTTTAATTATAAGTACTTATACACGGAACAGAACACAATTATACTTTTCCTTTCATTATTTTTACCTTTTCCTATTAACAGAAAATAATAATAATATTTTCCCGTTAACTCCGAACTCTCTTGGGACTTATCCGTACTATTGTCGAAGATTAATCAACAAATGATCGTATCGGGATTGACTGAGCTATTATTACTTAAGAATATGATACTGTAGATGCGACATTTTAAGAGGGAAGAGGGCATGCGATTCTCCATACAAATGTATTCCCCTTTTTTCTTCCTGAATTATGCCTCTAGAGCAAACATTTTTTTTTTTCATAAAATCAAGTTCTGCTGTAAGCACCGCCCCTGTCATTTTCTTTTTTTCAGCAACTAATTAGTAAAGAAAGTATGACCCTCTAAAAATTACAAAAAAATGCCCTATTTTTACCGCCGTGATTAGAGGACTACCAGACAAATTAAAAAAGTTTTTAACATAAAAAAAAAATGATGCATGAAAAAAACATGAACCTAAACATACTCTTTCTTTCTATGTTAAGGTAAGAAATAATTAATTGAATCGGCTCAGTTTTCGAGGAGAAAAAAGGGGAATATGAAACGTTGATCTCGTCAACATTTTTGTGATAATTTCGGTCTGAGCTGCAGTATTACACACTACGGCGGCAGACTTGAGGTAAGGCGACGGAAATAGTTTCTTCAAATACCTATTTTCCGAAACTTGCTCAAAATCTTTTCTGTAGTGATAATTGATTTTTGATGGCTATAAGAGTAGGGGAAGACTAAAGAAACGATGGATGGAATGTATGAATGATGATATGGGTAGAAAGGGGTGACTACCGAGATGACGACTAATAGAGAAGTATGGAAGAAACAGACCCCAAATAAATAAGGATAGGGGTAGGAGAATGATTAAATGATTTTATTAGTGTAAGTAGGATTGTACAAAAACACACGAGTGGCAAAAATAAGTTATGCTATAAGACTAAGTAGATAGGTTCGGTGTTACATATCCAAAATCGAGTCTGAGAAGAAAGACCGAAACAAACTTAGAGGTCTAATTGTTTTTTAAAGTCCAAAAACAATCTTGTCAGATCATGTGAAGACCACGTAGATTGCGATAGACGCCTAAGTCCAGCTGTGGACGTCTTTCGGTTGAAATGATGATGATGACCTCCCTATAGTTTTGTCAACTTTTTTGTCGCTGAGATCAGATTGCGACTAGATTTTGAACGTCTTTAAATATGAGAATTAGCCTTCAGGTATAATAATATATATATCGGTATAATAGGATACTGCTGATTCTGCTCGCGACTTCGTCCGCGTGAAATTTATCATTTTGACATAAAATATATCCTATGACTGGGCAATAGTGTAGCTTTCCATTAGTTAAAGAATTTTTGTAGTAAGATCAGTATTTCCGAAGGTATACAAACTCACAAATGTTACCTCTTTATAATACAAAGTATAGATCATTCCGTGCTGAGATTAGCCAATCAGCAATATTGGTAGCGGTGCTGACTTTCCAGTTTTGTATCGCCAATCGCAGGCGTTAATGCACTCTAAAGGGCGATAAATATAGGCGATATTCCCTGCCGGATTACTAACAAATATTCTGCAGTGGGTTTAGTACGAATACGCGAAGTACCTAAACGTAAAGTAACTTAGAACGATTTTAAATTGAAAAAGTTAGTTTCACACTTATTAATTAAGACGTACCTACATATACATAGATATGTATGGGTGATACTTATTGTGTTTGTCGCATAAAATTAAACAAACATGCTATAGGATAGTTCAGTTCAATTTACGTTATGTTTACGTTGCGCATTCGTGCTAGGGCCTTTGAGGTTCCGCAGCGACAGCGAATTTCGCCTATAATTTTGAAAAGCCTTACAAAAGGTGAAAGACAAAGTTCAGCATCTTCGATATGGTGACTCTGCTAGGTTTTAGTGGGATCTAGTGGGTCATAGATAATGTTAGAATGCATCTAAACAGATGGTTTAGGGTTTTCAGTGTGCTTGAGTGATAAGTTGTGTCTCAGGAGCTTCTTGCCCTTTCTACTCTATAGGCACCTAATTCGCTATGGAATGTTCAACTAGCTTCATCTTTCTGACTGACCGACTCCTTGACAATTTAAAAGTGTTATGTTATAATGACAGATTAGTGTTTAGGGACCGCAAGTGTGCCCGGGTCATGAGTGATGGCGCACTTGTAACAATATTTTGATTTAAGGGGACTACATGGCCTAAAGCGCGGTCTTTGTCGGACTGCATAGAAAAGAAAGAGAAGCGCGATGACACAACGCTGGTATTTTAGAATAATCTGACAATTTTTTTTATCATTAGTATGGTTTGTTTTTGTAAAAAGAAAGTTTTTAGAGGTATCTTCATGATTTTTTCTATCGTACCAAGTTAGCTGTTGTACGGTCAGCAACCGCACATTGTACTTTGGCCTAGTTAAAATTACTGCAAATATTGTTAAATAATAAATGTAATGTGTGTGTATGTATATTGTTATTAATAAATAATAGTCACGTACGCAAGTACGTCAGTCTTCGTTTTTATATCGAGCTCGCGCAACATCTTACAGTTTATAACATTTTTATAACATTTTTTATAACATTTTTATTAAGTCTTAGTACATTAATTTAGTGCAGTTTCTCATTAAATAATTCTCGAACATTAAACATTTATTTTATTAACATTCAACATTATATGTAGCGGCTTGCCCTTACATTTTGGTCCTTCGAGCCGGATTACATTACATATTATGTTTTAAACACACTAACTACCTAGCATTTAACCTGCAGAATATTGTATATTTATCTGATTTTCTTTAGTGTAGTCGATCATATACTTTTATTGTTTCTAAATCTTGCGTTTTTTTGTGTTTAGGTCCTGTAAGCCCCTTAAAGGAGTATCCATGGAGTTTCTTACCCGGTCCTCTCCATAAGAACTCTTTACGTTTTGATATGGGCATGGTTCTGACTGACTCCTTGACAATTCAAAAGTGTCTGTAATTGGTTTCATTGAATGCTTTGGTTTAATAATTGAGGACGAATTTCGTTGCTGAGGGAGGATTAGAATCGCTAGAGCAATAAAAATACCTCAAATATAAGGCATGAGTTTTCTGAACCACCATGTCTTTTTGAACAACGGCAAAGCATGTCTAACGGAGAATCTAATTTCTCATGGCTTATAATTATCTAGCTTACAATTTATTTTAACGTGGGTACCAAATATTTTTGCCCTTGTCAAAATTAATACTTAACCTTTTAATATTTCAACACGGACTGTTTAAATACTATAATAATTAAACAGTCCGTTCCACAGTTTTTCATATCAACACCGCTCATTAAAATGTTCTCATATAATGTTGCCATTATAAATACTGTGTGTGAGGTTTTAAAAAACCTTTTTGTTCTATGTTTTTACAACTGTGTCGCTGGTTTCTTTGTGGCAACACAGCTGACGGGTATTTTGCATACATTTTTGTGGGTTTTTGACATAGGATTTTTACATGCTAGATTTTGAAAAGGGCCACCTTTTTCCCTGATTCACGAGGCTGTCTGTCTTCCTATTTGATAATTAAATGAATCGAAGAGTTATAATATCACAATTTCTATGGTGTAACTTCAATTATGATTCGACGTAAATTAATTTTTTTTTTTGACAATCCAAAATACAACTAGCTGTTGCCCGCGATTTCGTCTGCGATCCAGGATCAAAATAGCCTATGTCCTTACCCAATTTATACTCAAATTCAAATTCATTTATTGTGTGCTACAGATGGAAAAGCAGTTCTTACCATAATAATTATTATATCGTTCGCTGTAACATCTCCATAGGGCGTACAATATCTAGTAGTTATTCAAAATCTAATAACATGAATACCATTATTTATGTCAATCTATCTAATCTCACTAGCCTGTATTGTCTCAATGTTAATTAATTAATATTATTACTCATGGCAAAATACAATATACTAAGTAATACTATCACTCATGTCAAATCAAGTAACAAACAAACTTACTTTCCCATTTATAATATTAGTTAGGAAAGTTTGGATTACACCCAATCTATTATGGGATTTATTTATAAACTAGCTTCCGCCCGCGGCTTCGCCCGCAAGGTATGTATTTTTACTTTTGCCTTCAACTTGAAAAATAGATTGTATCTAGTATATACAGACTGTACTTCGTAGAGTGTGCGCAGGAGCTCCACGACCTGATCCCACCATCGCCCTTTTACCACCGAACAACCAGACGTACTGCAGCGTACCATCCGCACTTGGTTGATATCCCCACGAGTCGTACTCAGCGCTTCTCCTCAACTTTTATTATGCGCACAGCCAAAGTGTGGAACTCTCTGCCGGATCTGTGTTCCCTCCCACATTTAACCCGTCTGCCTTCAAAGCAAGAGTGAACAGGCATCTTCTTGGTACGTACACTCATAGACCTCATCTATCGCTTTCCATCAGGCGTGATCGGGGTCAAGAGCGGGCCCATTTAGTAATAAAAAAAAAAAGATTACAACATAATTACTATATTATTTTTCTATGGGTACCTATAACGATGATTACAGCAGTGTTCATACTCTCAGATAATTTACATTCCATCGCCACTTAATCAGTTTTCTACTTTAGTGAAATGTATTCTAAGTTGATTTTTGAGTGACCCTTTGTAACAAAAAGGTCCTAATAAGTTTTTGGTTGCAATGGAATTTGAACTTTGTTAAGTATGAAATTCACTTTGTTGTTCCATAACTTGAAAATTATCTCAAATTCTTGGCTCATATGTCGACAAACGTGACATCAAAGACAAAGTTGAAATGTCTCATGTGCCTGGTTTTATATTATTATTATACTGGCAGCCATGCCTTTCAAATCGGAAAATAGTAATTCGGTTTGGCCGCACAGATATTTCAGGAAGAACCTTTTCATAAGGAGCTCGATTTGGTATTGCCTCATTTGCTTCTGAAACACTTTATCCAATTGTTATAGAAACCATTTTCAAACGATAATAATCTACTAATATGAACATAAGCTTGTAACAGACCAAATTCCAAGAATCGGCACAAAACAGAGGGCCAATTCTCCTAATTTTAAGAACGTTCACGGTCCGATCTCAGTCTCAATCTGTCAAAAATACCGCTAATTTGCCTACATTTTGACAAGTTTTTGACATTTGTTTGTCGCCGAGATGAGACTGCGACTAGATTTTGAACGTTTTAAATTACGAGAAATGGCCTTCAGATATGTACAGAAAAAAGATCGGCTCCATATAACGAGCGAAAACAGACACGCACACATAGATGCGTACGTACGAGGCGATCTCAAACAAATGCCGGTCGCGATTTTTTCCTAAAATATTGATATAGGCCGACCGCTTAACTGAGACGTTGCCTGAGGTAGCTGTGCGGTGCGGGGGGTGATAGTTTGTCAGAAGTTGACGAATCACTGAGCTCTCGCGTCACGTCACCACACACCCCTCCCGCACCGCGCTGTGTTACAAACATGATATTCTCGAGACCATATTATTATGAAATACTAGCTGTTCCCCGCGGTGTCACACGCTGCGCGGCTCCTAAGGGTCGTAGCGTGATGTTATATAGCCTATAGCCTTCCTCGATAAATGGACTACCCAACACTAAAAGAATCATTCAAATCGGACCAGTAGTTCCAGAGATTAGCGCGTTCAAACAAACAAACTCTGCAGCTTTATAATATTAATAGTACAGATTTTCTCAAAGATTCAATCGTTATTTCACAAGAAAATACGCTTTTGCGTAAGTGTACCTTTTAGGGTTTGCGAAAGTTTTGTTTGCCTGGTCCTAGACTTAAATTAACGGCTCTTCGGGTTCGTTGTATATTGTAGAGCGACTACTGGTAGTAGGTTGGGCGTCAATTCTTTCCAAACCTGGCGTTTAGACACGAGGGACATTTTCAGAAAGTCTGTAATACAGTTTTTCCGCAAAAGCAGCAGTTTTACTCGAATTCGAAGTAAAGAAATCCGTATTTTGAGACTGTAAACTGTGGTGGCCAGTGACCCGAATCAAACGCGAAAGTCTTGGGACCTGACTTTTATTTACAAAAAGTCCCAGGACTTCGAGGCCTGAGACATCCCGGGACCCAAACCTTAGTATTTATGCTCGTGGCTGTACATGAGGCGTGTCTATGTGTGCGTGCGTTGTATGGAGCCAAACTTCTGTATCTATTCATTTTGTGATGCAGGCGAGCAAACCACACTTTATACACGCTAACAAGTTTCCTATAAGTGACCTTAATAGCGAAACGTGTAATTCACTGGAAATTATTCGTCTATTATCGTTTATTTATCGATACTATACGGTAAACGGTTTCAGTTTTCAGGCTAATTCACGAAAAAATGCTTTTGGAGTTTGGGAAGCCTATTATACTATTAAAATTAATTAAAACCACGTATGTTTATCGACGCTAAGCGAAGTTAAACTTACCTCGTCGAGGTCAATGGTCATTTTCAAACATTGAATGTTCGAGAACATTCCGTTTTTCGAAAAGCATTTTATAACAAAAATTTAATGTGATCAAATTCAGTCGGTTCAGAACGTACTTGAGTTCCGGAATACAGCCGCCATTTTAGGGCAAAGCCTCTTCTTATCCTGACAAGGATCGAACATTGATCACAGCCTCTTGCTCACTGCGTGTTAGATATTTCAAAAAGTCTCAATGGCCATGGGTTCGATAAGGTATCTAACTATACATTTATCCATAACTTGCTATTCTACTTGGGATGGTTTTTACGACTTGAAAAAAATTTGATTTCTTTGCTTTAATTATCTATGTTTAATATGTTAGCATACATAATAATCGACCATGCAACTGATATTGTTTGTGGGTTGCAACATTGTCATTTTTAAACATTTTATATTTTTGAATTCTGGCAACCCATAGATGATTTTTGGTAATGAAAAAACGGCGGGAAAAAGTGAAATGACATTTTCCTCGCACTAATTTATAAGTATTAATAAAAGTGGTTTCGAGTGCCAATTAATAATTTACTGTGTTGAATACCAATAAAGTGTTTACAAGTAGGTATTCGAGTTTATAATTCTAACAAATATAAATGTATAATGGAACACATAAACCTTCCGGAATCAGTTTTCTAAGTGATGGTGTTTAGAAGAACTTAGCGGTCACACAGACTGACACGAAAAGTGACCTAATTTTATACTATTTACAGATGTATAAAATGTGACTAGGTATACTAATTTGACTCTCAGTGTTCGTAAAAACAATGTGTCAAGATAATTATTATAAAGTTGATAATTATAGATAAAGTCCGTGTCCGTATGTAACATCTCAGAAGTCGGGCAAAATTCTATTTTCCTCACGACTTTTTTCTACACTATCCATAATAATATTATAAATTTGAAAGTGACTCTGTCTGTCTGTATGTTACCTCTTCACGCTTAAAACGCTGAACCGATTTAGATGAAATTTGGTATAGAGATAGTTTGAGTCCCGGGAAAGGATATAGGATAGTTTTTTATCCCGATATTCCCACGGGATCGAGACTTTTGCGGGTGAAGCCGCGGCGCGCTGCTAGTAAGTCTATATACAGGAAAAAAAAATACCCAGTGGGCAAACTTGAAAAATAATTTCGTTGTTCCATACAATTTGACTGCGTCGCGTAGGCACTTTTCTATAAGACAGTTGTTTTTTTTATAACCGACCAAACACGCTATTATGGGATCTAGAATTATATGCTGAATTCATTGTGACAGTGCGTACTGCCTTAAACTGAAAAATACAGACGTTGAAAAGTCACAAACGTTCATGCAAAACCACACAGTGCTGAAAACAGTGCTATTACTGTAATATAATAATTTGCTAATGATAACATCAGGTGCAAACATTACGGAGGGCATAATAATAACGTTATAGTCTGCATAATATTGTAATAATGATAATGTGGTGAACATCAAGTAAATTATATATATTTTGTCCAGAATGTGCCGTATTTAGGTTAATCCAGTCGGGGATTTGCCTTTTATTTTCATTTTTCGTGCCAAACTGATAACAGACGCACAGGTCGATAAAAGGTTAATCTACGCTTGCCGGGTTCGGTTCGTGGATGGGTGACCATTTATTACATATTGAGACCCCTCCGTGTCTCGGAAAGCACGTTAAGCCGTTGGTCCCGGCTGTCATTCGTGCATCTTTGACAGTCGTTACGGGTAGTCAGAATCCCGAAAGTCTGACAACCAGTCTTACCAAGGGGTATCGTATTACCCAGTAACTGGGTTGTGAAGGTCAGACAGGCAGTCGCTCCATGTAAAACACTGGTATTTAGCTGCAACCGGATAGACAGGAAGCCGACCCCAACATAGTTGGGAAAAGGCTAGGCAGATGATGGGCATTTTGGCTTGGCAATTAACGTTTTAAAGGGTATATGGCTATTGGTGTAATCGGGCACGGACGTTTTTATGAAATAGCAACACACATTACGGGTAGTTAGAAGGCTGAAAGGCTAATAACCAGTCTTAAAAAGGGATACGTGTTACCCACTAAATGGGTTGTGGAGGTCAGATAGGCAGTCGTTCTATGTAAAACACTGGTATTCAGCTGCAACCGGATAGCCAGGAAGCCGACCCCGTAATAGGTAGTTAGTAAAAAGATAGGCAGATGGATTTTGAGTGGATAATTTTGATACAACGGTAAACGCAGTAGCTTCCAATGGCTGCCATTGGAAGCTACTGCGTTTACCGTAGCTATTGTCTGTGGATTGGATACCGCAGGAATACGGATTAATTGGATCTCCTAAAAGGCCTAAAACATAAAAAGAATGATGAGCCAAAGAAGAAGTATTTAAGTATGCAGTTTTGATGCCGACATTAATACTGGCTATCATGTTGTTCAACCTTACCTTTATAGATTTTAATTTCTGTAAATAAGTAGGTTTCTACGCTTTTTATCGCTATATTGGATAAGTCAACTATCTCTTCATTAAACCCTTTCGCCATTTTCGTAATAGAAACAAAAACAGCACCCACACACACAAAAAACAAAAGCTTGGATTCTCACAATTTTAATTTTCGAACAAATGCATTCTTAACTTCGAAACAAAAAGTATCGCAAACTTTTCTGGAATTCTTCAAAACTTGCTCCATAAACAGCTCACTATAAATATAAAACAAAAAGCAAAACTCGCAGCTCTCACGAGCAGTTTATTTTTAATTTCCCACAGGGATGTTTTATTTTTTTTCTTTCGGATATAAATAGCTGGCCGGAAGGTAATGCTCTCGGTAAATTACCGATAAAATGCAGTGCGGACAAAAAATCTTGGGATTGAGCTGCTCCAATTTGCTATTTTACACTTTATTTTATCTAAATATCTATTTACTTAAACAATGAAATGTACATTTACTGTATAAAGTATTATACTATTTTAATTATTGTGAATGTGAGGACTATGTGGGTCATTGTTTCTGTTTTAATCATGGTCTGGCAGTTTTGAGTAATTTACGCGGCCTACCCAAATGTCCTTTCTTTGGTATTGTTCGTCGAATCGTTGAGCTCCTCAAGCGGTTGAGCTGCACGATTTCATGTCCGTCTGTCTGTCTGTCCGAGGTTTTGCTAAGAGACCGTTAGTACTAGAAAGCTGTAATTTTGTAGTGTGTTCGGCAATTCGGCGTAATTGATATACATACTCCACACACTAAGAGGTAAAATAAAATGGGAACTATATTTTCTATCACCAAAATTTATATTTGTCATCAAGTTGTATCACCTAATAAATAGATCTATCGCCACGAAATATTTTCGTTCTCAGATAAACAAAAATTGTTCCCAGGTATGAATTATCAAATTAATGTTATTATATGTGTAAAATAAGAGATCGGACATTATCGAGAACCGAATTAGTTACGAGGTTAATTATTTAAAAAAAAATGCTTAGGTTAGGTTAGGTTAAAACTGTGACCTCCTACGCACGAGCCGAGCGAGCGAAGCGAGCGGTGCCGCGGCAGCGGCCGGCGAGTGCCAGAAACGACTAAATTTTAAAGAAAAAAAATATGGAAAAAGGATACTTGAAGGATATGGAAAAAGGATATTTGAACTTAATGCAATTTTCTAGTAACATAATATGATTTATTGGTGATCTCTTTAAATTAGTTTGCTTAAATACTTATTAGGACACACCTATTATAATACATACAAAAACATTTATTTGGTACTAGACCTTATATCTCAGGATTTTAGGTGATTTATTGTGGAACTGATTTTGCATTGTTTGGTGACTACATTTTGGTGACAAATCTACTATTTGGAGGACAAACCCTATTATTTAAGAAACACAAAACTAATTAAATTGGTGATAGCTTAAATGATACCCAAATAAAATTTTGGAAAATATTTTCGTGTGGGGTATCGTTGAATAGGTCTTCTAAAATGACTTGGGGGTTGTTAAAATTATTTTTCGATTTAATGCTCCATTTACGAAATATTAAACTTTAAAGTGCAAAGTTTTGTTCCAGTAGGGCGTAAGCTAAACTGCTGGCTTGAAAAATCTGGAAAAATTCAAGATGACAGTGCATTTCATGAACTTTAAAGGAAAATGATAGCGGTTAAGATGACTTTATTAGTTTAGCAGTAATAGTCGTTGAACTTGGGTATTGGATAATTTTGTACCAAATACAAAATCCTTAGCATTAATCCTTTAAAGTAACTAAGATGAAGTAGTCGCTTGTTTATAACGGGTAAAGACTTGCATTGAAAAACAAATTATGAAATAAAAACAAAAAAAACATAATAAAATATTATAAGTTTCACAATACTGCCGCTAAATGCCGCTGTGCCAACGGGTTACGGGTTCAGGTTCGGGTTATCTTTACCATTACTTATATTCAGAATAAAGAACAAAAGAATTGTACTATACTCGTATTGTGATAACGGGCTACTACGGAACCCTACATTGTTCGTGGCCCGACACGAACTTGGCCGGTTTTTTTTAAATGGCTTTATTCGCAAGTTTAGCTAAAGATAGGGAGTTTGGTTTCAGTCCTGACCAAAAGATTTAGAATAGTGATAGTATTGTAATCGGGTTATTCCACTAATCCCCATCTATAGAGATTCGCAAACTTTTCTTCCACAAATCCCCATTGAAATCTCATAGAACTTATAAAAGGGATTTGTTTTTTGACTGTTTATAAATATAAATCAATGAGTCCTTGCCTCCGTACGAAATAAAGACTTCGTGATTCTTATTTATTAGGTACAGTCACGAGCACCAATATGTCAACACTTGGCAACTTTAAATTGCGATTTTTTCACGAAATAACGAATGCAACGTTGAAATACGACACTTTACATATACCTATGGGTTCTTTAAAATACTATGTTCTTACTAATATAAAATTTAATTCAAAAATACAGGGGAAAATCGCCTTTGAATAAAGCCAAGAGTATACATACTTTTGCTCGTGACTGTACTCGTATACTTTTTTTTCACAAACCCCCATTATGAGTCCTATGAGAGTTCAATGGGGATATGTGGAAGAAAAGTTCACAAATCCCCATTGATTGGATCCCATGGCGATTAGTGGAATAACAACAGTGTGTTGTAGTCATTTCGAAATTTAAACGAAGTGAATATTTGAATGAATAAATAAAACAAAATCGGTTCACTTTTGAATAGGCTATTTGACTGGTTTCTGATAAACATCTCAGATTATTTAATGGTGTCTAACGAGCCCACAAAAACCTATTACTTCAAATTGCATAATGTATTTCTTTTAAAAAATAGTAAATAAAAATGTACTGTTTAAATAAGCCGCCAAAACGCTATCTTTAACAATATGGCGTCGTGACGTCACGATTTACGTAAACAAACGTTTAAACGGTCGAGATACTAGACAAAAGTCATCTGTTCTGTCAACGATAGACAGAAATTTACTAAATCATGACGTCATCTTAAGTTCAGCCAATCCAGACCGTTTTCGATTACGTGGCGCCAGATTTAAAAAGATGAAGTTTTTTTGGGATTTTTTTTATAAATAATACATTGTTTTGTAGTAAAATTAATGCAAATCGATTTTAAAAGCGATAATCTATACGAGTGTCATTAATTATGACCTTATTTTTTACATTGTCAAATAGCCTATTGTGTGCGATCATTTGAGCACATGAGTAGACAAACGGATTTGAGTGAGCTTCAATGAAATTAAATCGTTTATCGTCCAGAACACCTAGACAAAGTGACGTATAAGAGAATTCAATCATATTTTTAGGAGCGCAAAATTGGAATTATTTGAGGTTCGTGCCTTTAATATTAGATGGATATTGCCTTTTTAAAAACCGGTCAAGTGCGAGTCGAACTCGCGCACCGGGGCGAGGGCTCCGTACAAATTTGTAGGTATTTCAATAGTTTTAAAATTATTTTTTGTAATGTAATTACAAATTTACGGATTTCGGATTTTTTCCTTTACTTGTGCTACATGACATTGCTTCTTGCCAAAATTCATGATTACACACAGGGCAACGGGAAGTACCCTATAGGTTTTGATTTCGGAACATAAACGCCCGTATCTCTTTTGATTGCGTTGACTTAGAAGTTTGATTTTTTCACTGCTTCAAGGGATTGCAGCCCTGAGTATTTGATATTAATTTCAACTTGATAACTTACCGCGTTCCTGAGAAAAAGGGTTTCGCATGACGACAGACGGACGGACAACGAAGTGATCTTGTAAGGGTTCCGGAAAGGCTCAAAGCGATGTCAGCATCAGTGAAGGGGCCCGTTAGGGCCGAAGCCTGCCGGGTCATCGGGATTGTCCGAAATTGTTACCGCTGGCTCGGAACATAAAGGGCTAAGGAAGGAACACGGGTGGGTTTTAGTCAGTAAGAGTCTGACACTCCCTTCCGCTCCACCCAGAGCGGGAGGGGTCATTTGATGATTTCCCACCCTCAAAAAAAAAAAGATTCCTTTTTTCTTTTGAGATACGGAACCCTAAAAATAATATATTTTCATACATACATAACGTACAGAATGTAATACCTATAAAAATGGTATTTAGTCTCTCCAACTTTGTGCTTATATCGAGTTTATCGTGCATAGTTCTAGAGTCTTGAACTCTGAATTGCCAGACGACGTAATACTTTCGCCGTCACTTTTTATTGTGTGCCCATTGCCTTATGGCGTGGATAGAAAATAGAGCTGGCTGTTATAACCTTTTTGCTGTTTAATGTTCTATACTTTATTATGTGCAAACTTTAACATAAAGTTAGAACGGTACCCTAAAGTCGTACACTTTTGAATCGCGTTCCATTTGACAGTTCCACAAAATCCATTGCGTTTAGTTGGTTTGTGAATTGTAAAATGAATGCGAGTGTCATTTTTGAAGTAAATTATATTTTATTCCTGCGGTTCTATTCTGTAAAAATCTCACCGCGTGAAGTGAGCGTGGAGTCAGCTGTCAATAGTGTCAATTCCTAGCAAAAACAAACTCACTTCACCTAAGTTTTTACGGTGAGATTTTTACAGAATCGACCGGCTGTAGATTGCTTGTAAAAACACTTTTACATGTCAAAAGAAATAATAACATTTTGAAACTCGATGAGGTGGCGTTTTTTAACCGACTATCCTGAGCTGAAATACTGAAACAAACTCAGATCACACAATCTAGGACAGATTCTATGAGGACCATAGTTTTTGCAGGTCTTTTGAGAAAAGATCCACAGAGAGTTGAGTGGACCTGTCCGGTCAATGCACGCATGTGTCAGTATTGTATTGTGTTATTTATATCTCATCGTATACTGCCGGTCGATTCTGTAAAAATCTCACCGTGAAAACTTAGATGAAGGGAGTTTGTTTTTGCTAGGAATTGACACTATTGACAGCTCATTCCACGCTCACTTCACCTAATTTTTCACGATGAGATTTTTACAGAATAGCACCGCTGCATCGATTGAAGTCCTCACGTTAACGCAGGCTGTCGCTGAAAACCAGCGCTATGCTCTGTCTCGCATAGGGTCGTAGCATTATGATTAGCGATGACCGTTTTGCGTGGATGTGACGCAAATTTTCCCACAACTTGTTCTTTTTTATCTGCGTCATATTTACCGCAAATAAAAGCTTTTTCTTTTCTTCAGTAAGTTATTCACTAAGCCAGGAGTTGAGTTTCGGAATGTACTGTCATAGCGTACACACACTGAAGAGCATTTCATCATTTGATGTATTTGTATCCTGTACTATAGGTAGATAATATTCATCATCTGTCTAGCCTTTTCCCAACTATGTTGGGGTGGACTTCCAGTCTAACCGGCTGCAGCTGAATACGAGTATTTACATGTAGCGACTGCCTATCTGACCTCGACAACCCAGTTACAAGGTAATATGATACCCCTTGGTAAGACTGGTTGTCAGACTTTCGGGCTTCTGACTACCCGTAACGACTGTCAAATATCCACGAATGACAGCCGGGACCAACGGTTTTTTTTTTTATTTTTTTTTTTTTGTGTGGGAAATCTTCAAATGACCCTTCCCGCTCTGGGCGGAGCGGAAGGGAGTGTCAGACTCTTACTGACTAAAACCCACCCGTGTTCCTTCAGTTGCCTGTGCCAGGGGCCACGGTATCTCTTTCGAACAACCCGCGACCCTGGCTTAACGTGCTTTCCGAGGCACGACCAATCGTGGCAAACGTAGCTTAACCTGATCGAACCTGTGCGGCTGTTATTATTTAGCCACGGGCAGCTCATCCTACTATCTACTAATATAATATTATAAACGCGAATGTGTGAGAATGGATGGACGGATATTTGTTACTCTTTGACGCAAAAACTACTGAACGGATTTTGATGAAATTTTACAGCAATATAGCTTTAAATACATCAAAAAAACACACATGTTACTTTTTATCCCCATATTCCCACGGGATCGACAGTTATGCGGGTAAAACAGCGGGGCGCTGCTAGTTGATCTATTGTTTAGGCTGTGTTTTGTCTGTCAGTCAGTCAGGAAACTATTTATTAACAGAGTGTAAAAAGACCCATCACTCTGTTATTTTTGCATTCTGTACATCAAAATATATAAAATTGAGCAAAAATTATTGCAGGGAAGATACTTTTATTTTTGGTGTGAAAAATCGCCGTTTACGGCAGCGCGCACTAAAACGCACGCAAAACCTTTTTTTACCTCCATTCCCTTCTTTGTCAGCCTTTTTTGTTATTTTTAAGTATTTTTGTTTTTCCGATGATATTTGTGAACATACCTAGCTAATTTTTTTTGTTCTATTTTATTTTAAAACATAATGTATGTAATTCAACTAACGATATCTTGTACGCGCTAACTAAAGGAGTTGTATTGCAGATTCTAATGATTATAATTCTGTAAAGCCATATTTGTTACGGTTCCGTATCATATTTTAATCAAATCAACCTTCATCTAATATTTCGGGACATCGTCAAGCGGTTGGTTGACTCTTCACGTGACCAGAGGGCTGGCCTATTTTTAGCCTAAAAGAATAAGCATTGCCATCCAAACGTGGTAGGTAATGCTGCCAACCTTTTGGGCACTTTCACTTATGCCATTGACAGCGATGCGGACGAATTTTTTGATGCCCAATGAGCTCCTGTCTTTTTCTTTTTTAATTTTGTATTATATACTTGTTTTCGTCGGCCAAATTTGTTAACCTGCCAACTCCATTTTTAAGCAAATTTATTTTTTACCAGACAAAAGGTTCAGAATATTAAACTACCTTTAAGTATTTAAATTATTTTTTATTTAATATAATAAAAATGGACTTAGCAGGTTAACAAATGTGGCCGACGAAAACATAAACAACCTCTTAAGAGGTCATTGTACTCATCATTATGAACAACTTTTACCGTGGAACCAAACCAGAAATCGCGAAAAAAAAAACAGCTGTTCCCTACATTTTGATGAGTTATACGAACATAAATGTTAGGGAACAGCTGATTTTTCGCGATTGCAGGTTTGTTCCCATAGTAAAAGTTTTATTTTGTGTGATCTGATCACTTATTTCTGAGATTGCTGGTAAACCTGTAATTGGCGACTGTGTAAGACCGAGACTTTTGTGATCTATAGTACAAAGATAAATATTATACATAGCTGTTGGTGTACCATAATAAATAAATAATAACCCACATTTTTGTAGTTATTTTAAATACCATGTGGGAGTAATTGAGGAAGAGCCTTATAGCCAAAAGAAATCCTAGTTTATAACGTTGTGACTATTGTAAAATCCGATAAGTTATTAATATTTTTTCTCTGTTGCAAATCAACAAAGGCGATTATAAAGAATTTTCTTTTAAATTTTAAAAAACACCTCGCGCCGTGTTCTCGTTCGAAAAGTGATTGATGATTTTTATATGAAGCCTGGGAGACCTATCTGACCGTTATTTTGTTTTTTTTTTCAAAAGTTGGGCCAAAAAATATGTATCACTAGCAGCGCCCCGTGGTTTCACCCGCATAAGTTTCGATCCCGTGGAAATGTCGGGATAAAAACTATCCTTTGTCCTTTCCCGGGACTCAAACTATCTTTATACCAAATTTCATCTAAATGGGTTCAGCGGTTTAAGCGTGAAGAGGTAACAGACAGACACACTTTTGCATTTTATAATATTAGTAAGGTTGTGATCAACTATAAACGTTAATATCTCGGAAATGTGACATTACGGGGTTTGGTCTTAAAATGTTTTCTATTTTCATTGATGCAGCTATCAATTTATATAGGTTTCATACATGGCGGCCATTTTGAAAAAATAATCAAAATGGCGGACAGGTAGGTAAACCTCAAACCTTCAAAGCCCTTTAAAAACTCAGCAAAAACAAATACAATTCGTCTTCATTTTTCTGTAGAGAAAAGTAAAATGGTTTATCAGCCAGTCCCCTTAGGGATGCTTGTAATTTTACGAGTATTAAAAGGGAAGGGTCTCGAGCGGAAAAATGTAATGACCCGAATAATTGTCCCACAGACCACGATTGTACAGTCAAATGCATGCGTTACTTTCCAATGAAAATCGCATTTTCACCGCATTTTGATGAGCGTTTAATTATTATTGGTTTTGACTGTACGTTTTAAGGTGATGATGTGTGGGTTGTGTCCAGTCTTACCAAGGGGTATCGTATTACCCAGTAACTGGGTTGTGGAGGTCAGATAGGCAGTCGCTCCATGTAAAACACTGGTATTCAGCTGCATCCGGTTAGACTGGAAGCCGACCCCAACATAGTTGGGAAAAGGCTAGGCAGATGATGATGATGTGTGGGTTGTATTTTTATTTAAATGAATTAATATATATTTTTTGAGAGCAGTGGTGGCCAAGGAGAGCAGTGGTGGTCAAGTGGTAATGGCTGCGACTTACGAGTTGTAGGTCGCAGGTTCGAACCCAGACAGACGCTTTACTTTGTGTAACACTATGTTTATCACCACTGCTCTCAAAACGGTGAAGGAAAACATCGTGAGGAAACCGGCATGCCCTAGAACCAAAAATTCGAAGACATGTGACATCTGCCAACGTGCACTGGGCCCGCGTGGTGGATTACGGCCCACTCCCTCTCACAGAGAGGAGGCCTGTGTCCCAGCAGTGGGAACATTATAGGCTGTTTATGATGATGAATATATATTTTTTCATCTGTGGTATTAATAAACCCTTAACATGTCATAACATCATGCCTGTTTCTTCGAAGTATTGGGCAGAGGTCTAACTGTAGTACACTCACATTTCGCCAGCTAAGTTTTGAACTCCCATATCCATCCAAAGGTTGTCTTTAAAAGATCGCTTTTAGCGATAAGACCGCCCATTGTGTCACCCTTTGTATTGTTTCTATTTTTATGTCTGTAATTTATATGGTGTACATAATACTCTTTGTATTCTATTCTATTCTATTCTAGGGTTGCCAACTCTCGAAAGGACCAACTCTAAAAAGGACCAACCCGCGAGAATTTAAAAAATCGAGGGGATTTGAAAGAAAATCTTAATTATTTATTCATTTGTTTAATTTATATTTACTTTGCTTTCAAGCAGCATCTATTTGACGGTTTTTTTACCACAAAATCATAACAGTTTTTAAATGAAAATCGAAGTTTGTTCATATTTGTAATTCTGCTTTTACTAAAGAAATATTCATTCGGTTTCTTTCCTTGCTCCATACTTGTTCCATCATAATTACCTACTATTTTAGCTGTACTATTTATGTTAGCTTATTAAAATTAAATATAGTTCTATGGAGTCTGCAACGAATCGAAATGAAAGTGTTTATAGATGGCAGCATCAAATTTACATCAAAAGTATTTTATAACATAACTATTATGGATTACTAGCTGCGCCCCGCGTTTTCACCGGCGTAAGTTTTGATTCCAAAAAAATTCTGGCATACAAAAAAAATCATAAAAATCGGTCAAGCCGTTCGGAGCAGTTCGATAACAAACATTGTGACACGAGATTTTTATATATAAGATTTATGAAAGTGTTCACTATCCAGTTAAATTGATTGCAAACAGATTTTTAAGAACATACATATAGGTAGGGATTCGTTTTCTCAGAAAATCTTTTCAACCATGTTTTTTTTATTACTTCGGGTTCTATCGTAAATATTTATACTAAAAAAAACGTGTGCGGTCGGGGGACCCTCGTCAGGAATGAAGCTTCTTAGGGCCCGGCCACACGTACCACAACCATACCACAAAGGAATATTTCATTCACACGGACCACATTTGACCGTCAAAATCAACCATGTGGGCGATACAGACGATGTCGCAGCCACAACGCAACAACAACGTTGCGTCGACGCGACGATACTGTCACGGACGGAGTCAATTTGTCGGCAAACACAGCCACAGCCGTAACGTAACCATATCGCAACTACTAGCGACAACGCAACCACAACGTAACTGCAAGAAGTTACAGCGACATAATTTGCACGTAACCACTGCTTGCCCAAATTCTGTCTTTGCGATGTGGTGTGGTTGTGGAACGTGTGTACGGGCCCTTACGCAATACTTGCACGCACATGTGTGTGTGTATGTACACTCATATGCGAGTGTATCTACACTCGTATATGAGTGTACGTATATGAGTGTAAGAGACAGAGAGGGAGAGAGAGAGAGAGTAGCATGGAGCTTTTTCTTACGTGACGGTCAATAGAGTTCTACCTCAAGCTAACAACCAAAATGATGAGTTCCTGTTAAATTTTAATAATATCAAAGTAATTTCTTCAAAACAAGCATCCAACAGCACACTTCTTTTACACTTTGCCACGACAGCCCTTCTTTAAAAGTTAAATAAAAAAGAGCACAGACTATGAAAATTCAGACGGTAGACACTAAAGTACACTCGAGCTGATTGCCTTTAAGCTAAATGAGAAATCGTAAAACTTTGTATTAAACTGGAGTCAAAGGAAAATTCGGGACGTCTCAGTTTTGACGAGCAGGTCCCTTCTTACATATTTATGAAACTGACAGTACCTACTTTGAATTTTGTAGTTACGATTTTTTTAACAAAAAAAAAAAAAATCTAATGGAATATTAAAAAAAAAAATCTGTTATCATAATTCATGTGGGTATTA
Source organism: Oligia latruncula (assembly GCA_948474745.1). Taxonomy (NCBI): domain Eukaryota; kingdom Metazoa; phylum Arthropoda; class Insecta; order Lepidoptera; family Noctuidae; genus Oligia; species Oligia latruncula. The sequence goes on along the minus strand of OX419707.1, from coordinate 10,630,019 downwards.
AGGAGCAACTTTTTCGTAAGATTTATCTACTTTTGTTTTGGCATCTTACATTATACAGGGTTATTATTCGTCGGAAGCCCGAAAGTCTGACAACCAGTCTTACCAAGGGGTATCGAATTACCCAGTAAATGGACTGTCGAGGTCAGGTAGGCAGTCGCTCCATGTAAAATACTGGGATTCAGCTGCATCTAGTTAGACTGGAAGCCGACCCCAACATAGTTGGGAAAAGGCTAGGCAGATGATGATGATGACATTATACAGGGTGGCAGGAACACCCATGCGTAAACTGTAACCATGAATTCAGCACAGGATTTTAGACCTAGCGTAGAAATTTTTGGTCGGTTTTCAAAAAAGAAAGTCTGCTGTTTGATAGAATAGTGCAAACAGACCTATGCGGTCAAAATGTAGGGAACATAATTTTTTACGAAACTGACGAAATATTTCAACGCAGTGTTTATAATGATGTACTGAATCCATGGTTACAGTTTGTGCGTCGATGTAGGTACTACCACCTTATACAGGGCGGTCAAAAAGTCGTGGATCAAACGAAATAGGGAGATAAAGAAGATCATTTCTGACAAAAAATCTTTCTACAAAATAGCCATAATTCAATTGCCCTAAAAGTTATGAATATTTTTGTATACAGAGTTCTTTTACAAATAATAGACTAACTAAAAAAAATGTGATAAAAACAATAAAACAAACGGAGTTGTATTATTACTAGACAATGTATTAAGCACTACAAAAGTTCTATTGCGGCTTTGGGTACAAAATTTCAAGAGCAATTAAGTTTTTTCCAAAAATTTTGAAGCGTTACCAAAAATTATGTCTATAAAAGCGTGGGAAATGACCTCCTTTATATATTACGACTTTTTGACAACCCTGCATAGTCCAATCTTCTATCTATACAATATTACTCAGCAATACAACGTCTTCCCCATCTAAAACGAAATATAAATCAAGTTAATAGGCAGTAACATCCATCCATTGGACTAAGTTAATGGCATGCCACGTCTAATTATTCACATACCGAGCGACATCGCCGACTATACAATACCTATTGGGATCACAGTTCAAACAACGACCCCGGAATATTGCAGTAACCGCCCGGTAGCCATTGTTGTGATGACCGGTAAATGGTATAGTATATAACTTGATATTGGTAGGTATGCTCTGTTCAAAAAATATCTGATGAAAATGTACACAAACCCTGAGTATGACTAAAGGCCTTTTGTCACAGAGAAAACCAAAATATGATCACTAAACTTTGGATTGTTAAGATAGTGTTTACTAGTGCTGTATACCAATGATTACTTTCGTTGTTACTCATATAACTAACTAGCTTCCGCCCGCGACTTCGTCCGCGTGAAATTTCACCCTCCCCCATTTACCCTCTTAGGGGTGGAATTTCGAAAAATCCTTTCTTAGCAGATGCTTACGTCATAACATCTACCTGCATGCCAAATTTCAGCCTGATCCCTCCAGTGGTTTGGGCTGTGCGTTGTTAGACCAAAACACAAACAGAATACTTTGCCATCACTCATTGACATATTTTTGAATCGTCTTATAAACAAAACAGGCGCCGTGTCGCTAACGGTAAAAGTGGCGCGAGTTCAATGGTTTTTTCCCATCTCAAAAATGCCCAACACACAAGAAGTTTTCACTTCGATAATAATACTTAATTTATATTTAGCAAAAAAAAATACGATGCATGTTACAATATTATGATATTACATTTGTGCTCATTTTTTTGTGAATAATGACCCCGATGCTAGGAAAATCCTGTATTATTACGGACGGATTATCTTAACGGACGAATGGATGACCCATTCGTCCGTTAAGATTATTTTACAAAATTCGGGAAGCTAAAACGTGTAACAACAGCAATTATAGTGTGTGAGTAAGCGCGTGTGATGTGGTGTAATGGGGGAAGTGGATGAGTGTGTGATGTGTGGATGAGTGTGTGATGTGTGTATGAGTGTGTGATGTGTGTATGAGTGTGTGATGCGTGTCGCGTGTGTGCAGAGAGGGATGGTGATTTGGGGTGTCTGTGGGTGTGTAAGTGTTCGAGATATTAATAATCATTTAATTGCATAATTATGTAGCTAAATAATTATGAGATTGAAAAGCCAAATGAGTGCAGCAATAAAACCTTTGCTTCCCCGGAAAATTCTACCGTTTCTCGTCCCCAAACATCGTTTAAAAAAGAACAAAAAAGGCCATCTATCCAACAACCTACATAGTTACGTTTAGTTTTTTTTGTTTTTTATAGTTGTTCGGAACCAATAGATACTTCTGAAAAACTGGAACGTAACTCTAGGGTATACGTATCGGTTTCCTGGTGCGAATTGACACCGGTTCACACTTTGCTTTGTCAATAGCTATCAATGGCGTTCGAAATGGTTTGTGTGGCGGAACCCGTGTTTTGAAGTGGACGTTTATTTTAGAAAATGCATAGTTTTTATAAAAGAAGGTGACATTTTTATTCACTTTTTGTTGGATTTGTAGTTGTAAGTTTATGATCACTTGACAATCTATATCTATTTATTATTATTAGCCTGTGAAGTCCCACTGCAGGGCAAAGGCATACCTACTCTATTTCCACTTCACTTTGTTTAATGCGTAACACACTACCAGTAGCAATGGTTTTCTTTTTACCGACTTCACAAAAAGGAGGAGGTACTATGTTCGGATGTTTGTATGTTTTTTTTTTTGTATGTTTGTTCATCGAATACTCTGCCTGCTTTTTTTATTCGAAAGTAGATAGTTCTGAGGTGGTCCCACTGTCACCAAGTTAGGATCTGATGATGGGATCTTAGAGAAATCGAGGGCAACCCCCAAATTTTACAGGCTAACTTATTGTTTTTCGCATATTTGATGAAGTATCTTGTGTATTTGCGTATGATTGTCACCATCTCAGGTACCTGGGCTGATGATGGAAGGTACTACTCCTTAACAGTAAGAAGTTACTCGAACAGGCAAGGACTGTTTTAGTAAATTGTTTTGATGTTTGATAGGGCATTTGCCACATTTGGTCTCATGATCATCAAGTCATGACCTGATGCTGCAGTCAGGTTGTTTACACAGATGGCCATCGGAACTACTCAATGACAAATATTTCACGGGTTTGCGATTAGATTGAAGCAATTTATGCTCGTCACAATGCGTATGGTGAGTGGTTGTTGAGAAGTTCTCCTGGTTCTTACCAGGAGAACTCCTCAACAATTAACGCCCCAGCATCGGGAAAAGCAATATTTTGTAACATGTGCTTAGCAGTTGCCATTAGGCTATTGTTTTTGATAAATTACAAACTGACCCACTAAAAAGTAAAAAATAAAAACTTTTTTACAAAAAAAACAACCGACTTCCAAAAAACACTATAAAGTGAAAAATAACTTTAATTTTGGAAGTCGGTGGCAAAAAAACTAAAATACAAATCCAAAGACACCGACTTCCAAAATTAAAGTTACTTTTCACTTTATAGTGTTTTTTGGAAGTCGGTTGTTTTTTTTTGACAGTTCAATTACATTCATTGAGTTATTTACGTTGTTGAGCAGAGACATTTTTCGAACATATGAATCAATGGATTAGCCATATGCTGGAAAATGATTCAGACTGAGATTAATAGTGTGTTACGCAATTAGGGTGCAGTTCTTTTTGAAGAATCCCTGGCCGGACTGCCGCGATGTCGCTTGCCGTTAAGACGTGTTGGGTCGTAAGCGTGACCCAATCTATATCTATACATATTATAAAGCAAGGTTGCTTTTCGTGTCTGTCTGTGTGACCGTGTAGATTTTCTTAACAACATAATGTAATTTGATGCAGTTTTCAAGATCATTTAGAGTATTTGTTCCGGAAGGTTTATTGTAGGAATACTACATTTGTAGCGGTATCTAAAACGCCACATGCGAACAACGCGTCATACTGACGTCACGCAAAATCCTGCACCTCGCAAGCAGAGTTTACCGCGCAACTAGCATAGATACAATGGCCCGGAATGAATCATCGGGCAGTTTCCCGTCAGACACAACATCCGTCTCGTCGGAGGATCCTCCCTTTTCTATAGAGTAAGAGTGAACTTTACACCCTGTTCCTCATACCTCCTGGTTGAATGCCGTAATTACGGAAACAATTAAAAAACTATTATTATGTCTCGCATGGATCCATGTTCGAATACGAATATATTTAACTTAGATATAGCAAAGAAATCTTGATATACTCGTATTATTTGCTTGCACTTACTGGACAGGTCTACTCAATGACTCAATGTGTGTGGTTCTTTCCTCAAAAGACCTTCTCAGACACCAATCTACACAGTCTTCACATGATCTGACCAAGATTATGTCAGGATTTTAGAAGAGACTGTGACCTCTGGGTTTTTACCGCCTTTCTCTCAGAGTTGTCAGATAGGAAACGCCAAACTCATCTAGTTTTTAAAATATAATTGACGTGTGTGTTAAAAAGTGTTTGCCCGGCTCCTGAGGGTCGTATCGTGATGTTAGATAGCTCTTAGACCTTCCTCAAGATTTGGGCTGTCAAATGCAAAAATAATTTTACAAATCCGAATGGTAGTTCCGGAGATTACCCCCTACTTACAAACAAACAAACTTTTACCTCTTTACTACTAGCTGCGCCCCGTGGTTTCACCCGCATAAGTTTCGATCCCGTGGGAATATCGGGATAAAAAGTAGCCTATACGTTAATCCAGGGTGTCAGCTACCTCCATACCAATTTTATCTAAATTGGTGCTGCCGTTTGAGCGTGAAGAAGTAACAAACATATAAACACACCCCCACACACACACACACACACACAAACTTTCGCCTTTATAATATTAATGTGATGATTATATGTAGATATGTCGCCTTTGCACCCGTGCGAAGCAGGGCCGGGTCGCTAATCAGCAACATAATGGAACTACGGAGACTCAGGCCTCCTCTCCGCGAGAGGGAGTGGGCAGTAATCCATCACGCCGGCCCAGTATGGGTTGGTCATTATCGTCAAACTCCTCATTATACTAGGACGAGTTGGTTTCCTCATGGAGGTCGTCAAGAAGGTTAAATGTAGGTACGCTTGCTTGGGGATAAGGCTGCAGGTACTACTGGGACATTTCAGCGCTTGCATACAATGTATGTATGTGTATGATGGGGTTTATTTATAAACGATGATTAAAGTTAAGTGACGTTCAAACGTCAAAAATGTTTTTTTTTTTTTTACTAAATGGGCCCGCTCTTGACCCCGATCACGCCTGATGGTAAGCGATAGATGAGGTCTATGATGGAACGAGCGTGCCCAGAAGATGCCTGTTCACTCTTGCTTTGAAGGCAGACAGGTTAAATGTGGGAGGGAACACAGATCCGCCAAATGTATGGTTAAACCTAGTAGTTAGACCTAGGTATTGTCTATTTATTATGTTTTTTTATTTCTGATTGTGCTATTTATATCTCATCGTATACTGCACCGGTTGACGTCATCACGTATCCCCGGCTGTCGCTGAAAACCAGGGGGTCTACTCCGAAGCGGTTAACCACTGTATCGGCCGAATGTTCGGTCATTTTCTGATTCGAATATTGTTGTCCTACTACGAATTTAAAAAAAAAAAGGTAAAAAAAGGGTTAAGGGTTCTAAAAAGGTTCGGATTGGCACAGTTTGGTCGGGACCAATAGTCAATATAGGAAATTAATGGTAGTAGAAAATGACCGAACATTCGGCCGATACAGTGGTTAACCGCTTCGGAGTAGACGGGTGCTCTGGGGCTCTGCTCGCATAGGGTCGTAGCATTATGCTGAGTGATGGCCGTTTTGCGTGGATGTGACGCATATTTTCCCCCAACTTGTTGTTTTTTGTGGTTTATGTTCTTTCTCTACGTCATGTTTGCCACAAATCAGCTTGGTTTTGTTTCTTTCTTTCTAAACGTATGCTGGTGGTGTCAGTAAACTGAAGACCATGATTATTGAGGATCATAATAATAAAAATAACTCTATCGGCCATAATACAAAACAAGTTTTATTTTTGGACCCTGGTTTAAACCATCGAGCCATTTTTAAATTTCGAACTATAATCCGACAAATTGAAAGTTCTTAATACAAAAACTGACGTTAAACCTGAGTCTAAGTTACCAAGTTTGCATTAAGAACTTTACGTTTGTCAGAATAAAGTTCAAAATGCAACGCAGTAATTGCCTCGAAGGTTTAGGTTAGGTCTAAAGTTAGAACTCGTTTTGTAATAACACGGATTAAGTTTGCAGAGTCCTTCACATTTAGGTACCCCCTTACTAATAAACGTTGTATAGCATCTGTATAATTACACAACGCTTTGTCTTCTTCTTTCGAAAGTCAAATTAATGACGGTTGAAAGAGAGAAATCGGTGTGTAACTATTCATCGGATTTATACACATTTATTAGTAAGGGGGGTGTATGTATAGTTAAGAACTGCAAGAAAGCTATAAACTCACTATACTACAATAATATAATTTTAATAAAATCTAGTCATTCTTGACACGAATAAACTGACCTCTGCTCTAATTACAGAAAGTGCAGTGCGCTCATTCCGTTGTAGTAGTTACATACATAAGATCGTATCCGTACTTGCATTTGAGTCTAGAGCGTTTGACTGAAGCATTGTTAGAACGTGCTCTGTTTAAATGGTTTCTTGTTGAAGTTTGTCAGTTAATTGAGTGCTTCGTTGATCTAGTGTCGCAGGTGAGACTGTTGAACGAAATAATCTTTGGTTCGAACACCAGCCCGCGTAGCATGCTTGATCAGCCTGTAATGTTTCCACTGTTGGGAACTGCAAACGGAACGGAACGATGAAGGAAAAATTCGAGGACGAATGACATCTCCCAAGCCGCACTGGGCCCGCGTGGTGGATTACGGCCCAGTCCCTTTCACCGAGAAGAGGCCTGATTCCCAGCAGTGGGAACATTATTGGTGGATTATGCTATGATAGGGATGAGCCTAATGCCTATCGCCCATGTTACAGCTAAAACTAAATTATTACACACGCACCCGAATTGCGCAACACTTTCTCTCACAATCCAAAGGTTTTTGAAGTAAGTTCCTAATTCATTACTTCATAATTATGTTTAAAAAATTCCTTTGCTCGACAGCATAAATAACGCAATGAATGTTGTTGAACTGTCAAAAAGAAGGGCATTGTAATTGTTACGCTGGTTCAGTTTGATCCAAAAAAGTCAGTCCATTACCAATTAATCTTAAGGCCTCAGGTGTAACATATAGATACGTTTCTCTGTTGGTATAGGCTCATGGGAAAACATAGCGTGTACCGGCTACTTAAGGGCTTGTAAATTGTTGGAGCCGATTGAGGAAAATTGCTGTGTTAAGCTCTCCATACTCGAGAACCCTTCATCGTACGTTGGTCGGTATTTTTTACCGAATTTTTTGGGGTAAAATTAATGAAGCGTTCTTTTTTAGATAGGGTTTTTTTTCTATTAGCTGGGTATTTGAAAATAGTCTTTTTTTTTCCGGATGGGAAATCATCAAATGACCCCTCCCGCTCTGGGTGGAGCGGAAGGGAGTGTCTGACTCTTATTGACTAAAACCCACCCATGTTCCTTCCTTAGCCTTTTATGTTTGAAAATAGTCTGGTAGTGTTGTATTTGAAGTTAGTCTTAGAAAAGTAGGTATGTTTGGCTTCCTTGACAGCTTGACGATTGCTGACAAATTCGTGCACTTACCGGATAGGTTCATTCAATCTGTTCTCAGTTTTTTCATCAAAACACCATTTCAGACACCAAACTAAATCGTCTTCACATGATCTGACCAAGATTATGTTTGGACTTTAAAAGAAACAGATAGGAAACGCTGATCTCATCTAGTTTTAAAAATGATCGACGTGTAAAAGTGTTTGTATGTACAAACCTACTTACAGATATAAAAAAACATTTATCATTTATCTCATATTTTGACCGCGGCATTAGCTATTCTCATGTAATATTTGTGCTGTTACTAGGGAAGACTCTGGAAGACGGTAAATTTATTGCTTTTTTTTTTAGCAAATTCATCACATGCCTAGTCTTTTCCCCGATCGTGATGGGGTCGGCTTCCAATCTTACCAGATGCGAGTGAATATCAATATTTTACATAGAGCGACTGCCATCTGACCTTTCCAACCCAATTACTGGGCTATACCGACATTCCAACGAAAGGAAACATTATAAAAGCCAATTATTTTTAAAAGAGTAACCGTGGAATTTCCTGCCGGCTCTTTTCCATAGGAAACGACCAATTTGAAACATGCTCCTACCTTCTGACGTTTACTAAGTGTCCATGTAGGTTTATGTGTAATAAAATATTTTGATTTCGGTCAGTTGTCTGACTATGGAGCGTCTTATTACCAGTGATGGTGAGAATATCGGTTTATTTAAGCCTTAGTGACCAAAAAAATATTTTCAAAGTACCTAAAGCCTTAACAATTTGCCACACCATACACTTTTGCGCTTTTAAAAAAACAGTGCATCAGTTTTTATTTCAACATCGTCCGCCCTTAACCCAATTTATACGGGGGTCGGCGCAGCATGTCTAGTTCTATCATAAATCTCTATTAACCGACATCCCAGTAGACATCCCCTTTCTATCCACAACATCTTCATTCACACAATTCATCAATCTTTTCTTCCTGGTCTTCCTCTTTTCTTTTTTTAGGGTTCCGTACCCAAAGGGTAAAAACGGAACCCTATTACTAAGATTTCGCTGTCTGTCCGTCCGTCCATCTGTCTGTCTCAAGAACCGCGGTAGCTAGACAGTTGAAATTTTCACAGATTATGTATTTCTGTTGCCGCTTTATCAACAAATACTAAAAAAAAATAAAAAAAATATTTAAGGGGGGCTCCCATACACCAAACTTTTTTTTTCGGTGTGTTTGCCTTGTGGTACGGAACCCTTCGTGTGCGAGTCCGACTCGCACTTGGCCAGTTTTTCATTAATTTGTATCTCGTATTATAGCCACAAAGACTTTCATAAATATTCGTATGCACACAGTAATTATAAATGAAAAAACATTATCTGAACTGCTTATGAGCTTAACGTTCAAAACAGTATTTTTTACTGATCTGAAAACGGTTAAAGCTTGAGGCAAAATGTTACCGTCATGACAGTAAACTTTAACGTTTTAAGTAGCTATAAGGTCACAAAATTAAAGTGCGACTGTAATTCGTAAATTATAGTCACACTTTCGCTGTACCTACAGTCAATTAGTGTCAGTCATTTTTTATGCCAAAAATAATGAAAACTACGTATAGTTTTAATTATTTTTGGGATAAAAATTACCAATATCAATAAAAAGAAAAGAAAAAATCAGTAATCGATTCTGAACAAACTACTTTCTTAGTGCGCATTATTTCAGTTACACATAGTATATTTTTTGTCATCTAACATTGCCTACATTATGGTGACATAATGTTCGCTCACCCCAAACGCTATACATATAAAACCTACCAACTTTAATTGCTTTCTCAGATATATTGTAGGGGTGAGCAAATTGATCTACATTATAAAAAGTTTGCGGTCCTCCTTACACGTTGGGTCGGTCGTTTAAAGGGTCTGCTCTTCTGAAAGCGGTAGCGAGCGCAGAATCCATTCTAATTTTATAATTTTTCATGTAAAGTTTCTGTTAATTGTGTTTTTCTTAAATTACGTCTTCTGTATTTCTTACTAGCTTCTGCCCGCGACTTCGTCCGCGTGAAATTTCACCCTCTTAGGGGTGGAATTTCGAAAAACCCTTTCTTAGTGGATACCTACTCTTCACAAAGAACACACCCTCCAAATTTCATGTCTCTAGGAGCAGCGGTTTAGACTGTGCGTTGATATATCAACAATCAGTCAGTCAGTCAGTTTACCATTTTATATGTATAATAATAATTAGAAGCACGGCCCATGTGTGGCCGACGAGAGTATGCGTTCTTGACACCTGAGGGGTAATTCTCGTAATTTTAAGAACGTTCACAGTCTGTTCTCAGTCTCAATCTGTCAAAAATACCTCTGAAATTACGGAACCGCAGTGTGCGAGTCCGACTCGCTCTTGGCCGGCTTTCTTTTTTCTTGTAGTCCTATCAAGGGTTTTATTGAAATTAAATAATGATTCCGATGGAATCATGGCTTGCACCACATAATTTGGTACGTTGATAGGCGGTAGGTAGGGTAGTAGGTGACTATTAGGCGGATCATATACTACAACGCGCCACGCGACGGGACGCAAATAACGCGCCCCTTGCTTGCTTGCGTAATTAAAAAAAAATACAAATTCAATAAAAACGCGCTTCCACGCGGGGAACTTATCTCCGGGTTCCGCGCCCCGTCGCGTGCCACGTTGTAGTGTATTATTCGCCTTTTAACTAAACAAATAAGCGGTACAATATAGTTATATTATAACATTCGCTGTCCGCCACCGCTCTCTATGTAGCGTTGGTTTTAATATGTGGCCTATTGGATAGCAGCCAAGTTGTGGCTTGTCATATATCACCACGCTATTGTGTTGAGCCGTGGGCATGAACAGAGGAGTGTAGTCGTGTGTATGAAAAGCTGTTGATAAAGTTTGTACATGGTTGTTTAATTACTAAGAGGTAGTTTAGCCTATAAAATATTTTATGTTTTTTTTTCATACTTAAAACCTTACAAACTATCAATCGCTGCTGTCTGAATCATTTTGAAGGATATTGCTAATCCATTGCTTCATATGTTCGAAAAATTTGTCTGCTCAACAACGTAAATAGTGCATAGAATGTTGTTGAACTGTCAAAATGAAAGTCATTATTATTGTCAGTGTGTTGTGAAATTACCACGCTGGACTTTTTTTTTTAGCCTGCGCTTTCCCACTCCTTAAAGGAAATTTGAGGAGTGGGAAATGAAGGAATTAATTGTGAACCCGTTTATTTTATCTCTAACCATGAATGAATAATACGTACCTATACGCACAAGTTACCGATGTGTGCGTGATGTAAACTAATTAGCATTGCCGACTGTACCTAAGTATGATCGCTGTGTATGTGTACAAGTAGGTGAATCTGTTACCTACTACAATACTACAATTTTAAACGTTTTTGTTTACCTGAACATAATTATTATCTTATAATCATTGAGCTAAATAACTAGAGAAGCAAACCTCATTAAAATGTGTCAAAAAAATGTAACCAATATTTAAATGCGACGACGTAGCTTTGAAACCACTACACATTTAAAAGTAAACATATATCTGTCTCACTTACACAAGTCGCAAGAATAATACCGTCGCTTAGATTAGTAAAAGACCGCAATATAAACATGCAATGGCGGGAGGGTGTTGCCTAGCCATGCGAAATTTTACCCAACTTTTTAAGCCATAAAAAACGCAAAAAAAAAACATTAAACGTTATGAACGTTATTTTTTAATTATGTATTTAAATATTTAAAAACAATTATTTTTATGTTACAATGTTATTTTTTTGTTACACATTGTCACACATTTAGTTTTATAAAATATTTAAAATCACATACTCTATAAATTAAAAACTCCCACATAATGTGGGAAACTAAAACTAAGTTTTTAGTGGCAACATTGAACCTAATTTACAAAATTCTACATTTTATTTATTTTTATTGCGTTTTTACGTTGATATAAACACAGAAATAATAAACTTACGGGTGGAAAGTAATTCTGGTTAATTTATTGTGTTTTTGTGACCTCGAATCGCATTCTTTCACTACGCATTTTCCCATTTTGGCGGTAATTTTCACTCGGCTAACTTCGGTTGGCGTCACACAGAGCACTGAACTGACATTAACTACGATTGAGGCTGTGGCCTTGATCCCAGTGGCAACGCCTTGGCGCGGTAATTGCTAATCTAGTGTATGTATATCAATGCTTATAATACGATATTTATTTTTCAGTTAGGCATTAGTATAGGCATTAAATAAAAAAAACTCGCAAGTGCAAGCAGAACTCGTGTCCTGAGGGTTCCGTCTCAAAGTTAAACCGTAAATGCGGCTTTCTATGTCATATAACTCGATAACCTAATAAAGTTTCTATCAATAAATCTACTGCTAAATCTCATATTATCTGATACACCACAACTAATCCTATAAATTGACATGAGATTCGGCACCGTAATAAATCGGCGGTCAAATAATTCCCGCACAATATCGACGTAGTGTACAAGGAAAATATCGTGAGGAAACTACAGAACAAAATAGCGAACAGGCAATAAGCAATGTTGGTTTTTTTAACCGACTTCAAAAAGGAGGAGGTTCTCAATTCGTCGGAACCTTTTTTTTTTTTTTTTTTTATTTTTTTTTTTTATGTATGTTCCCCGATTACTCGGAGACGGCTCGACCGATTTCAAAAATTATTTTTTTGTTTGAAAGGGTATACTTTCCAGGTGGTCCCATTGTCAGCAGGTCAGGATCTGATGATGGGATCCTGGAGAAATCGAAGGAACTCTTCAAGTATTATAGGCACACCTATAGCGATTTGGGTATTTTTTGTAGTAACTCGTGCATTTGCTCTCGGAAAGCATCATTTGGTGAAGTGGAACTGATGATGAAGACCACAGATGGCAACCGGAACTACTCAATAATAAGTATTTCCCGGTTTGCGATTCGATTACTTACTTTAATATGGTTGCTAAGCAAGTTATGCTCGTCACAATGCGAATGGTGAAATGGAGCTGATGGTGGAATACCAGGAGAACTCCTCAACAAATAACGTCCCTGCATCGGGAAAAGCAATATTTTGTAAAAGGCGATGAGCAAGTTGGCATTAGGCTATTGTAACTTAGATACATTATAAACAGACACACTAAAAAGCGAGAAATAAAAACTTTTTAACAAAAAAAAAAACCGACTTCCAAAAAAAACACTACAAAGTGAAAAATAACTTTTATTTCGGAAGTCGGTGGCAAAAAACTAAAATACAGATCCAAAGACACCGACTTCCGAAATAAAAGTTATTTTTCACTTTGTAGTGTTTTTTTTGGAAGTCGGTTTTTTTTTTGTTAAAAAGTTTTTTAACCCTCGACAGAAACAGTGTTATAAGTTTAACGTGTGTATCTATGTGACTGTGTTTCTCTGTGTCTGTGTCTGTGTATTTTTATGTCAGTCTACGCCATCGGAGCCCCCAAACGGCTGAACCAATGTTGATATTTTTGTTTCGTTTGGTCTAGGACCTACAACAATATTACCTACAACTTATATTAAACTTAAAGGGTCAATACCATATATTATTATTTTTTTTACTTTTTAAAGGTTTTTGTTTGTGTCGGGGGTTTTATAAATTTAATTTTTTTCTGTATGATAAGAGTCGTTTACCTTAAATTTGTTTTTTTGTTTTATTTTAGCAATTGGCTCTCTCTCTAACTCTGTGTCCTTGATGAAAGAATGATGATTGATGAAAAATAAGTATTATATTCCTTCAACCCGAAGCAGTTGGGGAAGGCTAGGCGAATGATGATTCCCAGTGCTAAATTAACCCGGAAATCCTCTTCCATTGAAAAAGAAATATCCTCCAGTCATTACTATCCTTCGACCAATATCGTTATTGACGATAACGCCTTTTGATATTCATCGAATGAATTCCGCAAAAATGTAATCCTTATTCTTTGATGATTCCTCTACAAAGAATCGGCCGTCCCTATTCGTTGGGTAGCATTAGGCCTCACCACGTGGCCACGAGCTGCACGCTCAAGTGCCACGCGCAAGCGACACGCTCAAGCGATACGCGTCTTGCGACAGCGACTACGGAGAAAAAAAATAAAAGAAGTGGTTTTGTGTGTTCAATTTCACACAACTAAGCTCAATCCAATACGATTCAATATAAGTTTGCATCATCGCATTTTTTACTTTAGTAATTTATCAAAGCTTAACTAAATTCTATAGAGCCAGTGTCATTGCCTCTCCTAATCCCGTCTAAGCAAGTTTTTGACACGCCCTAACCCCGTGGCCACGAGTTGCAAGCTCAAGCGATACGCGTTTTGTGACAGCGACTGCGGAGAAAACAAATGAAAGAAGTGGTTTAGAGCATGTCACGAGTTACCACGACGTAATTTGCTAAGCAATAGTCGAAAACACACACGGGGGCCTACATACTAAGTCTGTCAACGAAAGTAGTATAAAACTTCGGAGTGAACCCTACACAGGATTTAGTAACTATTTGGACGAGCGAGAACACTTTGGGTCATCATCTGCCCAGCCTTTTCCCAACTATGTTGGGGTCGGCTTCCAGTCAAACTGGATGCAGCTGAGTATCAGTATTACCTATCAGACCTCCACAACCCAGTTACTAGGTAATACGATACCGCATGGTAAGACTGGTTGTCAGACTTTCGGACGACTGTCAAAGATTCACGAATGGCAGCCGGGACCAACGGCTTAGCGTGCTTTCCGAGGCACGGAGGGGTCACGGTATGAAAAGATGGTCACCCATTCACGGACCAACTGCGGCAAGCGTAGCTTAACCTGATCGATCGGACCGTGCGGCTGTTATTATTTAGCCACAAGCCGAAATCACATCGGGTTAAGGAACAAAATTCAAATCGTGGTGTCATTCATTCTTAGGTCGAGCCCTAAATTAATGTCCATGGGTGATACGGAGTAGTTACTGCCTGTAAATTCGGCGAAAACCACGGGTCCATGGGTTGCATTTTTAAGGAGTAGACGACCAGGAACGCGCGCGCGTATCCTTTGACGCAAGACGCGTCGCAAGACTCGCAAGTCGCATCGCTCGAGTCTGTGAGCCGGGCTTAACTATGACCGTAAACAGCGGTTTATAAGCTGGATATCTCGCGCCCGCCTTAGCAACCGCTCAAGCTTCACACCCTGCACGAGGCCTGAAGGATAGGGATTTACTAATGTATGGGCATACGTCTACCCTCTCACTAACAGTATTGTAATGTGGGATTGCGGCTTTATAGAAGATCGATTATTATAGGAGCTATTTGTGTCTAACAGTTTTATACATGTTGTTACTGAGCGTTTATTTTTTTCTTGCGTCAACGGCTAATCATTTGTTGCAAGTCGGTAAAGGCCTACTTGCAATAAATGCTTTTCCTTTGACGGAATGAAATAATGAAAATTGATTCTTATGTTATAAACTTTCATTTGATTGTACAATACGACGGACGTAACTTGGCGGGCCTGAACTTTGCGCAGAAGGCTGCGCAGTAACATTTTTTATGAACCAAATGGTGACACGAGGCGAGTGCGAATGAGAGAACATGCGCGAAAGTTCTTAGTGCCTATGTTGGCTATGTTCAGGCCTGCCCAGTTACGTCAGTCGTATTGTTAAGTGGTTTTTATTGGACATATCGGCCAAAACGCCTATCACTCATTAGATGAATGCTCCTTTCTTACTGTTTGTATTTCCTGTGCGTGTACCAAATTATTTTTTCTTTCTTTATTTTTGATACCTACCGTTACCTACAGTAGAAGTAGATAAAATTATATTGTTAAGCAAATTGACTGCCAGCTTAAATTGTCCGTATATTCAAATCGCAACTGTCATTCTTTGACAGTTGTATAAATCTGACGGTTGAAAAGGCTATACGGAAAATTGACGTAGGGTGTCAATTTGTTAAACAGTTACGTTTCCCGGACTGTACCTACATTTGACCTACATATTCCAGCAGTTATAGCAAATTCAAAGAGTCAGCAACACTCTTTAGATTTTCAACTAGCCCGAAAAAAAAGATGATGCCGCGTAATAAAACTGTTACCAAAGACTAGGCGTATCGTAAACTTGCTCTATAGGCGATCTAAGGCTCCGTTACATGGTAAGAGATACTCGTCTCGTCTGGATGACTATCGAAAGATGTTAAAAAAGTAATTCGTGTAAACATTATTACATTACGTCCGATGTCGCTTAGCGAAATGTGGAACAACTAAGTGTCGGTGTAAAATAAACATCTTTCGAATAAGACTCATATGACATAATCGATGGCGAGTTTTTGTTTCTTTCGTGTAAACATTATTCCCCACTACATAAAAACGTTGCTTAATGTTAAGAGACGTTAAAGGTAAGCGTCCACAGGCCCGCATCGCACGTATCGGACGCATCGCATCAAACGGAATAATTAGACTGCGTCCACTGTATCGGCAGCGATCGGATTGCCGACGCGAGTATCAGCAATCGGATTGCCGATGCCACCTTCATTCGGATTTTTGTAGTGATCGTACGTGCGGAAAGTGTTTGTGAGAATGGAAGAAAGCGACCGGTACCCCAGGGTCCCAAGAAAGGTAAAAAAAAAAAAGTGGTATTACACGAATGGATATAATTATGTAATAGGAAATGAGAACTTAAGAGGAATTCTGAAAGTGGCACCGGTAACTGAACATTTGTGTGCAAATCGATTGTCATGATACAATTGTGTGACACGGAGGGATGAGGAAACCGTCGTGCGGAAAAGTTTTGAGAATTTCGATGGCTATAAGATTAGGGAAAGACCAAAGAAACTAGGATGAACTGGAACTAGGATGGACCGTGTGAATGATGATGTAGCTAGAAAGGGGGTACTGCCGGGATGACGACTTAAAGAGAAGTATGGAAGAAAAACACATGTTGTGCCGACACCAAATAAATTGGGATATGGGAGCACGATAATAAAGGTTCATGACTAAACTACTGACCCGAGTTTGATCACATTTGGCAAAAACTTTTTTACAAAAAAAAAAAAAAAAAACAACTGACTTCCAAAAAAGACTACGGTGTCGTTGGGTTCACATTTTCGTTGTTTGCCACCGACTTCCGAAATTAAAGTTATTTTTCACTTTTAAGTTGTACCATTAGCCACACAAATTCGTATAAGTAACACTACTTGTTATGTAAATATCAGTGACAGGAAGTCATTATAACATCATCAATGTAAACTAAGTGGAAAAAATACGTAAGTATTATTGAAGCTAACTCAAAAACTCCCCAAAAGCTAAGTTGATAAAATTTCTATAGAACCACCCACCATACCCTATCCATTAAATTATTATTTTTTTCATTGATTCACTATTGCCGGAGATATCGCGTAACAAACATAAACAAACAACATACACTTGAATTGAGACCCTCCTTCTTTTTGAAGTCGGTTAAAAAGATAGCATAACCTCTCTGCTCGACTAGATTTTGACATATGACATACCAGCTGATTCGACGGGGTGTTGCGAATTACGTCATGATATTCAGGAATTTACTTCAACTTTCAGCATCCGAATTTATTAAGAAAAATGTGTTACCGCGCCTATTTTGTACAATAAGTTTGTGGCAAATATCTTTAACTATATTCTGAGGTCGGTCAAACCGCGTCATTTTACTGCGAAAGTTGTATAAAATAGATATTATTACACCTATCCAAAAGTTAGGCACATTAATTTTCGCTGAAGATATGTAAATAAACCACTTAATCTCTTGATGAAAATATGCAAAAGGGAAAAATAAAAATATTGTCATTCTCTCTGCATTCTTACTTTTACCATTTTTCATACATAAACTACATATAAAACATGACCAAATCTTGATAAAAATTACTAAAAAATGTGATGCGACGTGACACTTCTTAGTGCTGACCATCTACCCAATTTTCTTATTTCGATTCAAAAATGTCATAAAGCCTAATCGATAAATAATCGGTGTTTAAAAAAAATAAAAAAAATTTAGAAACGGAATAAAAACTCTTTGGTATATTTTTCATGAAGTAATTATTTTTTTAAATATAATCATTTTAATAAGTACATACACGTACAGTGTGGATAGGGGTGTAACTTTTTATGGTTCCCTACGTACGAATGAAAGAACGGAACCCTTATAGGATCACTCGTGTGTCTGTCTGTAGGTCTGTCACAACCGATTTGTTTCGTATCTACTGAACCGATTAAGTTGAAATTTGGTACACATATAAATTTCTTTGACTCAAACACGGACGTGTAACATAAATAAATTAATTTTGAAAGGCGTCACTTTTTGGAGTGACATTAGAAAATTAAAAAAAAAGCCTTGCTTACGTAGGTACCGTGTAATATATCAAATGAAGGGGTTTCGTGAGGGTCACATAAATATTATTATAATAACAAAAAAAAGTTATTTATTATTTTATTGAAAATAGAAACAATATCTCTGAAAACACAGCCTAAAATTTAAAAAAAATACAAAATATAGTTCTGTGATTATAGATTCCAGGAGATCTTATCAGAAGTCTGCAGGGTTATTTAGTAACACAGTATCAGTAGCAATGAGTTTCATCTTGACAGTTCAAAAACATTCGTTGCGTTATTTACGTTGTTGAGCAGACACACTTTTCGTACATAAGGAGCAATGGATTAGCAATATGCTTCAAAATGATTCAAATTGAGAGTAATAGTGTGTTACGCAATTAGGATGCCGGTCTTAAAATAACATAGCAAATCTCTAAATATACTGCGTACATTTGGTCATAGTCAAAACATGTTCGGGATGTTATATTCAACTAGCTTCTGCCTGACTTCGTCCGCGTCAAATATCACCCTCCCCCCATTCACCCTTTTAGGGGTGGAATTTCGAAAAACCCTTAGTGGATGCCTATTCTTCACAAAGAACACACCCTCCAAATTTCATATATCTAGGACCAGCGGCTTAGGCGTTGATATTATATCAGTCAGTCAGGACTCTGATTTTTATAAAAATAGATTTAAAATCGGTATTAGGGTTCCGTACCAAAATGGTAAAACGGAACCCTTATGGTGAGACTCAGTCTGTCTGTCTGTCACACCTGGATATCTCAAGAATTAAGTACTAATCCTATCAACTTGAAATTTGGAACAGTTTTAGATGACGTTTACCCAACTATATTGCAAATAAGAAAGAAATACAAATATAGGCATGTATATTTTTTGCAACAGGGACTGAAGGGGGGTCTGAAAAATTCGAAGTATAAAATACTAGGGCATGTGCGGTAACATATGAAAGAGCGCATTTCAGCATTCTCAAATTTTTTTTTTTTAGGCTGCATAATTTTTTTTTAATTACAAACATTAGTTATAAGCTAAATTCTTGTTACTAACAACATTGCCTTGCCTATGGACTATGGACCCCTTATCTCCGAAGTTTGCAATGAGAAAAATCAGAAATTAATCTATGTGATAGAAGTTTATGTAAAGATTATAGGAAAAATAAAACATTCTCTAAATAGCACACTTTTTCAGAAATCATAAACAAAAGTTACATTAGTTCCACTATCGGTCAAGAGATCGCGCTGACATAAAACTGCAATATTCTACACCGCAGTGCACAGTGTTAAAATTCTCTGACGAGTATAGGCGACGCCGATGAAAAATTAAAAACATGATGGTACGGAACCCTCGGTGCACGAGTCCGACTCACTCTTGACCGGTTTTTTTTTAATGTTAAGCTTAAAACACTTGTTATAAAAATAAGATTTTTGGCATATTCGATCTTAAATAGCGGCCAAGGGGGTTAATTGCAGACTTTGGCTGTAATAGTAAGAAATGGTCAAGATGTTATTCCCCATAAGAAAACATGAAAACAGTACTTTTCTTTTCTGGCCGGCCCTTTAATTTTTGGGTACGTTATGAACTTATGAATGATGAGTCTAAGAAATACAAACTTATTTTTGCAGTCGATCTAATTAATGATGTGCATTGTGCATGCGTAAATAACCCAACTACGGAACCTTTCACTGTGCGTGGTCCGACATAAACATGGCCAGTTTTTTTAAATTTCGTTGGGAAACTACCACAAAAAAAAAACAATTTCTATTACTCAAGTACCTAAACTAATAGAAACAAAAACTACCAAGCTCATACAACTAACAAAACATATTGAAATGTAAAGTGATTGTGGAATACCCAATTTATACCATTAATTTATCATCATTCCCAAACTTTTGCTAAGCCTACCTAAAAAATGTATACCGGGCATTCTGTAGCAAACTATTAGAAAGTATCAAAAATAAATAGTAAGTAGGTACAATAAATAAAAATAATTTTGAACGGCGAGCGCATTCCGAAGATAAATTCAAATATAGAATCAATTCGGCGCGAAATTCAATAAATGACTATGGTCAAAGGTCCTCAGTTATTGACTCAGTTTTAATAATTATAGTGTCCAAAAAACTATTAAAATAACATTAGAAAAGCATAAATCATTATTATAAACAATGCTTATTATATTTAATGCTTAAAATAATTTTATTTCAGTTTCCGAGTATCGATATCCGAAATTCGACATATTAATTACCCGAATCAATCGAAATTAAAAAAAAAATCGTTTAGCATAATCGCTTTCGCACATCATTACTTTAAAAAAAACAATAATGGACTGCGATTTTGAACACAAATTGAGTAGCGGTAATGAATAATACGTGTTAATGGACCTGTGCTTCAATATTACGTTAACATTTGGGCATTTTCGTGTTGTTTATAATATTGTCACATTTTAAATCTTACCTACATGTGTGTGCGTGACATTTGTGAAAAGTTAAATGTAAACACGCAGGATTGGCGCGAAACTTCGACATTAGATATCAAAAAACTTCATTACCGCTACTTATTTAACTTGAACAATGGATGAATTCGTCAAATAATTAAATGATGTATTATTCACTGCCCCTGTGGTGGAGTTTGGATGTTCGAAATCCCCAATTTTTATGTTTTTTAGCCTCGACCACCACTGTCAACAAAATGGCGATTATAGCATTTACAGACTTGAATTTAATAAAGGTAAATTAATATGCTTGCGCGCTAAATATGAAATATTTAATGGTGTTAACTTAAGAGATTTTTATCCAACTCTCTTAGTTAACGCACATTCATAAGATTGGATGGGTAGCATAACAAATATTTACATAATCAATGTAGGGTGTCGTATGTCGTGATTCCTGGGTCCAATGGGACCCAGTTCCGAGCCGGCGGAGGTTCGTGTGTTCGGGTCCATTCGGGGGCACTTCCGAACTATACGGATAATGCACTTTTATGTCAGTTAATTAATACACTTCACTCTCAAGCGCAGCCGCAGAGGCAGCTAGTTCCCTACCATAAATTATTTATCAAGTTTAAACTTCAAAGTCGGCAAAGGAAGCGTTGTCAATTTACTGCTTCAGTTTGACATCGCTACAGCACTGCAAAGCGTTTTGCTGAAGCGGCTGTGAAGCAAGTTTCAAGTACTTTTGCAAGCCACAAACCTCTACGTTAGTTCTGAAGATCGAAATAGTATGATAATTATGTAGGTACTTGTAGAGGATTGTGGCTTTATAGCTTGTTTCAATGTAAAATTGCGCTGTTAATCTACATAATTATAATAAGAAAATTCTGATGGAAAAAAGTGTACAATCACCTTACGGAAACGGTGATCACTTTTGTAATTGCCACGTTTGAACTCGTTACTTTGAGGCACGCGTGGAATACAACGCGCCGTCGGCGTCGACCCGGGCCTGGTCCTCACCGGACGGCGAGCTCCCCATTGCAGCATTGCTCGCCGTCCGCTCGCAACTCCCGACGCCCAGGGCGTCTCCTGCGGCGACTAGAGACGTGAGGGCGCAAAGATTGTGTCTCCCTCACGCGTTCCGCCCCCTCCTGCGCAAGCATTACTGATTCGCAGAAGGAAGTGACCGCTTCCTATGCACTCTCGCTCCGTACCATGGCCTGGACCAGGGCTGGACAATCGCCACCGTCGATCGCCGCTGTGAGGACGCGGCGCGGCGGTGCTCCGCCCAAGCCGGGCAGACCTCCACTCGTCTAGGCTCTAAGGTACTAAGTCGAACGTACCGAAATGTATAAATTAGATATCAAAAGAACAAATCATCATCATCATCATTTCAGCCGAAAGACGTCCACTGCCGAACATAGGCCTCCCCCAAGCACCGCCATCACCACTTCGACCGGTTCTGTGCTACCCGCATCCCGAGGATTCCTGCGGCCTTCAAAAGATCATCGGTCTATCATGTGGGGCTTTCCAAAGAAAACCTGATAAGTTATATTCTAACTTCGCTGAAAACTTTTTTTTTTTTGTTTCCGGATTTGAAAATCCTCATGGATGTCCGCCGCCAAGGGGCGGGCGGCGGGGTCTATCAGACTCTTACTGACTAAAAACCACCCCGGTGTTCCATCTCACACCTACACCGAAATAACTGAAAACCTAAGTGTGCATACACACGAGTCGTATGCGTCAACGGTAGAGGCAACTGGAATCGTCGACGAGTGCCGCAATTACCCGTATCAAAAAATAGACTAAACGATTCTATTCTCAATTTTGAACAAAACGTATCAGGTTTAGAGTTATTTTAATTACACAGTATTTTCTGTATTTGATTAAATACATATAAATTATATCATTTAAAAATAAAAAAAAAGTAGCCCACCGGTATGGGGAACAGGGTTAAAGCTACCGGCGGTCAGGGCTCCAGAGAGAGGAACCTCCTAACAATGCGGACCGTGTCCAAAAGTACCGCTTTCTGGATCAAGCCCTTGATCCAGCTGCCCAACGAGAGCCTCCTCAGGTGTTGGTCGAAGCTCTTGGCTATTGGTCCATTGGCTGTCACGACTATCGGCACATTGATCGCTGAGTCCACATCCGACAACCTCGTCAGCCAAGTCAAGATACTTGATTTACATTAGATTTACATTAAATTCATTTACACAGTATTATTATTTCAGTTATTATAAACAACTGAAATTAAAATCCAAACAACACCGCACCAGAAACCTATCCGAAACGGAAAATACACCACAAAGGTAAAAAAGATAGGTCAAAGTTTTTGTTAAATCGCTTTCGTCCAATACCGGTATCAACTGGATATTGGCGGCCGGCGGCGGTTAGAGCCGGTTCTATCCGGTTATAACCAACATCGTTTAGGCTTCCAAAATGTTTGGTATTGCATGGAATAGAGTGTAAACGTTATTCCGGACCCTTTATTACAAAACGATACCTTACAAGAAAACCTTTTTGGATTGTTTTCTTACACTTGTTTTTTTTTCTCGTTTTCGGCTCAGTTAGGTTTAAACCAAATTGCCTGTTCCTAAATGGATCTTGTATTGGTTTTTAGGGATATCGGTTCCTATGTTTTCTTTAAGAACATTTCTCTTGAACAAAAACATTATCTAATATTGAAAGATCATTGTGACACGTGGCTTTAGGCACTTGTCTTACGATGTTGACGGCGAACGAAGTAGATTTCTGACGGTGAGATCATCATAGATCATGGAGCTTAGGAAGACTGATTGCGATGGAAAGATACGTCGATGGACAAATAAGTTTGCAACGATCGGAGGGCTTAGATAAAGTGTCATTCTGTCAGCGATAACGATGACATAAAAGTTAATAATGTTTTCGGTAGCTTAATTCAATCCTGTTAAAAGTTGTTGTAAAACTACGAAACGCTTTAGAAACATGAATTTCCACTTGTCTTTTGATCTAATATCTT
The DNA here is from genome assembly GCA_948474745.1 of Oligia latruncula. Taxonomy (NCBI): domain Eukaryota; kingdom Metazoa; phylum Arthropoda; class Insecta; order Lepidoptera; family Noctuidae; genus Oligia; species Oligia latruncula. The sequence continues at coordinate 10,606,635 of OX419707.1, read as the reverse complement.
CAAGAGGATATTAGATCAAAAGATCTCTTGAAGATATTAGATCAAAAGAGGAATTCATGAAGCCGTGAAACATGTTGACAAAGAATGTGGAATTGACAGCGTTATTTATAATTATCTACAGTATAGATGATGACAGATGATCTAAACTAGAATTATTGTCTAACCGTAATGTGTTATTGGGTTTTCCGTTAGGAATTTCTTAGAAACAGCCCGGAGTTTGGAAGTTTGGCGGTTGAATACCCCCGTGCCTCGGAAAGCACGTAAAAACGTTGGTCCTGCGCCAGATCTCTCCCCGGTCGTGTCGGATTTCCGTCCTATCGGACTATGAGAGTAAAGGAACAGAGAGTGCACCTCTTTTTGCGGATACACTTGTGCACTATAATATCTCCTGCGTCCCAGGCTAATTTCCGTTGAGATTGGCCACCATGACCGACATCGGTCAGAAGGCTATTATTGTGTGTATAGGTCACACAATATTAGCCTTCCGACCGATTTCGGTATGTCTGCCGTATGTATGCCGAAATCGCAAAAAAAATCAGCTGTTCCTATTTATATTCGTAGGTATAACTCGTCAAAATGTAGGGAACAGCTGTTTTTTTTTCACGATTTCAGGTTTGGTCCCATAGTAAAAGTTGTTCATAATGATGAGTACAATGACTTCTTAAGAGGTTGTTGGTGTTTTTCCAATAACCCTGTATACTGGTCGCAAGTTACTGCTGAGCACGTGGTCCTGGGTCCGACTCAAAGTGTCATTGGGTTTTTCCACTAAGAATTTCTCAGTAGCAACCCAGAATCTGGATTTGTACCCAGCAAAAGCATAGCATAATCAGCCTGTAATGTACCCACTGCTAAGACATAGGCCTCTTCTTGGTGAAAGGGGGTGATTTCTGCCCCGTTGTGGTGAAAGGGAGTGAGTTGTGCCCGTTTGATGGCAATAGGCCCGCTCCATTACATGCCCATTTGCCTTACCCTTCGGGTATTACCGGCGAAATGTTATGTTAGTGAAATCATGGCGAGTCCAGAATTTTAGCCGGTTAAAAGGAGTTAGTAGAAGGGTTAACTTCCAGGATGCGTCAGATTTACAGTGCCTTTACGGTTAAATGGGCTTACATTGTTTTTTTTTGAGTTATCGATTTGGATATAGTATAGTATATCTATAGGGTCTGGGTGCCTGAAGACGGGCGTCGTCACCGTAGCAGGCCTAAAAAATGCTGTTGTAACGATTTGGATTCGTACTAAACCGATTGGATGGAGAAGGCATAGCACAAAGAAAAGCAGAATAATATGGGGGAGACCTTTCCCCAGCAGTGGGATAACATAGGTTTTTTTTTTGTTAGCCACTGCTGGACAAAGGCCTCCCCTTTTTTCTTCCGAACCTCCCTGTCTTGTGCGATCTCTGGCCATGTTGGCCCTGCAAATGATATTAGATCGTCACACCGCCGCCTTGGTCTACCTCGACGGCGATGTCCTGCACAGGCGTCCAGTGAGTGACGAGCTTTGCCCATCTCTCCGGGTGCATTCGCGCGACGTGTCCGGCCCACTCCCACTTCAGCCTGGCTGTTTTTTATTCAACATCCGTTACTTGAGTTATGGAGCGAGGCGTGGTGTTTCTAACTCGATCTGTAACATAGGTTAACTGAAAAAAAAAAAATTATGGTATAGGTTAACTGGCTGGTGTCCACAACTCCATGTCCAAGCGCGTATTTTGCTCACGGGTGGGAAAATCCATCATTCAATCCTCCCCAGCTCCTCAAGGAAGGCCGGCAACGCTTTGGTGTTACTGATAATCTCACAGAGGGTACCTGGGTTTCCGAAGTATCGAATTGAAGTTTTTATATTGCTTTCATGACGTACGGTTTATTTCGATTCAGTGATTTATTTCCGTTTGACGAATCGCACGAAATCCTCGCTAACTCGTCCCATGGTTTGATACATTTTTTTTAAGAAAAACGCTATTATTTTTGCGTTTTTTCTTTCAAAAAGCTAAAAGCATACAGTAAGCATGGAAAAATTAAGTGTTAAGTTTTTTCAGATACGGGATTTTATCGGTTACAACCACAGTGATGACTTTGTATTTCATATTAGTTTAATATTTAACACAATTAAAAATAGTAACTAGTTTAGATAGTGTGTGTGTAGTGTGTGTGTGTGGGTGGGTACTAAATTAAATGGCTTACAAACTATATAAACAAATACAAAAACAAAAGGACACTGAGGCGCCGAAATACTCGTCCGCATCGCTGTAATACGGAAAATGAAAAAAAAAAATTAGTGCAGGGATCAAACCTTATCCTAAAGGAATTATGTTGATTGGAACAAATGGATCTTGTAATGGAGACAACAAAATACGATTCATATCTATAAACGATTCAGGGTCTTCAAATATAATTCCTATATATTTGAAGGCTCTGAATCGAATCGAATTTGATTAGAATTATCGCCATTTTGACATTTTCTCGATTCAAATCAGTGGATGGCATAACGAGTAGGTATTGGCTTAATCTAGTTTACGGTAAAACACTAGTAGTTTTATCGCGACACAAAATGCTGACAGTAACATCTAAACATCAACAAAAATAAAATTGTAGTGTCTGTTTTCGTAGATTATGGTGGTGCTTGGTAGAGACATCATGTCATGTTGGTCGCAAATAAACGTATTTTCTTTCTTTTCTTTCTTTCTTTCTTCCTGGGTCATATTATACCCCTTGGTATTATAATCAGCCTATATTGTTCACCACACAAGCGTCCTCTTTCTTTAAGAGTGAGTGGGCCATCCATAATCCACCACTCGAGCATCGTGCGGGTTGGTAGATTTTATGTCACATGTCTTCGAATTTTTGGTTCTAGGATATGCTCTCTTCACGATGTTTTCCTTCACCGTTTTTTGAGCAGTGGTGATGAAATAATTTACACAAAGTAAAGCGCCTGTCTGGGTTCGAACGTATGTCCTACAACTCGTAAGTCGCGGCCGTTACCACTGAGCTACCGCTGCTCCTTAATCATACCCCATGGTAAGACTGGTTATTCTAATATCCGCGCGTAATATTAACATCCAATATGAAACAAGTAAAATGCTCAAAGTCAAGCGCCTATATTCAGCTAATGGAGAACACTAAAGCTCAAACAGCGTTTCGGTCAAAATGAAGCTAATAAACACGCCGTTGATCAATGAATTTGTAACTACGAAGCTTAATAGCCTTCCAATTTCGAGGCGCGATCTCTCAAAAGCGTGTAAACACCATTCAACATTGTACATCCTGGGAATAGTATCGGTGTTTGGTAAGTAGAATATCATGAGGTGGTAATAGTCTCACTGTAGGGTAAAGGATCCACTAACAATCGTCTTCTACGATGTCCTTCTCACCGTTCTGTCTTCATTCGGTCTTCTTTCTTTGTCCAAGCGGTCTTTCTTTGGAATGCGCTCCCTCTGAACATCAGGATGGCAACCAGTCGGTTATCTTTTAAAGTGAAGGCACGTGAACATATCCGTCAAAAGTTGGCCGTTACATCTCAGCGCTGATTTGCTGGATTCGTTTTCTCCTCTACCGATAATTTGTTTCTCCTCAAAGATTTTGTTTATATGTATGTATGTATGTATGTATGTATGTATGTATGTATCTATCTATGTATTAGTATTTATTCTTGTATTTTATAGTCATTTCCTAGCTATTTATCCCTTTTGTTGCACCTGCCATGTTTTGTCTCTGAATCACCCTAAGGTTGACTGGTAGAAAATGCCTCAGGCATTAAGTCCGCCTTTGTACAGTATTTCTTTTACTTGTGCATAAAGTGTTAATAAATAAATAAATAATAAAGGCCATTTTTGATAAAAAGAATGAGTGTTTATTATAACGGTTAATCATTGTATGCTGGTGACTTCAAATCATACAACCCACGTTATTATTATCTTCACCATCAGTATAGGCTACTTATATATAGCTGTCTTCTGCTGAATCTATGTTCAGCAGTGGACTGTTAGGTATAGGCTGGTGATGGGACCTATGCCTTTTCAATCCAACGCCACTTAGCTCGATGCTCCCTCTGCTATCCACCCAGCTACTGTTACCAGTCACTCTGCGTCACTTAAATTAGCCTGAGTCATAGTAGCGTCCTTGCCTACAAGTACACGTCTGTACAGTTTTTTTTCCTCTTTATTTGTTTTGGGACTTTTATCTAAACCGATATGATTATTAACATAAAATTTTGATACCTAATTTTGTTGTCATATCTTTTGAAGGATAAAAACCGAGATAAAAGTAGTCATTTTCAATTTAAATAAACCAAAAGCGATCTCACCTTAGATGATTTATTTTCTGTAAGTAGGTTTGTACAAACACTTTTACACGTCAATCATATTTTTTTAAACTACATAGATGAGGTCGACGTTTCCTATCTGACTATTCTGAGAAGAAAGGCCGAAACAAACTCAGAAGTCAAAGTCTCTTTTAAAGTCCAGACAAAATCTTGGTCAGATCGTGTGTGACCATGTGTGTCCATGTCGTGTGTGACTGTGGTGTCTGAAATGGTCTTTTGAGGAAAGAACCACACAGATTGAGCTGACCTGTGCAATCAGTGCATGCATTTGTCAAAAAACGTGCAGCTCAACTCAGAACTTGAGGAAAACCTAAAAGCACTAGAAATTTCACAAACATTTCTACAAAAAAATCCAACTATTTTAAGTCCCTCCCTCTACCTACCTTCGTCTTAGTAACGATGATTTAGCAACCTGTCCCAAAAGCCGTGACCCCCTAAATCTTTTGATAGAATCGTAGTGGATTCTATCAAAAGATTTACTACAACATAAATCGAATCGTGAGATGACAAATGCTACCTGGGGTGTGATTCCAATGGTACCAATACCACAAATAAGCGATTCGCTTGGATTCGTACCAAAAAGCCTCGACTTAATGATCATATAAAGAGAATTACTTTATTTGAGAATGCGTGTTCATTGGTTCAATTTCGAAAGTTGCTCTTTCATGGTCTTCTTCACTTAGTGAGTCAGATACTACTAGTGACTGATGATGTTTAACCTTTTGTCCAGTTGGTAAGTAAACTGTCCCTGAGGCTAGACAAGTGGCAATCGCTTTCAAAGCGTTTCGTATATCTACAGCGACTTTCAACAGCATTGATATAAGCTTTTCGGTACCTAGCGTAAGTCAATCCAATACATTTTTGACATATATCCATTATCGTCATTACTGATAGAACCACTTTTCTAGGCCCACTACTGTACGTAAGATTTCTAACTATGTAAGTAAATATAACTTTTGTAACGTTAGCCTCGACTATTAGTGTTATGCCACGACTTTTGGTTTAACGATAGTAACTCGATGTAATGAGGAATATCTTTCATCATCATCCATAGCCCGACTTTACTCACTGTTGAGCATAGGACTCCGCACGATCCTGTGCCAGCCTCGTTCAGGTTCTACCCGTGATGGTAACCATTTCGGCCACCTATCTCGCCGTCAGGCGACCGACACTCCGTCTCCCAGTCCTTGGACGCGACTCGGTCACTGCCTTACCCCATCTGTCATCACTGCGCCTTGCCAGGTGTTCTGCCCAACTTAATTTGAGTTCCATCACTCATTTTCCGATATCGAAAACCTTCTTACGTCTCATCTTTCTTAGTTTCCAATAATCCGATCCTTTGCAGTAATCCTAGGATTTTCGCAGAGATTAGAATTTTCCGATTATCTTGCGACAAGGTGAAGCGGAATGACGATAAATATACACAAGTAGGTACATATGACTCACGAATCATCTCTTGAATTTCAAAAATGCTTGGTAGCGTCGTTCCAAAGAAATAATATGATTGCTCTCATTAAAGACTGGATATGACATTACGCCGCAATGAGCGTTTAGGACAAAGCTCTTCATGTAAGATGTTACATTGATATCAAGGCTTCTCACATGCACAACAAAATTATACTCTAATCACTAAAAGATACGGTTCATTTTCCTAATCGACATAGTTTTAACCTCACTTTTCCTTCGTCCAAAAATAATGATGTCCCTCAAAAAGTAACACCCGAAAGAAACTACACCAAACACACTTAGAGTTCATTGTTGTTGAAAATTTGCGGCCCTAAGCTCGTTATGCGGACCCTATTAGACGATATTGTTGCTGATTTCTAAGGCTAAGGGAGAAATTGAGATTAAAGTAAGGAGGTGAAAATGTTATTTTGTCTTTAAGTGTTCGGATAAAACTGGGGAAGGCTTTGGGTTGATCTGGTTTCTTTTTCGATGGTACTCGATGTTATTTATTTATTTTAGTACGGTCACCAAAAGAGGTAAGTAACCAGGGTCTTCGGATATAGTTGAAGTTTAGTAAGAAACTGGTGGATGTTTTCGAATAAAATTAAATTGAAATCATAGAAAACAAACAGTTCATTTATCGAATTAAATTTCATTTCAAAACATCCATCGGTTTCTTACTAAATTTCAACTATATCCGACGACACTGGTTACTATCCCTTTATATCAACATCAGTACATACAAAGAATTTTATTAAAACAAAACAATAACATAATAAAAGGGTTGTTGAATTGACATGACAATTTATGTATTCGACTATAATAAAATTCGCGTTCGCCAGACATTTCTCGATTAACTTACTCTCAAAGTTTCAAATTATCTTAAAATCGAAATTTATTTTACAGAAAATCGTCTGTCTTTCTGACAGAAAGAAGACGACATCATGTCTGATTTGCTAACGAATGGCACCCCTTGCAATTTTGGAGACTAAATTGAAATGTCTCTTATGCACGTAATTTGACAAGCATCGTCTTCAAAGCGGAAAATAGCAAAAGCAACGCTGTTTGACGTAATAGCTATTGTGCTTACTTCCCGGAACGTCCCCTTTTACAAGGAGCTCTAAGTACTAATTAAGTCATAACTACATGGTCGTATTTTAATGCTAATAGTAGTAGTAGTGGTGCTATTCTGTAAAAACATCACTGTGATAACTTAGGTGAAATGAGCTTCAAGTGAGCTGTCATTCCACCTGATGCTAGAAATTAACACTATTGACAGCTCACTATAAGCTAACTTCAGCTAACAGAATAGCACTACTGTACTGATAACAGTTGAGTTACAGCTCACTTCACCTAAGTTTTCACGGTGAATTTTTTTTACAGAATAGCACTTCTGTACTGATAATGTGTGCGTGGTCAGGGGAATGAAGGAACGATTTTCTTTTGACGTCACTATCGGCTTCAGCACCATCGAAAACCATGAAAACGACACCCATGGCAAAATTTTTTGCAGCTGCCATCTTGGATTTTCCTTTTGACCTCACTAGTGGCTTCAGCACCCTCGAAAACCATGAAAACTAAAAAAAAAAAAAAAAAGTCACATGCCCAACGCTTTTTCGTTTACTCCTACCGCAAAAAACATTGTTTAAAAAAACATTACAAACACGATAAACTGTCATTCTATCAGCGATAACTATGTTGGAAAAGTAAAAAATGTATTGGAATTACATAAGCTTCCGAAAAGCTCTTGTCGATCCTATTGAGGGTCGGTGAGAAATACGAAACGCTTTGAAAGCGATTGCCACTTGTTTCTACCCTCAGGATTTCTCACGATGTTTTTCTTTACCGTCAGTCAGTCGTGTCTAAGATTCATAAACCTATAAAATTCGACAAAATTGGAAATCAGTTTTCATGGCATGTGTTGCAGAAGGATGAAGGATATGTTATGACTTATGAGGAAAGTTTTGAGTATCAGTGTTGATGGTTATACGATTAGGGGAAGACTAAATAAACGTTGGATGGATTGTATGAAAGATGATAATAGCAAGAAAGAGGGTGACTAATGAAATGACAGCTGATAGAGACGTATGGGAAGAAGTAGACTTGCGTCAAATAAATTGAGATCAGCAACCTAATATTGTGTAACACACTTTTAATCAAGGGTCCCCGAAACACAATTGCAATGAATTGCTATTGTAGTAATATTGTCATTCGCTTCAAATGTTGGTAGACGACCAATTTGCGCATGAACGTGTATCAATCATGTAAATATTAGGAATTGCAATTGATCGTTTTGGGGACTCTTCATATTCTGAATCTTTTTTAAGGATATTTCAACATTTATCATTCATTTATTCACGACATGTTGTTAAAAACAGAAATTTTTTCCAATACCTACATCTTTTACTTGAAGTGAGCAAATATTTTCTCAGTGAAATAACATTATATGTGTTTGAATAATATGAAGCTCCAGCTTCCTTTGGAAACGAACTAGGTTATAATATAATAGAGTTCTTATAAGATGGGAGGTAGGGCTACTATGAGTCTGGATGTTTGTAGGACTTTCCTTGGAATAAGGTGTCCGAAGAAGGTTGATATTCTAAAGATTTTCCATTTTAATTACAAGATTAATATTATACAATCTATTTATTTGAGCGGGTCTCACCGCAACGCAAGAATCTTTCTTCATCACGTGGCCTGCCAGGCGGGTCGTTGACCTTAAGAAGGCCGGTTGAAGTGACGGTGCTCGGAGGAGGCCTTTGTCTAGCAATGGACGTCTTTCGGCTGAAATGATGAATGATGATGAATGACAGGCTTTTTTTGTTATTGAAATGCGGTACGCTGCCTCTGATGCTGGTGTCTTGTGCGCTTGTTTCCAGGGGTAAGCGTGATTATTGAGATTATTCTTCCGTTTTATTTAATGAGTACTTTAATCTGCACAACGGCTAATCAATCTTATTCCCTTATTCTTTATTGTACACATAATTAATGTTACAACAATATAAGGAGAGCTAGATTGGTTTATTTATAACTATAATTATGTAACTTTCATTTATTCCTTCTAATTATTTAGTAAAGTAGGCTTCATTAATATTTTATATCGTCGAGCTAACCTAATAAACTTTATTAGAATACGTTAAATTAACAAAGGCTCTCATTACTTTCTTAGTTGCTCCAGCATTGCTCATACTAATAAAGTAACTCGGCTTGGCAATGTCCCGAAATATTTGATGAGCACTCGGAACCCAAGGCCCTAGTGTTTCAACCCCAAACGGCTCAAACATTATAGCTCCCAATAAGTTTGTTATATTGGCGCCGTTTAGGTTTTCAGCGCAGCCCACCGTGCTAGGAAGATGGGATGGCGCGAGGGTATCAACACAGGTAGCATCCTACAGTACCCATACTAATACTAATTATAAATTTACTGTCTAGAAATCAGTTTGCGTTGAACAAATTTAATTTTTCGCATCTGTCCTGCGTGGTGGATTTTGACCCGTTACAGTGGGAACATTGTAGGCTAAATTCAATTTTAATTATGAAGATTGTTGCCTGATTGTTTCTTCGTTTCTGCGCTGGCATCAGTTTGGATGCGAGAAGCACAGAACCGGTCGAAGTGGAGGTGCTTGAGGGAGGCCTATATCCAGCAGTGGACGTCTTTCGGCTGAAATGATGATGATTAAATTACACTGAAACATTTATACAATATAATTATATAAGTATTTGAGTACTTAATTGTAATAAAGCATGCATTGTAATAAATAATAATAATATATAATCATAACATCAGGTTGTGGATGCAATATCGTATTCGCTGGTTAGACTGCAAACCGAACCAATCTAGTTGGCTAAAATGTGAATGCAATCCATTTTAAGTATTTTTTCAGTAATTCAACTTTAAAAACGTATATACCTAACGTAACTGACTGACTAATTTGACTTTAAAACGTATATAAAGTAATGTAACGTTAGAAGGTAATTGTGTCTGCCGGGTCAGCGGGATTGTCCGAAAGGGTTACCGCTGCCCCGGAACATAAAGGGCTAATGAAGGAACACGGGTGGGTTTTAGTCAGTAAGAGTCTGACACTCCCTTCCGCTCCACCTAGAGCGGGAGGGGTCATTTGATGATTTCCCAACCGCAAAAAAAGAAAAGAAGAAGGCAATTGTTATTATTTCCTTTATTACGCTTTAAGGACAAATTACCTAATTATATTTTTTAATAAAAAACAAAAAATAACTTTATTACTACATAAAATCAAACCATCAAAAAGGTTGTAACAACCCAAATTCATTCAGCTTCCCATGTTTTTGAACATCACAAAACGTAATAATCCAGGACTCGTCCTCTAAAACCGTCACGTATGGTGCCCCTAGCTTATGCCTAAGCTCCTTAGATTTCTCGGGATCAGAGTCCGCGGGTAAATATTAATAGATTTTACAGATGGTTTCACTGCTACAGGGCTTGGGATTTGTTCATAATTCAACTGAGAGATAATATTATAGGCTGGGAAAACAATCGCTTATCAGATCAGCTTTTGAGTAGGTTCAGTCAAATGTTCATTATCATCTGCCTAGCCTTTGCCAACTATGTTGGGGTCGGCTTCAAGTCTAACCGGATGCAGCTGAAGTTCATTATATTGAAACGGCTAAAGTGTGACTTGTTAACTTTTTGCTCTACAGGAACGAATTACAATTTCCTTAGTAACTAAGTTGAGTTCTTGTGTTCGTTCTTTCTTTGCCTGGACTCCAGACCCTGGAGTCGCACTTGAAATTAACTTACTCTCGAACATTCGGATAATAGAAACTTGTAACATACTCCAAAGTTCTGAACTCCGAGTATGTGTGATTACGGTCGTGTATCCCAGATTTACTCAATTTAGTTCCCTGTTTCCAGGTCTCGCTGTGGACTTAGGAGCATGTAGTTGAAGTTTAGGATACCTAACTGTTAACCGTAGGTAGTATTGTTTGTAGTTATATATTTCGCTACAGTTGTGTAGTTTTGTAATTAACTGATTGCATTAAACTCCCAACCAACACAATGTTGGGAGTTTATCGTAGTTTTTCATTAGGGAGAAAGTCCGGTTATCGGTAAAGGACCGTTTATGCTACTAGTGGTAACTCCGAACTCCCTAGGAGGATATATACCGTCTTATTACAAAACAAGGTTTATCTTTAAACCCAGGTTTAAACTATCGAGCCATTTTTAAATTTTGAACTATAATCCGGCAAAGTTAAAGTTCTTATTACAAAAACTGACGTTACCTAAACCCGAGTCTAAGTTGTCAATTTTGCATTAATAACTTTACGTTGGTCAGAATAAAGTTTAAAATACAGTAACTGTCTCGCAGATTCAGGCTAGGTCTAAAGACAGAACTCGTTTTGTAATAAGATGGATAGTGTCCTTATTGATGATGTTCCTCAGAAAGGTCAGGTGATAGTACTGGCAACCGGTGTGCGTGTATCACCATGTATGAACGGAAACGAAGTAAAAGGAGTAGTAAGGATCATAGCAGATGGCGTTCTGTATATTTTGCCTACCCCAATCGTGAGTTTATAATGTACTAGATGCGCCCCGCGTAAATGTCGATCCCGTGGGAATATAAAAAGTTGCCTATATGTTAATCCAGGGTGTCAGTTACCTCCATACAAAATTTTATCAACATTGGTCCAGCCGTTTGAGCGTGAAGAAGTAACAAACATAATAATATAAAAACATAGACACACACACCACTCACAAACTTTCGCCTTTATAATATTAGTGTGATAGTGTGATGAATGGTAACTCATGTACCTATCGCCTTTGTTTTCAGAACAAATAATTTAATTTCCAACCTCCACGCGGGCTAAGCCGCGGGCAAAAGCTAGTGATAACTAAAAGTATCAATGTTCACCTGTCATGGTCACGTTTTTGCGATTTTAGACTGAAAGTGTATTTCTCAGTTTGTCGTCTATGTTTGTCGAAGGACCGATGGCCGGTGGAGTAGACGTGGTGGGACTTTGAGTGGAGACCGCGTATCGGCAAGCGTAGTGCGGGACGCCCCCCAGCTAGATGGACCGAAAACCTCGAAGAGGTGGCTGGGACAGACAGGATGCAGAAGGCCTATGTCTAGTAGAGGTCTGCGATAAGCTGAATTGACTGATTGACCTCAAATAATATACCCGGTGTTGAATTCGTAACTTTCTGCTTGACAAACGGGTCCTCAAACCCTCGAGCCAGACTTAAATATCTGTACATTCAACCAAAATAGTTACAAAGTTCTCTTTATGAAGTTTTGGACTCAACGGAGTTTCGGAATCGCAATCAAGACTGATTGTCCCGAAATATTCCGAATTGCGAAGTGTATTTTATCAGTTATGTTGATTCACTTGACCCCTTGATTGCACTTGTTGATTTCGAGTTTGCGATTCCTATAGACGCCCGCACGAATTAATTTCCAATTTGTCGCCCTTTGGTAACATTTTTTTATTTTTTATTATGGGGCTTACAGGACCTCGAAACGCAAAAAACGCAAGTTTTAGAAACAATAATAGTATATGATCGACTACAGTAAACAAAATCAGAAAAATATATGATATTCTTCAGAGCTAGGTAGATAGTGTGTTGAAAACATAATACAACTAATTTGATACGATAGAAAAAAATCATGAAGATACCTCTAAAAACTTTCTTTTTACAATAAAAACCATAAATAAACATAAAATCATAGCAATTTTTTGTCAGATTATTCTACAAGCAACATACTAAAATACTAGTGTGTGGGTACGTTTCCGAGGGATAATTTTCAGCCTCTACACGGGCAAAGCCACGGGCAAAAGCTAGTCAAAAATGAAATAAACGAAGTAATTATAACCTAATGGCTTTTAATTAATTCTCGAAACTCTGACTCCATCATGGACTCACCTAAGCCAAAGCCATGTAATAATTAACAGTAATTACAAAGGGCGAGTACTTATATATACCTCTACGGACTCATTTGGGGATAAAAGTCGCGTGACAGGGCATATTGTTACACGTCATGTCATGTCACTAAATGTAAACATGTCACTTTATACGATCATCCATCAATATTATAACCGTCGTGTACGGAACCATTTATCATTATTACATAATATAGACAGAAAAAAAAGAAAATACATTTATTTAGCACAGACTAAAAGACACACAATACACCAGATACATACCTACATCAGAAAGTGTAAAGTCCGATGTAAGAAATTAGCAGGAAAGTGTGCCTCACGGCTGCACCGAAAAGGCCCAGTTCAGCAAAGCCAGACAACTAGTGCCTGACGCTGGTTTTCAACTGGACCTGATGTGTGAGGTGACGGATGTAAATCAGTCACACTACAACGTGACGTGTGTATGAATACTTAAAGAAATTATGTGTTTCAGACAAAAATCAGTAACGAATATGTACATAAATAGTGTGAGTAAAAACAAAAATAAAATACTGATAAATAATTGAGACGGCCGCATGATAGACCAAACCTGTGACTTCCACGTTCCAACACATTGTCATAATTAATTAATCCATGCTGTTTGCCTGGTTTTACCGAAATTCTGATTATTGTGAGGATAGATTAATGAAATTCACGGATAGCAAGTAACGGTGTATTCAAGACTAACAAAAAAAACAATGTAGGTATATTAATAAAAAATATCTCACTCCGATGATGGTTAGTGTTACGAATGAGACTAGCAGCACCATCTAGTAGTGAGGCGCGTAAACATTCCGCCCACCAAGAACCTTCTGTTCTTCTTAACACCGCCCACCATAGCAGAATCGTCTTCTTTTATGCGGTGTCTAGGCGGGGCAGTAAAATAATCTTTGATAAAGGTCTTTTGAATGTAGATCCTTTACCCTTTAGATCAGCTACTCTAGCTTCTCCGTCTGGCCCTAGATGTATATGTGTTATACGAGCTAGTAACCACTTAGCTGGTGGTAAATGGTCATCTTTTACCACTACCACGTCACCAATCTGAGGAGGTGTTGTTTTGGTTTGCCATTTGTAACGTTGTTGCATGGTATGTAAAAATTCTTTAGACCAACGGTTCCAAAAATTTGACATCATTCTCTGTATCAATTTCCATCGATTCAGCGGACTTATCCATTCGTTTTCATCACGTGCATCCGGGATTGTCATCAATGATTCTCCAATCAAAAAGTGTGCGGGTGTGAGTGGAGCCAAATCGTCGGGATGGTCATTCAACTGTCCTATGGGTCTTGAGTTGAGACAAGCTTCGATTTGACTCAGTAAAGTTGACATTTCTTCAAATGTTAAGGTTGAAGCACCAATTGTCTTTGTTAAGTGCGTTTTTACTGATTTAATACCGGCTTCCCATAGACCGCCAAAGTTGGGAGCTCTTGGAGGTATAAAGTGCCATGTAGTTCCGTCGTTAGACAGGAGCTCAGCTACTTCCATAAGCACTCCGTTCATACTCTCATTTAACATGAGGGTTAATTCTTTTGCTGCTCCTACGAAATTGAGTCCGTTATCGCTCCATAAATCTGAGCAGTGTCCACGGCGTGATACAAATCTGCGGAATGCTGCAATGAATCCTGGTGTTGTCAAGTCGCTTACCACTTCTAGGTGTATTGCACGAGTCACCATACATACAAAGAGGCAAATGTATCCCTTGAAAGATTTCTGCCCTCGTCCTTTACTGGTGCGTATTTGTATCGGTCCGGCAAAATCGACGCCAGTGACTTTAAAGGGTCTCCCGGGATTTACCCGTTCCCTGGGGAGTTCTCCCATTTGTGGTTGGATCGTAAGAGCTCTGTGCTTGGTGCAAATGACACATTCGCGAAAGCACCTTTTCACTAAGGGCTTCAAGCCAATTATCCAGTACCGGGAACGAAGAAAGTTCATCGTAAGTGCTATGCCGCCGTGCAGTAACTTCAAGTGAGCATCTTTAACTAGAAGAATAGAAAGATGTGAATCACCTGGGATGATGACCGGATGTTTGTACTCATGTGGTAATGTTGCTGCCTGTAAGCGACCTCCCACTCTCAGTAATCCAAATTCATCAAGATAAGGATTTAAGGAGATAAGTCTACTTCTTTTCTTAATTCTTCCCTTTTCTTTTAAATCTTGTATTTCTTCTTCAAATTTTTGTTTTTGTGTATATTTTAAGCATACATCTAAAGTTTCTGTTATTTCTTTGCAGGTCAAATATTTCAGCGGTTCTTCTCTAACTTCTTTTTTTAATTTCAGACGGAGAAATCTTCTACAATAGGTAAGTACTCTTAACATTTTATTGAAGTTTGAAAATCGTTCCATAAAATTATCTTTTTCTTCCGAACAGGTAAGGGTTACTTTTGCTTGGATTTTCTCTTCTAGGTCAGTGCTTAATGTTTCCCTTTTGTTTCTATTTATTTCCAGATCCATAAGCCAGTGTGGTCCTTCCCACCACAGTTGCTGATGTTGCAATTCGGAAGGGCTAACACCACGCGATGCAAGATCAGCAGGATTTTCTACGGACGCAACATGACTCCAGCTGTCATTATCAATACGGTTTTGTATTTCTGTTACTCGGTTAGCCACAAAAGTTTGCCATCTTATTGGTGGGGCTTGAATCCATGCTAATACCACCATTGAGTCGGTGTAGGCGTAAATTTTATCTCGAGGTATTTTTAAGACATATGCCGCTTCAGACAATTGTTTAGCTAATAAAACTGCTGCACATAATTCCAGACGAGGCACAGAAATTTGTTTTAAGGGTGCTACCTTTGTTTTACTTTCTAGAATAGACAGGTACACTTTGTTATTTTGGACAACCCTCATATAAAGGACTGCTGCATAAGCAGTTGTCGAGGCGTCCGCAAATCCATGAATTTCGGCTTGATCATTGTCAGGGTGAGTATAAATCCATCGACGTAGTTCTATGTTGTGCAGGTTTGGAAGTTGTTCACGGAAAGATAGCCACTCTTCTTGAAGGTTAGATGGCAGAACATCATCCCAGTCAACCGTGCACAGCCACAACTTTTGTATAAATACCTTAGCCGTGATAATCACCGGCGCTAACCATCCAAAGGGATCAAATAAGCGTGCTACTTCTGCTAATACGCTACGTTTCGTCATTGGGCATGTAACGTCAGTTTGGTTTATGTGGAATTTGAATTTATCATTTACTCTATCCCAGGACAATCCTAATGTTTTTATAATTTGGTCAAACTTGATTTCAAATGGTTGGAATTCACGTTTGTGTTGAGCAATATTCTCCAAGAACCTGTCAGAATTACTGGACCATTTTTGTAATTCAAATCCCGCGCTACTCAGAAGCTGTGTAATTTGTTTATAAATTTCTGTGGCCTGTACTTCGTTGGAAGCGCCTGTCAGCAGGTCATCCATGTAGAACGAAGTTTCAACTATTTCAGCTGCCAAAGGGTACTTCTGGCCTTCATCTTTTGCAACTTGAATAAGAGTGCGAACTGCTAAAAACGGAGCAGATGCTGTGCCGAAGGTAACCGTTAATAACTTGTAGGATTTAATTTCTTCATTGGAGTTGCTTCTCCAAACTATTCTTTGGTAATCAGTGTGTTCATCGGATACTTGTACTTGTCGATACATCTTGACGATGTCACTTATAATCGCTATTTTGTGTTGTCTCCATTGCATGATTAAATAACGTAGATCTTTTTGTAGTGTAGGCCCCACTAAAAGAATATCATTAAGAGAGGAACCTTTTGATCCACTGGCTGATGCATCAAAGACTGTTCTAACCTTCGTAGTATCTTTATCGTTTCTGATTACCGCATGATGCGGTAGGTAGATAACATTTTCTTCATTGTCTTTAGTTAATGTCATATGCCCAAGGTCTAAATATTCTTGAATAACGTTGGTATATTCCTTGTGTAACGTGGGGTCTTTTTTGAACCCTTTTTCTAGTTGTAAAAATCTAGATATCGCAATTTCTTTAGTTTTTCCTATTATTTCTACCGGTGACACCACGTCTTCTTTGAAAGGTAAGTTGACCTTGTATCGGCCACTCTCTGTTCTTTTAGTAGTTTCACGGTAGATGTTTTCACATCGTTGTTCTTCTCCTGACAATTTTCTTTCGAAGGTAAGTGTTTCGTTTTCTATTTCCCAGAATTTTCTTATCATATCATTAACATTTACATTTAAATGCATACTAATCATTTGTTTTTCTGTTTCAGATTTTGATCGTCTGCTAGCGCTTCCCGATAGTATCCAGCCCAGTTGAGTCTGCTGCGCTATAATTCCAGATGGACTCTTCAGTAAACCGTCGTCTATTATCTGAGTAAACACTTCAGCGCCCAGCAATATATTAATTTTATTACCTTTGTTGAATTCCGGGTCGGCTAACTCTATGCGCTTCAGATCAGGCCAAGTGGGTGTGTTCCATGGTTGTGTTGGTAAATAGTTAGTAATCTTTTTCAAAACGTACGCCTTTACAAGGATAGTGAAGTTTGAGTTGTATCTAGACTTTAGGTGAACTTCAACCATATACTTGATATGAAGTGTGTTACTTTCACTTAATCCTGAGACCTTGCCGTTAATCTTTTCTCGTTTCAGACCCATAGTCTGAACGAGATCTTCCGTTACGAACGAGGCTTGTGAACCCTGGTCAATGAGAGCACGGTAAATTTGTGGTTTCTTGTTCCTTGATACGACATCTACCAGTGCTGTGGCTAAGAGTACTTGACCAGGTTGATATATAAAATGTGATGAAATATTGTCCGATTGGTCTTGATGAGATTCTTCCTTCACCGATTCTTCCTTCGCCGATTCATCCTTCACAGATTCTTCCTTCACCGATTCTTTTTTATCCGGATGTAGCAGTGAGTGATGTTTTCTTTTACAAATGCGACAAACCGTGTCTCTCATGCACTTTGCTGCAGTGTGATTTGGGTTCAAACAATTAAAGCACATGTTATTATTCTGAATAAATTCATGTTTGTTTGAATATGGCTGTTTTGCGAATTGTTTACATTGGTATATATAGTGGTCTTCTTTACAATATGCACATTCGACAGGTGTGCCAGATGGCGTTGGTGACGAAGCATGAAAGGATTTTAATTTAGTTGACCTGCTTACATTTTCAGTCATTTCAAGTGATCTAAATCTTGTTTCCATAAACAGCTTCAATTTGTTGAATGTTGGAAACTCGTTGCTACTATCAATTGATATATGTTGTTCCCACAATTTTTGGCTTTCAGGGTCTAATTTAGTCACGGTCATGAAAATGACGATTATATCCCAGGAACCAGTTGGAAGACCAAGATTCTTTAACGAACTCAAACATTCCACAGTTATATCTAACAATTGCTTTATGCTCAGTGCTGATTCTGTAGTTATGGCTTTAACACCAAACAATCTCTTAAACAAACAGTTCGATATATATCTTTTGTTGTTATAGCGGTTGTTCAAAGTTTCCCACGCTAATTTATAATTTTGACTTGTCACTGAAATGCTTCTTAATAATATTTCCGCTTCGCCAGCTAAACTTGATTTGAGATAATGTAGTTTTTGAACATCGTCCAATGTCGTATTGTTATGTATGATTGATGTATATAAATCCAAAAATGACGGCCAGTCAATGTATTTTCCAGAAAAGGTCGGTATTTTTATTTTCGGTAACTTAAATTCGGCAATAGGAGTTTGTTTTTGCGTAGTGTGTGGTTGTTCTTTAGGGGCCAACAGTTGAAGTTTGGTTTTTAATTCGCTTTTATACATAATATATATTTCTTCACACTGATCGTACATGTCATCAGAGAAGTAAGATAAAGCTGTTCGCTGTTCTTTAGCTATATGAGCTACAAGGTGATCGTGTGACGTTTTGAAGATTTGCCAATCCTTCTCCAAATTCTCCAGACGAGTATCTAAGTAACTTAATACCAGTCGTTCCTTCGGAGATTTTTTATAATTAATTTGAGCTTTTTGAATTTGCTCATGACGTTCCTCTTGCAAACGTAATAGCTGATTAATTTTTTCCATGATTAAAGTTTAAATCTTTGTATACGTAGGTACACAACTTAATCACCAAATAGGATAAATGAGTCCACAAAATCGTTCGTTCTTAGGTACTTACGGCACCGTTCCAATCACTATTTATAAAATATAGCTAGCTCATATCAGTTCAAACTTCTAACACATACACTAGTTTTTACGAAAAGTCACAAACTTTCAATTTGTAAACAGTTATTTACAACTAATCAACCACTTATGCACACTAAATTAATCGATTAATGTTAGGTCTGTTATTTTATTAGCACTGTGTCGCACTGTGTTCCACTGTGTCAACTCGTAACTGCACTGTGTCACTTGAGTTTTACACTGTTCAGTTTTTTATACTACACAATGTTTATTTCTTACGAACTACACACTACGCGTCGCGGTTCCGTTATCCGGCTCGAAGGACCAAATGTTTGCCTGGTTTTACCGAAATTCTGATTATTGTGAGGATAGATTAATGAAATTCACGGATAGCAAGTAACGGTGTATTCAAGACTAACAAAAAAAACAATGTAGGTATATTAATAAAAAATATCTCACTCCGATGATGGTTAGTGTTACGAATGAGACTAGCAGCACCATCTAGTAGTGAGGCGCGTAAACACATGCATTTCATCGCAGAATACGCTGCAAGCAGCCGAGCGCGGCGGACTATTTACGGACAGTTTGCAACTTGTGTATTTTAAACTTGTCTTAATATATATGCATAAAATGTCCATAAATAAATCAGCTAAACATTATTGCGGTATTCCTCGACACGCACCAACTTTGAAACGCACCAAACGTCATCATCATCTGGCCTGGCCTTTTCCCAACTAAGTTGGGGGCGGCTTCCAGTCTAACCAGATGCAGCTGAATACCAGTATTTTTACATGGAGCGACTGCCTATCTGACCTCTACAACCCAGTTACTGGGTAATATGATACCCCTTGGTAAGACTGAAACGAAAAAGAAAAAAGAAACGCACAAAAGTATTCCTCAAAAAAATAGGTAATAAAAATATTATAATTTTATTCCTCGAAATGCATCAACGATGAAACATAGAGAAGAGCATGAAGAATTCGTAATAAATGATATCGCGTTAAAATTGCTTGTGCACCAATTTTTTGTCAAAAACAATGCAGTAATGCTGTCTCAGCGTAACACACTATCAATCCGAATCTGAATAATTTTGAAGCAAATTGCTAATCCATTGCTTCACAAGTTCGAAAAATTTGTCTGCTCAACACGTAAATAACGCAATGAATGTTGTTGAACTGTCAAAATGAAACCGATTCCGATTGATAATGTGTAACGCAATTGCCCCCGCTGGCCCCTTGTGACTTTTCCCTGTTCCCAAAACTAAAGAGGCCCCTTTTTTTTTGCGGATGGGATATCATCAAATGACCCCTCCCGCTCTGGGTGGAGCGGAAGGGAGTGTCAGACTCTTACTGACTAAAACCCACCCGTATTCCTTCCTTAGCCCTTTATGTTCCGGGCCAGCGGTAACCCTTTCGGACAATCCCGCTGACCCGGCAGGCTTCGGCCCTATGGGGCCCCTCCTCGATGCTGACATCTCTTTGAGGCGCGCGTGGAACACGTACGCGCCGTCCGGCACGGGCCTGGTCCTGATCGGACGGTGAGCTACCCATTACCAAAGGACGATTGAGGATATAAAGACGGCATCGAAGGAGGTAGCTGAACAAGATCACAAAAAATGATTTTTTTAAGTGCTTAGAGGATTGGAAAAAACGTTGGCGTAAGTGTATTATATCCGAAGGGGATTACTTTGAATGGGATAACATAGATAGATATTCATGAATAAATAAATACTTTTTGAGCTGACCTCGTATATCATGCCTTCCCTCAGGCAGGAGGCAGAGGAGTTTAACAAAACTTTTTCTTGTATTTAGACCCCTTTAACTTAATTTTATTATTTGTTGTTAGAACAGCAATAGAAATTCACACTCCGTGAAAATTCTCAACTCTCTACCTGCCTTACGGTTTATGAGATACAGCCCGCTGACAGACAGACAGACGGACAGACAGCGGAGACTTAGTAATTGGGTTCTTTTGGGTACGAAACCCTAAAAAGTCCAAAATAAAATAAAACATTTATTCACAAGGCGATAAAATTACGCGAGTTTTGGGAAACGCGCATCGTTTGTACGTCGACGGCATGAAATAAAAATGCCATGTGCAAAGGCCTTAGGACTTAAAAGAGTCCCATTTAACTGGGAACATTTATCGGGCAATAATCCAGAATTCGGGCTGCTACTCGGAGAACGATCCAAGGAACTCATGCTCAGGATAGGAGACAGTACTAACTACTTAATTAGGCATTTCTAGTAACAAGTTATCCAAACTTCAATAAAAGGGAGGGGGAATCTTTATTCTCTTTATCTTCATTGGAATCTTTTTTAACCGACCTTAAAAAAAGAAGGTTCTGCATTCGGCCCGTATGTATGTATGTTTGTCTGTTCGCGATGTGCTCAAAAACTAATGAGCCAATTTTGATAATTCTTTCATTAACGTGATCTACATACTTGCAAGAAGGTTTTAGTATATAATACATTATGTAATTATTTTTATGTAAGAAGTTATATGCATAAATGTACTGCATATCCGGCATTTCTATGCGAATTTTGATGAATCTTCTAGTCGGTGTTTTCAATTCTTCAATGTAGTATTAATTGAATTTGTGTAGAGTGTAACTAAAAAGTGAAAAATAAAAACTTTTTTACAAAAACAAACAACCGACTTCAAAAAAAAAACACTACAAAGTGATAAATAACTTTAATTTCGGAAGTCGGTGTCAAAAAACGAAATTGCGGAACCAACGACACCGACTTCCGAAATTAAAGTTATTTATCACTTTGTAGTGCTTTTTTTTAATGCAAGTGTTTCAAAAGAAAAAGTGTGAATGGGAAAGAAACATTGTTTATAATTTATCACCACAATTATTATTTTTTTTCTTTCTTTTTCGTATTGATATTATCAACGAACTACAAGGTGCCTACCCTGTAGTGACTTTAAACGCAAAAATGCATCGCATTTTTGCGTTTTCTTTGCGACAAATTATTGTGAAAAATAAAATTATTATTATTATTCAATGCCAAAGTCTCTTTTTGACCCAAACACACACTTTATCATTACAACAATATTCATTGCGTTATTTACATTATATGAAGCTGTGGATTATGAATTTGCTTCATCAAAGTCCTTCGAGTTGTGAAAGAAAGTGTGTTACGCAAATTGGTGTGTGGGGGGGGGGGGTATTGTACAATTTGTTCCATCATTTATTATGAAAGCTTCGAAGGAAGGGTGTTCCTTGTGTAATGTATGGAGGGATCTGTCTTATGCCTATGTAGATTACTCTTGTTAATTATTCTATGTTATGTTACCCTTGAGAGAACTTGATGAAGCCTCTCCTTGTACGTTAACCATGTGAATTACAAAATTTAATTAACTAATTACATTACTTCTAAAGTTGTAATGACTAACTTTGTAAATACTAGCTGGGTAGCTTCAGATCCGAAGACGTACAAAGGTTTTTAATATCGGAAAACGCGTTAAGGCTCCTACAAACAGGCGCGACACGAGATAAAATCGCGCGCGACACAAAGGCACCGCAAGTCGCGCAACGTGCGGCGCCTTTGTGTCGCGCGCGATTATAACGCGTATCGCGCCTGTTTGTAGGAGCCTTTGTGGAAGTCAAATGGAGTCGGGCAGGGCACCTGGCGAGGCGCAGTGATGGCAGGTAGAGTAAAATCTCGCCCGTCGTCATGGAAGAAGACTTCTGGCCGCAGGACGTGGTGTTCCGTCGCTTCCGCGGACAAGTACCACAGAGCAGCACAAGAAGAAGCTGGTGAAGTGTTATTTTATTATAAAAATATGTATTTTTAGGTTGAGGTATATTTATATATGGGCCTCGGTCGCCTGAAATAAATAATTAAATCATCATCATCATCTGCCTTGCCTTTTCCCAACTATGTTGGGGTCGGCTTCCAGTCTAACCGGATGCAGCTGAATACCAGTATTTTACATGGAGCGACTGCCTATCTGACCTCTATGATGTATGTATGTATAATATTGTGGCGAACCAAACTAATTGTCTGTGGTTCCCACTATTAGATATTACAAAGACAACACTACCAATCTAGAACATGGTGTCTATGGTACACGGTAGTTAGATAGTAAGTCGGAATTTGAATCGGGATGTAAAAACCTTTATAGTCCGCTACATGTAATTAATTAACACGATTGTGATTATCTTGTGTTTAAGTAAACGGCATTCCTCCGCTGTCGTGTGTATACTGTGACTGTGATGCAAATATACATCTGTTGGGTACAACTGGATCGAGTTTCATTTATGTAAACAGGGCGCCCTAACGCGCCTAAATTGGTGACCCCGACGATAGAAGAACATAGCAGTGATTTTACACAGAAGATAGAAGAACTCAATCCAGTATCGTGAAGCGCAACGAGCTCACACTCATCCCGGGCAGCGGGTTTCTTCGTGAACAAGTCCTAGTCGATACCTACTCGCCGTCATTACGAGAGTTAATAGAATAGACTTTCGTGCTATTAGTGCATTGACGTTTGGCTGTGCATATTAATTGTGCCTAATTACACCGTGTTTGAACTTTATCGACCTGAAACAAGAAAAATCATATAATTCCGCGATAGCAGCGCCATTTTTCTTGTGCGGATTTTTTAAGGAAACCTCAAAGTTAGCGCGCGAAGTTTGACAGCCTGACACTGACACATGTGTCTGTCATCACTATCTGCAAACGTCAAACGTAAACCGGCTGCGTTCCAGAGAAACTTGAAATGTAAAGGTGTGTTCCATATTCAATAGTGTGATGTGACAACAGCAACAGAAGCCTGTAAGTTATTTTTTATTTTTCTAAACTCTGCATGGATGGACATTCCTACTACCTACCTCAAATACAACGGTGTTTCCATAAGAACAATAAGTGCTTAATTTTAAACTAAATGCCTAAACATAACAACATTTAATTGTATTTCTTTTCCTTGTTTTGTGCATTCTGCATGTTTTGACTTTATTAATTATTCCGGTTCAATTGTTAATATTCCATTAGGGGCATGTACGCAATGCTAATAACTTAAAAAAGAGGTTTTTGGAAAACATTTTTATTTTTACTGTTTACATTTTACTTTTTATTTGCCCGTTTGCTGCATGTATATTCATTTTTCATTTTTTTTTTTCAAGTTTTGTGTGTCCTATTTGTTATGAATCTGCTTTCTCGTGGTGACTATTTAACTTATTGATTCTGCCTCTGCGCTACTATTGTATAAATTATACTGTGTTTCTCTTAGGGTTGTGTGTTTTTGTTTGTAAGATAAATATAATTTGTATAGTAACGCAATGACTACCGAAGGAAAGGAAGTTTTCCTGGATCCTGAACCTGGAACTGGTGGTGAACAGTCCGCTGACCCATCCCCATCTAGATCTCAACCGATATTAGTTAATCGAGTTTCCATCCGCGTTCCTCCTTTTTGGCCAGACCGACCAGGTCTCTGGTTTGCAAGTTTGGAGGCACAATTCCATATTAATTGCATCACACAAGAGTTGACTAAATATTACTATGCTGTAAGTCAGCTGGACACCAAATCCGCAACTGAAGTCGAAGACATAATTATCGAGCCACCTAAGAGTCAACCATACAGTTGTCTTAAAAAGGCCCTTATCTCCCGTTTCTCTGAATCTTATGAAGAGAAAATTAGAAGGCTCCTTGAGAAAGAGGAGATCGGGGATAGGAAGCCATCATCATTCTTCCGTCACCTCAGGACTCTCGCTGGTGCATCTTTCCCGGAGCAGCTCCTTCAAAATATTTGGACAAATAGGTTGCCACATTACATGCAAGGTATTTTAGTTGCCCAAAAGCATTCATCCCTTGAGGACTTGGGTGAGCTGGCTGATAAGCTGCAAGAAATCAGTCCACAACCAATGAATGTCCACGCAGTAGGTAGAGCATCATCATCACCATCCGGTGATGACACCAAGGAACAACTTAAGATGCTCCAACAACAAGTGGCGGATCTGACACGGCTTGTGACCGGCCTCACCACAAGTAATTACAGAAATAACCGCAGTCGCTCAAGCTCACGTTCACGCTCTCCTAACGACCAATGCTGGTATCACAGGCGTTTCGCGGCGAAAGCATCCAGGTGTTTACAACCGTGCACTTGGTCTGGTCCCGTACCACAGGGAAACTCAAGCAGCAGTCAGTAGTGGCGACCACTGACTGCTCCCTAGCAAGTCGCCGTCTATTTGTCACCGATCGGTATTCGGGCCGACGATTTTTAATTGACACCGGTTCCGATCTTTCGTGCCTACCTAGACGTTACTCCCAGGGTAAAAAGCAGCCACTTCCGTACGAACTTTTAGCAGCCAACGGCACTAAAATAAATACTTTTGGTCTAGTCGAACTTAAATTGAACTTAGGTTTAAGACGTGACTTTGCATGGAAGTTCATAGTCGCAGAAGTAGGAACTCCAATAATCGGTTCAGATTTCTTGGCTCATTACCACCTTTTACCAGACTGTGCTCATGGAAGGTTGCGAGACGATAAAACAGGGTTGTCAGCGGAAACCGAATTCTCCTCAATTGACCAACCCAGTGTTAAACTTATTCAAGCACCTGACTCACCATACTCGCACATTTTGACCGAGTTCCCGAGCATATCACGTCCCCCTGGCGCGCCTAAAGAGGTGAAACACACTACAGTGCACTTTATCAAAACCACCGATGGCCCACCCGTGACAGCGCGACCACGTCGTCTTGCCCCACTTAAGCTTCGAGCTGCTCAGACAGAATTCGAGGAGATGATCCGCGTAGGCACCGCTCGACCTTCCAGCAGCTCATGGTCCTCCCCGTTACACCTCGCGCTTAAAAAAGACGAGACTTATCGTCCGTGCGGCGACTACCGCGCATTGAATGCCCGCACAATTCCGGACTGCTACCCTGTCCGCCATATAGGGGATTTCGGCCACAACTTGTCCGGATGCTCAGTTTTCAGCACCCTTGATTTAGTAAAAGCATACCAACAAATTCCAGTAAATTCTGATGATATTTGTAAAACAGCCATAATCACACCTTTTGGACTCTATGAATTTCCCTATATGACCTTTGGTCTTAGAAATGCCGGACAGACGTTTCAAAGGTTCATAGACGAAGTTGTGCGAGGATTTAATTTCTGTTTCGCCTATGTCGACGATATCCTCGTGTACTCGAGAGACCCCCAACAACATGCTGAACACCTCAGTCTCTTGTTTCACCGACTGCACCAGTATGGAGTGGTCATCAATCCGGCGAAGTGCGTACTTGGGGCAGCTGAGGTAACGTTTTTGGGTTACCGTATTAATGCTGCAGGCACCTTTCCTCCCGAAGACCGTATCCGTGCTTTAGTGGATTTCGCTCCTCCTAAGACCGTACAAGGCGTACGTAGGTTCTTGGGCATGGTTAATTATTACCGCAGATTTTTGCCCGACGCCGCTAAGTATCAGGCTCCTTTAATCGACGCAGTCGCTGCAACTAACAGCAAAGGCGCAAAGCCATTCCCATGGACGCCCGAGCTCGAACAATGTTTTGATAACTGCAAGAAGAGCCTAGCTAACGTTACTACTCTATCGCACCCAAATTGTGAGGCCCCTTTAGGTCTTTTTACCGATGCGTCGAGCATGCACGTAGGCGCATGTTTACAGCAGAAGGTCGATGATAACTGGCAACCCCTAGCATATTTCAGCAAAAAGCTCACCGAGAAACAATCTCAGTGGCCCGCTTATTATAGGGAACTTCTAGCTGTGTACGAGAGCGTTCAACACTTTCGGCACATACTAGAAGTGCAGAACGCAGCAGTTTTTACTGACCATAAGCCCCTCGTGTATGCCTTCACGCAGCGTCGCGACAAGCTTCCACCAACACAACTCAACCAATTAACTTTCATCAGTCAATTTACCACCGACATAAGATATATTAAGGGTACCGACAACGTAGTCGCAGATGCTATGTCGCGGGTCGAATCCATTTCATTAGAGGAGGACTACCAAGCCCTTGCAGAGTCGCAAGAGAGAGACGAGGAACTCAAAGAGGCGGGCTTGTTTACTTCTCTAAAATTGAGAAAAATCGTTGTTCCAGGAACTGATACTTCCATAATCTGCGACACGTCGACAGGTAGACCTCGCCCGTACCTCACCTTACCTTTCCGTCGAGCAGCATTCGATCGACTGCATGGTCTTAGTCACCCTGGCGTGAGAGCAACCTTACGATTGGTGGCTGAGCGATACGTATGGCCGCATATTAACACCGACTGCCGACAATGGGCGAAGTCATGTTTACAATGTCAACGCAGTAAGGTGACCAGGCACACATCTGCACCGTTGATGTCTTTTCCGATCGCATCAAAAAGATTCTGTCATGTCCACATTGATATCATAGGACCACTACCGCCTTCAGACAATTTCACATATTGTCTTACCGCGGTTGACAGATTTACGCGATGGCCCGAAGCGTGGCCTATGACATCTATCACGGCGGAAGAAGTGGCAGACACGCTGGTGACTGGTTGGATATCCCGTTTCGGGGTGCCAAGTACCGTGACGACCGACCAGGGTCGCCAGTTTGAATCTGCCTTGTTTCGGCGCCTCATGAACGTATGCGCAACAAAGCGGATTCGCACAACCAGTTACCACCCGTGCGCAAATGGCATGGTAGAACGCATGCACCGCCAACTAAAAGCTTCTTTAATGTGCCATCCCCAAACGTGGAGCAAGGCACTTCCACTGGTACTCCTTGGCATGAGGACTGCCCTCAAAGAGGACCTGAACACCTCGTCCGCTGAGCTAGTCTATGGAGAACCTCTTCGACTTCCTGGAGAACTTATCATGCCAGCGGAAGAACCCAGGAGCCCAAACGATGTCACCGATTTCGTCACGGAGTTGAGGAGCCGGATGGAAATTTTACGTCCAATACCAGCCTCACGACACGCTCGACCGTCAACCTTTGTGTTCAAAGATTTGGCGACGTCGACCCATGTCTTACTCCGCGACGACACTGTTCGACGGCCTCTGCAACCTCCATACACTGGGCCATACCGTATCCTAAGGAGAAGGGACAAAACCCTTACCTTGGAGATGAACGGAAGAGAGGCTACGGTCAGCATAGACCGTGTTAAGCCAGCATACCTGGACTCTGAACTAATTTCCTCACCACCTGCTCCAGTTCCCGTTCCAGATTCTTCTTCCACACACCCAACTCCCTCCACGCCAACTACTCCAGTCCCCTCAGACACTGTCACCACCAGAGCTGGCAGACGGGTTAAATTTAGGGACATTCTAGATTTATAGTTTTTATCTTATATTGTTTTGTATTTTCTGTGTGTATACCTTGTATTTCTCCGTGGGGGGGTGGTGTGGCGAACCAAACTAATTGTCTGTGGTTCCCACTATTAGATATTACAAAGACAACACTACCAATCTAGAACATGGTGTCTATGGTACACGGTAGTTAGATAGTAAGTCGGAATTTGAATCGGGATGTAAAAACCTTTATAGTCCGCTACATGTAATTAATTAACACGATTGTGATTATCTTGTGTTTAAGTAAACGGCATTCCTCCGCTGTCGTGTGTATACTGTGACTGTGATGCAAATATACATCTGTTGGGTACAACTGGATCGAGTTTCATTTATGTAAACAGGGCGCCCTAACGCGCCTAAAATATATATGTATATAAGTATAATGCAGCTCAAAACAAAACACACTGACACATCCTCACACACACACACTGTCATTTTTGACAGCGCTCACGGTGATATTATTATCCCTGCGTTCCGAGATGGGAAATAATCGATGTGAGCGTGCTTAAACCCGTACCGAATTAGCGTGAGCGCGATAACGACGTTTCGTGAATCGTCATAAATGACGTCATGACATGCGCCATCTTGCGATAACTCCGACCATGCTCTAGAATAATATCACCGTGAGCGCTGTCAAAAATGACAGTGTGTGTGTGAGGATGTGTCAGTGTGTGTTTTGTTTTGATTTGCATCTTATCATAAAATTAAACTAACGTGGCATTTTCGAAATTGTGCTTCTGGCTGATAGTCGCCACCTAACCAAAGAAGAAGAAATGTGTTTATACAAAGAAATACTGTAATAATATCGTTTTTACATTGAGTAAGCACTGTGAGCGCGCTCACGGGCGATCCGAATTGTTGACAGCTCTCAGCTGTCATAATCGTGATATCTAAATCGGAACGAATGTGAGATGATTTGAGCGCTGTGAGCGATTATAGCTAATTCGGAAAGCGCCCTATCACGGTCGGCGTTATCGCAAGATGGCGCATGTCATGACGTCATCTAAGACGAGTCATCGTTATCGCGCTCACGTTAAATTCGCTAATTCACGCTCAAATCGATTACTTCGATTACATTCCCAACTGGGAAAGCACCCTACCTTCTACCCGCGAGTTCTTCGGCATGAAATTTCGGCCCATCACCCACTCGTACCAATGAAAATGAAAAAAATGAAAAATGGTTTATTATTTTAACAAGTAAACTTTAAAAACTAGTGATTGGAGCCTCCTTTTAAGCAGAAAAGCCTGTGATAGGAGACTCCGCTCTTCCATAACATAATAAGTATCGTATATTACTTGTTTTATGCAAGACTAAAAGGAATAATAATACAAAAACACAACAACCAATACTTCGTCATCTCTTAGCTTTCTTTCTGACTTTTTGTCTTTTTGCTCGGCTCCCAAGGGCTGTAGCAAAAATAAGTTCTTAAATCCGACTAGATATAATGCGGTAGATCCAGAGATGTGTGTGTGTTCAACTTCAGCTTTATTATTAGTATAGATTATTTCTTAAAACATAATTTGAAGCTCGCAACGCTCGTTTGAACCAAACCAATCAAATAATGTCTGTAAACAGAGATATATCCCGTTTTACCGACGAAGCAAGTCCCCTGCTCAACTACCCTAAATCCTATATTATTGAGCTACAAAGCTGTAAAATGAGCTAGCAATTGTACAGTCAATTGCACGTACTCGTAACGCTACGAAAATTCTCCTTCAACCTCATCTGTTTGGTGGTGTCGGCTTCCAGTCTAAGCGGATGCAGCTGAATGCCAGTATCTTAAATGGAGCAACTGCCTATCTGACCTCCACAACATAGTGACGCAATATCCCTTACTTAGACTGGTTGTCAGACTTTTGGACTTCGGACTCCCCGTAACGACTGTCAAAAATCTACAAATGACAGTGGGGACCAACGGCTTAACATGCTTTCTGAGGCACAAAGGTCTCGCTATGGAATGGCTGGTCACCAAACATCCTAAATCCCCGATCACGGTTTCGGGCGATGCGACTTGCGTCAAGAGATACGCGCGCGCGTCACTTGTTTCCGTCTGCCGCTCCGCAAGTCACGTTACGGTGATCGTGGCGTTGCTCTAAACAAATTCTTTCATTTGTTTTCTCCGCAGTGTCGCTTGAGTGTGTACATAGCTCGTTATCACAGGGTAACTGCTGCAAAATAAAGACGGTTTCAAGGTCAAACTATTACCATTGGCATGCGGTTGACTGTAGAATGTACCGGTTTGGAGACTCGCCAAGTTCTGAAGTTATTGTATGGTTCTACCGATTTATTTGAGAGATGGGATCTGACTGTGGTTTTCTCGGTCATGCGTATCCTGTTTCTTGGAGTTAGGAAATGATTTTACTTTGTGAATGAATGGAATATTTAAAAAAATCTAAATATTGTCTATTTTGTTTCAGGTAAGAATTTTTCTCAGTTTTCATGGGGAACCTAAGCATACACCGAATATAAACATTTAAGAAGAGCAGTAAGTCTAGAAATGAGTTATTTTATGATGTAGATTAGGTACTGTGTTGAAACTTTTTCTATTTCAGTAGCATTTTAAAATTTGTACCTATAGGTACTTAATGTTCAAAATTCGAATTTCTCGGTAGCACGATGCCCATTTCTTGCCTGGAGCATATAATAAAATTGAAGCAACAAATGACTTGCGTCATCAACACTGTTCAGACGGTGTAACTTTTGCATAGATACGCACGCACATGCCGAAGGATACCTCACTGCGATAGATCGCAGGCTGTTTCGGGTTTACCTTGATGCCTGACATATGTGTGCTTTGCATTGTGCATTGCATTTGTTCTACATGGAGGTGACATCGAAGTAGCGAGCTAAACTGCGATCGCGAGGTATCGCAGTGAGGCATCTTTGGCATGTCTGTGTATGAAAGAGAATTAAGATTGTCCATTTGCGAATTGGACAATTTGCGATTTGGACAATTTGCGAATTGGACAAATGGCGAATTGGACGAATTGCGAATTGGACGTTGTGAGAATTGGACATTTTGAGCCCACTGGACATTTTGCGAATTGGACATAATGCGCCCAAAGCCTACCCTCACGTACCTTCAAAACTATATTTACGTTATTGCCAAATTAGAACCTTCTTCCCAAAAACAAAACAGAATCATCAACTTATTTTACACACGACGAATCGTGTCACTTGTCACATTTACGACAACAACGACAGAGAAGTGACGTGATTTATTTCAACGTCGTGACGTCGTCCTGATTACGTCATTAAGATAAGGGCATAAAGACCGGAGTCCGTTGCGTGAACGTCGTGTTACAAGGAGGGGACGAAACAACATTTGATAATTATCGCTTCGTATTGAGGGACGTAAGATGGGCTGTGATAAAAATGCAATTTGTGTCTACTGACCTGGTCTTAAATAGGTTAATTTGTAATTAAAAAAGATGTTCGAGTTTAAACAGGTTTCTACACCCATTCGTGATGGCAATCAAGAGGTCATTTATGAAAATGAAGACCTGAGGGGTAACTAGAACGTTCACATTCTAATCTCAGTGTCAATCTGTAAAAAAAAATCTAATTTCTACCTTTACAATATTGATTGTCGCTGAGATGCGATTGTACCTTGAATATAAAAGTTTTATAAGAACTAAAATTTGCTAGATTTAGGCACACCATATTACCACAACCACTACCACCATATTCATCATATTAATACGTTGCTATAGTTCTAGATTTCCCTGACACTATGTAAATAAGGTCAAGGTCAAAACAAGGTCACACCAGCAAATGCCATTGAGCTCATAAACACTCGGGACTACGCTAAATAGGAAAAACATTGATACCTATAGGTACTCCGTTGCGCCAACCAGAACTCTCTTTACAAAAACCAAAGGGGTTTTTGCAAATGGAAAATCAAAATCAAAAGTCACTTATTCAAACTAGGCTGAGAATCAGCACTTTTCGAACGTCAAAATTGCAAAAGACAGTCCCCCAAAACGCCCACCCTTCACCACTTCCTAGTGCTTTCGCTGGGGAGAAGAAGTGGCGCAACAAACTCCCCAGCAGCACAGCTGTCTGTTCAGTTACAAAATACTTGATTGTGGCTTGGCCGTTTCGCTACCATCACATGGGCGTAAGGTGAAAAATTTATTCACTGTTCATTACTTTTTTGTTCAACAATAGTTCTTGTAGTAACGAAACTGCCAAGCCTCATTTTTTGACTAAGGTGTAGAGTTTGTGAAGTTAGGGCGTATAGAGTGTTACAAATTAAAATTTGTTACCTCTTACGACAATCTAGGTAGGTGGTTAGGTATTAAAATAAAAGTAAACAACACACTAAGTCATACACTGTATATTAAAAAAGGTTTAAATTCGAAATATAAGAAATTAATTAGGTAGGTTAATTTAAGTACTATTAATTTATTTATTGCCAGCCAGTTTAAATTTCGGTAGAAAGAGCTATGGGCGTGGGGAGTGGAGATAAACCCAATACTGTTCTGTTATTAAAATTAAATATTATAAATTGAAAGTTCTAGATACCTAACCTTCCAGTTATTATAAAAACGTTACTAAATTATAAATGGGCGCCAGGGACAATAAAGGTCCCGGATCCCGGAGCCGATGACGGTGTCCAACCATATACTTCCTGATGCACACCGAATGTCGAACCCAAGATCCTTAAGTAAAAGACCGGTTTCCACTATTGAAAACCGGACCTCAGTAAATAACCGGTTCTTATACAAACCGTATTAAATGTAA
The DNA here is from genome assembly GCA_948474745.1 of Oligia latruncula. Lineage (NCBI taxonomy): Eukaryota > Metazoa > Arthropoda > Insecta > Lepidoptera > Noctuidae > Oligia > Oligia latruncula. The sequence goes on along the minus strand of OX419707.1, from coordinate 10,573,793 downwards.
TTAAATGTTCTATTATAAAAAAAAAAACCGTCCCGCCTGCGCTTATCGCTAGACGGACTCCGCCTGCCGCACAGTCGTCTCAGCAAGAGGCTTCCAGCTGACTCGAGGGACGGGTCTCGCGTCCAGGCCCCAGACGCTACTCTCGATCCTGGCGGCGAGACGAACCTCTCGAGGTGCCTCTTCTGGAAACGACAATACGGAGACCTAATAATATAGTTTGAAACTAATTAACATTCCTTGAGGTGACCGGGCTTGGAAATCTAGAAGGCTAGAACATTAGCCAGTAACTATAGGAGCTACGAGGGTTATCCACGTGGCTGGGCTCATTCCCTCGAACAATATTTTAATCCCGTGGTTAACACTGAGGAATCCATGATAAATAGTCAGCGGGTGAAATACTCACGGTTGATTGATGAAGAAAGCACTTGACTGTGATCGCCGACTGGCTGGACAGTTGTCTGCGTGTGCGCAATTATAATCCTGTAAGTAATATTCATGGATCACGACAATATCCTTTTAACAGCCAGAGACGGGCTCACAGACCACTTCCAAACACTATTTCAACAAATCCTTACCTTATAAAACAGGGACCCGAATTTGGTCGTGTCTTTAGCGCGTCTCAATGTAAAAAGGACGCTATATTCTGATCGTCACCCTGTCATGGAGATCAGCCGGAAATAGACGGAGCATTTCTAAAATTTCCCTGATTGCAGGTAAAATGATACACCATGGTGATGAAGATCACTGCTAATAAACATTACACCAAGATACTTAATACTTGAAAATCACTAACAACTACACAACGTGACGTTTAAACGCTGAAACAATAAGAATCTTCATGATCCAGACCAACAATCAAATTATTTTCAATTCCCAATCCTAAAAACCTGTCTAATTAACTAATTACCCCATTGTTTTAATTCGCGCAGAATCGCTTGACACCTCTGGCCACACTACGTCAAAGACAATCCACAGATTAAAAATTTCTAGAAATATGTCTATGCTTAATGAAAAAACTACTTTTATTTCCGCTTTCGGTTATTTAGTTTATTATGTATTTTTACTGAAAGCTGAAAATTATGAAGGATTGCTCCACACGATATTATTTCGATGGTCAGCAATCAATATGTTAGAATATCGATTAAACTACAACTGTGAATCGGCGAACGCCAGCGGTCGCCTCTAAACTGTCAAACTGACGTTCGACTGAATGACATATCAAATTTTGTATGTAAACATTGCAACTTAACCTTTCAATATTTAATCTAATTTATTGTGCAAACTTATTTAATAGGTTTTAGGAAAGTAATTAATTGTGAGAAAGTGATACCTAAAGAGTCTAGTGACAAGATACAGTTGAAGGAATGAGTCCTTCTATCAAGTGCAGGCCAAAGTCAATTGTACAAACTACAATGAAATATAATACTCGGAAACCTCAAAATGTACTACTGATGTTTTCAGGTAAATGCTACTTTACTTATTAGTAACGCAGCTGTGTAGGTACAAAAAAAACAACGTAACAGTACCTCCCCAACCACCAGAGATTTGACCCACTAGGGCAAATCTCGAAGCTGGCCCTCCAGCGTCAAAGCAGACTCCAAAGGACTAAGTACGCTTACAAAAATCTACAACGTTCATGCCTGAAAACAGGAACAAAGAAAGAGAAAAAGAAAAATATGGAAGCCGGTGTACGATTTCTATTTTTATAGATAAATGATACTATAATGGTAGTTAAGGTATATACATAAACAATACAGAATTCTTGTTACACTTCAAATATAGAGTAACAGACCGCTCTATTTAGGCGACATTGCAGTAGGCTTTTGGTTGTCGGGTCTACAATTCCGCCCGTGTTATATGGCTTATTTTTAATTATCCATGTAACCTGTACGAAATATACTAATTTAGGTTTTCATTATATACTACATAAACTTACGACCTAAAAGGGTTCTGGACATACTTCAAGTATAGAGTAACAACCCGCTCTATCAGGCGACATTGTAGTATAGGCTTTGGTTAACGAGTCTACAATTCCGCCCGTGTTTTATGGCTTATTTTTAGTTATCCATATGACCTGTGTAATATACATATACTAATTCTCTTGGAACGAGTCTAATCCATTTACAAACATGTAAAAGACAAGCTCCAAAGAGAGTAAAAATGTGTAAATAACTCCTAGTCTGACCTACTATATTTATATAGGAAAGACCACCCTACTCCATCGTACACCACCTTTCACATCATAAATGAGTTGACTGCCGCTAATAATGCTAAGCTGGAACAACAAAAATACATTAAAAGAAATTAAATGCTACAACGTAGCAAATAAAAATGGCTAACCGTCTTCCATAAAAGGAATAATAATATGACGGTTATTCGGCCCCTAAAAAAAACCATCTTAAACAAATTCCATCAATGCAGCCTACACGCCCGCCATTATGGCCTCCAATCTCAGGACTTTCAATATGCTGCCTTACCAGCAATCCGGAGGTTATACACCCACCAGGGGTGTCAATCCAACAACAACCACAGACTACCAACAACTTTTAAACAATCGCCTTCCCTTCTAAATATAGTTCTCAAATGTGAACACAGTTAAAACCTGTGTACCACAATGAACCGCAAAAACAGTGTAAAATATATTTAGCCACTGTATTTTAGCAGCGTGCATATACAGCACCCAATGCTAAAATAAAAATCAGCAACCACAAGGCATCTACAGCCCTCAATGGTCACTGCGACCAACTACTATATACCAGTGAATTTAAATTTTTGTTTAAATTCAAGTTAAATATTTAAAAAAAAAATTAATCCTCGCCACCTGGCGATTTAAAATCCTTGATATGCCATGAGCCAAGGTTTTTACCGGAACTACAGCCTTCCAATTCATATACTAAGGGTGAAAGTTTTTTCCTAATAATACATCTCTCGTATTTAGGAGCTAATTTGGCCATAAAGAATTTGGAGGCGTCACTCTGGGGATATGTTTTCTTCCACACAGTGTCGCCTACCTCAAACTCCGCGTGCCTCCTACTACTATTATAATAACGAGCACTACGTTTATGTGACTTGATGAGCGCGTCCTTTACTTTATTGAAGATACTATCCAAAGCCCCTAGCTGATTGGCATATGAACTGCGGGAAGCGCAAGCTAGAGTGGGCTGTTCAACGGTATCGTTGCCGAAGACATCACCACTACTAATTGCTTCTCTGCCATGTACTAGGAAGAATGGGGTAAAACGAGTAACTTCATTTGTGGAGGTGTTCATAGCGAATTGGATCTTTGAGATGTTAACATCCCAAGATCGATGATCATCCTCCACAAGAATTGATACCGCGGTCATTATGGTACGGTTATAGCGTTCCACGGTGTTCACGCTTGGGCAATAACGAGGTGTGAAGTGAACTTGAGGTATTTTGTACCTCTCTAGTAGTGAACGAATCTCATTACCCGTGAATTGCGTCCCGTTGTCTGCTATCACCGTACGAGGTATACCGTGTACCAGGAAAACACCGTCTTCTAATTTCTGCGCTATAGCCTTACCAACAGCTCTACGTAAAGGAAACAGTAAACAGTACTTCGTAAAACAGCACACGACAACTAAAAGGAATGTGAATCCCGCCCTAGACCGTGGTAACGGACCTACCAAGTCCATGCTTATGGTTTCAAATGGCTTGGAACAGTCCTTCGCATCACCTAAGAGACCGGGAGGAGGCAATTGTGAGTGTTTATATGCGGCGCACGTATCACATTTACCAACGTAGCTAATAACATCTTTATACATGTTGGGCCAGTAGTATCGGAGTGCAAGTCTTTTATAAGTTTTAAAAACTCCGAAATGTGGCGATAATTCGCCACTATGGTGGCTCCTTAATAATTCTTGACGATTGCCCTCCGGTACTACTTGCTTCCAATCATAGTCACTAGCCACCCCGAATTTATTTTTAGAATAACGGTAAAGTTTATCCTCTTTAATGATAAAGTTAGGGCACGATCTGGGCTTACTGACACATTTATCCCACAACCCCTTAAACCAAGTGTCAGTGTCGGTCACTTTAATTTCGAGCACCGGAACGCCACGAGATAAAGCATCTGGAACCACATTGTCCCTGCCTTTGCGGTGTTCAATAGTAAAGTTATAAGGTGATAACCGACAACCCCAACGGGCTAATCGACCAGATGGATTGGTTAAATTAAAGAACCATTTCAAACTCGAGTGGTCGGTTATCACTTTAAATGCAGAACCGCCTTCTACGTAAGGACGATAGTGTTCCACGGCGAAGACTACAGCGAGGGCCTCACGCTCCGTTGCTGAATAATTGCGTTCCGCCGGGTTAAGCGAACGACTGCAGTAGGCTATTGGGTGCTCCTCCCCATTGATAACCTGAGTCAGAGTGCCCGCTATCCCAAAACTGGATGCGTCACAATGAATCTCAAAAGGTTGAGAGAAATCTGGACAAGCCAATACTGGAGCAGACACCAATGCCTCTTTCAAGGTTGAGAACGCGGTTTCCGTCTCAGCCGTCCACTCAAAAGGCGGCGCTTTTTTGCTAGTACTCGTGAGTGCGTTTAAAGGGGCCGCTATCGAACTAAAGTTTTTAATAAAACGTCTATAATATGAGGCCGTTCCAAGAAACATTTTCACTTCCTTACGAGTTTTAGGGGTTGGAAAGTCAACAATTGACTGAACTTTCGACGGATCAGTGTGTAAGCCATGCTCATCCACTCTGTAACCCAGATATTTCAGTTCACGTCGAAAGAAACAGGACTTAGGTAAATTAATTGTTAAATTTGCCTGCCTTAATTTGTCTAAAACCCGTTTAAGAAGTGAAATGTGCTCCTCGAAGGTTGATGAACAAATAATGATGTCATCTAAATATACGAACACCTTATTACCAAACTCCGGGCCGAAAAGTCTGTCCATTAATCGTTGTTGGGTGGCTGGGGCTCCTGTCAACCCAAAGCACATAACTTTAAACTGGAACAAACCTCGACCGGGAACCGTGAAAGCGGTTTTTTCTTTGGATGAAACGGAGTCCAATTCGATTTGCCAAAATGCAGATGAAATCTAGAAGGCTAGAACATTAGCCAGTAACTATAGGAGCTACGAGGGTTATCCACGTGGCTGGGCTCATTCCCTCGAACAATATTTTAATCCCGTGGTTAACACTGAGGAATCCATGATAAATAGTCAGCGGGTGAAATACTCACGGTTGATTGATGAAGAAAGCACTTGACTGTGATCGCCGACTGGCTGGACAGTTGTCTGCGTGTGCGCAATTATAATCCTGTAAGTAATATTCATGGATCACGACAATATCCTTTTAACAGCCAGAGACGGGCTCACAGACCACTTCCAAACACTATTTCAACAAATCCTTACCTTATAAAACAGGGACCCGAATTTGGTCGTGTCTTTAGCGCGTCTCAATGTAAAAAGGACGCTATATTCTGATCGTCACCCTGTCATGGAGATCAGCCGGAAATAGACGGAGCATTTCTAAAATTTCCCTGATTGCAGGTAAAATGATACACCATGGTGATGAAGATCACTGCTAATAAACATTACACCAAGATACTTAATACTTGAAAATCACTAACAACTACACAACGTGACGTTTAAACGCTGAAACAATAAGAATCTTCATGATCCAGACCAACAATCAAATTATTTTCAATTCCCAATCCTAAAAACCTGTCTAATTAACTAATTACCCCATTGTTTTAATTCGCGCAGAATCGCTTGACACCTCTGGCCACACTATGTCAAAGACAATCCACAGATTAAAAATTTCTAGAAATATGTCTATGCTTAATGAAAAAACTACTTTTATTTCCGCTTTCGGTTATTTAGTTTATTATGTATTTTTACTGAAAGCTGAAAATTATGAAGGATTGCTCCACACGATATTATTTCGATGGTCAGCAATCAATATGTTAGAATATCGATTAAACTACAACTGTGAATCGGCGAACGCCAGAGGTCGCCTCTAAACTGTCAAACTGACGTTCGACTGAATGACATATCAAATTTTGTATGTAAACATTGCAACTTAACCTTTCAATATTTAATCTAATTTATTGTGCAAACTTATTTAATAGGTTTTAGGAAAGTAATTAATTGTGAGAAAGTGATACCTAAAGAGTCTAGTGACAAGATACAGTTGAAGGAATGAGTCCTTCTATCAAGTGCAGGCCAAAGTCAATTGTACAAACTACAATGAAATATAATACTCGGAAACCTCAAAATGTACTACTGATGTTTTCAGGTAAATGCTACTTTACTTATTAGTAACGCAGCTGTGTAGGTACAAAAAAAACAACGTAACAAGAGTTAGAAGCTTGGCTCTACATGAGATCTGATATCTTTTTGGCAGTGCGAGCCATAAGTATGTGGTCTCGTCTTGGCAACATTATACATGAAAATGTTTTTGGTGGGATTAAATTATTTGCCACATGTCAGCTAGCCACGCCAATATACCAACAAATACAATAAAAACTATACGTACTCAAGCAAAAAATAATAAATCTAAATTAAAAATGTAAACAAAAACTTACTACCTAAATAAAAGCCTCCAGGTATAAAGGGCGTGACAGTTTACATATTTATGCAATGCTAGGTTCTGTTCACATAGCTGTCACTTGAAGTCACAAATTATACACTAGGACCATCGAACTAAAAGAAAGTGTCCCTTTCCTAATGTTATCTCAGAAATATCAGAGATTTGTGCCTTTAGAAAAAAAAGATAATGAGGGATTTTTTTTTTTTTAACTCTTCCCTATTCGCTGGATAGATGGCGCTGACCTTGGTAAGTTACTGCAAGGAACGGAACTTCACATATTTTTTTTCAATTATTTCACTTGGATATAATTTTGAGATCGAAAAACGAAAGCAAACGAAAGTGTCAGTCAACGAGCGTATGTGACGTGACGTAATGATTTTTTTCTAAGCGTTTTGGCTTTGTCACCTAGTAACGACGTCGTCAGTACAACGCCATCTTCAGAGTTCTTGGAAACTATTTTTTTTTAATACTCAAAAAGAAAACCTCTAATTAAACAAATTAACGTTACGTTGGTAAAAACGAAACATTTTTTGTTCTAATTATCGTTTTATTTGAGCGACGTAAGATACCCATAAAAATGCAATTTGTGTCTACTGACCTGGGCCGTAAATAGGGAAATTTGAAATTAAAAAGAGGTTCGAGTTTAGATAGGATTTTTTCCATTCTTGACAGACAGCCAAGAGATGGACCAATTAAGAAAATGAAGACCTGTCGTATTTTTATGAACGTTTGCATTCAAATCTCAGTCTCAAACTGTCAAAAACCATCTAATTTACCTACATTTTTGACAAATTTTCGAGAATAATTGTCTCTATTACGATATTATGACATGTATACGAGAATTTGCCACGTTCAGGCTTCCCCCACAATGTTGTCGTTCACTACTACGTTTACTGTGATTTCCCTGACAAGGTCAAGGTCACATTAGTAAATGCCATTGAGCTCATAAACATTCGGGACTACGCCAAACAATAAAAACATTGATACTCCGTGGCACCAACTAGTCCTAGCACGAACATGCGAAGTAAATGTAACGTGAACGATTTTGAACCTAAAATACAACTATTATAAAGCTTGCCGACTGTAGTTTAAAGTGTTGCGACAGGCACAATTATTATCACCCATTCACCCATAGATATGATAAGTCTTAAAGTTAAGTAAATATTATGTGCGAAACAAGTATTATCTACCAATTATAAAATCGTTCGAGTTAAAGTACGTTACGTCCGCGTGTTCGTACGTGCCGGGCCCACTGAATACGTTTTGCGAAAAACAATACAAGAAAGTGGATCTTAATGTAATTGCATATCACGGAAACATTAGAGAATTGTATCTTTACACAAAAAAGGAAACACATTAGCCGTTAAAATATTACATTTTAATTTATGAGGCGCTAAATCCGTTGTTGCTGACGTCACTGTTGTCACAACTCATTCTATAAGTGTTTTTTTTTCTGAATAAACAGACACAATATAACATGGAGAATGAGTAACAGTCGGATATCACCCACATTAATATATTTCAGGCCGCAGTCGAGAAGCTTCTTACTGTGAAGTAAAGAGGCAGAAGTTTCATTTTAGGCAATGCACGAAAATAGAAGGACGGAAGGAATTTAGCCTCTAACGGACTACCGTTAGAGGGTAGAGAGAACTGTCCTTTTTGATCCGATAAATTATAGCCATAACAGGAGGCCATAACAGACGCCAGCACATCAAGGTAAATTTCTTTAATAGATTTTCAACTTTATCGCTAAAACATAAGGTTCAAAGTTGATTGGGAAAATTTGACAGTATCGGGTAGCTTCATGTGCTGGCGTCAGTAGGTACTTAACTTATGTATTTGTGTCTTAAACTAATGTAATTGGCCTTGGCCGTTTTATGTAAAATAAATAAATACAAAGAATATTCTTGTGAAACGACATCTTCATTCCTCTACTCTCATGGGGAAATTTTTATGAAAATGGTTCATGTTGTGGTCAATGTATTGTCCAGAATTTTTCAGACGCACATTAAAGTAAATTAATTCTCGTGAAGGCTATTAGAACCTTACCATTTTCCATAGCCTCATTATGACTGCTGTAATAAACAGTGAAAGAGTTGATAGCCAAAGTCCACATACACATATACACGGTACATTTGGGAAATGTTTGTTGATCGCACGCCCGGCCTTGCTCTTCTTTGCCTTTAGCAGCAAAAAGGTTTAGGCACCACCATGACTCATAGAATAAAACATACTACTTAACTAAATAAAAAAAAAATGGCTCTGCTGCGATCTTTGACTTTGACATTACGTTAATTTGTTAATATTTTGACTTATGATTAAATTAAATAGGTTTTCAGTACACCGCAGTACCTAAGAAAACTTTTAAAATGAATTCCTCGTAGCACAGTGGATTTTCTGCCCTCACATTTAATACAACAAGAGCCCCCCAAAAACTCCATATAAAGACGGATTCATTCATTTCCGTTTGGCTCTTGTCAAGATGATAACATCTTGATGTCCTCGCTTGAGCGCAAAAACGTTTTCTGAGAACAATGCCTCGTTTGAGCCTCTTTGAGTCGCAGAATGTGTGAGGCTGCGTAATTGTTGACAATTATGTGTCTTTGTGGCGGTAAATGGTTTTAGATTGGTCATTAAGGGTTTGTTTTGGTGGTTTTTATGCCATTTTGGTGTTTGGCGTTGTTTTTTTTTTTTTTTTTTTTTAAAAACGTTGCCCCACACTATGAATTTCTCCTGTATTTTGGGTGCGTTTACAAACATTTAAATTCACGTACACAAACAGCCAGACCCGGAACAACTACTTGTAGGTCATACAAATAGTTGTTCCGTGCGGGAATCGAACCCGCGACACGCAGCGCAGCAGTCAATCGCTTAACCACTGTGCCAACCGTGCCGTCAAATTCGCAGTTAACAACTTCGTTGTGCTAAATATACTTTACCGAATTTCCTGCATTTGGTTAGATTTTATTTGAATGCAGAGGGAAAATTTCGTAATTTTAAGAACGTTGTCAGTCTCAATCTGTCAAAAATACTTCTAGTATCCCTATATTTCTGACAAGTTTTTGACATTGATTGTCACTTAGATAAGATGGCGACAGCATTTGGAACGGGCGGAGAGTAATGGGTAGCTCACCGTCCGATCAGGACCAGCGGTGCTATTCTGTAAAAATCTCACCGTGAAAACTTAGGTGAAGTGAGCGTGGAGTGAGCTGTCAATAGTGTCAATTCCTAGCAAGAACAAACTCACATCACCTAAGTTTTCACGGTGAGATTTTTACAGAATCGACCGGCAGGCCCGTGCCGGACGGCGCGTACGTGTTCCACGCGCGCCTCAAAGAGATGTCAGCATCGAGGATGGGGCCCCCATAGGGCCGAAGCCTGCCGGGGTCAGCGGGATTGTCCGAAAGGGTTACCGCTGGCCCGGAACATAAAGGGCTCAGGAAGGAACACGGGTGGGTTTTAGTCAGTAAGAGTCGACACTCCCTTCCGATCCACCCAGAGCGGGAGGGGTCATTTAATGATTTCTCATCGAAAAAAAAAAAAGCATTTGGAACGTTTTTAACTGCGGGAATTGGCCTTCTGATGTTAAGAGTTACCCTATGTGTCTTTTTCTACTGCAATACCTATCAACTAGAATAATAATATTAAATGTTTTTAGTAAAAATATTTAAAAATGTAATTATGTCTTTGACCGATGGGTCACGAAACAATAGAAAATCAATTGTGTCTCATTAGCGGAGCTTAATGAGTTAAATAAAATAAAGGATATAATAATAATAATAATAATAATATTTATTTGCAGACCTTACAGTCCATAATGTTAGTATTTACATAAAATTACTTAATTAACTATTGTTAGTAACAAACATACAATCACAAAGAAAAATATGCATGCATGCACACTGTTAAAATTGTACTAGCGATACTGAGTAAATAAAATAATCCGGTCTCCGTGACGGGGACTATCGTGTTCCCACGGAGCCCACCCACCCACATGTCCATGCGCGTAGACACTTAAGGGGCTACAAAAAGGGGGTTAAAAAGATAGCATAATGCACTTTTATGTTGCCGGGTCGAAAGGGTTACCGCTGGCCCGGAACATAAAGGGCTAAGGAAAGAACACGGGTGGGTTTTAGTCAGTAAGAGTCTGACACTCCCTTCCGCTCCACCCAGAGCGGGAGGGGTCATTTGATGATATCCCATCCGCAAAAAAAAAAAAGCCCCTTAACGCAGTTCCAGGTTTTCGAACGATTGTGTTCTTAGACTGTGTTCTGCCTAATGTTACATTGTGTTTTTCGCAAAAAGGTACAGTTGAATGCTCAAAGTCAATAGTATATCTTAAATCTTGCTAAGTCTGTGTCACATTCAGGTGTGGGTATTTTAACAGCAGTAAAACTTTTATGAGCGTCTTAAAGTTAAGTATCCTTTGCGAATTCGGGGGGAAATCTCCGTAAGTTTAACGCCTGTAATATTTAACCAGATTGCGAGTTTATAGTTCTACTATGTAGCTGTGACCCGTGATTTCGTCTGCGATCCAAGATGAAAAGTAGCATATTTATGTCCTTCTCCAAGTCCTAGGCTATTTGATTTTCATTACGATCGGTTCAGTTGTAGGCATGAAAAGGTTATAGACAGAAACAGTTACTTTCGCATTCAAAAACTATTCTATGTCCTTCCCCGGGATGCAATCTATCTCTCTGCTAAATTTGATCGACATTCGTTCAATCCGTAAATCCGTTCTTTCGAATTTATAAATATTAGTATGGATATTTATTTATTTACTAATTAAGGCACCAAGTCCCAATATGATCACAAATACATAAAATTCATATATTTTTTAATTTTTTTATCAATTTTAAATTAACTAGGTACATATATTAAGTACGTACGAATGTACGTACTTAATGGGCGTTAGCCCTACCACCGCAAGGGAAGAATTGGCCAGTCAAATAAGGTGTTGGGTGTGACTGTCCAGGATGCGCCGAGCACTCGGTTCAGTTGAGTAACTGGTGGAACAAACTGCGCTACACGAGGAGGCTTCTTGATGCATCCCATCTATCTTCAAATCAAGCTGAACTCCATTTCCTTGCAAAACCAAAGACCCACTGCAACCAACCACTCCATATACCTACTTCCCCTCTCCAACTGCAACTTCCAAGGTCTCATTCAGATCCGTTGCACCTTTTATTTCACGGTGGTTAGTATCAAAGCTTGCGAGTTTTACCCTTGAACTAGTTACCCCTTTGTTCAGCTGAGTGCACTAAACTGTTACCTTTCTCCCAGCTCTTGGCTTGCGCAGTTTTGTATGAAAATGTTTTTTTGTTGTGAAGGTGCTTTGGTGGTTGTGATTTGTTTTATTTATCTGGTTAGGTTGGTAGTAGATTTGCGAGTTAAATTAATATATTATCTTGTGCGCAAAAAAAAAACATTAAATAAATAAATAAATGTTTTTATTTTTGTAAGTAGGTTTGTACAAACACTTTTACATGTCAATCATATCTTTTTTTAAACTAGATGAGGTCGGCGTTTTTTTTTTATTTTATTTTTTTCGTTTTTTATTAAATATACGTTGGTTATTCTAGGTTAGTACTTATAATATAAAAAAAAATGGAAGTGTCGGTTTGTAATGTTAAAAAGACAGCGTTTTACTTAATGCATAAGGAACATATAGCAAAAGAAACAATTTTAAAACGTTTGTCTTTCGGTCTATTTGTTCTGGTTTTTCTCCGGAACGGCTGGACCGAGTTTGATGAAATTTGGTAAGGGGATATTTTAAACCATGGGGAAGGACATACTTTTATCGGTATATAACGCGAACGAAGCCGCAGGCGGAAGCTAGTATTATTAAATAAATAAATCTGTTTTGTAAAACTTGATGAAAGTGGAAGCAATATCCTCTTTTGGTTAAATTCTTACGCAATCAATCAGTAATGGGTAAGTACAAAAGTATTTAGGAGGTTTCACCTTTACAAATCGGAATTTTCACCAACAATTATCGACTGAATAACATTATTAAATCGTAATTGAAATTTCTTTGAGGAAAATTGAGGCTTTAACACACACAGGCACAGGTGCGTTTACTGACTAATTTGTTAACATTTTCATCAAACTTAAATATTTTTAGAACAGAGTAAATTAAGTTTTGTCTTCAAATAGAAAAGGAAATTTTATCGGTTGTCCATTTAATAGAAATACATAAATAAATACTGGTAATTAGCTGCATCCGGTTAGACTGGAAGCCGACCCCAACATAGTTGGGAAAAGGCTAGGCAGATGATGATGATTTCATAGAAGAGCAGTAGTGGCTCAGTGGTAACGACCGCGACTCACGTGTTGAGGATCGTGGGTGCGAACCTTTTACTTTGTATAAATTATTACATCACCACTGCTCTCAAAACGGTGAATGAGAACATTGTGAGGAAACCGGCATATCCTAGAACCAAAAATTCGAAGACATGTGACTTCTACCAACCCGCACTGGGCTCGCGTGGTGGATTATGGTCCACTCCCTCTCACAGAGAGGAGGCCTGTGTCCCAGCAGTGGGAACATTATAGGCTGATTATGCCATTTCATATCCCTGTCTCTAAAACTTCCTCTGATCAAGCTTGTTTTGTTACGTACGTTCATTAAAGAAAGAGCAGAGCAGTGGTGGCCAAGTGGTAACGGCCGCGACTTACGAGTTGTAGGTCGTAGGTTCGAACCCAGACAAGCGCTTTACTTTGTGTAAATTATAGCTCTCAAAACGGTGAAGGAAAACATCGTGAGGAAACCGGCATGTCCTAGAACCAAAAATTCGAAGACATGTGACATCTGCCAATCCGCGCTGGGCCCGCGTGGTAGATTACGGCCCACTCCCTCTCACCGAGAGGAGGCCTGTGTCCCAGCAGTGGGAACATTATAGGCTGATTATGGTTATGATATGGTATTAAAGAAAGAAAAATAAAGATGGGTAGTTGGCAAACTACAGTCAAAATATCTTTGCATTTTTGACTTATTCAATACTAGCTGCGCCCCCCGGTTTCACCCACCGGGATAAAAAGTCCCTATATCCTAATCCAGGCCATGATCTACTCTTATGCCTTTCATCTAAATCAGTTCAGCCGTTTTAGCGTAACAAACAATAATACAAAAAATCTAATCTTTTTCATAAGTGTCGATCCCGTGGGAATATCGGGATAAACAATATCCTATGTCCTTTCCCGGGACAAATTTGATCTAAATCGGTGCAGCGGTTTAAGCGTGAAGAGGTAACAGACAGACAGACACACTTTCGCGTTTTTTATATTAGTATGGATAGTTTAGAAAATATCGGTGTCCAACGATCTAATTTTGTCAAACTACGTTGCAACACACAGCTATTGAATAAACCATCCTTCAGGTAATAGGCTATTTGACTGGTTTCTGATAAACATCTCAGATTATTTAATGGTCTCTAACGAGCCCACAAAAACCTATTACTTCAAATTGCATAATGTATTTCTTTTAAAAAATAGTAAATAAAAATGTACTGTTTAAATAAGCCGCCAAAACGCTATCTTTAACAATATGGCGTCGTGACGTCACGATTCACGTAAACAAACGTTGAAACGGTCGAGATACTAGACAAAAGTCATCTGTTCTGTCAACGATAGACAGAAATTTACTAAATCATGACGTCATCTTAAGTTCAGCCAATCCAGACCGTTTTCGATTACGTGGCGCCAGATTTAAAAGATGAAGTTTTTTCGGGATTTTTTTTATAAATAATACATTGTTTTGTAGTAAAATTAATGCAAATCGATTTGATAAGCGAGAATCTATACGAGTGTCAATAAGTATGACCTTATTTTTTACATTGTCAAATAGCCTATTGCTAACCATTTCCCTTCTTCAGTACTCTCAAGAGTCCTCCCAAGAGAGATAAGATAGTATTAATTACTTAGCCACAGTAGTAGTGTGTACAGCAAAAATCTTATTTCCCTAGAGTTAATGAGGTCAATCCGAAGCGGTCGGCATTAAATTAATACTGTGGACACAAGTAGCTTTTGAGTTCTATAGGTATTAAGAGGAAATGCGGGTGGTCTTTTCTCCATAGAAATTCTCTCGTCTGTTTTCTTTCTGGTTAACGACCATAAAGCAATGATTTTTTACAGAATCACACTAATATTATAAAGGCGAAAGTTTGTGAGTGTGTGTGTGTTTATAATTATGTTTGTTACTTCTTCACGCTCAAACGCTGGACCAATTTTGATAAAATTTTAACTGGATTAACATATATGCTTACTTTTTATCCCAATATTCCCACGGGATCGACACTTATGCGGGCGAAATCGCGGGCACAGCTAGTAATAAATATTAACTACTTGTATGTCCCTATGTATTCCATTTTGATAATACATTATTTTTATAAGCACTGGAACCCTCAAAAATGCCGATTTAAACCGCTGTCAACAGAGGCCTGAACAAATTTGACAACTATTAATGAAAAAAGAAAAACATAGGGACACAATATATATCCTTTATAAACAGTTTATGAAATGTCTTTTTTGATACTAATTGGTTCAATATTGGAGGAGGAAATAGGCGAGAGCCAAACCTCGAATTACAACTTTTTACTTAGGATTTTTTAAAAGTCTCTCCGACCGGATTTCCTCTTAATGGTAGGGAGTAGCTTAGCATATTATTACATTTTGGGATTACTGGCGGCTAAGGATGCTCCTAATCTATATAAATACTAATAATAAAGCTAGAGAGTTGGTTTTTTCTGTTTGAACGCGCTAATCTTTGGAAAAACCAGTGGGATTTAAAAAATCTTTTTGCATTTGATAGCAAATTCTTCAGGAAGGTAAGCTCAGCTCTTACGGCCCGTTCACGACCTTGCCGCTGTGAGCGGCGGCTAAGCGCGGCGCGGCGAGAGGCAAGAACAAAAGTATAGAAATGTATGAAGCAAGCCACGAGTCGCCGCTTAGACCGAAGTCGTGAACGGGCCGTTAATGTGCAAAAAGAAAAAAGTCACAGAAAAAGAGTGAAAGCGAAATAATAGCGCGGGTACGCGATGCAATGCGATGGGGTGGGTCAAGAATTTTCACGCGGATGAAGTCGTGGGCAGAAGCTAGTATGTTATATGCCATATTTTGGAGGGCAAACAGCAACCTACCTGATGGCAAATAGTCGATGCCGCTTATAGACATTTGCCCGAATTATCACAGGTGCGTTACTATCTACCTAAATCTAATCTTCTTATACAGGGTTATTGGTAAAACATTAACAACCTCATAAGAGGTCATTGTACTCATCATTATGAACAACTTTTACTATGGGACCAAACCTGAAATCGCGAAAGAAAAAAAAACAACTGTTCCCTACATTTTGACGAGTTACACGAACATAAATGTAGGGAACAGCTGATTTTTTTTTCGCGTAATGGTAAAAGAACTTCACAGAGGATTACTAGAAATCTCGAGACGCCTCAGTAATTTTATTTACTTAGGTTTATTTTTCACTGGTACCCAAAATCCCAAGCGCCATTTTTAATACGGCTTCATCAAATTCGTCTGTTGTAAGTTCATTAATCAAGTCTACAAGACTGAGACTGACAAATATATTTTTGTCGTGAATTATCTCAGTGATAGGTACAGACATACACGAGGTTTTATGCTAGACTAGCTTCTGCCCGCGACTTCGTCTGCGTGAAATTTCTTCTACCCCCACCCTGTCGCAACACTTCGTAATCTTCGTATTCGCTTAGCGTGCTTAGTAGCTTAGTGAACTCCACTGTGAGTGACGTAATCTACGATAAACTTATTATTTGCGGTTGGTACAGTAATCGGGTCTAGGGATCGAACCGCAAAATTAAGTTTGTTTTTTATTGTATATACTTTTGCGGGATAAAAAGTACCCAGTGTGGTGCCCAGGATATTAAAGAATAATTATACCAAGTTTCATCGTAATCGAACCGGTAGTTTTTGCGTGATGCCTGAACAAACAGACAGACAAATTTTTTTTTAATCACATTTTTGGGTTCGGTGTCGGTCTAGTAACACCCCCTGCCATTTATTTTTTGATATTTTCAATGTACAGAATTTTTACTTCTACAGATTTATTATAAGTATAGAAAATCCTGTTTAAAGAAATGTCAGAGACAATTTTTAAGAGCTCCAGTAACGTTACTTCATGTGTAAATTATATTTGGGCAAGCTAAGTTTTGTGCGAAAAAGAAAAGGGCGGATTGGATAAGTAAATAAGACAGATTTTTTATACAAATATCATATTGTTAGAGGCTTTTTCTTTTTTTTTGTTCCATTTCTACATTATACGAATGTAAAGGTAAAATTCAGGCAAAGAATTTTCCTTGTCTTCATCGGAATAGCTCATGCCGTGTTACAAAATACCAGCTTCTGCCCGCGACTTCGTCCGCGTGAAATTTCACCCTCATAAGATTTATTTTCGTTCACCCCCTTAGGGGTCGAATTTCCCCGCGCGCCTCAAAGAGATGTCAGCAGGAAGGGGCCCCTTAGGGCCGAAGCCTGCCGGGTCAGCGGGATAGTCCGAAAGGGTTACCGCTGGCCCGGAACATAAAAAGGGCTATGGAAAGAACACAGATGAGTTTTAGTCGGTAAGAGTCTGACACTCCCTTCCGTTCCACTCAGAGCGGGAGGGGTCATTTGATGATTTCCCATCCGCAAAAAAAAAAATGCGGTGGAATTTCGAAAGACCCTTTCTTATTGGATACCTACTCTTCACAAAGAGCACACCCTCCCAATTTCATGTGTCTAGGACCAGCGGTTTAGGCTTTTATATATCAGTCAGTCACGACTTTGAATTTTATGCAGGTTGAAATAGAAAACATGCGACAAACCGAAATGGGAGATTGTACTCATCAATACGAACAACTTTTACTAAGGGACCAAAGCTGCAACACTTTAGGACACTTTAGGATATTGTAATGTACCCAGGAGATTCAATCGCACTAATATTATAAAGGCGAAAGTTTGTGAGTGTGTGATTGTGTATGTGTGTATGTTTATATGTTTGTTACTTCTTCACGCTCAAACGGCTGGACCAATTTTGACAAAATTTTGTATGGAGGTAGCTGACACCCTGGATTAACATATAGGCTACTTTTTATCCCAATATTCCTACGGGATCGACACTTACGCGGGTGAAACCGCGGGGCGCAGCTAGTATCTCAAATAAACATCAAAATGATGGCCTCATGTGATAAAACTGGCAAACAGCCCATCTTGTGTTAAGCGCTAAATTCTGCCAACAATTTGTAACACCTCGTAAGTTGTGTTCAAGTAGAACGTGCCTATCGCCTTTTACACTCTTTAAAGTCGGATAACTTTATAAGTCTAATGTGCCTGCGACTTCACCAGCTTCCATGCTATTTAAACTGGAACGTAGTTTATGCTACTTGACGGTATATACTTACCAAGCGACGCGCGCTTTATTTGTGGTTACCGAGTGTGCAAACACGCTGTGAATGTGTGTGTAAGCGCAGGAGCTCTCGGTACCGTCAGAGATAATAGCGAAGTCGGAAGTGGGGGTGTGTGTGTCAGTGTATGTGTGTGCGTGAGCATGAGCATTTTTTTGCGGATGGGAAATCATCAAATGACCCCTCCCGCTCTGGGTGGAGCGGTGTCGGTGTCTAATTAAAACCCACCCGTGTTCCTTTCTTAGCCCTTTATATTCCGGGCCAGCGGTAACCCTTCCGCTACTCGTATTCACAGCGTGTTTTTACATTTGGTTACCACACATAAAGCGCGCGTCACTTAGTGAGATAAAAATACTGTAGTCTAGTGACAGTTCTCCTCTTAACGGACCAATTTACAAAGACCTTAGATCAGCCTGTTACTGTCCTACTGAAGGGCGAAGGTTTCTTTTCATACAGAGAAGGCACGATCACCACGCTTGCTTATGGTGGATTGGCGATTTTAGACTTTATATTAACTAAGATAGGTAAGTCCAAGTTCCCTCTTGAGGTTTTCCTTAACCGCTGTCAGTAATGTCTAAGATTGACTTGAACAGAGGAAGAAACTTTAGATAGGTAATAATTCAAAAATTTTCAACAGCTTCTTTCAAATCGATTAGAAACAGCAAAATGTATGGCGTTTCCCTGGACGAGTCTAACTTTCTCACTTAGTGAGCAATCCCTATGACAATTCAAAAAGCCAAGCTTTGACATTGTACAGACGCCAGCACATCAAGCTACCCAAAACTGTAAAATTTTCCCAATCAACTTTGAACTTTATACTTTAGTGATAAAGTTGAAAATCTATTAATTAAATTTTGACAGATGGTAGTGCTTGATGTGCAAGGAGCTCGCCTGCTCCAATTCTGCTTCAACGTTTACCCAATTGTTTCCCCTCAATTCACATTAATCCCAACAAAATCACAGCCAGCAATATTTCACATTCAGCTATTATTAAATTCTAAAGCATTTGTGTGGACGAGGAAAAAATGCATTTGTCACAATGCGACTGGATTCAACAGAGCACCCGATATCTTTCATTCGATTCCAAGCAGTCTACTATTCACTTCCAATCGATTCCGAAGAATGCTCGACTCGACATTTTACACAGAAAATATTCTATTGACTGGAATCGTGGACTTTTATGTACTTTTGATGGGAGTTTTACTTTTTTACGCCGAAGAATGAGGGTGGAAGAATAATTTTTGTAATGCCTTCAGAAGTAATTGATCAAAACCGTTTCTGAGTTTCAGTAATCAGTTTACGAGCTTTTGTGACGTTTTTTGGATTATGTCTGGCGAAGTGTCATTGCTTTTAAGTGTCTTGAAGTTTGTTCAATTTTGGATGTCAAGCAGATGTATAATTAAACGGATGATTGAACGACAGTATACCAGTTCTATGGCACGAAAACGCGAAGTTAACGAACATTCTAACGATTTTATTATAATTGAAAATACTTCGCACAAAATATTTACTTAGTTTTAAGACGTCATTCATTTATCTATTGGTGATACTTATAGCCCTTAATGCAAAACCAAAGTGAACTAAAATTCTATAGAATAGTTGTATTATCGATTCAAAAATCGTTCGAATTTACGTTACGTTTACGACGCTCGTCCTTGCTGATAATTACTAATAATTATTATTATTACTATAATTATTATTACTGTTAAGGGGCTTACATGACCTAAAGCGCGGTCACTGTCGGACTGCATAGAAAAGAAAAAGAAGCGCGATGACTCAACGCTGGAAATTAATTGCAAAATATGAAGCAAAAAATCTATTGTTTTGACGAAAAAATCAAAACACTAGTATTTTAGTATGTTGCTTGTAAAATAATCTGACAAAAAATCAGAATGATTGTATGTTTATTAGTATGGTTTTTATTGTAAAAAGAAAGTTTTTAGAGGTATCTTCATAATTTTTTTCTATCGTAACAAATTAGTTGTATTATGTTTTCAACACACTATCTACCTAGCATAATATCCTGAAGAATATCATAATTATATTTTTCTGATTTTGTTTACAATAATATACTTTTATTGTTTTTAGAACTTGCGTTTTTTCTGTTTAGGTCCTGTAAGCCCCTTAAATCTAGAGGCACTACTTCTAGACTTATGTAATTATCAGCTTGTAAACATTAAAATTCTATCTTCAGAAGACCTCTGGGCTTAAGCAAGTGACAATCACATTCAAAGCGTTTTGCATTTCTACAACGAGTTTCAACAGGATTGACATTATAAGCTTTTCGGTTCTCTATGTCATTCCAATACATTTTTGACTGTTCCATCGTCGTTATCGCAGAGACGTTGATAGAATGTCACTTTCTGTAGTATAAAAATAATTATTCGCTGTGTTGTAGCGGTATCTACAACGCCACATGAGAACAACGCGTCATACTGACGTCACGCAAATCCTGCATCGCGCAAGCAGAGTTTACCGCGCAGTTAGCATAGATACAACGGCCCGACATGAATCATTGGGCAGTTGCCCGCCAGACATAACACCCGTCTGGTCGGAGGATCCTCCCTTTTCTATAGAGTATGAGTGAACTTTTCACCCTGTTCCTCATACCTCTATAGTGTGTAGGCGCGGTCGTCATTGTTGTATGGATCACTATGGAAGCTTGTTGACGTACATGTTTTTTCTACGGTACCGTACCGTAAAGAAGCCGTACCAAGTACAAAGGGCCTTATTCTTGATTTAAAACTGTCAGATTTCATTCTTATCTTTACTCAAACAGATTCACAAAACGTATTCGGGCGCTAGTGTTGAAAATGAGGTTCCTAGTATGAAACCAAATGGTAAATAGCATCATGATACAATTAGCGAAATGTGTTTTGTTACTCAATATTCATACTAAATGACAGTATTGTTATCTTTTGCTAGCAGGCATAGCTATAACAGCCGGCAAACTAGTTGACATGTTAATTTTCAGCGTGTTTTCAGGCACCGATGTAGCTATGTATCGAGGTTTTGACGTATCATTTGAAACTTGTGTACGAAATGGATACGTACCGTTTACACTTGTATTTGGCGGGTACTTTACTACTACTATACTACAAGTACATTGGCATACACTTTACTATAAGTATACTACACTTTACTATAAGTATACTGCACTTTACTATAAGTATACCGCACTTTACTATAAGTATACTGCACTTTACTATAAGTATACTGCACTTTACTCGTCATTATCATCTGCCTAGCCTTTTCCCAACTATGTTGGGTCGGCTTCCAGTCTAACCGGATGCAGCTGAATACCAGTATTTTACATGGAGCGACTGCCTATCTGACCTCCACAACCCAGTTTCTGGGTAATACGATAGGGGTATCGTATTACCTTGGTAAGACTGGTTGTCAGACTTTCGGGCTTCTGACTACAATACTACAATACAATACACACTAATCAATTTCTTTATGATATATTTTTAATATTTGTTTTTTATCATTGTTATTCCTTTACAACCACGGATATCTATGTTTACAACCATAGCACCTGCCATCTAATCTCTTCACCATCCTTGGTTAACAGGTAGAGAATGCCTAAAGAATTGAGTCCGCTTTTGTGCCTTTATTGTGTGCGAAAAGAGTAATAAATAAATCTCTTGCTCGTTTTTCTCCAAAGGAACCTACTACGCTTTGGAATGGGCAACTAGCTTCAACTTTCTGACTGACCGACCCCTTGACAATTTAAAAGTGCCTGTAAATTATTCACTTGAAATAAATGCTATAAGTATCAGTTCATTTTGAGTCTGAATACTGATCTAATACTGGCTTTATGTGAGAAAGTGACGAAGGGTATGAAATACAAGTGACGAATTCTTCAAAGTCCCTTCCTATTCCTTTAAAGCCATTAAATTGTCAACTGATCTGAAAATTCTTTGATCTAAAAGATTCTCGAATGTACGCTGTGACGTCACACCTAATTAAATTGAAAGGAAGGGTCTGGTCCCTAATTAGTCAACCTGTAGAATTTTTAATTGGGTTTTTGAACGTGGTGTTAACGATATAAACGGTGGTAGCTGCTAAATATTATTCCGTAGAACATGTTAATACCGAATTTCATGTAGATGTTCCACATCAAATTCGCTAGATATTATGTCATAAAAGTTACGAGGAACAAAGATTCAAAACTTTAGATTTGCTCTCGTCGCACTTGTGTCGCGCGAAAATTTACAATATTGAGAAGGGTAAGCATGACATTAAGGTGTTTCCATGGCAGCATGTGACATTGTGTCAAAACAAAACAGGAATGCGAACAACGTTTGATGCTTTAGGGCGAATCTAACGAATCTTTAAATCTTGGCGAAATCTTGAAATCGTCTGAAAGTGCAACCGTAGCATTGTGATGATTGCTTGGTCCATTTCTGTTGGAGACAACAGTTCTGTTGTGTATTTACCCAGCAGTGGGACAGTTACTGTCGGTCGAATATTCGCACTTCGATTCGCATCGATACAAAATAATTTCAGGCCTACTTTTGCTTGCGGTGTCTTTCTTTTGGTACGAACACATTATAATTCTTAATATAGATTATATTATATTATTAGCCACGGACCCCTCTTGTGTATAGATATGGATAATATGTGTTAATCCAAGCATGGTGTATTTGTGTGTATATACCCGGAAACTGTCGCGGTACATGTATCGTGGTTTGTACCCCGGATTAGGATTAAAGTGTAGGATTGGATAGGAAGGGGTCGTTTGAACCCTCTCGGTACATGATTGACGTGGACCCACTCTCATCTGAATTAATTGGACGGGATTGAAATTAGCATCCCACTTTGTGTTATTTTTTGTTCATATTTAAATTATTCCTTAATTTCTTGAGGCTGATGAGACACAATTTATTTTCTATTGTATCGTACTACATAGGGTACAGTCACGAGCACCAATATGTCAACACTTGGCAACTTTTAATTGCGATTTGTTCACGAAAATACTATGTTCCTACTAATATAAAATTTCATCTATACATATAATAAATCTGTAGACGAGGCGTTTCTGTACATTGAAAATAAAAAAATAAAAAATAGTTGGGCTGTTATAGGATAACCAACAGATGCCATTTCTTAAATTTTTGGAATTTTTGTCTGTTTGTCTGTTTGTCTGTTTGGATGTGACAGATTTTGAACAGGCTCAACGTAAAAAGTACCAAACCAATATGGTTCATATTTATACTCAAATATAGTGTAGAACTCGGAGCAGTGATTAGTCTTTGTTTCATCGCAATCGCTTCAGTCTATCAAAAGATAAAAACAAATTTTTATTGCAATAAGTGGAAACATGTAACAACATCTATTGGCGCGATATAGTACTAACGAAATCATATTGTTATCTTTAAAACATTATTATGTGTTTAATCACGTCGTAAAGGCTTGCCTTTATGACGAAATAATTCTGATCCTTATATCTGTGTTATTTAAAAAAAAAGTAATGATAATGTTTAAATAAATAATATAAACATATATAATAAAATCGTATATAATAAAATCGTAGGAAAGGCAAAACTGTACATAGAATATATAAAAAAAAAATACTTGGGGCGTGATCTACAATCGATATCGAAGCCAAAAATATAGTTTTTAGAATTTTTGTCTGTTTGTCTGTATATATGTCCGGGCTAAACTCAAAAAGTACTGCATGGATTTACTTCAAATTTTGCATGAATATTATTAAGAGGTCGGGTCAACATATAGGCTACATATTGCACCTACGAGGAGGACCTGTGAATCTTTATTTTTCTTACGCATTCTGTGACAGCGTGTAATCTAACGACGCATATTTAAATGTTGTTTTTGAGTAAGTCATGCTATTATCTAGCTTTACACTATAAAAACTTTTACGCCATTTAAGTAACTTGGGCAGAGAAACATAGTTTAATTAATGTTAGTAGTATAAGACAATTTTGAAGCAGCGCCATCTGTGAGATTTCATAAAAATCAAATCAAGTTACATGTCAACACTTTTTGGAAATTAATAATTTAAATTTGATCATGTTGGTGAGGTTAGTAGTTAGTTATTCTTAAAATTCATAGATGGTAATGTGCATTTTCTTCATAAAAGTTGTATCGTATAGTTCGTTTTGACAAATTCAAGTTCCAACAAAACCCTCAAAATCTTGAGCCGAGTTGAGGAAGACAATTTAAAAAAAATGCGGTGTTAAGTATTACAAAAAAGTTATGTTCATTGATGATGATCATTTCTTCATCAATTTCATGTTGTTAGTACAAAATAAACATTGACTGTTAATACTTTTGTTCGGTATTTATCTGTGTGATTATTGCTTGGTAATTAATATATTTTCATGTCGTATAGGTACCTAATTATAAACTTAAATTATACCGTGCATCCGAATCGGCGAATGCGATTTTCTGCGGTTGTTACTTCACACTGTCCGAGGCAAAGTCTTTCGCCTTTCTGAGGACATTTGATGGCGTGGAGTTTCCCACTTACCGCGCAGCCTGCGTAGCACGTCACCTTCTCGACGGTGACCAAAATTGGGCTGACACCCTCGCGGAGGCGAGCGTCAGTGACAGTCCCAGCCGCATGCGTCATCTGTTTGCCGTCATCTTGGTGTTTTGTGGAGTCGCGAACCCGGTAGCTTTGTGGGAGAAGTATCGCCATCATCTGTCTGAAGATTTTCTACGAGCTTTGAGGCGTGCTACTGGAGACGAAGTCGGAGACGGCGAAATGACCACCATACGAAATGACCATGTCGCTTTGTTCTCTTCAGAGCAAAAACAAATTTATGACACCGTCCTTGAAAGCGTTTGGCAAAACCAGGGTAAAATGTTTTTCTTGGATGCTCCTGGTGGTACAGGAAAAACATTTGTTACCACTGGCATACTTGCAGAGGTCAGGAGGCAAGGCAAAATTGCTATTGCTGTAGCGTCGTCGGGAATCGCTGCCACACTGCTTCCGGGACTGCAAGACAGCACATGCCATGTTTAAAATTCCCATCGATTTAGAGAGCGCCGAAACGCCTGTTTGTGGTGTGTCACGTAACAGCGATAAGGGACACGTGCTCAAGGATTGCTCTCTGATCGTATGGGATGAGTGTACGATGGCCGAGGATCGAGGGCTGACGAGGTGAATGCTTCGTTGAAACGATCTTCGTTGTGGTCACGAGTTCGTACGCTGCGCTTGACCATTAATATGGTAGCTCGGCTCGGCGGCAATGCACGCGCTCAAGAATTCTCCGATGTCCTTCTAAGTCTTGGCGAAGGCACTCTACCAGAAGAGAGAGGTAGACAGGTGGTGCTTCCAGAGTCTCTCGGTAGAGTGGTTTCCAGCTTAGAAGAACTCATTCGCTGTGTGTACGGGGACATTCAGTCGTATACCGCACCAGCAGAATTCTTGGGTGTGTGAGCGGGCCATTTTGACGCCCAAAAATGACCAGGATGCAGCAATTAACGAATGCATTCTCTCGGAAATTGAAGGGAATGAAGTGGTCTACACCTCGACAAACACTGTTGTCAAGCAAGATGACGCCACACATTATCCCGTGGAATTTCTGAACTCCCTGTCAGCAAGTGGACTTCCAGCGCATTCAAGCTGAAGCGGTGTCCCGGTTATGCTTCTTCGGAACCTATCTCCTCCGAAGTTGTGTAACGGGACCCGCCTTAAAGTCATCTCGCTCCACAGACACACCATTGAGGCGGAAATTCTTACGGGTTATGGCGTCGGCGAGGCAGTATTTATACCACGCATTCCCCTCATACCTCATAACTTCCCGTTCCAGTTCAAGCGCGTACAGCTCCCCGTGAGTGTTTGCTTCGCGATGACCATCAATAAGTCGCAGGGGCAGACACTGAGGGCAGTGGGTGTCGACGTCAGGACGAGTTGCTTCTCACACGGGCAACTGTACGTCGTCGCTTGCTCCCGCGTCATCACACATTTTGGCTCCTGGCAGCATAACTACCAACGTAGTTTATAGGGAAGTGTTGTAAGGTATATATGATACCTTTGAACGTATTTTTACTCTTTTGTGTCCTAGAATGTATTCCTGCATTATTTTCTCTATTTCCTTCAGTCACCTCTTATGACTGAACTCAGCAGGATTCCCATATAACTCTTTTCACTTGCTTCGCTTGCAAAAAAAAACTTATATTTTAATTCTATTTTAAAAGTTGTTTACTTTATAATGCTATAGCGACACTGGCATCTTAGGTGTTTTTGGTGCTGTAGAGCCTTCACGCAGACGACGTCGCGGGCAGCAGCTAGTTCAAAAATAAAGAAGAAAATCGACTTTGAATAAAGCCAAGTGTATACATACTTTTGCTCGTGACTGTACGTGCGGGGCTTGACCGGTTAAGAGACTTGTGTCTAAGTAATAACAGCCGCACGGGCTGAGCTTGCCGCGGTTGGTCCATGGATGGATGACCATCTTTACATATCAAGACTATTCAAGACCCCTCCATGCCTCGGAAAGCACGTTAAGCCGTTGGTGCCGACAGCCGTTCATGGATTTTTGGCAGTAGTTAAGGGTCGTCAGAGGCCCGAAAGTCTGATAGCCAATCTTACGAAGGGGTATCGTATTACCGTATTACCCACTAGGTTGTGGAGGTCAGATAGGCAGTCGCTCCATGTAAAATACTGCAGATATTCAGCTGCATCTGATGAGACTGGAAGCCGACCCCAACATAGTTGGGAAAAGACTCGGCAGATTGATTTAAATTATTCCTTCATACCTAATGTTAGTAGAGTCGTTGGTCTAGTGGCCAAGCGGTACTGCAGAGCATGAGGTTCTGGGTTCGATTCCCAAGAGAGGATAAGTGTTATTATGAAATCAATTTACATGATGTGTAAAAGAAGCTGTGTCGACCTTTGTTGACGCTTGGTTTTCATACTTGCGTAATCTACAGATACAGATAGACCATCTGTATCTGTGGTTCAGATGTACTGAATCCATGGTAGCAGATTGTGCGTCGATGTCCTGTCCACCCTGTATGTCACTCTCACCTCTACCCAATCTTCAAATCTCCATAGTAAACGTAGGTAGTGTTCCTTGTACAAATTAGTTTGCCAAGCTATTAGCGCGCACACACAGATCAGTATATGGATCGCGCAACTTGAAATGCAGTTAGCTTGTTTGGAGAAGTTGCGTAGTAGTTAATGGAGCCCGTATGTCATTCCTGATTAGTTAGGTAGAACGCAAGATGTTATGTGGTTTGGGGCGTCTTCACATACTTTATTATTAAATTATTTATTGTGAGTAACCATGAGACACATACAGTGTTAGTAACAATAAAATCAACTTACAACTATGTTAGTGATACAATTACACAAATACACACAACAAAACAATCACTGGTTCTGCATTCCAGCTGAGATACTGGAGCAACGACTTATAATACAGCAGTCCAGCCTATCAGCAATAACTCCCAGGATGCTGTTGGAACTGGCTCGCACCCTGCGCACCAAGGACGCACATCTTAAGCAATCAACACGCAATTCCGCAAACATCCCTGATGCGCTACAGAAGCGAGGCAGCCCCATCAACACCCTGAAAGCATTATTGTATTGCACGCGAAGGGCACTGTACGATCTCTGCGTAAAATGTACCCACAGGCTACTGGTGTAAAATGAGGAACAGAAAGCTCTAAAAAGAATTTTATCATGAGGTAGGTAAGTTTATGAAGTAGTACTGGTGCCTGGAGTTGAAGAGTTACCGTGGCCCCTGACACAGGCAACGGAAGGAACACGGGTGGGTTTTAGTCAGTAAAAGTCTGACACGCCTAGCTTCGCCCAGAGCGGGAGAAGTTATTTGATAATTTCCCACAAAAAAAAAAGAGAGAGCAGTAGCAGTTAAAAACAAATCCACAAACATGACATTGAACAATTATTTAATTACAGCAACTAAAATGATTCAGCAAAAATAGTAAGCGATATGCACTGAAATATAAAATAAATTTAAATACGTTTGTGTTTCATCAATTCGGCTAATTATTTAAGCCAATTTCGTTTATTGAGGCCTTTAAAACGAATTAATGTAAATGTAATACAATTTTTTATTCAATGGTTTGGTGGTAATGAAACGAGGGGCCTGTGGCTAAATAATAACAGCCGCACAGGTCGATCGATCAGGTTAAGCTACGATTGCCGCGGTTGGTCTGTGGATGGGTGACCATCCATACATATCGTGCCCCTTCGTGCCTCGGAAAGCACGTTAAGCCGTTGGTCACGGCTGTCATTCGTGGATCTTTGAAGTCGTTACGGGTAGTCTGAAGCCCGAAAGTCTGACAACCAGTCTTACCAAGGGGTATCGTATTACCCAGTAACTGGACTGTGAAGTTCAGATAGGTAGTCGCTCCATGTAAAATACTGGTATTCAGCTGCATCTGGTTAGACTGGAAGCCGACCCCAACATAGTTGGGAAAAGGCTAGGCAGATGGATGGTGGTAATGAAACGAAAGCTGAAGAGTTGGTTGGTTTGAACGCGCCAATCTCTGGAACTTCCAGTCGGATTTGAGAAATTCTTTTTGCATTTTATAGCCCAATTATTGAGGAAGGGTATAGATTAATAATAACATGCTAGGAACGCACATAAAAATAAGACCTCAAATAATGTTGTCGGTCAGTGTGGCGCTATTTTTGTTTCGGAGCCAAGGATACCTACTCTTTCTTAATACGGTCTGTGAGTTTCATACCTAGTATACTTCGTTCCATAACCCGTTGGCAGACTCCCCAAGTCGGACTTTTGACGCTTTGTAAGAGACTATATTTGCGCTCTGTAGGTGAGTGAGGAGCCCTATGTCCAGTAGTGGACGTCTATCGGCTGAAATGATGTTTCATAAACCAATAGTTCTTCCAGGCGTTTTCTGTGCGGCGAGCAACTTCTTTGTCCAACCGGAGGTCGTGGGTTCGATTCCCACCCAGGACAAATGTTTGTGTGATGAGCATGATCATTTGTTCTGTGTCTGGGTGTAATTTATCTATATATGTAGTTATTTAGAAATATATAAGTATGTTTATCAGTTGTCTAGTACTCATAACACAAGCTCTGCTTAGCTTGAGACTAGACGGCGTTGCGTGATAGTTGTGGAATATTATTATTTATTATTTATTTATTTATTATTTGTCCTGTCTCGCCTGGAAGGATACTATTTAGCCGAGTTAAATGTACTCATGAACATATTCAACCCGCACACCCCCAGTTTCTACGTTGCGTTTGGTGTTGTTCGTCATCAGCTTTGTTTTCAACATGGTCATCGTAAGCCTGACTTGAAGACTGGCGTGGCTCTGCTGCTGAGTAAGAAAAGAAGACAACGTCGTCCGCGAAACGTAGATTGGTCAATCTCCTTTCCCCGACGACAATACCCTTGGCCTGCCAGTGCGGATTTAAAGTCTGGAAAACCTCTTCTAGCGTAAACTGTAAAGAGTTTGGGAAACAGCGGGTCTAGGTAGGTATAAGAACCTTATATTTAAATCGAATGTTAAAAAGCGCAAAGTACTTTCAGTACATCCGTTTTGCATATGCAAATAAATTCGTACTGAAAGGGTCGCTATAAAAATGTTTAATATTCCAGTTTGTATTCAAGACTTTTAAAAATATATGAATATTCTCTTCAAGTGGTTCAGTTGTTTTTAAGGTTGACCATTTCCGTTTTATTGGATTTACTAACAGGTACTAATGGTAGTCTAAATGTACTATAAAGGACAGGTAGGCAGGTAAAGTCAATTCAAACTTATGTTTCATAATTATTAATATTATTTCAAGTTAAACAAATATCAACTTTATTTTAATGCTTATTAAGTTGATTTCAGAGTGACTAGCACTATTGAAAAAGTTATAAAAATGTTTGAAGTTGTAGCGTAAACTGAACGTTATTGTGTAGGATTTAAAGTTATTTTTCCATAAACTCATATTTGTTTACATTTTTGGCAAATAAATCGCGAATGCACTAAAGGTATCCTATTTGATTGCCCCGTTGGACTCGTGGTCGCAAGCGTGACTGCTGAGCGTGGGGTCCTGGGTTCGATTCCCAGGTCGGGCAAAGTGTGGCTGTCGTCACGACATAGTGGGAACGGGGCCTTAAGATGTAAAATACCATACATAATCAGCCTATAATGTTCCCACTGCTGGGACACAGGCCTCCTCTCGGTGAGAGGGTGTGGGCCGTAATCCACCACGCGGGCCCAGTGCGGATTGGTAGATGTCACATGTCTTCGAATTTTTGGTTCTAGGACATGCCGGTTTCCTGACGATGTTTTCCTTCACCGTTTTGAGAGCAGTGGTGATGATATAATTTACACCAAGTAAAGCGCCTGTCTGGGTTCGAACCTACGACCTACAACTCGTAAGTCGCGGCCGTCACCACTTGGCCACCACTGCTCTAAAAAAAAAAATATATATTAAAAAAATACCAAATATTGCGTAAAAACTGTAAAAAAATTGCCACACCTACTCATCCATAGTATGTCCAACACTGAATAGCCCTTTTCAGGTCAACTGAAGATATAAATTGTATGCTGGAAGCGTCTCCATTCTCTTATATAGGTCGTAGCGTGATTGTATGCAACGCTTGAAGCAGAATGGCGGTAACGAAGATCAAACTTTTGTTGCACTTCTTAATATACATAGTTCTCTGTTTGTTTTCGAAGTCTTGGAATACGGATAGGTTAGTTAGGTATATTCTGTTACAGGTACTGCCATGTATCATGTATCACTAGCTTATGCCTGCGACTTCGCTTCGCTTCGTGGTGGAGAACTTAAATAAATAACTGGTAATGTAAATAATTGAATAGAAGAATGTGTGACTGGTAATTTGTAAAAGTTAAAAATCATTGATTCAGTAATTATAATTGTAGGTACAGTCAACAGCAAAAGTAGATGATCAAAATCAGAAATTCAATACTAATGAACGGAGTTCGCGTCAGAACTGTGTGGCGATGGCGTCGAAGTGATTCAAAACTATGTGATTGTAAATTATACCAAACATTTACTACTAGTACAGCTGCCTTATATTCGTGATCAGTTTTACCTCCTATTGAATTTCTGATTTTGATCATCTACTTTTGCTGTTGACTGTACCTAAGCTATTTGCACGCCATGAAAAATGGCAGACATGTCGTGAGCCACTCTTATTTTAAGATCTTGCATGCATGTATTATTTTAATTCTGTATGTATACACATGTTCGAGCTAATAAAATGTATTTCTTTCTTTCGCCCGCGTGAAATTTCTTGTTCTCCCGACCCACCCCGTCGCATCGCATCGCCAGCACGCACTATTACCTACTTCCGTTTTCTCTTAGCGATCTTTATTATCTTATACCTGTTCGCTCTGCTCCTAAAAGTCCTAGCTTAATGTTATCCATACTAATATTATAAATTCGAAAGTAACTGTGTCTGTCTGTCTGTATGTTACCTTTTCACGCCTATACCACTGAACGGATTTCGATAAAATTTGGCAGAGAGATAGATTGTAGTACGGGGAAGGACATAGGTCCGATATTACCACGGGATCGACACTTCTTCGGGTGAAACTGCGGGGCGCTGCTAGTAGCATAAACCTTCCTCAAGAATCGTTAAAACAAACTCTTCAGCTTTGTTAGTATATTATATAGATTAATATTAAACTTACAAATCTTGATGTATTGAACCGTAGGAAGCAGCGGGGCAACTGCGTAACACATTATCAATCGGAATCGGTTTCATTTGGACAGTTCAACAACATTCATTGCATTATTTACGTGTTGAGCAGACAAATTTTTCGAAGTTATGAAGTAATGGATTAGCAATTTGCTTCAAAATGATTCAGATTCCGATTGATAGTGGGTGTAGGTCCGAGGCGACCCGCCCCTGCATCATACGGTTACAACAAGGTTCCTAGTTATGGAGCATGGCGAGAATAGACTCCATTCTGTAATTTTGTCTATTCTACCGTCGACAAAACCCGTTTCCACAACATGCTACGCATGCAGAATAGCAAAGAACAAATAATTTTGAAGTCAGAACCGTAAGATAACGAAACCAACCCAATTTAAACGTAACGACACCCAGTAGTGTAAATAAAAGCATTACACAGCGAACAAATTAAACAAAACCTTACAATAAAGACGAAAATTGTATGAATATAATAATTAACACATTAATTAAGTACATTATTAAATAATTAATGCGTTCCTAAAGTACATTATTAAATTAGGAACGTATTAAGGCTCATTTACATGGGGAGAATACTCGCCCAACAGTAATGAGACGTGCGTAGCATGGGTAATATCATAATATCATGCATGAAATTATATCCAAGTCTCAAAAAGAGATTATCACTTTCATGTCTTTACACTAAGGCGAAAAACCAAACTTGTCATGATTAGTGTCTTAAGAAACTTATAGCGGTATCTACAACGCCACATGAGAACAACGCGTCATACTGACGTCACGCAAAATCTTGCATCTCGCAAGCAGAGTTTGCCGCGCAACTAGCATAGATACAACGGCCCGACATGAATCATTGGGCAGTTGCCCGCCAGACACAACACCCGTCTGGTCGGAGGATCCTCCCTTTTCTATAGAGTATGAGTGAACTTTACACCCTGTTCCTCATACCTCTATAAACTCATCAGGCGATTTTCTCAGATTTTGACCAAAGTTGTTGACTTAATTCACCGAATAAGGAAGCTGAATTGGCAATTGGCTAGCTATACATATTAGCTGTAGAACTGACGACCGTGGGATAGATGTGTTCTTCAGGCCAGCTTGATT
Source organism: Oligia latruncula (assembly GCA_948474745.1). Classification (NCBI taxonomy): domain Eukaryota; kingdom Metazoa; phylum Arthropoda; class Insecta; order Lepidoptera; family Noctuidae; genus Oligia; species Oligia latruncula. The sequence goes on along the minus strand of OX419707.1, from coordinate 10,541,061 downwards.
ACCTGATAGCCTGATAGGAGGAGCGACGTAGCATGAGGTGCATGAGGCGGCGTCTTATTGGCAACGATCGTACGAGCAAACGATGCGTTCTCGTCCCACGACGAGATTAAACACACTAATTTCTTTAGTGTGTACTTAGAGCTTGCAAGTAATCGCGCAAGAACAGTGAAATGCTTAAAAACGATGGTAAGATGGGTTTGATCGTGCGATCGTGCAGTCAAGGCTACATATCTCTTTTGAGTGTCCTGATTGGTCACGCGTCATCGCGCGAGCAGAACGCGGGGGGCGGGATTCAAAGCAGTATTGCCCGATAACAAAAACTGTGCATCTCTGTAAACAGCCATTGTTAAAATGGCGCCGCTGCGTTTAAGGCGGTGAACGCATCGTTTGCTCGTACGATCGATCGTTGCCAATTAGGACACCAGTTGGACCATCGTACGATCATTTTCATCGCACTACGATGAACGCATCGTAGAAATTTTCTTCGTGTAAATGCGCCATTAAGAACGTATTATGATTACGTAGGGGTAGGACTACCTCTAAAGTAGGTACTTGAGTTAATTAAAATTGAGATTTTAATTAAATCAGTGAGTTGTAAGGCCGATGTTTCCTATGGAGGTTTTATGGTTCTTAGGTAATTAGGGTAAGATCGTATGGTTATAATATTATATTCGACTAACGGTTACCCTATACTAAGAACCTAGCTATAATATATATAATCCGCCTATAATGTTCCCACTGCTGGGACACAGGCCTACCCACTGTAAGAGGGAGTGGGCTGCAATCTAGATATGGCATGTCTTCGAATGTTTGGTTCTAGGACAAGCCGATTTTGCCTCACGACGTTTTCCTTCACCGTTTTGAGTGCAGTGGTGTTGAAATTATTTACATAAATGGGAATGGGATGGTTCTTAAGAAACCTATGAAATTGTTGGAGGAGGATTTCTGCAATGAGGTATGGACCGCCACGCAACTCGACTTTGTTCTATGTATTTGATATTTAGCTCTATTATAGCATCACCTTTTAAAGAAATAAAGAAAAAGTATTGACTGTGACTCGTACAGGAAGATCACAAACTAAACACAGTCAAAAATAAAAAACCAAATGATATAAAAATAAAGTAACAAAAATAAAAATGAAACAAAAAGTCCTGTACGAGGCCAAAAGGCTCTTAGAGCCTCTTAGATCCTCTTATTCCCCAGTCAGTAGAATAAAAAAAAAAAAAAAGTGCTCCAGACCGTATTTCGGCCACGGCGGCCAATCTAAATGAAGACTAGCCTTCGGCGTGGGAGATATCTGTGTCTGTGCGCACAAGTGTGCGCTCAGACACTGGTGCACTCCCACTTCCTTCACTCTCATAGTCGGATGGGACGGCAATCCGACACGACCGGAGAGTGATCAGGCGTAGAACCTCTTCGATATCCGTGTCTCCGAGGCACGGGGGTATCACACCGCCAACTTCCAAACTCCGGGCTGTTACTAAGAAATTCCTAAAGGAAAATCTCAATAACACTTTGCCCGCCCCGGGAATCCAACCCACTATGGATGAAAGAGTTACGTCCCTAATCCCTACGTTAACGAGTGACCCTATTACTAGCCCGTTTTAACGACCCTTCACTAATATGATCTGAGAATTGTGGTGAGAGATTGTACACCAGTCTCTAGTCTCTAGTCAGCTGACTTCGAGTTCATTGGTAATATTTTAGTAGGCAGCAGATGATTTTTAAGATATTTTTACAAACATTTTAGAATTACCATTATATATACCTACTAATGCTCTTTGTCTTTTCTAGCAACTTAAGAAAGTATCTTTCAAATACCTACAAGAAGAATTTTGCAAATTGGCACATAAATAACGAAGTAAAAAAATATTCAACCGAATTGAGAACCTACTCCTTTTTTTGAAGTCGGTTAAAAAGAATATAATAATAATTATTGTAATTGTTCAAAGTCAAGTTACTATTAATAGACGACAAGATGACGACTAATAGAGAAGTCATCATCTGCTTAGCCTTTTCCCAACTATGTTGGGATCGGCTTCCAGTCTAACCGGATGCAGCTGAATACCAGTATTTTACATGGAGCGACTGCCTATCTGACCTCCACAACCCAATTACTAGGTAATACGTATCGTATTACCTAGTAAGCCCTTGGTAAGACTGGTTGGCAGACTTTCGGGCACCCGTAACGACTGTCAAAGATCCACGACTGACAGCCTGACCGAATGACTAATAAAGAAGTATGGAAGAAAAAGACATGTTGCACCGAAAATAAATAAATTGGGATAAGGACAGGAGAATGAAGAGTACTTATTACTGATCGTAAGACTACAATATAATGTAACTAAAACGCGCTGGTAGGTTACCACAGTTTATTTTCACATTCAATCGCAAAATCCAAAAGTGAATCCTTCAGATGTCAAACCTGACAGGCCTACTAGAATTTAGAATACAATTAATGTTCCGAAAGAAGGTGATATGCTGCACTGTAACGAGTTCGATTCGCAACAGTACTTATAACTAGACTTATTATTGTCTCAAAATCAAAATATTTTATTTCACTAAAACCTATATGGGCACTTCGGTCGTTTCCTGCGGAGAAGAGCCGGCAAGAAACTCCACGGTTACTCTTTTATAAATAATTGACTTTTACAATGTTTTCAAATTACAGTAGGTATGGGAAACAGCGTAGGCCTGTCAACAAGTACCAGGCACTTGATTAAATAAAAAATGGTCTACAGATCTAAAATCTACAAGGCCTACAAAATTCTCAATAAAAAGTAAGATATAAAAATCTATTAAAACCAAGTGATATGATTGCCATTACAACCACTAATAAAGAGTCTCAAAGTATTAGCCGAGTGCCCCAGATAATACTGTACATAGTACCTAAGTATTTTCAAGAAGTTACGAAAGCAAGCCACCTCTTTGGAGGCCTCAAGAACTAGGGCTAAAGTAGATTCCATTTGCACAAAGGAAAATATATTTAAAATTTAATTTATTGAAACATTCCTTTTTACCTCTCAACCACTGAACAGTTCACTTCAGAATAATGTTTTAAGTACCGTTCATTACAAAGTTAGTTGTGTCCGAGATTTTCTTTGTGTTGTCAAGGTAGACGGGTAGACTGACTGACAAAGGCACTCTCTAAACTCTTTGGGAAAGTGGTTGAAACACTGGAGCACCTGTAAGTCTGTAACTATTATTTTCAAGGTGTTGTGTGAAGCTAGGTTTGTGAATGAGAGCATTTTTTTCTTGGATACTAGCTGCGGCCTGCGGTTTCACCCGCGTAAATGTCGATCCCGTGGGAATATTGGGATAATAGCCTATATGTTAATCCAGGGTGTCAGCTACCTCCATACAAAATTTTATCAAAATTGGTCCAGCCGTTTGAGCGTGAAGGAGTAACAAACTTAATAAACACACACACATACACTCACAAACTTTCGCCTTTATAATATTAGTGTGATTAATTCGTTACTACTTTAGTGTGTATACACACGAGCGACACGCGTCGACGACAAAGATATAGCCGATAGCCGTCGACACAATGTTTTTTTTTTTTATTAAACCGTTGCTCACACTAGGAATTTCTCCTGTATTGTGGGTGCGTTTACAAACATTTAAACTCACATACACAAACAGAACACCTAAGTAGGTACTTGTAGGTCATACAGATATTTGTTCCGTGCAGGAATCGAACCCGCGACACGCAGCGCAGCGGTCAATCGCTTAACCACTGCGCCAACTGTGCCGTCTAAAATGTTGCTCGTGTATTTGAGCGCCGTACTCAAGTACAGTCCCCAAAATAAATAAGTAACCAATGTCGTCGCATACAGAATAGAATACTCTATATTATGTACACGATATAAATTACAAACATAAATTTTACAAAGGGTGACACAATGGGCGGTCTTATCGGTAAGAGAGATCTTTTAAAGACAACCTTTGGATGGATTAAAAAGGGAAAGGAGAGACCAATACTGTAGGTAGTCTGTGGTGTACCATTTACATAATATAATAAATACATAAACAAAGTGAAGGTGTCAAAAAAAACCAACGACTTCCGAAATTTAAGTTATTTTTCACTTTGTAGTGTTTTTTTTTGGAAGTCGGTTGTTCTATTTTTTGTAAAAACAGTTTTTGTTTTTCACTTTTTAGTTGTACCTACCTACCCCACACAAATTCATATAACACTAGTTGCTATGTGAATATCAGTGACAGGAAGCTCTTGAACACATCTGCCTACCTCTTTAAAGGGTACAGGCGTGATGTTATGTTGTGTGATTGCGTAAATAATGCATACATATGCGATAGCAGCAATCGCGGTGGTTTGCTGGCATTTATTGAAGAGTTCCGTAGTCTGTCTCCGAAACTCATCAAAAGATCTTTACGAAAATTTAAATGGAATTTCGGAATAAACCTCTTTCGAACAAAATAAATAATTTTACAAATCCGTCTACAAATGACGGAGTTATGCCCGAAAATACATTAAAAAAAATAGAAACATTCACATGACCTCCTCCTTTTTAGAAGTCTTTTAAAAATCCAATTAAGCTGCTACAGAGAAATTCCATGTGAAAAACCCAATAACACATTGCCCGACCGGAAATAGGAAATTATTTGTACAAAAAACATTTGATATTTTTATTAAAAAAAAAACACCAAAGGCTTTCCAAAACAGGCAAACCACTCAGAGGAGCTTTACGTGTCAAAGGAAGTCGATCTATTTATTCGTACAAGTACTTCTGTGAAGACCGACTCCAGATGGATGAACAGTAAACATTAGCGAGGTAATAAAATATTAAGTTACAACAGATATTTCAAAACTAACTCCAGTAGTTATTCCCCGCGTCTAAATTAGCATATCTCTCTATAATGCTATAAACTCCAAAATTTCTGTTATTACTGCCTACAAAATTATAATTAGATACTGTAAAACAGACGTACACAATACGAATTAATTCAAAGAAGGTCAAAGCTTTATTCGTTCTATTTTTAACGCAAATTGACACCCTACGTCAATTTGTCCTATGTCAAAGAATGACAGTTGTGATTTGAATTTACGGACACTTGGTAGTTATTTCTTAGACTAACTATATTACCATACCTATTTCCACCGCAAAGCAGTAATGATGTGTGCCTACTTGAAGAGTATGGATGTCACTGAAATTACAGGCACTTGAGACATTTTAGCTTTGTGTCTGGGATGGAACATCTGCTATTACAGATGTCTAACGACAGCGATAACCACTTAACACAACATGTGATGGGCTGCTAGCTTGTTTAACACTTATCATCACTATCAGCCTACAGCAGTCTACTGATGGACATAGGCCTCTCCAATTGCACGCCATTCAGCTCGATTTTAAGCAACTCCAATCCAGCTGCTACCAGAGAAGATCGTCGCTCCACCGAGCCTGAGGGAATCCTACCTTACATTTACCGATTCGCGGTCTGCACCCAAGAACACGTCTACCGCAATGGTCATCGGTTCTATAGGTAATATGGCCGGCCCATTGCCACTTCAGCTTGCTTATTCTGTTTCGACAACTTTGGTTCTCTGTCGGATCACTTCATTCCGGATTTTATCCCTCAGAGAGACTCTAAGCTCCATAGCTCACTGAGCGACCTTGAATGTATGGACCAGCCGACACCGATACGGTTCGAAACCCAATAACATAAAAATAATAATTATATGCAAAATCAAACAAGACAGACATCATGCACTTTAGTCGAAAACGTGTAGAGGAAACCGGCATGTCCTAGAGTGAAAAAATCGAAGACATTTGTGACATCCACCGACCCGCACTGTGCCCGCTTGATGGATTACGGCCCACTGCCTCTTACAGAGAAAAGGTCAGTGTTCCAGCACTGGGAACATTATTGTCGATTATGCTCACGGTAAAATCAAGCATATCAGTCTGGAGGGCACGCGTCCTGCTATGCCATGCCAGGAGTAATTTTTCGGGCTGAGTACCAGGGGTAATCTTCAATTCAAAGACACTTTTTTGATGCACACTATTTATTGCACTGCTTTGGGTACACAACCATTGACACATGTACAGTATCTTATTTTATATTATAATTATTAGCGAGTAGGAAAAAATACGTGACCGTGCAAGCTGCTTGTAAGATGGCTAAGGGAGGAAACGGAAGTATGAGAGTTGCCACTACAAAATATTGGAATACTATTGCCAAGTAATGACATTTGAAATTTTACTAAAATTATTTTTATGTTGTTGCCAACAAGTCGACGCCTTAACTTTACCTTCTGTATCCTATATTTTTAGTGGTGATACAGTGCCAGCATCCCAGTAAAGTTATAATTAGTCCATTCAAATTTTAATCATTTCTCGCAATGAAAATGTTGAATTTAAACAAGAATTTGACAATAGCATCCTTTGTAGACTTAAAATGATAATGAGTAGTAAAGAATAATTAAAATGTCTTTTGTATGTGTTATCTTCTTCGTTATTTATCTCTTGTGGGTTTATGTGGGTAGGTAAACAATATAGAAGAGTTAGCAGATAAATAAAGGTTGCATTTGTTTTTCGATTTAGAGGTTTGCTGGGTTAAATGAGGGTATTTGGATAGATTACAGAATTATTGTGCGAGCAAAATATATGAGGGCTATAATTTTATGTTAAGAATTTAATATTTGGGATATATTTTCTGTACAAAAGCTGTCATACCGACATATTTATTTCTCAGATAAAAGTTATCTGACAATTGAAAAATCGGTTCTTAGGTAGGTAAGTACATAATTAATCTATTGTGATGTGAAGTTCCCACAGCTGGTATTCAGGCCTTCTCTCTGTAAGTGGGAGTGGGACCATAGACCACAAGGTCTCAGGTCTTTGAATTTTGGTTTCTAGGTCGTGATGGTTTCTTCACGTTGTATTACTTTACCGTTTTAAGAGCCGTGGCGATGAAATAAATTGCACCCAGAGCTTGCCTGAATGGGCTTGAACATGGTTTGAACTCACGATCTACCTACAACTCGTCGCTCTACTAGGCCATCACTGCAATACAATCTAAGGGTCAGTTCACACCGCGACGCGACGCAGCGCGCAGTTATCAAGACACAATTTAGTGAGGTGGTGTCTACTACGTCGAGCTACGGCGCGCGGGGCTGCGCGGCCCACCTCACTGAATTGTGTACCTTTTAGTGTAGCAGATAAGGTCTATAATTGTATCGCTATTTTGAAAACTGCGCGCCGCCTCGCGTCGCGGTGTGAACTGACCCTAAGTCTCAATTCAATTATTTTCATTTGCAAAATATGGGAAGAATATTCGTAACTACTTCCAGTGTAAAGTAATAGAAGGAAAACCTTTCTATCCCCAGGAGAAAGGTATTCATGAGGATTCGCCTGAAAAAGGGACTTTGATGGATGTATTTTTCGTTTACATGAAAAGATTCTTCAAGCTGGACAGCAATTTGAACCTTTGCTGTCATGCAACTATTTATTACAGTCAACTTAAGGGAAAGTGCTTTCGTTTACAAAGTCGGGCTTTCGTAGGCAAAATATTTCGTATCGTGTTACCCTGTAGGTAACTGTGTTGTGTTCGTCAAATAGGCAGTCACTCCATGTTAAATAGTGGTGTTCACCTGCAACTAGTTAGGCTGGAACATGGCCCTAACATTCTTGGAAAAAGTTCAGCTGGTTAGACTAAAAGCTGACCCCAACAGTCAAACATTTATTCCGGTCTGATCCCTTGAACCCTCCCTCCGGTTCCCCTAGATCCCCTGCTAGTTCTTCTTCTGTCTTTCTGACAGGTAAGTTTAGTTAAGAGAAAATAAAAGGAGGCACCCTAAATGATATGTTAATATGCATTAATATTCTGAAACAGTCACACATACAATCAAAATGGAACTTTAGTATATGATTTATTGGATCTTTTTCTTTCCATGCACAAGACAGTTACGTACTTGTAACATTTTCGCTCGATACATTTTTTATTCGAAAATCATGTCTTTTTTAAAGATTATTACATTTTTTTTCAAGATTGCTCAGCCTTTATGTCTAAAATAAATGTTTACAGTAAGAAAACATAGTTTACTATCCAGCCACAAGAAATTTTTTCTCTAGATCAATTATTACTTTAGTTATAGACGAAATAAGAATTGAGATTTACGACATTTAGTTTCGTGCCCGAACGCGATCAAAGAGCGCACACGGTATTCAGCTTTATTACTGATGTGTTAGCGTCTAGTACTGTATAACGGCCTAACCGGTTCCTTAGTGCATTCATGGGGCGGAGCTTGCGTGGAAATTGTTTTAGAGTGTCTGGTCTTAACGTTTCATGTTTCGCAAAATTAAATAACGAATTTTTTTTTTTATGTCCCATGCCTACTTGATGGGATTGAGGCCACGGCAATACCCGGATGTTAATCATCGAGTAAAACGAAAACGTCTAAAAGCTTCTCTAATTATAATCGCATTGGGATATATCCTGTAATGGTACCTACATGTAAGTAGATAAATAAATAAATAAAACTATAAAATACAATAAAAATAATAAAGGTAATTTATTTATATACATATATCGATATGGTTTCCTATTTATTTTCGGAGACTACAGGACCTAAACGCTAAAAACGCAAGTTTTTTAATGCCTAAAAGGATATGATCGACTACAGTAAACAAAATCAGAAAAATAGGATAATCAGGATATATGCTAGTTAGATAGTGTGTTGAAAACATGGGGCCTAAAAGGGCCACTTTGTCAGAATCATAAAAGGATAACATTATGAATCATAATGTTATCCTTTTATGATTCTGACAAATTCCGCCCCACCATTCATTTGTGTGATTTTTACGACTTGATAAAATATCGAGATTTCTTTATTATATCTAAGTGTCAGTTTTAATATTAATGTATTAATAATAAATCTTCCGGAATTAATTCTCTGAATAATGGTGAATACCGCATCAAAATCCGTTGCGTAGTTAGAAGAACAACGCTGTCACACAGGCTAAGTTTTGCGTGGATGTGACGCGTGTGATATTTATCCTCAACTTGTTATTTTTTGTGTTTGTATTCTTTTCTGCGTCATGTTTACTGCAAATGGAAGTATATTTTTTCATTATCTATTGGTAGACACGAAAAATGACTTTATTTTATTTATTTATACAAAAGTTCTGATATGGAGAACATATTTTGGTAGAAATACTTTTTTATATCGGTTATCAATATTTTTTTTTTAATATCTCTTCTGGAGTCCCACAAGGCTCACATCGGAGACCAATTTTATTTAACCATTTCATTGCTGATAGCCTAGCTGTTTTCGGCTCTCCAAAATTTATAAGTATGCGGATGTTTTGAAGTTTTTCAGAATAATTAAGTCTGTAAGAGACTCCTCGCTCTTAGACCTTAATAGTCTCCTTCAGTGGTGCAAAAAGAATGAAATCCATTTGAACTAAAAGAAATGTCACCACGTTCAGTTATGAGAACATGTAGATAATCTTATAAAGACAGTGTATTACAATCATTATGATAAAGTTAATTAAATATACACTGTAAGTGACCCCGGTGCGCAGTGGTGTGGCAGCCGCACTACGGTACAAATAGTTTGCGTCTAGAATACGTTCAGAAACGCTTCGTTGAGTTTTTTCATTGGCATACCTAAAAACACCTTCTTCAAAAAATAGATTAAATCTTCAACATACACTCTTAAGAAGAACGAATATGTTTGAACGACGCAATTTTTGTATGTACAATTTTATTTTATAAGGAATAATTGACTCTCCACCCCTGCTCGCATTCGTTAACTTTCGTGATCAAAGCTTGCAAATACAAATCCAACAAAAATTCAATAAAAATTTCACCTTCGTTTATAATAAACGAACAATTCCCGAAAATAAACGTCCACTTCCAAAAACGGGTTCGGTCACACAAACAATTTTAAACGCCATTGAGAGCTTTAGTATTGACAGAGCTAAGTGTAAACCGGTGTCAATTCGCACCAGGAAACCGATACATATGCCCCTAGAGTTACGTTTCAGTTTTTCGGAAGTATTGGTTCCAAAAAACTATGTAGGTAGGTTTTTGGATAGTTAGCAATTTTTGTTCGTTTTTGAACCAATTTTCATTGCGTTTAGGACGAGGAAGGGAGGAATTTTGCGGGGAAGTATACATTTTACTTTAACTTTGCCATTTGAATTTTTCAATCTCATAATTATCTAGTTTCTTAGTTATAGGAGTAACAGCGAAATAAATTCTGCCGCCCACATTTAACCCGTCTGCCTTCAAAGCAAGAGTGAACAGGCATCTTCTGGGCACGCTCGTTCCATCATAGAACTCATCTATCGCTTACCATCAGGCGTGATCGGGGTCAAGAGCGGGCCCATTTATCGTGAGGTACTTACTAGTAAACACTATCTAAACTATCGCGAGTTTAGCGGTTACTTTTAGGAGCTTAGTAAGATTAAAAGGTTTATGTTTTGATCTTTTTTCGTCGGTTTCAGTTTATTGATATTGATTGCCGTTGAGTTGACTATGCGACAAATTTTGAGCGTTTTTAATTTCGAGAATAATTTAACTTCTGACGCCGTGATGAGTATGGGACTCATCATCATCATCTACCCTTAAACCCCAATTTATTTGGCCGCTTCTCCCTTGCATCGCTTTGAAACCCATACGGTTGGGTATAAAATATGTAAAAAATGTTACATCGTTTATCTCATATTTTTCAGTCCCCATTTTAATAAAACGTTATATTTTTAAACCCTTTGACGTTCAAAATTTTGCCTTTAACCTCGCGATCAACTTAAGGCTGGATATTCTCGTGGCATGACACCGTTTAGTAGGTATTTAATTTTAAAGGAATACTTATCGTAGAAGCTTTGTAAGCTTTAATGTTTAAGGAAACATGGAGAAAGTAGGAGATATTAATATCCTGCATCGGCTTGTAAATTCGAGGGAAAACTGTGTTTTGACAGGCGATGTGCACTTTTATAATTTTTGAAGTGTCGATATTATTGTGGACGTCCACTTCCACGTCCATAAAATATATGTAAAGACGATATAAAGTGATCGTGGACGGAAATTTAAAAGCGTCTTCATATTTCATACATTTTACTTCCCTGTGTTATCGTGATGCCGCGGACTTCCACGATAATATCGTTGCGTTAGAAATTATAAAAACGCACAGTGGTTCGACTCTTTGCAACTTTTCATGTTTCCTCACATCATGAGGAAACCTGAACCTATAGTTAATATAGGTCTATAATCGCCAACTCATCTTGAGTAAACGTGGTGTTCAATGCTCGTGCCTTCTGAGATAGGAGAAGAGCCTTTTGCCTTATAGTAGGACAGTGATAGGCTGATACTTATGTTGGTGCAGGTCCAGCCCCTTGGTACGCTAAAGGTCATAGGCTTACAACTAAGAAAAAAACCGGTCAAGGGCGAGTTTTAATTTTTCATCGGCGAGGCCTATATTCGTCAGAGAATTTTAACACTGTGCACTGCGGTGTAGAATATTTCAGTTTTATGTCAGCGCCATCTCTTGACCGATAATGGAACTAATGTAACTTTTGTTGATGATTTCTGAAAAAGTGTGCTATTTAGACACTTCGTTTTATTTTTCCTGTACTCTTTACATAAACTTTTTGTATTTGTTTGTAACCCTACTCTGAAAAGAACCTTTAGGGACTCGATTTTATTACTTGTTTTATTGATCGACAATTCGATACCACCGTTTTTTGTAGTGAGTTAATTGAAGTGAAAACTTCTTCAGGCGCCTTTGGGCATTTTTTGAGATGGGAAAAAACCATTGAACTCGCGCCACTGTTACCGTAAGCAACACTGCGCGTGTTGTGTTTAGAATACTTTTTTTTAAAGTGGCTTGAAGATTGCTTTATTTGCATAGTCAACACAGCAGCACGACGAGTATATAAGTGATTCGTATCATAAAATCTTGGACAAAATAAGACGCTCTAAAACCATTCCTTTTTACGCAAATCATGGAAATACTTGGGTCAAAAGTTGCCATAAGCTAGACGGTAAAAAAATAAACGAATGTATTAAATGGCACTCTAAAATTACCTACAAGAGCTAAAACAGTACATAGTTAAATAATTCAAGAACATTTAAGGCTCTAAAAGCAACTAGAATCTAATTTTATTCGCCAAAAAAGTTCATTCTTTTACTTTGAGAGTTAACAGTCTAAATTGTTTCATTACACAGGACTTAGACAAAAAGTAATAAGACTGAGTGACTGTTTTAACCTATTTGATACTATAATAAGGCTCCGATCACGGCCTTGAGCGATGCGACTTGCCACGCGACTGCGTTAAGCCACATGCGTGCGCTTCAGCTGCACCGACAGATTGTAATACACCATCAATCACAATATGAATCATTTTGAAGGATTTTGACATGACAACCGTCACTGTGACAGTTATTTGCAGTCACCGCTTTTCTAGGAAACTGAAACTTAAACAACAGCTTTTATTTTTTTTCCTCCGCAGTCGCTGTCACAAGACGCGTGTCGCTTAAGTGGCTCGTGGCCACGAGGATAGGGTGTGTCAAATACTTGCTTAGACGGGATTAGGATAAACAATGCTGGATAGACACTGACTGTATAGAATTTTGTTTTTTTTTTATAGATTTAAGAATCTCTACGTGTTATATACATATATTATATATTCTTATGTCCTTTAATAATGTAGTAACTTTGTGATACCCCCGTGCTCCTGCGCCTGATCGCTCTCGAACTATGAGACACATCGTCATCGTCATCGTCTCGTCGGACTATGAGAGTGAGGGAAGAGGGAGTGCACCTGTGTCTGCACACACACTTGTGCACTGTAACATCTCCCGCGCCGAATGCTAGTCTTCGTTGAGATTGGCTGCCGTGGCCGAAATACGGTCTGGAGGACTTTTATTTGTTAATTTTATTGTGCATGCTGTGGTCTCCTATAATATAAGTATATAAGTGAAGGAGTGCACCTACTTAATATCTAAGGGGCAATTCTTGTAATTTTAAGAACGTTCACAGAAAAATACCTCTAAGTTTCCTACATTTTGAAATTTTTTTTACATATGTTTGTCGCCGAGATGAGACTGCGACTAGATTTTGAACATTTTAAATTACGTGAATTGTCTTTCGGATGTTGCCCTTTATTTTATGAGTCATGCATGTGTTGTGTACATCTTTTGTTTGAGATACTAAATAAATAATAATAATAAACCATTTATTATTTGGTAACAATGACCCATAGATACATACCTTAACCTAAGTATACATAATAAAAAAATCAAAATGATAAAAATGATGATGTTGATGTTATGTTTTCATAATGATATAAAAATGGTAGGTACGGGAAAAGTATTTCTTAAAAGTGATGGTCTTAAGCGTTTTGATTATTTAAAAGGTTTCAATTGGACACCAGAGCTGGATATAGACAACTTTATTATTTTTAATCTTATTGTATTTAGTAGGTACTTCTGAGCATAATGGCTCTTGAACTCCGTTTTATCATTACGCTTATTCATCATTTCAGCCGAAAGATGTCCACTGCTGGACATAGGCCTCCCCCAAGCACCTCCACTTCGACCGGTTTTGTACTTCTTGCATCCAACGCGTGTCGCATTTCGCTTATTAAGTCTTCAAATATTAATTAAATTTCAAACAATTACATTTTACACAAACAAAATTTAACACTCGGAGCCCTTAAGCCTTAATAAATCTAAAATAATTACGCTAGACGTTTCATTTTCGTATTATTAGCAGCACTTGTATACTATGCAAGATGAAAATTATACAACATCGCAATTTCAAGAAATTGCACGTCTGTTTGCAAGTTTGCGCCAGTGACTATCTCGGTACGCTAATGACGTCTGAACGCACCCTAGCGCTTGAAGATTTGCTCCATTTATTTTAAGAAAAACGCGTTGAAGATTAAAAAGCTCTGGTTTATACGTTAACACGGACAATTTTCGTATTTTACATTTTTGTTATTAATGTCAGTAAAATTTTTGCAATTTTCTTTCTTTTCTTTTGTTGTTCTGCTCGTTACTTTGATTTGTTCCTAAACGCCTTTTGTTACCACTTGTGGCTAAGTTTAAGTTAAGCTACGCTTGCCGCGTTCGGTCCGTAGATGGGTGACCTTTACATACCGACATCCCTGCGTGCTTCGGAAACACGTTAAGTAAGCTGTTGTACCCGGCTGTCATTCGTGGATTTCTGACAGTAGTTAGGTACGCGTCGTCAGAAGCCCGAGAGTCTGACAACCAGTCATATCTATGGGTATCTTAGTACGATGTAGCAGTATCTACAAACGCCATGTGCGAACTACGCATCATACTGACGTCACACAAAATCCTGCATCTCGCAAGCAGAGTTTACCGCGCAATTAGCATATATACAACGGCCCCACATGAATCATCGGGCAGTTGCCCGCCAGACACAACACCTGTCTGGTCGGAGGATCCTGCCTTTTCTATGGAGGTTGAGTGAACTTCACACCCTGTTCCTCATACCTCTATAACCCCAATAACTGGGTTATGGAGGTTAAACATGCAGTAGCTCCATGTAAAATGCTGTTATCCAGCTGCATCTCTTCAGACTGGTAGCCGACTTCAACATATTTGGGGAAAGATTAGGCAGGTGATGATGCCTGATGTTACCACAATTGGTTCATAAAAACATAAGGATTTATAGAAACCGTAGAATTATAATATTTTAGTGCGAATATTAACGAGTCTTCATTGTTTCTGCATATATCGTAGTCCGATCGTAGAATTGGCCATCATGTTCTGCCTAGCTATTTCACGATACGGCGCCATTTCATAATTTGACCATCTAACATCAACATGGGCTTCAACGATCAGCGTTTGATGATTTGCACAGCGATGCTTGATATCGATCCAGATACGCGTAAAAAATATAACCCTGACTTTGCTGTGGCCAGGCAGATCTCGTTATGGCCACTCCTAAGATCGGATGACGACACATACAAACTAGTCGATTCGAATTTGTCGACAGAAAAATTTGGCAGAAAAGTTAAATAAAAACTTCGATCTTAGTTTGGAGACATTTTGGCTATGTGGACCTGCTGTCTTTGATATTGGAAACTGGGTAGCTGACTCCCTGGATTTACATTTAGGCTACTTTTTATCCCGATATTCCCACGGGATCGACATCTACGGGGGTGAAACCGCGGGGCGCAGCTAGTAGTTAATATAAGTCTGATATTGCCAACCCGTCTTGAGCAAGCGTGGCTTTCAATGCGCGTGCCTTCTCTGTATAAGAAGAGGTAGTTTATTATTGTCCCATTGCCCAGCAGTGGGACAATAATAAACTGGTATTATTATAATTTCCCTCCGCAGACAAGCTCTTTCACAAATACAGTCAGGAAAATTCATTGCTAAGCAAATAGACACTCTACGTCAAACTACC
The DNA here is from genome assembly GCA_948474745.1 of Oligia latruncula. Classification (NCBI taxonomy): domain Eukaryota; kingdom Metazoa; phylum Arthropoda; class Insecta; order Lepidoptera; family Noctuidae; genus Oligia; species Oligia latruncula. The sequence goes on along the minus strand of OX419707.1, from coordinate 10,525,652 downwards.
GTGCTATAGCCATTTCATGCAACCGTCAAAATGTGACGGTTGTGATTTGAATATTCGAACAGTTTGATTTTCCTGTAGTTCGCTACCATACGTTTTGTGATTCCTTATTCTCGTTTGAAATGTTCATTCTTTTGACATAATTCCTAGTTGTTCAGGCGTATAATTGAAACGGTTCGAAATTATCATGTTCTATTGGGACCAAATGTAATATCCAAATAGTAATACGGTCGGACTACCGTTGACTTAACTCATCATATTTCCATAATCAGTCTTTAATGTACCCACTGCTGGGACACAGGCCTCCTCTCTGTGAAAGGGAATGGGCCGTAATCCACCACGTGCGCCCAGTGCGGGTTGGCAGATGTCACATGTCTTCGAATATTTGGTTCTAGGACATCCCCGTTTCATCACGATGTTTTCCTTCACCGTTTTGAGAGCAGTGCTGATGAGATTTAACACAAAGTAAAGCGCCTGCCTGGGTTCGACCCTACGACCTACAACTCGTAAGTCGTGGCCGTTATCACTTGTCCACCAATGCTCTCTGACTTAACTCCCTTGATGCTATTTGCATAATTTGAAAGATAAACAAAAAATATTAGGTATCTATTTCCGTCAAAGTTGCCAAGTGTAAGGGAAATTTTACCATAATCTGTTTAAGAACATTTTCTTTTTACGTTTGTTGCTAGGTTCCGCGTTTCCAAAAAGATTTTTGCCAGTTTATTTTACACTTGCGTTATTTTAAATTTAGATCAAAGGGCCACAGACCCTGTACTTATTTTTGTTGCTGACGATCCTTCAGGATCAAGAACAAAAGAAAAAGCGGATCAAACCGGAATGAGAAAGTTTGGATAAGACAGAAATTAAAACAGAAGACGATCAAGCAGGGGATCGAGGAGGGGGGGTTCAGGGGATCAGAACGGAATAACTCGGTTATTTCGCGTTGGAAAAAGGCTTATAGAAACCCCTATAAACCTTATACACACATATAGGGCCGTACATATCCGGACTTCTCTATGCCTTAGAAACCACGTTAAGCCTTTGTTCTGGCTGTCATTGGAGATCTTTGACAATTATTACGTCAGAAGCCTTAACGTCTGATAACCAGTCTTACAAAAGGGGTACCTATCATATTATTTCCCACGCGATAAAATCGCGCGCGACACAAAGGCACCGTAAATCGCGCAACGAAAGGTGCCTTTGATCGCGCGCGATTATATCGCGCGTCGCGTCTGTTTGTAGGTGCCTTTACTTGTTGTGGAGGTCAGATAGACAGTCGCTCCATGTAATATACTGTGGTCCTTCGATCCGAACTTAACAAAGGCACTAAGGCCCGTATTAATAAACGTCACTCAGCCCAAGAGCTCCCACTTGATATCGATCTTGAGGTCATGAACGTATTAATAAACATAATAATTGACGTATTCAAGCTACGGTTTGGGTTTACGATATCAGCCGAGTGATGGACTGATTAATAAATCAAACTCGACACTTAAGTATACAATAGGTGCGTGTACTCAATATGCTCAAACCTGAGTGTAGGCGGTCCGTGACTTGAGGTCGTGATTAGTACCGCGAAACACGGAGTTTGAAAATATTTTGGATGAAATTAATTATTATGATGAAATAGAGTTTTGTGTGTGTGTATTTTATGGTCTTTGCGATATCATTTACCAAATATCTGTCAAACTGCGTTAGTCTAATGCGAAAGTTGTATAAAATTGGTATTACGACACACCTATCCGAAAAGTAGACAAATTCAATTCAGTGAAAATATGTACTTAAACAATCTACTTTCTTGCTGAAAATATGTAAAAGGAAAAAATAAAGATATTTTCATTCTGTCTGCATTCTTACTTTTACCATTTTTCATATATAAACTACATAAAAAAACACGATCAAAAATCTTGATAAAAATTACTAAAAATTGTGTTGCGACGTGATACTTTTTAGTGCTGACCGTCCACCCAACTTTCTTATTTCGATTCAAAACTTGCATACAGCCTAATCGATATTGGCAAAAAAATATAATAGAAACTGAATAAAAACTCTTTTATCTAACAAAAAGTATTGAAAGTGTTTGCAGAATACCTATTATAGAATTAATTTATCATCATTCTCAAACAAAATTTTACTAAGCCTACCTAAAATAAAAAATATACTGGGAATTCTGTAGAAAACTATTAGAAACTATCAAAAAAAAATCCACAATAAATAATAGTTGTCCAATAAATTAAAATAATTTTAAACAGCGAGGCATTCCGAATATAAATTCAGAAATAGAAACATTTCGGCGCGAAATTCAATAAATGAGGTAGGTACTTATGGCCGTCTGTTATTGACTCTGTTTCACTAAAATATCCAAAAAACTATTGAAAAGCTTAATTAATTATTATAAATAATGCTTATTGTATTTACTGCTTAAAATAATTGTATTTAATTTCCAAGTATCGATTACATTCGTCATATTAATTTATCAATCGAAATTTTAAAAAATAATCGTTTGGAATAATCGCTTTCGCACATCATTGCAATAAAAAAAACAATAATGGTCGGCGATTTTGAACACAAATTGAGTAGTGGTAATAATTAATACGTGCTATTGGACCTGTGTTTGAATATTACGTTATTTTCGTGTTGTTCACAATATTTTCAATAATATTTGTCACACTTTAAATCTTATCTATAACTGTGTACTTATGTGAAAAGTAAAAATGTAGTAAACACGCACGATTGGCGCGAAACTTCGACATTAGATAGCCAAAAACTTCATTACCACTGCTTATTTACCTTAAACTAGGATAAATTCGTCAAAAAATTAAATGATGTATTATTCACAGCCCCTGAGGTGGAGTTAGGATGTTCAAAATCACCAATTTTTATGTTTTTTAGCCTCGACCACCACTCATCAAAATGGCGAGTATCGTATGTATTTACGAACTTGAATTTATTCAAGGTAAATGAATAAACTTGTGCAATAAAGATGAACATATTGTGAGGTTTTTATCCAGCTCTCCTAATTAACGCACATTCATAAGATTTGATGGGTAGCATAATAAATATTTACATAATCAAATAAGGGTGTCGTATGTCGTCATTCTTGGGTACGATGGGACCCTGTACCGAGCCGGCCGAAGTTTGTGTGTTCGTTCCGAACTATACGGTTATGGCTTTCTTGAGTAGAAAACATCTTTATAACGTGATACAGCGCTATTCATTAAAATTTTTACAAAATAAAAGTATTTCAATAAATCTTACGACATACAAGAACGAAATATGATGAATGATATTCTAAACTTCGGTCAATGTGACGTAAACGTTCACCAGATCAAGCCCTCAAGTACAGCGTCTTGAGGAGCTGAGCTTGATAACTGAGATACTGTTTTCATGTGTTTATTAATTAGCAATGATCTTGAGATGCTGATATCGTAATAATGGCGTATCAAATGATATCGCACTTGAGTACGTCTTTGAGGAACGTTTATTAATACGGGCCTAAAACACACTAATTTTCAATCGCAGGTTTGAAACCGACCTAAGCTTCTTAAAATTAATGTTAAAACCAAGCTTATGTCTATTATAATAAGGAGTATTATAGAATATCTATGTAGGTTGCTGTATATAAGGGCCGTCACTTAGTGCAGCCGCTGCACGCTTGAAATGCGGTATAAGGCAACAACTTGCGAGCTTAGAATACCAACCCGTAAATTGGTGCTAAAGTACTGACGCTGCGGGTAGCCATATCCTTTCGCATAGTTGTGTTGTTATGGAAAATAATTTGTATTTTATTTTGAGAGAATTTCCGCAAGCGACTATGATAAACTATTTTTGAATGTTACTTTCACTGAAAAAAATAAGCAGTAAATAAAAATGAAACAACATTCATCTGAACTGGTTTAAACAGTTCCACATGAGCCTATCGTTCAAAACAGTATTTTTTACTGATCCGAAAACTGTTAAATCTTGAGGCAAAATGTTACCATCATGACAGTGAACTTTAACGTTTTAAGTATCTAAAAGGTCACAAAATTAACTGTTTTATTCATTTGGTGATATCGTTACTTACATTACAGGTTTTCCTTTTTTTTGTTGTTTTTTTTTTTTTCAGTAAATAGTAATGTTCAATCATTAAAAGTTACTGTTTTGTCTTTTACTGTTTTACAAACATTTCTTCTTACTGTATAAAGTCAGTAAGTCTTAATGAAATCGCTTTAATGTGGTGTAGTAAGAAATACTTTTTTTTAGTATTCTAACACTATTCTAAGTTTTAAAATAATTATCACGTAAAAAATTAAGTTAGATTAAAATTGCTTATTAGTCTTAAAGGCTAGATTGTAATTAATTATTAAGAACCTGGTTCTTTTTAATAAAGGATAAAAAAAAAGAAAAAAAAACTTTTTTTTAGTGTTACGAGTATTTATTTATTTACACCACATGAAATAAACGATAGACTGCCTCCTGAAGGCTCCTACAAACAGGCACGACACGCGAAATAATCGCGCGCGACACAAAGGTACCGCTCGTGGCGCGACTTGCGGCGTCTTTGTGTCGCGCGCGATTTTATCGCGTGTCACGCCTGTTTGAAGGAGCCTTTAGTCTAGTGGTCGCAAGTGCTACTGCTAAGCAAGAGGTCTTGGATATCATTCCCAGGTTGGGCGAAGTGTTATTGGGTTTTTCAAATTTTTGGGAATTTCTCAGTAACAGCCCGGAGTCTGAATTTGTGACCGATTGTTGACAACAGGTTCGCTCCCTCTTACATAGGAGTTATACATAATTGGCGAAATGTAGGTATAACGCAAGGCTACATATCAAGCTAAATAAATATAACCAGTAAAAGCTGACTTCTGATTGTACGAAAAACTTATAAATATAATGCGAGGTCAACTAAAACTGGAAATGTATAGCTTGATGTGTAGCCGTGTGTACTATTAGGTACACCTCTGCATAACCCTTCGGGATTACAGGACGATGTTATATTTTTTTAAATAAAATAAAATAAAAAGGACACATAATTTAGAACTAGTAGATGTATATCTACTAGTTCTAAATGATGTGTGTCCTTGTTGTTGGGTACTATGGGCAGCCTGACGCACAAGGCGATCTCTTAAGTAGGTACTTGTCTTCCACTTTTAAAAAGTGAAACTATTTTAGGTACTTCTCGCCGCAGCTAAAACACTAGCATTCAAAACGATGTCAGTAAAATAAAAAAGAAATGCTTCCCACCCTAATGAGTCATCCAACAAGACAAAGGAGCGACGTTCCTCGACATCGGGCACGGAAAATATTTCATTTGTATGCAATTTCAAATGTCAGACTTTTTCTTGCGATCCCTCCCCCGATATTGCTGCAAATAAATTGAAATATGTACAGCGTATTTTAAAATCGTATTTTTCTAGACACTGACACATGATAAATGACGTTTCTAGAAATCCAATATGGCGGCTGCCTTGTAAGCGGTTCGACTAGAATTTGCTGTACAGGAGTTATTGAATTTACTCATTTTTCCTAGCATTGGCAAAGAGGTTCCCGTCTTGAGGTTGGGTGTGTCTATGACGAGATCGTCATAGACACACCCAACTTACTTGCTTACTTGTAGATACAAGGATAACAAAATGCCTCATCATCATTATTTCAACCGAAACACGTCCACTGCTGGACATAGGCCTCCCCCAAGCATCGCCACTGGGACCGGTTTTTCTGCTTCTCCCATCCACCGGAGTCCTACGCAAAATTCCTAAACAAAATGCTTACTTTAAATAAATTGTCCCGTTTCTAAGGCCCGTATTTATGACTTAATCATCTTTCATACTATGCTAATCCCGCTGAATTTTTTTCCGCCATCCAGTTCATCATTTTGTCGTCTATTAAATGTTATATATAAGTTACTTCTGGTTTCATGAGTTCCACAAGGAAAACCATTTTATTTTGAAAATTAAGTTGATGGTTTCCTACATGACAGCTCTTTGACTTTTAGCTGTCACTGGCGCCATTTTGAGGTGTTCATACCAATATTTATAAAGTTGGATTCGTGATTATTGTGTTGTTGCCGACAACCACGATTTTTTTTTAGTTGAATACAACTTTCATTCATCTAAGACGAAAAACGTTGTTAATTTTTCAATCATGTTTTTCACGTCGGTACTCGTACCTAAATCAAGTGGGTACCTATTCAAGTTTAAAAAATTAAAACTATATTTAGAGTGTTCTTTTAATTTTTTATACAGACTAATTAACAATACTTATTTTCTAATATAAATTAAGGGCTTTTACTTTAAAAAAGCTAATTTCTAATTTTATAGAGATTTTAGCAAACAAATTAAATATTGCTGTTTTAATAATGACATGTCTTGAAGTGAATCTGTGGGAGAAAGCTTTTTTCTTTAAAAAAATGGTACCAGTAATACTTAGTCCTTAATGTGAGTAAACTTCTAACCCACTAAAATTGAGTTTAATAAAAAATAAAAAACATCTCCCTGGAATTGGATAAAACGATAATAAAATAGGATGACATCTAAAAATAAATCAGAGGAGGTAATTTCAACAATTTGCGCCGCAAAATTGGAGCTTAAAGCTATCAAACGACGATGATGGTGCACTATAATTTTGAGAAATGAACTTTAAAATTGATAATGGTGGTCCTTGGAGTCGTACCTATACTAAAATTACTTTCTGCCTGTTAATATCTATATATTATATTATACATACTAATAATAAAGCTGAAGAGTTTGTTTAAACGCGCTTATCTCTGAAACTAGCAGTCAAATTTGGAAAACTATTTTTGAATTTGATAGCTCATTTCTCGAGGAAGGCTAAAAGCTAACATTAAAATTACGCTAGCACCATTTGGAGCCGAGCATATAGAAAAAAAGAGCCAGAAAGAACGTTAAGCGACGCGGACGAAGACGCGGGCTTAAGCTAGTAATTCCACAGAAACTTCTTCTCATACAGAGATAGAAGTACCATACATAGTTCTCCGTGTACTCAGTATGACTCTCAGTTTTTTTTTTTTTATAAAAAACGTTGCCCCACACACACACACACACACAGTTGGCAATTTGGGACCACTTTGTCCAGATGTCTGCACAATATTTTCCTTGTCCGTAATTCATCTGGAATAACTTCATCTCTCTTCAATGTCGAGTTCGAAGCCGTCTTTTGAATTCACTACCAGGCTTAAACAAAGTCGCCCTTGTATCTAAGAATACGAATATTCAGCCAATAATGTTCCCACTGCTGAGATACCCACTCTCTGTGTGAGGGAGTGGGCTGTATTAAACAAAGTCGCCCTTGTTTAAAAGCATACGAATATTCAGCCAATAATGTTCCCACTGCTGAGATACCCCACTCTCTGTGAGAAGTAGGCTGCTATCCACCACGCGAGCCCAGTCCGGGATTTGGGCCCTCAAAACTCCATCAAAAGAAAATAGGTCGCTCTGAAATCCTAAAACAGTCATTTTATTACGAATTTAATTTATAACACTATCTGTCTGTTCTATAATATAGGCCATAATAAGTTTCTAGAATATAATAACCTTTTCTCAAAGGACATAGAAACCATTTTATTAGATTTATATATTATATAACCATGATTGATAACTAGTTAGTTGTAGACGTTTCAGTTTGAAAGGAGTTTTTTTCAGCCTTTTTTATGAAGCTATATTTTTTTGGACCTTCGATTCGGATCTCGGCAATATGTATAAATTGAGAGATGAAAGGACCATTTGTATCTATTACGCCCACTGAAATGAAAAATCCGGTCAGTGTATGTACCTATTGGACAGAAGGGTTCTGTAGTCGTATTTTTTAGTAAATAAAATAATAAACATAGAGCAGTGGTGGCCCAGTGGTAACAGCCGCGACTTACGAGTTGTAGGTCATAGGTTCGAACCCACCTCGGGGCTTTCATCATCATCATCATCAGCCTATAGCAGTCCACTGCTGGACATAGGCCTCCCCTAATGAGCGCCATAGCGCCCTATCTTCAGCTTGACGCATCCAGCATCTGCCTGCAGTCTTTCGCAGATCGTCATCCCACCTGGCCGGAGGGCGTCCCACACTACGTTTGCCGAGTCGCGGTCTCCACTCAAGAACTCGTTTACCCCAGCGCCCTCGGGGCTTTACTTTGTGTAAATTATTTTATCACCACTGCTCTCAAAAACGGTGAAGGAAAACATCGTGAGGAAACCGGCATGTCCTAGAAACAAAAATTCGAAGACATGTGACATCTACCAACCCTATTATAGCCCACCCCCTCTCAGAGAGAAGGCATGTGTCGCTGGGACATTATTAGCTGATTATGCTACATATCTTTGATTTCCATTAATCCGGTTAATTTAGTATGGTAATTCAAATTACATTGCATAACAGTCTATCAATGCCATTAATCAGACTGTTACAAAAACAATTATGGTAATTATTACGTAAATACGTAACGATAATAATTAAAATCAAGTCAAAAGTAATTTATTTAAATTCGGCTGAGAATCAGCACTTTTCGAACGTCAAAAATTCATAAGACAGTCCCCTAAAACGCCCGACCTTCACCACTTCCTAGTGCTTTCTCTGGGAAGAAGTGGCGCGTGAATAATTGATTGTATACCAGAGTTGTTTCATAGAAACGATGTTATAGGTGTGACTGGACAAGCTAAAATGATGGTGGTGATCAGCAGGGTAATTGCGTAACACACTATCAGTAGCAATGGGTTTCATTTTGACAGTTCAACAACATTCATTGCATTATTTGCGTTGTTGAGCAGACCCATTTTTTTAACCTATGGAGCAATGGATTATATGCTTCAAAATGATTCAAATTAATAGTAATAGTGTGTTACGCAATTAGGGAGCTGAGGTGGCCCAGAGGTAACACTTTGCCAGGCAGGCACTTTGTGTAATTTATTTGATCACCGCTGCTCTTAAAACGGTGAAGAAAAACATCGTGGAAGAGAATGCCCGAAAACCAAAAAAATTGAAGACATCTACCAACACGCACTGGGCCCGCGTGGTAGATTACAGCCCACTGACTCTATAAGAGAGGAGGCCTGTGCCTCAGGAGTGGGATCGTTGTAGGTTGATTATTCTATATTAAAATACGTCTTAGTTGAAAGTGAAATAAAAGACCACGAACATTGTCGACATGACCGCTTATGTTCTTAAATCACTTTCTATAATCGCCCTTTCTATCAGGAGAACCGTCAGCAATTTAGTAAATAGTACAAAAATATACAAGCGTAAAAGGACCAATATTTTAGTCCTAAATAAAAGTTATTACGAAAACTACTTCCAGCGAAATCTTTATATGAAAACACGAGTGTGTTCATATAATATTGTTATATATATCTAAATTTCCTTTGTCTCAAAGCTTCTTCTCAAAGCTAGTAGGTGCCTATTGTTTCGCTACAACTTCTACAAAGTTACAAAGTGACTGTTACAGCGGGCCCTCTGTATAGACATTCGTTAAGGTATGGAGTTGAAGGCAATGAAACGAGCGGGTTTCTCGGATTCAGAGGACAAAATAGACAAAGCATTTTATAGCTTGTCTATTTTAAACCATGTGGGATAATTCGTAGGGTAATATTGTCGTATAGTAGGTGGGTAATTTAGCGTGGGTATTTTTTCCCCATAATCCGGCTCGAAGGACCATTTCTGATTGTAGTCAAATCTCATCACATCTAAAGAAACCAAACGTGTCGTATTTTTTTAGGTTCAAGTTTGACATAGTACCGTCCTTGGTCACTATGGGGTGTTTTTATAAAAACGTTGCTTAAAGTTAAGAAATGATTAGCGATTGTTTAACCATACATTTTTGACGTTTAAACGTCTTTTAACTTTAAGCAACATTTATATGTAAAGGGGTATGTGCTGGTGTAATCCATAAAGTCACGTTTGCTCTCCTTGTCGTAAATAAGCGATATCTTATGGTAATTATTCCAGCGTCTGTGTTCCCCTCCACATTTAACCCATCTGCCTCCAAAGCAAAAGTGAAAAGGCATCTTCTGGGCACGCTCATTTCATCATAGACCTCGACCATCGCTTTCCATCAGGCGTGATGGAGGTCAAGAGCAGGCACAAACAGCAATAAATAAAAGCCATGTTAAAAATCACGCTAGGACATGTCACGGTAGGTAATTTGATCGTGTTAAAAAAAAAAAACAAATCTGGGCTTACAGATTTATTTTTTCCACCACAAATATTCTGAATAATAAATAATCCTTTCAACATTCTGAAAAGCCACAAAAATGTTATTTCCTTTTTACAGATCGTATCCAAAACCGTACAAAACCAACTAAACCAACCCGCTTGTAGAATGAGATTATAGATACCCAATTAGGATTTACGTAGGTAAGTGTATTTAGTACTTGGCTGCGGTCCAGTCGCTAATTGTGTGGCTTGTGACCGAAAACTTATTTTGTCATTAGATTATCTGTGGGAAAGTAGTTGGTTGTACAGGGTAGTTAGTGTTTTTGGTAACTAGAAGTAGTTGAACCGACAGGTATGACGTGGAATGCATTAATGAGGACAATGAAAATGAAGGTTAGCTGAATGGTTATTCAGTTTCAAAATGAGAATGTCTTAGAGAACTAAGAACAACGCCGGCTGGTCCATTAGAGATGGTGGATGGATGAGTGAGTATTCCTGACACATTATAAGGCTTCTTCAAATTGCCGCAAAAAATCGCGCGAAAAAGCAGCGCACGGCCTTCAAGCATGTCAAACCGTATGTTCAAATTGTTATAATAACATATATACACGAATATTACCTACTAGCTTCTGCAACTGCGACTTTCCCCCGCCATACCCCGTTGCATTGCATTGGCTGTCCGCGCTTTACTTCGTTTCTGCTTAGATTTCTTTGTGACTTTTTTTTTTGTTTTTGCTCGGCTTCTAAGGGTCTTAGCCTTCTTCAAGAATTGGACTATCAAATGAAAAAATATTTTTTCTAATCCGACTTCCGAGTTCCAGAGATTAGCACGTACAAACAAACAAACTCTTCAGCTTTATTATTAGTTTAGTATAGATATATTCTAGGCTTTTGGTTATTCGTTACTGTAATGAATTACAAATCTACACATCAAGCAAATATCTATACAAATATCAGCGGGCTGCCTTAGCGCAACCCCCATATCAATTCTCGCGAATTTCAAGTCCTCACGCAGTCACGCACAAAGCTCCTGTGCAGAGATTTGCAAATAACTCAGACCGCAGCGCCCTCTATGAATTTACAAATAACTCACACCACAGTGCCCTCTACGAATAATATCAGAATCTAGTGTATAAATTAAACCTGTGTTTATCCCCTTTTAAATTAAAACACCGAGTGTCTAATCTGCTTGAATTTCTCTTGGGAGATAAATTTTGATATAAAGTGTTACGCAGTATGTGTGTTGTGTGTGTGGGAAAAGTTTACTGTGGTTTTAGTTGTGAGCCTAATTAGTGGGACTGGTTTAAATTAAAATTACTTTATTAGTCTAGTTTAGAACTCTAGTGTAAGTAGCTAAGTAGTCCTAAAAGGTTTGAGGTTTTTAGTTTTAGTGCTAGGCTGTGCTTAAATAACTGTATCAGCCTTTAATGTTCCCACTGCTGGGACACAGGCCTCCTCTCGGTGAGAGGGAGTGGGCAGTAATCCACCACGCGGGCCCAGTGCGGGTTGGTAGATCTCATAAGTCTTCGATTTTTTGGTTCTCAGGTCATCGGTCCACCTTGCCAGACTTTTTTCATACATTACAGTTGTTTTAAGAACAAAGGAAAATATTATCTCTCATATTTAAAATTAGCATATTAACCAGCCTATAACGTTCCCACTGCTGGAATCCAGGTCTCCTCTCAGTGAGAGGGAGTGAGCCATAATCCAGCACACGAGCCCAGTGCGGGTTGGTAGATGTCACATGACTTCGAATTTTTGTTTCTAGGACATGCCGGTTTCCTCACGATATATTCTTCACCGTTTTGAGAGCAGTGGTGATGAAATAATTTACATAAAGTAAAACGCCTATCTGAGTTCGAACCTACGACTTGCAACTCTTCGCCCGCATGGAGGTCGGTATCCCACAGCCAGGAACTACTAGGTACTGAGATTCAAAGTATCTCTCCCCTAACCCAACTACCTCGGACCCCTATTATTTTTAACCTTAACTTATTTTTAATCACTGTTGTTATAGGGGCAATAGAAATACACGTGAAAGTTTCAACTGTCTACCTAAAACTGTTCATGAGGTACATGCCGCTCACAGTCAGATGGACGGACGGACGGACGGACAGCGGAACAGGGTTCCCTTGGCCCCCTTTGGTACTAAACCCTAAAAAGGAAATAACTAGGTACTAAAGATCAGTAACATAATAACATCAATATTATAATCGTTTGTATCAAAGCCTTCTTGATCGCTCTAAGAAAAAGAAAATAATACCAAATAAAATATCCCAGCCCCCAAAGTATCCAATATAAAAGGCATTACATCTCAAATATACTAAACAAAGGAAGCGTATGATTTCCAAAGGCAAACAGTTGCCAAGTCCCAAGAAAGTAGTTAAGTGCAAAGGAAACACGATATCTTAATAATTATAGACCCAACTCTCTTTTGTTATTGGCTCCAAAATATTATGAGTATAAAAGGAATATTATGTAATGTATCTAGACACAGACTATATAATGATCTAGAGCAGTGGTGGCCCAGTAACGGCCGCGACTTACGAATTGTAGGTCGTAGTCTACAGCTTAGCGTAGCTTTACTTTGTTCAAGTTATTTCATAACCATTGCTCTCAAAACGGTGAACAAAAAATCATCGTGAGGAAACCTGCATGTCCTAGAATAAAAAATTCGAAGCCATGCGACATCTACCAACCCGCACTGGGCTGGCGTGTTGGAATATGGCTCACTCCCTCTCACCGATAGGAGACCTGGGTCCCAGCAGTGGGAACATTAAAGGCTGATTATGTACCCACCCCGTCGTAACCGATGGGATGGGATACAATTTTTTAATGTTTTGTGTTGTATTCTTTAAAAGTAGATCTAATGGATTTTTGCATGTAGGGCATTTAAAAATTAAACTTTATATTTTTAATTTTTTTAAGATTTCTTGTTTATTGTCTGAAAAGCAAAAAATATAGCTTTTAGTCTAACTAAGCTCCTAAATCAACGTATATGATTAATTTTGAGTCGGCGCCAAACAAAAAATCTACGCAGATCAAATAACGAAGATTAATCAAGTTGCCATCATTTTACTTACAGCCTTTATGTTTGTTTAATTTTTCACTTTTTATTTTTTATTGTGGTAGGTACCCAACACAAGGTCATGTACTAACAGACGCCAGCACATTAAGCTACCCGAAACTGTCAAATTTTACCAATCAACCTTGAACCTAATGCTTTAGCGATAAAGTTGAAAATACATTAAAGAAATTTGACAGATTGTAGTAGCTTGATGTGCTGGCGTCTGTACATGACTTTGTGTTGGGAACCTACCACAATCACACTAATATTATAAAGGCGAAAGTTTGTGAGTGTGTGTGTGTTTATATGTTTGTTACTTCTTCACGCTCAAACGGCTGGACCAATTTTGATAAAATTCTGTATGGAGGTAGCTGACACCCTGGATTAGCATATAGGCTATTTTTATCCCGATATTCCCACGGGATCGAAACTTATGCGGGTAAAACCGCGGGGCGCAGCTAGTAAAAAATAAAAAGTGAAATATTAAAAACTTTTTGCTTAGGTACCTAACTTGAAATAGTAGCCTCGTGTGTCCCGGGCGTTAGGCCTAGAACACAGGTGCGTTTCTTAAAGACATTGTAAAACAAAACACGGTGTCACCCTCCATTCGCAGTCGTCACGCATGCCTACCAGTGTGATTCGCAAACGACAAATCACGATGGAGGTACATTTCATGAATAATTTCGCAGTTAACAACTTCGAAATAGGGTACACACCAGTTTAAGTTCGCGGGGAATGGGTAGGTTTTTTCTTTTTTATTTATTACCGAGGTTTTATTGATAAAAAATGGTTTAGGTATGTTTATTATTTTCAAGTGGGTAGTTTGTAATCTGGTTCATGTTGTTGGTCTATTTCTAGTCCTTAAAATGGCTTTTGCGTGTATTGTCAGGAAACAGAAGTTTTGGCCATCCATTAGCAGTTTTTTGGAGCATTTACAAAGGTAGATGAACTCTTGAATGGTCTGCGCTTGAGTAAATTTAGGTCCTAAGTTCCAAACTGCGGACTATTATCACACTAATAGGTATTATAAAGGCGAAAGTTTGTGAGTGTGTGTGTGTGTGTGTGGGGGTGTGTTTATATGTTTGTTACTTCTTCACGCTCAAACGGCAGCACCAATTTAGATAAAATTTGGTATGGAGAAATTGAAATTTGCTGACACTTTGGATTAACATATAGGCTACTTTTTATCCCGATATTCCCACGGGATCGACATTTACGCGGGTGAAACCGCGGGGCGCAGCTAGTAAATCATAATTGGAATATTTGCTAGGGCATCTTCTGAGATGTTCGCAATAGGTGTAAGCTGAACTACCGTATGTGAGGGAGGCTATGATCGGAAAATGAAACGACTAAGGCGTGAAGGACCCACACAGACGAAGGTACATTTTGGTGTTGCATAGTGGTGCATACGGAAGAGCGGCACGCGTGAAACGACCGACGCAACTGCAGCTGTCGATACGTCTACGACTGTCATCGACAACGTGTCGCTCGTGTATTTGAGCACCGTACTTAAGGACACGACCACGACCGGCATGTTGTCGACGGCAGCAGTTGCCTGTTGTTGGCTTTTTTTATTTTATTAGGATCTCCAACAAAGAATACACCTTACATCGCATGCACATAGATTTTTGTTCTTGTCCTTTACAATCTATCTTTGGCATTTCGCCGGCTGAAGGGATAAAAGAAAGTCGTGTTAGTTACACTATTTATAACTCAGAACGGCTTAACCGATTTGGCAGAAAATTTGTAGGGAGGTAGCTTCTAAGCTACTTCCCCACAAATTTTCAGCCGGAACCGGGTACCGGATACTTTTACCCAGTTTTTTTTGTTTTAGATAGGAGTGGTGTAGGAGTAGGTTAGGATTAGGATAGGAGTAGGGTAGGAGTAGGGTAGAAGTAGGGTAGGAGTAGGGTAGAAGTAGTGTAGGAGTAGGGTAGGAGTAGTGTAGGAGTAGGGTAGGGGTAGGGTAAGAGGTAGGACACCACGCGAACGAAGTAGCGCCGCCGCGCCGGGCAGCTAGTATATGATAAAGGTCAAGAACAAAAATCTATGTGTTCCCTTAATTATAGGTGACCACATCATGCAATAAAAACAAGCAAACAGTATGGGGTCAGTGGGTCGTTTTAGGAGAGGCTATAAACTCTACAGTATACTGTCTTCTACCCACCTCGTCGGTTAATACAATGCGTTTTGTAATTTTATTCTCTCACGTTATACTATGTAAATATTTTATCAAAGATTACCACGTACTTTGAGGAAATAAATTACCAGACTTGGCATTGTGCCTAATTATCTGATGTTGGAAATAGGTTAAGAGAACGGTCACAACGAGAATCTGGTCACTAGAACGAACATAATTATTTGTATGTGCTTATTCTTCTGTGACTTCTATGTAACAGAAGGCGTAGCTAAGAACTTCAAGGATTTAAATCGTTAGATATTCCCTCACCTTAACTGCCAGTGTCATCTTCGTGAACGGGCGCCGTCGGTTGAGACTGGTCATCTCTTAACTGCCAAGGCTTATTTTTAATCTTATATTTTGAATTGTTTCTTCATTTGTGTCTTGTTTTAGATTGTTCTCACATATAGAAGCAACAAAAATAATGTACCCAGGATTTTGTAATATCTTGATTTAAAAGAGTACCTATCCATGTTTCTTGCCCGTTCTTCTCCATAGAGATCTACGTTTTGGAATGGGCAACTAGCTTCAACTTTCTGACTAACTGACAGACTACTTAATTTTGACGATTCAAAAGTGCCTGTACAAGGTTTAATTGAAATAAATGGTTTGAATTTGAGTTTGTGACACCTGTCAGTGCGACAATACTAGTACCTAACAAATAAAGATGCAAGCAATCATAATAGCAAAGACGTTGTTTATAGAAAAATAATGAATTAAATTAACAGACATACAACGACTTAACAGCCAAGAGCTTCGACCTACACTTGAGGAGGCAATCATCAGGCAGCTGGGTCAAGGGCTTGAATCAGAATGCGATACTTCTGGACACAGCTCGATTGATGCTTAGTGTTCATACACACGAGCGGCACGCGACAACGGCGGAGGCAACTGCAGTTGTCGACACGCGTCGACAACGTGCCGATCGTTTTTTTTTTTTTTTTTTTAAATGGCATCTCGCAGTTCAACCTGAGGGGTTGTCGACTGCTTAACCGGGCTTTCCTGTGGATGCCACACTAAATTAAGGCCTCCAGCCTGGACATACATAAACTTAAAAAAAAAAAAAAAAAGCGACTATATGCTAAGGGCACCCCCTGTGGGGTTCGGACCTTGGCTTAGGGCGTCCCTGGGAGAGGGCAGCAAGGGACAAGCTGGATCGAAATTATTATTTTTTGGGCAGGAATTTAAAACTACAGGCTCAGCGGCGCGGGCTGGCTCGAGCAAGGGTCGGGGCGGAGTGCCGCTCGTGTATTGAGCACTGTACTCTAATACACGAGCTGCACATTGTCGACGTCTGCAGTAGCTTCTGCAGTTGACGCGTGCCGCTCGTGTCTACACACTAAGCGGACGTTCGCACGGACGTAAAATTATCGCGGCGGAATTTTATCGCGCAATGGATTTCCAACTCTCGGTGTTGAGCCAAGCATTGAGAATCCAACAGAGCGTATCCCAGCGCGTCAAAAAACCACACTGTTGGAATTTCAACTCTCGGCGCTAAGCAGTGCGTTGAAAATCCAGTGCGCGATAAAATTCCGCCGCGATAATTTTACGTCCGTGCGAACGTCCGCTTAGGGATCTGCTTACGTTAAACATTATCTAATTAGGCGTTGGTAAAACTTGACGTTAGCAAAACCGGGAATTCGTTATGTTCCACAACAACAATTCGTATCAATCAAATCAAATACTCTCTTATTAAAGTTGATCCAATCCATATTTAGAACAGATTAACATCAAATCAAGAACCAATTTAGAAGTTTGAGCAACATTTTAACAAGTTCAAAATTGTACCATAAATAATTGATCGTTACGATTTGGGAATAAACGCAAAGGCTTGAAACATACCTATTGAGTGGTAAACTGCTGTGTTTCAAATACTATTTCTGTGTTATTCAGTCATCGACCTTAACATTTGATTGGGGATTTTTGGTGGTTTGGCTTGACGGGCTTCACATTTAATAAAAGAGTTTATACGTTTTAACTCTGTATATATTGTTTAGATAATCTTACTAAACATTTATATTATAAAAATTACTTCTTTTCTATTCAACCGTCATATTATATCTTACTGACATAACGTCTTAACTTTTTTATCTACACCCAATAAACAATATTAGTAGCCAGTGCTACTTTGAGGTTGGCATACATAACAAGCCTCTACAGTATCTATTTATTTCATTATAAATAGCGTAAGATCTCCGTTTGTTTAAATTGTTTAAGAACAAATTAATATTTTGTGGTATCAACGATTTATTTAACTAATAAGAACCAATTTGTTTTAATTGGAGTAAATACTGCTATTGTAGAGTAATGTTTCAATTGTTTATATTGGGCCGATTACCATTTAAAATTGAGAATTATGAATTATCTAAGCCCTTTGCCAATTAACAGACACAATATAAAATATAACGCTGCCTGCCTGCGTAGTAATGTAGGTATTGTTTGCTATTTTCATTTGTCTATTTTACTCTGTTTTCTTTGCTTTTTAACCAATTTAAATTCAAAATATCAAATTTAATTATACTAGTATAACTTTAATACTAATATTATATCATGTTAAAACTTTAAGTGCTATTTCCATTTAAATTATTTAAGTTAGGTATATTTGCCAGATAATTTTATCCGAGGAGTAATTTTGAATTTTTGACAGTTTTTTAAGCAAGTACTGTCAGACGTCAATTTTATTCGACGAATAAAAAAAAAATATCGATTGAAAAATCAGCCCTAAGAGAAAAAAACAAGGTGAAACTTGAGAGAAAAGGATAAAAAATGTAAAAACGTAGAATCATCTTTAAACCTAATGTTCCCACTGCTGGGACGCAGGCCACATTTCAGTGAGTGGAGTGGGCGGTAATCTACCTATCACTCGAGCTCAAAGCTGTCTGATAGATAAAGATGATGTCTTCGAATTTTTGCTTCTAGGACATGCCGATGCTCTCACAATGTTTTTCTTCACTGTTTTGAGAGCAGTGGTGATGATATAACTGACACAAAGCCGCCTCAAGCGTCAATTTATGGTATGCCACAGGTAAATAAATCATCATCTGCCTAGCCTTTTCCCAACTATGTCAACTGTGTAAATTCCCAACTGTGTAAATCGTCATCTGCCTAGCCTTTTCCCAACTATATTTTACATGGAGCGACTGCCTATCTGACCTCCACAACCCAGTTACTGGGTAATACGATACCCCTTGGTAAGACTGGTTGTCAGACTTTCGGGCTTCTGACTACCCGTAACGACTGTCAAAGATCCACGAATGACAGCCGGGACCCACGGCTTAACGTTCTTTCCGAGGCAAGGTATGTAAAGATGGTCACCCATCCACAGATCAACCGCGGCAAGCGTAGCTTAACCTGATCGATCGACCTGTGCGGCTGTTATTATTTAGCCACGGGCCCCTCTCTCACAGGTAAATAAATCGAACTCTGTAAATTAGCCTTCAGGGAATTAAATTAGCCTTCAGGGAATTAAATTAGCCTTCAGGGAATTAAAAAAAGTACCTCTAACTTTGACTTGTTTATTGAAAATTCAAACTCAAGTTTGTGATTTTGAGTTTGAGAAGAGTATCCACAAACACACGGCAAAGAACTCGTAACTATCTTTCACTTTCGTAACCGTCGAGTGAGAAGACAATGAAATTCAAACAAAAGTTGGATAAGTCTGAAATAAAACGAGTGATCTCAGTCTGGAATCCTGAACGTAATCCTATTTGTATTCTGGTGGCTTTCTGGAAATTTGCGAAGCTAGATTCTGCTTACCAGACATTCCTTTTAGGTTGAGAAATTCTGGAATATTTTAGCTTTTTATTAGCTCTTGTTTGTATATCACTTGTCACTGTTACCACGAAGGGTCACATTTCTGATGTAAATAGGTTTTTATGTAGGTGTTCAAAATTATTTAGGTTATAGGTGTTTGCTTTGAAAACTTTTTAACACGCTTTTATTAGGTCGACCTGTATGTAACTAACTATGTTATGGAATCTAAGGTAACTAATTTAACCATCTTCCAAGGGTCGTAGCGTAATGAACATTGGCAGCTGTATGTAGTTCTGATGACAATACAATAATATGGTACTGTCGAACTGATCTGATGGTGGAGCCGGAAGATATGCACTGGAACTTCATGATGGAATTTTTGTTTTTACGTGCATTTATAAAAGCGTGTTATTCTAGTGTTTTTTAAACTATTAATTTCGTTTCTAAAACTGTGTATTCATTATCAAATAAGTCGACCAATACAAAAAGTTAGTTTAGGTATTGTATTAAAAAATTAGTAACCAAATTGTTGGTATCAACTTGAGATAGATTTAAATTATAGTATTTTGACACGCGCTTTACTTTTGGTAACCAAGTGTAGGTATACAATATGTACCATAATTAAGGCAAGACCTCATACACCCCAATTAGAATAACGAGTTAAAAGCATAATACAATGACCAAAACTTATTATATTTTTTTTTAAAGCTAACTGTTATTAAGAAAGTCGTGTTGACCCTAACATTACTGTATGCATTTAAAATTTTGTCTTATTGCTTTGAAATAAGATTTAATTTTCTTTGGCTCAATCGGCTGGCATTACGGCAAAATACATATTTTTTGAAAAAATATCTGTATTAAAAGTTATTGAAATCGATTCAGTAGTCAATTATGAACAAACTACTTTCAGGACTTCTGTTTATCCTGTTACACCTTGTATACACACTGTAAATGTGTGCAAATAACACACACATGCACACGGGGGGGGGGGGGGACCCTTTCGACCTAAAGCGCGGTCACTGTCGAACTGCCTAGAAAAGAAAGAGAAGAGCGATGACACAACGCTGGTAATTTAGTAAGCAATTATTTAATTACAAAAAAATCTATTGTTTGGATTAGAAACTAAAACACTAGTATTTTAGTATGTTGCTAGTAGAATAATCTGACAAGAAGACAGAATGATTGTATGTATATTAATATGGTTTTTATTGTAAAAAGAAAGTTTTTAGAGGTATCTTCATGATTTTTTATGTTTTCAACACACTATCTCAATGATATACAATCATTGTTCTACCTAGCTTATATCCCGAAGAATATCATATATTTTTCTGTTTTTTTTTTACTGTAGTCGATCGCATACCTAAATTGTTTCTACAACTTGCGTTTTTTGCGTTTAGGTCCTATAATCCCCATGCTATTTTATTTTTTCAAAAATACATGACCTGCACAAAGAACATTTTTTCTTTGTTTCTTTCATGTGTATTCACAGTGAAAGCAGGATAGAAGTTTGATTGGCGGCTGATTGTACTTTGCTTGAGAATAGGTTTTGCCTGTTAACTAAAGATGGTATTAGCATATAGTGTTCCCACTGCTGGGACACAGGCCTTATCTCGATGAGAGGAAGTGGGCCGTAATCCACCACGCGGGCCCAGTGCGGGTTGGTAGAAGTCACATGTCTTCGAATTTTTAGTTCTAGTTGTTTTCTCTGGTTTAAACATGGAATTATTTTCGTTTAATATTTTTTTCTTACTTACGGCATTTCATTTGTTTTTAGAAATAGACCGATTTAAAATTTTCCATAGAAACAGATTTCCAGTTATCTTTTTTTAAATAAGGCATTTCGAAAATGTTCTCTACTACAAATAGATACCTAACCTAACCTTTAGTCTTAACAGAAGCAACAATGACCTTCCCAGAAAACCCGAGGCTATATTTTCCGAATATTTCGTTTTTCCTCTCATTAACAGGTTCCATAAAACAATAGCTGTTTTAATCAATCTTTTCAAGTAATTAAGGTCTTTATTCTTTAGCTATTAAAGTCTCTTTCACTAGCAAGTTTGCGGGGATCGAGAAGATGTTCTATTGTAATACGTCTTTGGTTATTTTAATATTAAAACAGGAAAGTTTCTGGTCGGTGGTAGTCGCTATAAATAAGTGGAATGTACAGTCAGCAAAAGAGTTAGGTATGCAGGATCGTCGGATATAGTTGAAGTTTAGTAATAATAAACCGATGGATGTTGTCGAATAAAATTTAGAAAACAAACAGCTCATTTATCAAATTAAATTTCAGTCGACAACATCCATCGGTTTATTAATAAACTTCAACTATATCCGACGATCCTGCATACCTAACTCTTTTGCTGACTGTACATTGTACGGACAGGGCGAAACTTAGTGAGAGCTTTAGAATTTGTTTTGGGTACTTGGATAGTACTTTATTATGATATTTTGAAATGTAAACGATATTTTAATGACTAGGTACTTTTATATTCTAGTAGGGTTTAATTATGAGCTACTAGGCTTGAAATGTGGACTAAGAATAGTCAGCAGTAATTAAGGCTTGTGCTATAATCGTCTATATGCTTCTTCTCTGTAACATTTTAATATAGGTAGGTACCAGTGGCTTTTTTTTCCGGGTGGGAAATCATCAAATGACTCCCGCTCTGGGTGGAGCGGAAGGGAGTGTCAGACTCTTACTGACTAAAACCCACCCATGTTCCTTCCTTAGCCCTTTATGTTCCGGGCCAGCGGTAACCCTTTCGGACAATCCCGCTGAGGTACCAGTGGCTAAGGGTGAATTTATGACAGAGGTAATCCAGAGCAAAAACAAATGCCAAACAAAAAAGTTCAATAGGTAATGCTGAAGAACTCCTTATAATAATATGTATTCGTCAAATTATTAATATCTGTAAAACCCCCTTTATTCCATAAACTACTAGAATCTGAAAAAGTAAACAGGGCACGGCGGCGCGCTGCGCGGCTTTCAATTAGAGTCAGTTCACACCGAGACGCGACGCGACGCGCAGTTTTAAAGATAAAAATACAATTACAGACCTTATCTACTACACAAAAAGGTACACGATTCAGTAAGCTGCGTAGCTCGATGTAGTAGGTACACACTGAATTGTGTACCTTTTAGTGTAGTAGATAAGGTCTGTAATTGTATTTCTATCTTGAAAACTGCGCGTCGCGTCTCGGTGTGAACTGACCCTTACGTGTTTCTTATTTTTAACACTTAACCTTGAAAAGCATGTTTCCTTACAAAGCAAATAATCTGTCAAACAACAATCTACTGCCAAAAATAGTGTTTTCATTTATTGTGGTATTCACTGGGACACAGTTGATCACAGTTTTCTATGACATTTCTTCTGATGGCCTCTCTGAACTATCTTTAAATCTCTTTGCAATAACCTTGTCTAATTTTCACAATTCACGACAGCAAGCGCCTTTGAGATAAATAAGTGTCACATTGACTTTAATTCGTTTTTATTCAAACTCCAAGGAGTCGAGCTCAAAGGAATAAGTCTGGAGTGAGCAAACCGTATATTTTAATTTGTTTCTTATTAACTGACCATTCGCTTTGTCCGTAACTTCGTCCCCTTATGTATTTTGGTATTTTCCAATTGTGGAATATACCTGCATTAAAAAAAATTTTGCTCCGTAGTCGGTTTTGAATTTCGAAATGGAAGTTGAGAACTTGTCAAAATCTTCTACATTGGAGCGGGCTAAATTGAAGGGAATAATAATACCTTCTACTTTTTTTTTTTTCCGAATGGGAAATCATCAAATGACCCCTCCCGCTCTGGGTGGAGCGGAAGGGAGTGTCAGACTCTTACTGAAACCCACCCGTGTTCCTTCCTTAGCCCTTTATGTTCCGGGCCAGCGGTAACCCTTTCGGACAATCCCGCTGACCCGGCAGG
The DNA here is from genome assembly GCA_948474745.1 of Oligia latruncula. Classification (NCBI taxonomy): domain Eukaryota; kingdom Metazoa; phylum Arthropoda; class Insecta; order Lepidoptera; family Noctuidae; genus Oligia; species Oligia latruncula. Next base: position 10,502,599 of record OX419707.1, on the reverse strand, counting down.
CTTTGGCCCTATGGGGCCCCTCCTCGATGCTGACATCTCTTTGAGGCGCGCGTGGAACACGTACGCGCCGTCCGGCACGAGCCTGGTCCTGATCGGACGGTGAGCTACCCATTACTCTCCGCCCGCAAGCCCGCGCCTACGGTGACCGGGAGTCGTCCCGTGGCTCCCGACGACGCCCGGAGCGTCTCCCGCGGCGGCTGGGACGGGAGGCTTCTACTTAACCCTCCACCTAAACTACCCTCCACCTTAACCTTAAGGTGATGCCTTCCGCATCCAATCTGTGCCAGTCACTTTTTTAAAGCCATCGGTCCATCTAGCTAGGGGCGTCCTATGCTACGCTTGCCGAAGCTGATACGCGCTCAAGGTGGAGGACAGGGTGTTGTGGCGCAGCCAGCTATAACACCTTGTCTTCCGCATACCGCCTAGGCATCTCCTTATGTCCAGCAGTTGACTGCCATAAACTGAGTGATGCCTTCAATGTAGCTCGCGATTTCTTACTTTAAAAGTAAGAATTTTTGAAGTTCACATTCTTTCACCTTGAGAAACGGTTAAAGTGTAGTTATAGTCGATATAAGTATGTCTTTCCTTATTGTCCAAGCTATGTCTATATGACCTTTCAACAAAATCGGTCCTACTGTTTCGCCATGACAAAGTTACAAAAAACAGACAGTTCTGCGTTTACCTATAACATTAGTATGGAAAACGACGTGACTTTATGTACATATGTATTGGTATATGGATATTTGACAGATATGTCTATGAATACAAATAGATTGCTTGTGTTTGATTTTGATAGAAGGTACCATATGAATTCATGTCGATATTTCAAAGCAGTATAATATTGTTTGCAAAATAGAATAGTGTATTTGTCAAGCATTGAAATATATATTTAGAGTTGCTTGCACCAATCCACACTGGGCCCGCGTGGTGGATTATGGCCCAGTCCATCTCACTAAGAGGAGGCCTGTATCCCAGCAGTGGGAAAGTTGTAAGCTGATTATGCTATGCTTATATGCTTGCACAAACTACTTATGCCCAGTTCCTATAAACAAAAACGAATCGTTTTGCTTACCAATGGTGTTATTTTTTATTGCCAAACTGGGCATATAATTAGATTCGTCAGCTAATTTTACCTGTGATAGCTGATAGCTACTTCCATAATATGGGAGGGTCTACTATGCAAAGCTTTGAGGTCTTTGCTTCATTATTTGTAAAGGTACAAGAGTCTTAATTTTAACCAAGAACGCTCCGTGTATTATAGGAAACTTCTTTTTCTTACTTTATTTATTTATTTTATTTTTTTACTTTCTTTTTTTATTTATTTAAAAAAAAAAACGTTGCCCCACACTAGGAATCGGCCATTAATCAATCAACTCAGCGTACCACAGTTCACTTTTGGAAAAAGGCCTCTCCCACACTGCGCCACGCCACAACATTTTGTCCTCCGTCTTCCGCATGCAGTCTGTCCCAGTTACCTTTTAAGTTCGTCGATCCATCAAGCTGGGGGACGTCCTACTAAATCCATTAGTGCGTGCGTGCGTGTGTGTGTGTTAGTTAAAAGTATTACTTATGTTTAGTTGCTACAGTTTTATTATAATCACCGAGCAAAAACTAATCACACTAATATTATAAAGGCGAAAGTTTGTGAGTGTGTGTGTGTGTGTGTTTATATGTTTGTTACTTCTTCACGCTCAAACGGCTGGACCAATTTTGATAAAATTTTGTATGGAGGTTGCTGACACCCTGGATTAACATATAGGCTACTTTTTATCCCGATATTCCCACGGGATCGACATTTACGCTGGTGAAACCGCCGGGCGCACTTGTCAAAATGTAAGGAAATTAGAGGCGTTTTTTAAATTACGAGAATTGCCCCTTAGATGTCCGATAGGCCCAAAAGGTTCTGGAGTGAATCCGCGAACCAGAAGACGTTGGAAGGCCTCCCACAAGGTGGACTGATGACCTTACCTTATTTCACACATCAGGTTCAGTTGAAAACCAGCGTCAGGCACTAGTTGTCTGGCATTTTTGCTGAACTGGACCTTTTTAGCGCAACCGTGAGGCACACATTCCTGCAAATTTCTTACATCGGACTTTTTATTTTTACCCTTTTTATTTTTATATTTTCTGTTTTTATCTGATGTATGTACGACTATTATCTGACTACCGGCTGTATTGTGTGTCTTTTAGTCTGTGCTAAATAAATGTATTTTCTTTCTTTTTCTTTCTTACGAAGACCGCAGGAATGTGCTGGATACGAGGAGTACGGAACCGGTCGAAGTGGTATGCTTGGGGGAGGCCTATGTCCAGCAGTAGACGTCGTCCATGACATTATGATGATGAAAACCTATCAGGTATATACCTACTCACAAAAAGACCAAACAAAATAAAATCACCTTATAAGCAAGCAAAATTGACCACTCCGTCAACAAAGAAATTATTTTATACTACCCAAAATATACGGTGTTTTATCAAAATTAATCTACAAATAAGTAGGTCTAATCTCAGATCATATCGTCGCTTAATCGTTCAGAAATTTCAATGGTCACATTAACTACACAAATGGCGGCTGATAATTATTTTTCTATGATTTTTGAACGAAAAATATTCACGGCTCGAATTCTTTCCTAAGTAAGATGGCGTGATAAGCCTGAATTAATGGCTATGCTTGATTTTTCTATAGAATTACGAGCTATTTGAATAATTGAGAAAATATATAGGTTTCATTTTAATGTGTTTTTATTGTAGTGAGTAAATTCTTGATTTTTATTCTGTTTTGAGTCGCCTGTACAATTATTTACTTTATACACGTTGGGTAGATTCCTACTCATGATTTTGTAGCCGTTCAAGGAGGCCGATCATTATCTATATTTACATACAAATAAATAAAATTTAAGTGTCTGTTTATAATGTTAAAATAACAGCTTTTTACTAAATGTATATACGGTTATTTTTAACAAAACAACAATTTAAAAAAAATCTCTGCCTATCTGTCCGTTTGTTCCAGCTAATCTCCGAAACGACTGGACCGATTTTGACGTGACTTTCACTGAAAGATAGCTGATATTATAAGGAGTAACAGATAGGCTATTTGTCCGGGTAACACGTTCCCGTGGGATAATTTCCGACATCCACGCGGGCGAAGCCGCGGGCAGAAGCCAGTGAATATTATGATTCAGATTCAGTGATCAACTGCGGGCTAATTGCATAACACACTACCAGTAGCAATGGCTTTCATTTTGCCAGTTTAACAATATTCATTGCGTTATTTACGTTATTGAAGAGACAATATTTTTCAAAAATGAAGCAATGGATTAACAATATCCTTCAAAATGATTTAGATTGTGATTGATCGTGTGTTACGTAAATAGGGTGCTGGCTAAATAAATTCAATAAACTTAGACACCGCTTTAATTGACAATTAGCTGCTCTTTATAATAATAAATAATAATAAATTCTTCATTTCGGACAACATAAGATCCACTGTGTTAGTAAATTCCTTATAATTAATGTTAGTTACATATTATTTAAAAGTTGTTTATCCGAGATCGCTTCATGTGGACGACGCACAAGCGAAGGAAAAGTGCTTCACTCGTTCATCACCCCCACAAAACGTCTCAGGATAGGAGAGTAGATGCTATCCGCCACTGTCCTCAGAATACTGTTGTCACTGTCCCGCAGTCTGGCTACTAAGGACGAGATTTTTTTCCGCATGACCGCATAAAAGTCGTCGGTTCGATTTAGCGCAAACATCTCAGGTGCGCTACAAAAACGGGACAGTCCAACAGCATTTAGATGGCTTCTAGATACCCACGGGAACCTACAGTTAACTTCTAAGATAGGACACTATATTTTTCTGAGCGATTCGATGGTACTTTTAAAAAATTGTTGGCTTCAGTAGGTGGCCTTGTTAATAGTAGCGTTAGTGGCGCTTGAGAGCAGTGGTGGCCAGTGGAAACGACACCGACGTACGAGTTGGTCGAGGGTTCGAACCCAGGCAGGCGCTTTACTTTATGTAAATAATTTCATCACTACTGCTCTCAAAACGGCGAAGGAAAACATCGTGAAGAACCCGGCATGCTTTGGAACCAAAATGACGAAGACGTTTGTGACATGTACCAACCCGCACTGGGCCCACGTGGCAGAATATAGCCCGCTCCCACTCGCAGTGGGAACATTATAGGCTGATGCAGCCGTGCTCATTATATCTTCAAAGGTGCAGAACACTCCAGCAAGTGGAAATATTAAATGATTTGAAGTGTTTAGTTATTTTAGTCTGCCAGAGTCAATATTCAAGTATTACCTACTATAGAGGTATGAGGAACAGGGTGTAAAGTTCACTCATACTCTATAGAAAAGGGAGGATCCTCCGACCAGACGGGTGTTGTGTCTGGCGGGCAACTGCCCGATGATTCATGTCGAGTCGTTGTATCTATGCTAGCTGCGCGGTAAAACTCTGCTTGCGAGATGTAGGATTTTGCGTGACGTCAGTATGTTCTCTTGTGGCGTTGTAGATACCGCTACATTACTTCCATCCTGACGTCATTCCAGAGATCAAAGGCGGAACACACATCACACACATTTTCCTGGTAAACTTAGTCACAGCATTGGTTAAGGCGTTTCAAAATGCCGCCGCTAACTTGTTAAAGGAGTGCTAAAATAGCGCTGTTCCAAAACAGATTTGTTATTTATAACATTCTTGTAAGTATCTAACTCATGTATTTGAAAGTGTTAGAATAATGTATTGGGTGAATTATTTAGTACTTTAAAACAGGTGTGGAGTGAAGCTTGTGTGGTTGAAATTGTAGATATAAACTGAACGCAAGAATATTTTGAAGTAAATTGGTTTCACGATTCAGTGTTGCGGCCTGTGGTTTTCTTTACGATCAATAACAAATTGTTATTCGAGAAGAATAGGCAGAATTTATTTATTTGTACTTTACATTAATTTACAAAAAGGCATTGGAGTGGTTTTTATTGCATTAGTTCAGTTCTATTACAGCATTACCTATAGAAATTGAAATATTCTTCTTCTTAGCGTGTCGCTTAAGCATAATCAAATTCAAGTTAAATTCAAATTATTTATTCATCACAATTTGTATAAGAATAGAGTAGACGGTGGCCCCTAAACTAGGCCTTTGCATGTATCTTGGGGACATTTTCAAAGTGGTACATAGTGCATAGTGATTATTGCAGAACAGGAAAACAAATCAGGCTATAACATTCCCACTGCAGGGACACAGGCCTCCTCTCTGTGAAAGGGGACGTTACCACGCGTGTCCAGTGCGGGTTGGTGGAAGTCACATGTCTTCGAATTTTCTGGTTCTTTGACATGTCGGTTACCTCACGATCTTTGCCTTCACTGTTTTGAGAATTGTGGTGATGAAATAAATTGCAGTCCCTCGGCGACCAAAACATAGGCATCATCCGGCGACCAAGTGCGTAAACACCTATTTAAACTATAGTAAGTCACACTCAGTCGCCGTCGACCGAGTCGCCGGCGACCAGTCGACAGTGCGTAATAGCTCTATGTGTCCTTTTAGTCCTTTTTTGTACTTATTTGTATAGTCAGTCATTTAATTTAGTACCTAGTGTTAATATGTACAGACGCCAGCACATCAAGCTACCCGAAACTGTCAAATTTCCCCAATCGCCTTTGAACCTTATGCTTTAGCGATAAAGGTGAAAATCTATTAAAGAAATTTGACTGATTGTAGTAGCTTGAAGCTGGCGTACCTAGTTAGTTGTGGTAAACATTAAAATTAAATAATTTCATCATAGTCAATAATTCATCATTCCATTATGATTGGACAAGAGTGCACCGATTAGGGAATAAAACATATTCAAAAACATTCATGGAAACCCTCCTTAACACAGAAAGCGTTTCCGATCAAGATTCAAGATTCAAGCTACAATGGCTTTAAATTCTAAATCGAATGCATATTCCATTCAAAGCAGAATCGTCTTGGGTAGCAAGATGAACATCTTCTATCTTCTCAATCGGGACAAAAACTGTACCCGAACATCTTGCCAACCAATTCTGTAATCAGTGAACAATAGTTAGGAATATATTAACCAGATTGTGTCTCCCATCTGAGGGTTGGAGTATGAATGAAACAAATAGCGAAAATCAAAATAGTCTGTTTAATTAGTGTTAAAATATTTTGTTGGGAAAAATATGATTTTTGGTACTTTCAAACCCAAATAGCAGCCAGGGGGTTACATCTGTCTTGTCTTTGGTTTAGTATTTTAGTTTTTTGCCACCGACTTCCGAAATTAAAGTTATTTTTCACTTTATAGTGTTTTTTTGGAAGTCGGTTGTTTTTTTTTTGTAAAACAGTTTTTATTTTTCACTTTTTAGTAGGTCAGTTTGTAATTTATCTAAGCCTAATGTCAACTGCTCATCACCTTTTACAAAATATTGCTTTTCCCGATGCAGGGACGTTAATTGTTGAGGAGTTCTCCTGGTAAGAACCAGGAGAACTTCTCAACAACCACTTACCATACGCATTGTGACGAGGATAAATCGTTTAGCAACCATAGTAAAGTAATCGAATCGCAACCCGTGAAATATTTGTCATTGAGTAGTTCCGATGGCCATCTGTGGTCTTCATCATCAGCTCCACTTTACCAAATGATGATTTCCGAGAACAAATGCTCAAGTTACTTTAAAAAATACCCAAATCGCTATAGCTTATAAAATTTGAGGGTTTCCCTCGATTTCCATGGGATCCTCTCATCAGATTCCAACTTGATGATAATGGGACCAACTCGAGAGTATACCCTTTCGAACAAAAAAAGAATTTTGAAAATCGGTCCACAATTGGCGGAGTAATCGCGTAACAAACACACAAAAAAAAAAAAAAAAAAACATACCGTCGAATAGAGAACCTCCTCCTTTTTTGAAGTCGGTTAAAAATATGATATTTAGTATTTTCAATCTCAAATAGTAGCAGGATTAATTATAGACGTTCGCCGTAATAGTCAAAAAGGTGACCATCTTTACATACCTACCAAAAGCCCTCCGTGTCTCGGAAAGCACGTTACGAAGTGTCCCGATATTCGTGGATCTTTGACATTCGTTACACTCGTCAGAAGCCCGAAAGTCTGTCAACCAGTCTTACCAAGGGGTATCGTATTACCCAATAACTGGGTTGTGGAGGTCAGATAGGCAGTCGCTCCATGTAAAATACTGGTATTCAGCTGCATCCGGTTAGACTGGAGGCCGACCCCAAAATAGTTGGGAAAAGGCTAGGTAGATGATGCCGCAGTTGTGCCACAAACTAAGTGGCATCGAAATATCTCACAAAATCTTTACCAACTCCATCTTTTCCCGTTACAGTTTCCAAGCGCTCTATTGCTCTATTAATACTCCAAGCAGAAGTTCACATTAATCACACAGTACATTGTTTGGAACAAACGACTGCCCTCGCTTGGTCCTCAATAACATTTCTGTACATCTTGCAATTTTGTTTGATAAATAGCGTACTCGAGAGGAATACTAATATTGTTTGTTAAGTGTTCTTAGTCGGGAGTCAGTCGTGACAAACGCGAGAAGATGCGACATAATTGTGGCATGTTTTGATAGCATGGGTAGGCGGAGGCGGTTATTTTGGGAGAATAAATGGGATTGGCTTGTCATTTTTATTTTGTCGGACGGTTGTTTGTTTTAGGCTTGCCAAGAGGTCATTAACAAGGGTGGAACGATTGGGTCTGTCCTTTTACGAAAGAGTTTCTGAATTTATACTAACTGGTGCTTTGGTATGTACCTACTTTTGCGTGAAAATCCTAATGGGTATCTACCTACCCTTCACTGGTTGGGCGGAGAGGCTTTTAGGACGACTAACGACAACAACCACAAGCAGGCCGTTCTTAGCACATACTTAGGACATTTATACTGGCTAACTGGTACTTTGGTATACAGCTACTTCTTTTGTGTGGAAATCCTAATGGGTATGTACTTACCCTTCACTTTGGTTGGGCGGAGGGTTTTAGGACTATGGTTGGGACTGCGGACAACAACCACAAGTAGGCCGTTCTTAGCGGTAGTGATATGAAGATTCGAATGACGTTGTTTCGACAAACGCTATTTCGAAAAAAATTGTGAGTGGTACGCCAGTTCGAAAGCTCAACACATGCATCAGACTTAGGGATCCAACTGGGTACCTAAATACAAGGTATACTTGAAGTAACTGAAATCGTATAAGGGGGACATTGTACTGATTACTCGTATTATGAACAACTTTTATCGTTCGTCGTTATCGTTAGCTGTATTTAAGAGACTCGTAAAGGAACATTACTTGTTGTTGTGATCTTGTTTTCGTAGCTGCAATAATCTATAGTCATCATTTATTTTCGTTGTTTATATGACTGTTTATTTAGTATGTATTTATTTATGTATCTAATAAAGTATATTTTTTGCACCACTGATAACCCCATTTTTTATATCCACGCAATTACTGTCCATTCCAAGGTTGCCTGGAAGAGGTCGCAGAAAGCGATAAGGCAATTGTTTTTGTATTAATAATTGTATTTTTTTGTTATTTATTTTCTGGTGTTCGAAAAAAAGACTGAAATAACAGTTTTCTTTAAAATTTTATTGGGTAACTTAAACAATTAATAATCCGTGTTTCTACCGCGAACACTAACAACACAAGAACATCGGTTTGGCATACTCAAAATGAGTTCATCCAAATCACGCTGTGGAATGGCCGCCCATGTTCGTTGCAACAACAAAAAAAGGTCTTCTTGCGACTATATACCCTCCATATTCGGCAGAGCTCTTCTCTGTAGCATATCCCATGCATGCTCAATCGGGTTCAAGTCTGGCGACTGAGCAGGCCAGGGCAGGACATTGATGTTAGCTGCGGCGAGAGTCTGTCTTACAACTCTTGCGGTGTGCGGTCGTGCATTATCATGCATTAACTGAAATAAGGGACCGATTTGCACTTGTAGAGGAACGATGACGTCTGATACAATCGTCTCAGCATAAATTTGAGCGTTGAGGTTGCCTCTGATCCAAATCAACTCAGTTCTTCCGCCGATCCAAATACCCGCCCATACCATGATGGTTCCACCACTATAAGGATGGACTTCCTGGCAGGATTTTAATCGCTGTTGGCGTCCAGGGGTTCGCCAGTGTCGTACACGTCTTGTATCCGGTCTCATACCAAAACGAGACTCATCAGAAAAGCACACGAAACGCCATTGTTCTTCTGCCCAATTTCTGTGTTCAAGAGCCCATTGATATCGAATCCTACGATTGTGCATTGCTATAGGTGGTACCCGTAGCGGTCTTCGGGAATGAAGGTTCACTTCATGCAAGCGGTTTCTGACTGTTTGGTCGCTAATTAAGTTCCCTGAAGAGTGATGAAGCCTCACGGCTAACATCATGGCGGTTATTGTTGGAGCTCTTCGAGTTAAGATTTGAATGTATCGGTCTTGTCTCCGTGTGGTGCAGCGATACCGTCCTCCATGGCGCTCAGCCACGGTACCAGTGCTTCGGTAACGTGTCCAAAGTCGACTGATAACACTCTGACTTGTATTCAGAGCTAAAGCCACAGTACGTTGCCGGGAACCAGCTTCTATCATTCCCACGGCTCTGAGCATTTCTTCCCTGCTTAAATGACGTCGCCGCTCCATAATAACGTTGGTTTTAATCAGTAGTAGGGAAACAGTAGCACTAATAATGTCTTCAATGCGTTGTATATTTTTATAGGGAAAATATTGACAGCTGATTTTCATCTTTTACTCGAATTTGATTCACAGTTCCTGATTCAAATTATGAAATGCACCAAAAAGGATCCATATAAATTTATAAAATCATAAATTTATTACAAAGCCACATCTCAATCTCAAGAAATCCGCATATAAATGCTTGATCCCTAGACACTTTTGATGTGTGTATAAATAAATAAGACTAACCCCGAAATAGCGAAAAAAATCAACCGTTCACTACTTTTTGCCGAGTCATGGCCAACATAAATATATGGCGCAGCTGATTTTATTCGCGAGTTGTCAGTTATTTCATTAACGCCTTGTATAATATTATGCCATTTCACACTCAGTTTTCGTCCAATCAGTTTCCATATTACCCGGCTAAACATGCTTGAACAGGTTTCATAATAAGTTGTAGTAATGACAGAAGTTCTGCGTGTATACAGGGTGGATACACTGCTGTGTGGTGCGTGACTGCGACGCAATTATTCTGCTACCGCAAAGCAGAAATTATATACAACCCCGTATATAATTTCTGCTTTGAGGTTGTAGAACTATAGTGTCGCGGTCTCTTACGTAGAATTTTTTGGCAGGTGACATGTGACAATCTACTATTTATAGTAGATTGTTTGCCAAGGGAGCAAACAACTATTTTGAAGGCGAGAGTATTTCTTTGAATCCAGAGCGCAGCGAAGGATTCTAGAGTAGAATCCTGAGCGCAGCGAGGGATTAAAAGCACGTCACTCGAGCTTAAAATAGTGTTCTCCCGAGGTGGACACTCTACTTTTTATCACCCTCAATAAAAAAATAAGCAAATGCAACGTATGAATAATATATAGTACGTTTATTTATTTACATATAATTACTTGAGGAACATACTCATTTTTTATAAAACTGAGTAAAGAATGCTTTTCGCGCGTTTTTTATTTTTCACGAACTTTTTTTAATTTAGCTCGCGCATTTTACTTTATCATACAGCCTTCTACTTGTTCATACAATGTTCGTTATTGATCTCTTTGGTGCTTGAAACTTTTACTACTTAACAATATCCACATTCCATATTCAAATCACTTTTAGTCCCTAGGGATTAAAGATCTATTTTAGTCAAAAGATCTACGAATGACAGCTGAGATCAAAGGCTTAACGTGCTTATCGAGGCACGGAGGGGATCCCTCTGGTTATAAGTAACAGGAAACAGTCTCCAACTAAGGCCATTTGTACACATACGATTTTCTTGCCGTGAAAAACGGGTATCATTTAAGCTATCACCAATTTAATTAGTTTTGTGTTTCTTAAATAATAGGGTTTGTCCTCCAAATAGTAGATCTGTCACCAAAATGTAGTCACCAAACAATGCAAAATCAGTTCCACAATAAATCACCTAAAATCCTGAGATATAAGGTCTAGTACCAAATAAATGTTTTTGTATGTATTATAATAGGTGTGTCCTAATAAGTATTTAAGCAAACTAATTTAAAGAGATCACCAATAAATCATATTATGTTACTAGAAAATTGCATTAAGTTCAAATATCCTTTTTCCATATCCTTCAAGTATCCTTTTTCCATATTTTTTTTCTTTAAAATTTAGTCGTTTCTGGCACTCGCCGGCCGCTGCCGCGGCACCGCTCGCTTCGCTCGCTCGGCTCGTGCGTAAATAATTAACCTCGTAACTAATTCGGTTCTCGATAATGTCCGATCTCTTATTTTACACATATATTAACATTAATTTGATAATTCATACCTGGGAACAATTTTTGTTTATCTGAGAACGAAAATATTTCGTGGCGATAGATCTATTTATTAGGTGATACAACTTGATGACAAATATACATTTTGGTGATAGAAAATATAGTTCCCGTGAAAAACTACGGTTTATCCGCCTTGTAGGCACAATCGTCAGTGTTGAATGGATCACTATGGAAGCTTGTTGACAGACACGTTTATGAAAACTTTTTTTGACGCGTTGGGAATTTTTTGAGATGGAAAAAAACCATTGAACTCGCGCCACCTGTTACCGTAAGCGACCCCGCGCGTGTTTTGTTTATAAGACGATAAAAAAAATACCCGCTTCGAATGTGTTCGGCTGTCCTCGGGTACACAGTTTTAAATCCGATATATCAGTGAGTGATGGCAAAGTATTCTGTTTGTGTTTTATTTTCACTTCTGTCAGCACTCCCGGAGTGCCACTGTTTTTTTTCTACGGCGCGGTTTGTACGCCGCGCCGTAAGTACGTAAAGACACCGTGGCGCGTACGAAGGGCCACAGAGTTCCAATTCTAAAAGTTACACAGCGGCTTTTCAACGTGTTATGATTTCACAAAGAGAAACAAAAAGGCATCATACCACCTACGCATCGATTTCATCATCAAACATATTCACGCGCAACCGTACAATAATAACAAAGGAATACCGAAATATTACGTGAAAATGAAAGAAAACAATAGGATAACGCAATTGTTTATTATACCTAACAAATTGTAACAATCAAACAGAGGGATGTGTAATTGGGGCGTTCAGTGAGTTGATTATACTATGACACAAAATAGATGGGTACAGAAGGCCAGCTCCATACATCATCATCTGCCTAGACTTTTCCCAAATATGTTCGGGTCGGCTTCCAGTCTAACCGGATGCAGCTGAATACCTATATTTTACATGGAGCGATTGCCAATCTGATCTCCACAACCCAATTACTGGGTAATACGATACCCTTTGGTAAGAATGGTTGTCAAACTTTCGGGCTTCTGAAGATTCAGGATTCAGGATCAAGAGCGTATCGTGCTTTCCGAGACACGGAGGGGTCTAGGTACGTAAAAATTGTCACCCGTCCACGCACCATCCGCGGCAAGCCTCGCTTAACCTGATCGATCGACCCGTGCGTCTGTTATTACTTAGCCATAAGCCCCCGCTTATGACTTAGCTATAAGGGTGGCTCCATAGTCCTTTAAAGAACTGCCGGTAAATTTGTTTAAAAAAAAGATTCGAGATTTATTAACGGACAAGTGTTATTATAATATTAATGATTTTTTGAATGACACTATATGACATTGTTTATTTTATTTTATTAGTACTCTTTTTATTGTGACATTTTATGATTAATTTATTTTACGGACTAATCAATGTTTATTATTTTTATGTACCTACTTGGATTGAAGAGCATTATGTAATTTAGTTTTTATTCTGTAATTTACGATTTTTTTATTTTTTTGTAATTTATATAAATTTGTATGCCTTACGGTGAAACATGTACGTACGAAATATTAATATTGTGACATCCTGCATGCTTAATTTGCATGTATACGCATGTTTTGACAAATAAAAATTATCTTATCTTATCTTATCTCATACAATGAGCGAAAATAGGCGCACGCACAAATAGATGCGTACGTACGGCGATCTCAAACAAATGCCCGTCGCGAGTGCGCTTGCAATCGTTGTACGTGAAGCGTGTCTATATGTACGTGCGTTTTCGCTTCTTGTGTGGAACTGACCTTCTGTACCTTTACATTTTGTTTGTGCTATGGATCTGTCGGCGAAATATGGTATTGTATGTGCCTTGGCTTATCTTAGTTGTAGATCTAAGGGGAGGAAAAATGAGGGATGAATCTGTTGACAAGTTGTGGAAGGATATTGTGGATGATTGTGCCTTCTGTGTAGATTTGGTGGTAGTCTTCCAGAGAAAGAAAAGAGTAAAAAATACAGAGCGTAATCTTTTATTTAAATAAAACAAAGTCGGGTTAGTTACACCATTTACAACTCAAGAACGGCTGCACCGATTTTAATGATCTCTGATATGTTGGATTTGTCTCCGCTTCGAATAGCAGAATACCTATGAAAACATGGGAAAAATTCACGAAAAAAAATGAAGATCTATCTATCTATCTCAAGAACGGATTGACTGATTTCGATATTTTAATTATTTTTCGTCAAGAATTTTTCTCGCACATTGGAAAACTAAGAAAATCACAAAAAAAAACCGCTATTAAGTTAACACAATATTTATAGATTCTGAGGCGGTACGAAGTTCGCTGGGTCAGCTAGTTAGTTATAATGTATATATGAAAGAGATGCTATTTTCCTTTGTTCTTAAAACAACTAACTGAGATTACGAATTCTTTTAAAAAGCGTCGTGATACGACGATTTTATTTATTATTCCGGCATGTGAGAAGTCCTGTTTTTAGCATTATTATGGAAATGTTTTTTTCAATTGTTCTTACGAGTAAAAAGCTTAGTATTTTATTTTTACAGTATTCAAGTTTTGCTGCACGAAACAACAATTACATAAACGTTAAAACATAAAAAGTTCAAAACTGTACATTATTGTAAACTTAGGGATATTAATTGTTAAGCAAATACAATACCAACTAAAATTTTCCGTATAATATAATCATCACTGTTATTCTTTGACACTGTTATTCTTTGAAATGATTATAATGCGGCAAACTGACGTAGGGTGTAAATTTGCTTAGCAAATAATGGCGCGGTAAAAGAGTTCCTGGAAGGATTTGGGGGAGGCCTTTGCCCAGCAGTGCAGCATAGGCTAGGAAAAAGAAACCAATGACAGTTTGAATAAAGTGACACTTAAAAAAAACTATATTGCAGACCACATAAAAAACACAATAAAATAATTGTTAATACATAAAAAAAGCATACATAGGTACTTACAAAACAATCCTTTGCTTTCTTGCGGATTAAAATACAAAGATTTACGTGGATATTTCCAACCATATCTTCTAGGTCTTGGTAGCCATACATCCTAAAGATACATCTTAAGACCAATTTTGAGGTCTAGTTTGAAGGCCTGAAAAGAGCTTTGGCGGAGGTACCAACCGTCCATTTTCTAGAATTCATGCATAAAACATAAAAAACCGTATGGAACGAGAAAATTTCTCACCGAAGAAATAGAAGAAAACAGCTGTTTGCTATCTCACGTAAATCGCCCCAATCAACAAAGGGAATGAGAAATCGTGGAGTTAATTAGAACAATCATTTCAGCGGTCTTATAGTCCGAAGTTCGAGGCTGCAGGAATTATTAGTTAGTTATAGCTTGGTAGGTAAGCAATGTTGATCTGCAATTAATTGATCATTAGGACTAACAAAGGTTCTTCAATTATACTGGCTGTGCCAGCGCTTCAAGCTATTTTTAATTTTCTGCGAGGAATAGAATATTGTACAACTAGTGCATAAAAGAAGCGATTTTACTCTTTGACTTAACTATCCACCCGGATATGGCTCGTTTATGCCCGAGTCACTCTGCTTTTCACTTCGATAGCGAGAAAATGAAACAAGCTTACAGTATACATTAATGTAACAGTATTTTCACTGTCCAAAAATGATGCAAAATTAAAGAAGAGAATAGCTAATTCACGCCACGAAACTTTTTAAAACTTTATTTTTTTAATTTTCACATTCGTCATTCGACTTGGGTATTTCATACTGCCAAGTCATAAAAACGTTTCTTTGCATTTTTAAATAATAAATGACTACATATACAGCTGTTTTTCAGGCATCTGATAAAAGGTGACACATCCCACTTAACATCCTTCATGAATGTCATCGTCTGTATCAAAAGACCAAAAAAGGACCACTTTCAACAGTCCTGCATCAAACTAACACCCAAAGCACTGCTGTCAGTACGGTTTTATCGGATAAGCCCGACCTGGTACACCATCCCGCGCAGATACTTAATCAAAAACAAAGGGGACAGGACTTAATTGTGCTGAAATTTACGGCATGACTGTACCTTGTGTACCCAGTTTGTTAGCTTAGGACAACTTATTAGAACAATTCGGTGACAAATGTTCGTAATTACCTAAAGGGACGCCGCTGGTATTGAGTAGGTTTTAGGGAACGATTGTTGCCTTTTATTTTGGGTGGACTTAGTGGTCCTTAGGAGAGTTTTTGGTTGGAGGGAAAGGTTGTCCTTTTCTGTGGAATCTTAATTATAAAGGTTACAGGAAAAGTTTAATGTAAAATTAAATTATATTAAAAGTGTCATTTAATTTTGATAAGCGAGCATTTATTAACAAGGATATAAAAATTGCGGTTGAACTACACCATTTTTAAACCACAACAGCGTATAAATTATTTTAAAAATTAAATCTAAAATATTTGGAGTGAACTCTGAAATATTTACTCTTTATTAATGATAAGAGTCCTGCAGACTGTATTTCGGCAATGGCAGCCAATCTTAACGGAGACTAGCCTTCGGCGCGGCAGATATTATAGGCACAAGTAAGTGCACTCTCTCATCCCTCACTCTCATAGTTATCGGACTCCCGTCGGATTGCCGTTCTATCGAGGACAGCAATCCAACACGACTCGACAGAGATCAGGCACTGGACCGACGGCTTGACGTGCTTTTCTAGCCACGTCGGTACCACATCAACTTCTAAACTCCGGGCTGTTACTAAGAAATTCTTAATGTAAACACGCAGCAGTCGCGCTTGAATCCATGAGACCGACGGTGAAGTTACTTTTTATTAATAAAAAGATACGGAACCAAAAGTCACTCATCCTTCATACATATACAACATTACGTACACCAAATTTGGCTCCACTTTTCGGTTTCACCATTTTATAAATGAAAGAGCAGTCGTGATTGATTGCCTGAAAATATTCTTTAAAAAGCTTCGTGCGCTTATCACATGACTCGATCGAACTGAGCGGGTTAGCCTCACTGATGTGGTCACGTCGTTGGATGGGTGATCATTATTCACACGTTCATCCGGCTAGCCTTTTCCTATCTTTTGCTCGGAATGGCTTCCAGTTTAACGAGATGCAGTTGGGTATTTGTATTTTGCACGGAGAAACTGCCATAGGATTTCTTGTTCTATTGGTATTTAAATAAGAATGTTTGTTTCGAAATTACGTCGCGAATCGTTGAACTGATTTAGTTTAAAAGTGGAACATATCGAGCCCTGCCCGTCTATTTATCGTAAGCGATATTTTTACGCAAATGCGATTTTTATCATAAACGATAATTATAATTTAAAATGTTTATAATAATTACCCTGACGATAAGTCAGCGGCCAGGGCTCGACATAATAGGGCATGTCCTGAAACATCATTTAGGATACTTTTAATCTGAGGATTTGAAATCGTTTCCAGAGGTTTCCATCATCTTATGTGAAATGATGATGGTCCTCGTTTGCCTATTGTCACTATTTCATAGGCTAAAGTTGTAGCTTTCGGTACACTGAATTCCGTAATCTAATTACTAAGTTAATTGGGTTAAAATTCAGTTTCGGTTCAAACCAAATTGAAACCACAGAAACTGTGTCATACAAAATATTATTTATATTGTTTAAAAAATCAGGTTTTTCTTTATTTTTGTCCAATTTGATCCGTAGTCAAATACTATGTCTTGTTGCATCAAACTCACATTCAAAGAATTTGTTTCAAATCAACCAGTTACAGGCGCTTTGTATTGTCAAAGGTCGGTCAGTCAGAACGGGCAAGGGACTCCACGCTTAGCAAATGGGTTGATCAGAATAACCGTCCGGGAGACTTCTAACTTACTGGCTTAGTACTGCATGAGCTATTTTCACACAGTTCGAGCGATACGAAAGAAGAAAAAATCTAATAAATATGAGATTTCGTGGCTAGTTTCCTTTCACGAATTGTAATTTTATTCCAAAGCTATCCATTTTTCATCCGCCAACCTCACTATAAAACCATAAAACTCCTCTATCAACTTCAATCGATCATCCGTCCAAGTTTTATCCCCTTCTGCATCCCCGCATCCATTGCACCGAATGACAGATTGTTACCAATTGACGTATGCAGCCGTCTCAATCTATCACTGAACAAGACTGCTAGAAAATGATTGAGAGCCATAATAAGAGTCAAATGTATTGCGTTTGTATGAGACTGGAGTGATTGATTCGTGGATTTAGTATCGTCAGGGGTGCTAGCCACTTGTTTGGGTCTCGGGTCGGCATGATTCGGCATAGTCGAATATTGTTATACAGCATCAAATTAAAATTGTCAGCAAACCTCCTCAAACGTGTTGGGTATCGTTATCTAAATAAGATAAAAAAAAAAATCATTGCTGCTTTTTTGGTCTCATCGAAAAGAAGTTACCTAGTTATAATCACTGTATAAAATTCAGTGTATATGTGTTAATTTCACAGACGTAATGGATCTATGTATCCAAACAAAAAAAAAACATTTGATGAGACAAGGTTCGGTAAAAAGTCGCTCGGCTTAACTCGAATTTTTCCGAGCCGACCCGAACATGATTTAAAGAAGGAAAACGGAGTTTGCCCAGCGACACGAGCCGAATATTATGTAGTAATTGCTTCAGATCGGTGTTGTTCAATAAATACTGCCGAATCGTGGTGTTCAACAAATGTGTTGTTCAACAAATATTGTCAAATATCGACTCGAACAAGTGTGTAGCACCCCTTATCGACGCGACGGGATGGATCTGGTTGGAGATATTTCTTTTACATATGTGACACTAGATTTTTCTAGTGACTTCGTACGGAAAGTTGCCTCCGTTAGAGTGAAGGATAAAGTATTTGTCGAAAAACCATCCGGCTCGAAGGACCAAATCTTTCTCATGTTTCTTTCTTCATTGGTTTAGTGCAGTCTGCCTGTCAATCAATGATATGTCGTAATATCTAAAGCAGCAGTTTAATACCTGAACTTTATTATTGTGACGTTATGTGAAATTAAATTATTGTTAAGGTAAAGACGCTGGGATAACAACTGGAATTGAATAGTTCGTAAACTGCCAATAAGTATTTGTGAAAGCCAGACCGATGCTCGTTCTTTTTATGACGAGAAACAGACTATTAGACAATTACGGTTAGCAGACGACATCCTTAGCCAATTAGTAAAGAGTATCTCATACTTAATGAACCAGATGCCGTGTGATTCTTGATTATGAGACGTTTTTGCTCTCAATGACAGATGAATATGCCAAGCCTTATCTTGGGAGTGTCTGACCAACCCTACCAACTCAGTTTCAGATTTACGAACAAATTAATCTAGACTATTAGCCTTGCTATCTCAATTAGCCTACCAACCCTTGCTACTGACATTCGGCATTAACTTCTAGGTGTTAATCATATTACAATTTAGTTATTAACAATTCCGCTGAACTCAAAAACTCATTTGCATTTTAGGGTTAAAACCACTAAATAAAGCCTTATTATTATATGAAAATAAACTTCTCTTTGTAAAATATGTTAATTAAAAATCTCGTGAATTACCTCGCATAATTTTAAGCCGAATAAGCACCTTGAACACCTAGGTGCCCACAGCTGATTTATAATGGTACTAGCGCCATTATAAATCAGCGGTGGGCTGTGGCACTACAATAGTTAATAAGAATCAGAGGAAGGGTCCACGTGTTAAATATAATAATAGTATGCGGACCAATAGTGTTTCATGTTCACGAGAGTAAATGGACCGCACCCGAGGGATAGATAACGAATAATATATTTTGGCGGGTTTTCCAAGCAAACGGTGGCTTCGTACGCAATGCGGCATTACGTCGACATCGTATGTGTTCCTTTTTGAATTTTAAAAAGTTTTTTTCACGTAATTTGAGTTACAAAAGCAATTTATATTTTTTTTCTTTTCTTTTTGGCATTGAATGTTGATTGACATGTTTTTACAATTCGTTCATTCAACGGTTGTGATGTGTCCTTTTTGGATCTTAAGACGAAATTGAGCTTGAATAGGAAGGCAGTTGTTTTTCTTATTCTAGACCCAAGACAATTAAAATGAATACCTTTTAAAAACCACTTGGACTTGACTAGCTTATCGAGAAAAGGTTAAAAAGGTTTTCAGGAGTAGCTGAATAGTAAAAAGTTACTTCGAATTAAAGTATTATATGAACGTTTTATTATTGCTAAAGAGAAAAATTATTGTACCCAAATTCGTCGAATGTTATTTATGCTATACCTTCTAAAAGGAGTAGGTTTTCTAACAATACTTACGTACATATGTAATTCAAAATGTCCTTCTATATTCCGGTTTCATAGATTTTATGCGGCTTACCTTTTTTTCTAGCGAACTACGAGCGAAGTTTTTAGTATTCTCAAAGTAAAAGAAGGAATTGCTCAAGTTTTTTCGGTTCTTGGAAAAGAATGATATTTCTTTTGTATAACACCTTTACGTCACGTATGGCTAGGGAAGGTGTTTTAAATTTCGAATGTCGTGGAAATATTAAATGTGACGTAACAGATGTCTTTTATTCTTTCATATAACATTTTATAATGTAAAGAGGTTTTGAGTTTGTATGTAGGGGGGCGCCGTCAGTAGGAACTGCGGCCCTTTGCTGCCATGGTTTTTTTTTTTTTTTTTTTTCATTTTTTTTTAAATAATTTATTTAATCTCAGATGCATAATTTTTAACATGAATGATGTAAACAAGACTGTAACCATATTATTTTGATTTAAAAGAGTGTCCATGGAGTTTCCTGACCGTTCTTCTCCATAGGTACCTACGCTTTGGAATCTTTCTGACTGACCGACCCCTTGACAATTCAAAAGTACCTGTAATTGGTTTAATTGCAATAAATGCTTTGAGTTTGAGAGAATCTTCGGGACTACTGATCCGATTCCAAAAATTATTTCATTATGAAAAGCTATACTATTCTCGAGTTTTACAATGTAAGTGTATACATATTATTATTTTAAATGTTAGCTTAAAATTATGTAAATATTATCTTGATTAATAAAAAAAATCCGAGTTTCATAATTATGACATACTCGTATTTTTAACCGACTTCAAAAAAGAAGGAGGTTTCTCAATTCGACCGTATATTTTTTTTTTTTTTTTTTTTTTTTTATGTGTGTTCGCGGATAACTTCGTCGTTTATGAACCGATTTTGATTATTCTTTTTTTGTTGGAAAGGAGATATGCCAAGGGTGGTCCCATAATAAGAAAACCAGGATCTGATGATGGCATCCCAGTGAAATCAAGGGGAACATTCGAAAATCGTAGGAGCGACTAGTGCGTTTGTTAATTTTTTCATTAGGTATTTTAAAGCACTACAATTTAATGAAGGCCTGGAGTCGATCTGATGATGAAGCCGAAAGACAGTCGAGGGAACTCTTCAACGGTTTACAGCAGTTACCTTGTGTTTGGGTTTGATTAATTTGTATTGATGAGAACTTTACACCTACATGGTTGTGACTGTCATTCGGGGTCTGATGATGAAGACGAAGGACAGTTAAGGGAACTCCTCAACAGTTTACAGTAGCTACCTTGTGTTTGGACGATTTACAGCAGTTTTTGTTGGGCTTACTTCATACGGTTCAATATGCCAAAATGTTCAGTTCGTACAATAATAATACCTAATTAAGATTGTAGTTTTACATAGGACGACCACTACCTACTAGTCATGCTGATGCGTCAATTTGAAACCGAATTTAAGTTGAGTAATCGCGTCATTTCTAGCAATGCTCTTTCGTCGTGTGGCCTACTCAATAATTAAAGTAACTTGAGCATTTGCTCTCGGAAATCATCATTTGGTAAAGTGGAGCTGATGATGAAGACCACAGATAGCCATCGGAACTACTCAATGACAAATATTTCACGGGTTGCGATTCGGTTACTTTAATATGGTTGCTAAGCAATTTATGCTCGTTACAATGCGTATGGTGAGTGGTTGTTGAGGAGTTCTCCTGGCTCTTACCAGGAGAACTCCTCAACAATAAACGTCCCAGCATCGGGAAAAGCAATATTTTGTAACATGTGATGAGCAGTTGACATTAGGCTATTGTAACTTAGATAAAAAAGCTTGTAATTACAAACTGACCCACTAAAAAGTGAAAAATAAAAACTTTTTACAAAAAAAAAACAACCGACTTCCAAAAAATACACTACAAATTGAAAAATAACTTTAATTTCGGAAGTCGGTGTCATTAAACGAAAATGCGGAACCAAAGACACCGACTTCCGAAATTAAAGTTATTTTTCAATTTGTAGTGTATTTTTTGGAAGTCGGTTGTTTTTTTTTTGTAAAAAGTTTTTTATGTTAAAATAAGAAACGAAGCTAATACCATACTTACTAATTTTAATTAGCATTCTGGCCAGTTCAGATTATAATATTATACAGTTTGGGATTATGACAGGTAGGTACAGTCAACAGCAAAAGTAGATGATCAAAATCAAAAATTCAATACTAATTAACGGAGTTCGCGTCAGAACTGTGTGGCGTCGAAGTAGGTACTACTACTTAGAATACTTACTATGTAGAATACTTTTGAATCACTTCGACGCCACAGAGTTCTGACGCGAACTCCGTTCATTAGTATTGAATTTATGACTTTGATCATCTTCTTTTGCTGTTGACTGTACCATATGAAATAAACTGTCTACTTTAAAGTGACGAGTTTTAGTGTGCACACTTACACACGACCACGAGCGACACGCGTCGTTGCCTCTGCCATCGACGCGTGTCACTCGTGTGTTTATACATACCCGCTTGAGTTTCCTAAATATTTTCAAAGTTTCATTTTCATCGTTTTGTTTTTCCATTTTAATTAAGATAAAACAATATTTAAAAACGATATTTAAATTTCATGATTGTAATTACAGGGAAGCCTATTTCCAATTTTCGCGCCAAACCTCTTTGGACCTGAATATCGAGGGATCATAAGCCCACATTAACAGCCCGTACTTCCCTCCCGTGTCAAATTAATGTCATCTTTGGTTTGATTTAAAATAATTTAATAATATTTTAAATCAAACCAAAATAATAATTAATTTTTTTTTTTTTTTTTGCGGATGGGTAATCATCAAATGACCCCTCCCGCTCTGGGTGGAGCGGAAGGGAGTGTCAGACTCTTACTGACTAAAACCCACCCGTGTTCCTTCCTTAGCCCTTTATGTTCCGGGCCAGCGGTAACCCGACAATCCCGCTGACCCGGCAGGCTTCGGCCCTATGGGGCCCCTCCTCGATGCTGACATCTCTTTGAGGCGCGCGTGGAACACGTACGCGCCGTCCGGCATGGGCCTGGACCTGATCGGACGGTGAGCTACCCATTACTCTCCGCCCGCAGGCCCGCGCCTACGGTGGCCGGGAGTCGTCGCGCGGCTCCCGACGCCCGGAGCGTCTCCCGCGGTGGCTGGGACGGGAGGCTCTCTCCCTGAGCCGTCCCGCCACCTCCTTCGCTAGCATGACTGCTTCGCAGAAGGAGGTGACTGCCTCCCACTCCCTCTCGCCCCGGACCATGGCTTGCACCAGGGCCGGGCGCGAGAGGTCGCCGCCGCTGCCGATCGCCTCTACGAGGACACGGCGTCAGTTAGTGCTGACATCTCTTTGAGGCGTGCGTGGAACACAACGCGCCGTTGACCCCGGCCTGGTCCTTACCGGACGGCGAGCTTTACCGGACGGTGAGCTTTATCGGACGGCGAGCTTTACCGGACGGTGAGCTTTACCGGACGGCGAACTTGGAATACAGGCCTTAGCTTCGATTCCAGAATTGCTTACTTTGTCTATATTAGTAAGGCCTTAGTGACTGTTTAAGTTTTCATAGTAATATTCGAAATGAAGTTTTTTTTTTTGGAAATGGCTTCCAGCCAAGTGTAATACACGTTCTTTAGTAGGCATACAGGATTTTAACACTACGTATATTGAGGTAATAAAATTTTATTCTGGACACGTAATTTTTTCTTTGGCAAACGTATTTAGGTCGATGACGATATGTTTTTAATAATCGCCATCTTTTTTAATGGCTCGGATTTTAAGGGTTGAACTTTGCCAAATGTGGACTAAAAATTGTGTATAGTAAAAGCACGCCACACGGACCCTATTTTAAGTTAAACTAATATCAACTTTATAACAATGACAATTAAGTTGATTTTAGAGTGACTAGCACTATTGAAAAAGTTATAAAAATGTTTGAAGTTGTAGCGTAAACTGAACTTTATTGTGTAGGAATTAAAGTTATTTTTCCATTAATTCATATTTGTCGAAAGTGTGTCTGTCTGTTACCACTTCACGCTTAAACCGCTGAACCGATTTAGATGAAATTTGGAATAGAGATAGTTTGAGTCCCGGGAAAGGACATAGGATAGTTTCTATCCCGATATTCCCACAGGATCGACACTTATGCGGGTGAAACCGTGGAGCGTTGCTAGTATAAAATAATCTTGCTGACTGGCATTTTTTACCTGAGCTATCTTCGCAAATCTCTTGCCGAGACCAAAAAAGAATCAATTAACGATGAATGATGACAGACTGAATCGTTGGTCTAGTGGTCGCAAGCGTTTTTGCTGAGCATGAGGGTCTGAGTTCGATTTCTAGGTCGGGCAAAGTGTTATTGGGTTTTCCCATCAGGATTTTCTCAGTAGCAGCTCGGAATGCTCGGATACTGTATTTGTACGGTCGTCGGATAAAGTTGAAGTTTAGTAAGAAACCGATAGATGTTTTCGAATAAAATTTAATTCGATAAATAAACTGTTTGTTTTCTATTATTTTTTTTTGTTAGCCTAGTTTGTGTCCCACTGCTGGGCAAAGGCCTCCCCTTTTTCCTTCCAAACCTCCCTGTCTTGTGCGATCTCTGGCCATGTTGGCCCTGCGAATGTTATTAGATCGTCACGCCACCTTCGCCTTGGTCTACCTCGACGGCGATGTCCTGCCTCAGGCGTCCAGTGAGTGATGATCTTTGCCCATCTCTCCGAGTGCATTCGTGAGACGTGTCCGGCCCACTCCCACTTCAGCCTGGCTGTTTTTTCACCAACATCCGCTACTTGAGTTATAGAGCGTGGTGTTTCTAACTCGATCTTACGCTTAACACCTAACATGCTGCGCTCCATTGCCCGTTGGCAAATCTTGAGTTTGTACTTCTGTTGTTCAGTAGTTTTCTATTAATTAAATCAAATTTTATTCGAATACATCCATCGGTTTCTTATTAAACTTCAACAATATCCGACGACACTGGTTACTTATCTCCTTTGGTGACTGTACTTGGTTGATGGCAATAGGCTCGCCCTCTATTATATGGAAATTTAACTTACCTGGCGAAACGTGGGTGGATTACTCCTCTGCCTAACCCTTGGGGATTACAGGCGTGATGTTATGTATGTTAGATTCATCATCATCATCATCATTTCAGCCGAAAGACGTCCACTGCTGGACACAGGTCTCCCCCAAGCACCTCCACTTCAACGGGTTCTGTGCTTCTCGCATCCAACGGGTCCTGCGGCCTTCACAAAGTCGTCGGTCCACCTTGTGGGAGGCCTTCCAACGCTACGTCTTCCGGTACGCGATCCACTCCAGAACCTTTCGGCCCCATCGGCCATATGTTCTGCGAGCACACTGCCACTTAAGTTTGGCAATTCTTCGGGCTATGTCGGTTATCTTAGTTCTCCTGGGTTGTTTTACCAATTTACAAATTTTATAATCCCTTTGAGCGAAATACAGTTGCGATCAAAGAAATGGACAAACGTTCTGCGTTTAACATTAATTTAATTCATAATGATATAATTATATTTGCGGTTTGAGATAACTTTATATTTAGGTATATAATTGAAATGTCAACTGTAACAGGAAATTCAATATTAATATGCCAGTGTTAAAAGCAATTAGTCATTTGGTTTGCGGTTGTAATTTAGAGCCAGTAATATTTACTACTGTTGATAACTGTTTGCAGTTTCATCCACGCTATCCATGCTTTGGGTTCAATTATCAATTTAAGTCAAGTATCAAGTATCAATTTAATTGCAGAAAATACAGGTGTTACCAGATTTAGAACTTGGAGTTTTGTGTAGGTATAATCCATTGCCTATTTAGGACATCCATACTTAATATTATAAATTCGAAAGTAACCCTGTCTATCTATCTGTCTGTCTGTCTGTATGTTACCTTTTCACGTCTAAACCACTGAACGGATTGGGTTATTTGGCAGAGAGATAGATTGCATCCCGGGGAAGGACATATTCTAGCATGTATACATAGCCCCTCATGTCTTGTGTTACAATTTTTTCTAGAATTGTTGTTTCTGTAGAATTGTAGATTTGTGAAGTTTGGGGTATAGGGAACAGATAGTGAAAACGGGCTTAAAAGCCCGGATTCATTAGTCGTGACAGTTGCAGTCATAAAATGTGCGAGTAGAACGGTTAATATTTAGTATATTTCATAAAAATAAGTTGAGTGTCGTGTCATTTCGCTCCCGCGTTTCATGACTGCGGCTACAACAAACAATGGCTTGCTATAAGCATTATTACATTACATTACATAAATATTTAATATACATTTTGTAAATCTTAAGTTTTTTTCTTACTTCAATTTTATTTCTTCTGGCGCGCTTCGTCAAATTGTATTACAGGAGGTTTACTGCAAGCGTCATTTAGCTATACATTTAATAGAACCATTTTAAGAGCGTCCATGGAGTTTCTAGCCGGTTCTTCTCAATAGGAACCTATTACGTTTTGGAATGGACCACTAGCTTTTTTATTGCTGACTGACCAACTCCTTGACAATTCAAAAGTGCCTGTAATTGGTTTTATAGAGGTATGAGGAACAGGGTGTAAAGTTCACTCATACTCTATAGAAAAGTCGGAGGAAGGTCGGAGGATCTTCCCGATCCTCCGACCAGACGGGTGTTGTGTCTGGCGGGCAACCAAAGAGTATAATAACTATATCGGGCAACTGCCCGATGATTCATGTCGGGCCGTTGTATCTATGCTAGTTGCGCGGTAAACTCTGCTTGCGAGATGCAGGATTTTGCATGACGCCAGTATGACGCGCTGTTCGCATGTGGCGTTGATACCGCTACAGTTTCATTAAAATAAATACTTTGAACTTGAGTTTGGATATGTGAAATAAATGTAACAATGTTGTCGAACCATTGAACGTTTTGGGAGCTATCTTTTGTGTGTTAATTGGCCGGAGTGCTAATTGGTTTCAAAATGAAATGCAGTAGCTTCCTAGAATCGAAATCACGAAACAGCAAACGCGTTTCCCTCAGTTGGGAATTGCACGTTATTACAGAGTCTTTTATCAAACTGAACAGTAGATATGAGTACGGTAGAAAAATGAGAGATCCCAGTTAAAGTCACACCGCAATAACATACGGATAAAAAATGTGAAGCATAAATCGTGTAGAAATATAAAGTAGAAAGAGATTGTCCTTTTGTTTTGGTCTTTTTACAAATGGGTTACATTTGGTCCTTTTGTACTACAGTTTGTGTCACAAAAGGAAGTGATGTTTTAGGCATGTAGGGTCTTACTTTAAACACTTATACACTTGTTCAACTTGTCTCTAATGTCAGTGTTACGTCAAAGTCATTATTTAATTTTGTAAAACATAAAACGATTATTTTCTCTTGACTGTACTTACCTTTTAAAAAGGTTACCTAGATAAAGTGGATAAGACAAAGATTAAAACAGAAGACGAACTAGCAGAGGATTGAGGAGGGGGCGTGGAGGGGGGTTCTGGGGATCAGATCGGAATAAATCGTTTAAAAGGTGTTTAGCCTAAACAACTGATAAACACTATTTTGTTTTTGCAAGTTTATGAAATCATTCTTCATCATCCCACAGGGCTCTGAAGAATCCACATACAGCTAACTGTGCAGTACGTCTTTTTCTACCAATATTAGATTTTGTCTTCTAAATATATACCGTATATAATATTATATTATAATAAAAAGAACAGATTGGATTGTTGTATATCTGTACTTATGTTTGTTTGTTACGCTTTCACGCTAAAACGGCTGAACGGATTAGGATGAAATTTAGCACATGGGTCCCCCATGACCTGGAATAGAACATAGAATACTTTTATATTCCCACGGAATCGAGACTTGTGCGGGTGAAATCGCGGGGCGCAGCTAGTTTAAAATAAATTTTTGCCTTACAATACCTACCTACTACAATTCAGTGAATCTGTATTTGACAGGACCATCAGATTTACCTATTTTTGTTAATTAAATTTTACTCGACCTGTCAGCAACGAATCAAACTTCCGAACATTTCCGAACCACCCTGATTCTGATAACCGTTATCAATCCTGTCAAACCAAGCCCAATCAATCTACCAAACCTTTTCCCAACTATGTTGGGGTCGGCTTCCTCTCTAATCAGATGCATCTAAGTCCCAGTATTTTACATGAAGCGACTGCCTATCTAACCTCCATAATCCACTGGGTAACACGATACTCCTTGGTAAGACTTTTTGGCTTCTGACTAACCGTAATGACTGTCAAAGATCTACGAATGACAGCCAGGACCAACGGCTTAACGTGCTTTCTAAGGCACGGAGGGGTCTCGATATGTAAAGGATGGCCACCGGCATGGCAACCACGGCAAGAGTATCTTCAATCAACTCGAAA
The DNA here is from genome assembly GCA_948474745.1 of Oligia latruncula. Classification (NCBI taxonomy): domain Eukaryota; kingdom Metazoa; phylum Arthropoda; class Insecta; order Lepidoptera; family Noctuidae; genus Oligia; species Oligia latruncula. Next base: position 10,474,578 of record OX419707.1, on the reverse strand, counting down.
CCTGTCAGCCTATAATGTTCCCACTGCTGGAACACGGACCTTCTCTCTGTGAGAGGGAGATCAAAATAAGCCCACTTCTTAAAATAACGTCTTCCCCATTAAATATCACCAAACAGTCTTGGACCGGTTGCATTCAATAGCTCCTCAACTCCCCGATAAATAGCAATTGGCTTTTTAAGTAAATTGTACCAAAAATATTGTTATCACCGGACCGAAGGACCACGCTGGGGGTATTAATTAGATAAAGATTAATTTAGAAAGAAGAAAGAAAGAAAAGTTGTTTATTCTGCACAAACAAAACGCACATTACAAATAAAAAAAAAACGACATGAAAATATACACACACAATGTAGTTGAAAGCCTCGTACTCAAGCTTAGAAATGTTGACAATTGTCCATTGCTTGATGTTAGGGCCAGGGACCAAAGACAACACACATTATAAATGGACATTGACAATTTGAGATTGACAATAAAAATTAATCCGTGATGCGCCAAATGAAATTTGTGATAATTTGAAATCACAGCGCTGAGTTTAAGGACCGTATTTCTTCTAGTTTTATGGTGGAGTTTGGTAAACTGTTTGGAAGTTTCTAACTTTTCTTTGGAAGTTTTGATTTCGTAATTGTGGGCAGATTGTTGGTTCTAATTTTGGCGCTTGAAGTTTCTACAGAATTTTGTACTCACGGGATTGTTTATTGATGATCGAAAGTACATTGACGACGACTAAAGGTGCTTGGTGGCCCAGTGGCAGCGCGACTTACGAGTTGAAGGTCGTAGGTTCGAACTCAGACAGGCGCTTTACTTTGTTTAAACAATTTCATCACCACTGCTCTCAAAACGGTGAAGGAAAACACCGTGAGGAAACCGACATATCCAAGAACTAACAAAAATCGAAGACATGTGACATCTACCAACCCGCACTGGGCCAGCGTGGTGGATTACTGCCCACTCCTTCTCACAGAGAGGAAGCCTGTTTCCCAGCAGTGGGAACATAGGCTTATTATTAAAGGTGCTTAATATTGTTCGACAAAAACGATCCCCACTGACGATCAAAATACGACGGCGCACGGCGATCGTCTGTTGTTTACAATTTGTTCAATTTTATTTTATCACACGGTGTTTACTGTAGGGGATCAGGCCGGAATGAGAAAGTTTATAGTGGATAAGAGAGATTAATACAGAAGAGGAACTAGCAGGGGATCGAGGAGGGGGTGGAGGGGTTCAGGGGATCAGACCGGAATAACTCATACCTTTACATAAATCAGTATTAGTTAAGCCTCCAGATTATATTTAGTGCTTAGTTCGTGATAAGATCGTGTGTAGGTGTAGGCGAGTGGAATTAATATAAGCTATTCTCCTAAAGTTAATCGTTTTAAATATTATGGAGACCTCTCACGTACCGTTCGTACACTTCTTGTATTTATAAAATAATGTTATAATTTGAATTTTGTTAAGTGTTGACTATGTAATATGTACTGATTATTATATATTCATCAAAGACTATTATCTTGTTCATTTTATAATAATAACGTCAAATAATGAAACACAAACTTTTATTCTATAACTAAAACACATACTGAATGAAAATCGCATTTTTTTTATACACGACATCTAAATCAACGACGATGTTTTCCTTCATCGTTTTGACATTGAGACAACATGAGTAACTTAAAATATTGCTTAAAGCTAGGTTACAAACTATTATTTCACAGTGAGCGGGATACGATTTCCAAAGTGGAAACTAGTTAGGTGATTTCAGGTTTGGACCACCCGAAATCACCTAACAAATACAAGCATATTATGTACCATTAGACTATCATATTATACTGGTGTAAATGGTAGTCTAATGGTGGATATACTTTCTTTGTGTTATTGGGTTTTCCATGGAAGTTGGCGGTTTAATACTCCCGTGTCTCGGAAAGCACGTAAAGCCGTTGCGTTGGTCCTACACCTGAACTCTCCCCGGTCGTGTCAGATAGCCGTCCCATCGGACTATGAGAGTAAAGGAACAGAGAGTGCACCTGTGTTTGCGCACATAATTGTGCACTATAATATATCCTGCGTACCTGGCTAATCTCCATTGAGATTGGCCACCGTGACCGAAAACGATCGGGGAGGCTATTATTATTTTATACTTTGAAATTCGGTTCATCTATCAAAGGCAAGGTATTGCGTCAAGTTCCAAGGCATCAAGTTACAAGCAAGTTACGTCAAGTTACAAAGAATTTTCTAACAATGCTAGCAGCGAAAGCACTAGGAAGTGGTGAAGGGCGGGCGTTTTAGGGGACTGTTTTTTGTAATTTTGACGTTCGAGAAGTGCTGATTTTCAGCCTAGTTTGAATAAATGACTTTTGATTTTGTGTCTGACCAAATAAATCGATCCCACCTCGTATTCTCTACCCGAGCGATAGAAAAATGAAACAAACGTTATATCACTTCCGGTTTAAAAGCTTTGTGGGCAGTAGAGAAGCGTTTATAGTCACGCCAAGCGATGGACGGAAAAGTTTGTCTTTGTGTCTATGGTGCCTGTCATTTGTGGGTGTATTTGTTTGGACATAGGAGAGACATTGAAAAGATTTTATCTATGACTAGCTGCGCCCCGCGGTTTCACCCGCGTAAATGTCGATCCCGTGGTAATCTATACTAATATTATAAAGCTGCAGAGTTTGTTTGAACGCGCTAATCTCTGGAACTACTGGTCCGATTTGAATGATTCTTTTACTGTTGGGTAGTCCATTTATCGAGGAAGGCTATAGGCTATTTAATATCACGCTATGACCCTTAGGAGCCGAGCAAAAAGAAAAAAAGTCAGAATGAAATTATAAAAAGAAAAAAAAAGAAAAAGAACGCTAAGCGAATACGAAGTATTGCGACGGGATGGGGGTATAAGAAATTTCACGCGGACGAAGTCGCGGGCAGAAGCTAGTATCAGGATAAAATTGGTCCAGCCGTTTGAGCGTGAAGAAGTAACAAACATATAAACCCCCTCACAAACTTTTGCCTTTATAATATCAGTGTGATAGTGATGTTGACATTGAGTTTGTGGGAGGGTTTCTACATCTAAGCCATACTTATCTTTCTACTTAATAAAAACCCACCTCCTATTTCAAAATCATTTTAAAAGGACAAAATGAGAAAAACAAAATTCACACACTTTCCAACGATTCACAGAATAGCAAGGACGGACGGAATAATATTTAAATTCAAATGTTCCCGCCATTTCCAGGAAAAGCCGCGAAAACGTCATAAAGAAATACTCTTACAGTAATATTTGTCCCCATCGTTGTAGCGATTCAACTGTCCCCTTGTGCCTTGGAAAGTTTCCAAAAGAAATATGAGCTAGTTGCGGGACAGCAATTTAATGTGGAAGCCATTATTGTCCTAGGAGAGTGACATGCGCGGGGCGGTGTTTAGCTATATGAAGTGACAAGTGCCCTTCCGACGCCCTAAGTCGAGGTCTGTACCATCTCGGGGTATGCCCTTAGCGTGTAGTCGCTTAGTTTTCAAGTAGGTATTTCAAGCCCTGGCTGGAGGCCTTAATTTATTGAGGCATCCACAGGCAAGTCCGGTTAAGCAGACGTTAACCTATTAGGAGATACCATTCCCAAGAAAATATTATCAGTCCCGAAGGCAATTTCCGTGTTTTAAGAACGTACCAATGTTCTAATCTCTGGCTCAATCTGTCAAAAATACTTCTTATTTATCAATATTTTTGACATTACGGGGACTACATGACTTAAGGCTACTCTTTCGAAAAAAGCTTAAAAACAGCGTGCAGATGAAGCAGCTTTTCTCCGGAACTTACAGAGAAATTACATCTGAAAAAATAGTTGGTAATCTACAATTTGGTTTAGCCATAATTTTTCTATCGATATCACCTATTAAGAAAAAAAACCACCAAATCACCTCCAAATCGTTAAGATGAAACCATTTTACTCCTTCATTTTTTATCAAAAGAATATAAAAAAAAATATCTAGTGCTTTGCAATACAAACGAAAATGATTTGGTTTTGTTACTTTTTAAAAACATGTATATTTTTTAATATAATAAATTAAAAATGCGATCGTTTAAAGTCCGTGTCTATATCATCCCCGCACTCGTCCACGAATTCAGTGCGGGGCGCCTCGTGTTGCTAGGCAACGCGTTGGCATGCGGGTGCATGCGGGTGGCGGAGTGGCGCAGAGAGGGGTAGTTAGCTCCGCCCAAATGCACAAGGTCGTTGGCATGTGCGAAACAAATTGCTGGACTAAGCAGGGTCTGATATATGTTCTTCGCGCGGACGGCTCCCGGCATCGAGTAAATTCACTGGTTGATCTCAACAATATCGAGCATGTCAGTGAAAAGGCCATGTCTCCCATCGTATCAGCAGTGTCCTCGTTGCCGTCTCCATCACCGGCACCGAAGAAGGCCCGGCGTGCTGCCGCGAGTAAGAAGTAATATCGGTGCACTCTTTTGGTTAGTATTCACCGTCCGGGTAGTAGTTTTTGTTTATAACTCGTACCCTCTCACTTCTCTCTTTTTACTAGTAATTTCTATACCCTATACGCCACATTTATTGTCTATTAATTGTATACCGTGTAATTAATTTACAATTTTACACTATTTCTTTGTCTGTCAGCTGTCAACTCACTGTCACGTCATGTGTCATTTTGTTCATAAATTTGTCGTTCAGAAACCAGTTGACAGTGTGCCAAGTATATTTATGTTATTATTTTTTATTTTTTATTTTTCGGTATAACTTGATCATTTTTCTATTTTCTTCTTCATTTCCTATGCCATGAACTTATGTAATAACTTTCTGTTACCCGGACGATGAACTTGTTTAAACGTTTTGTTCTATTGTTTTGTTATAACTTTAAATTGTTAACACTCAACTGGCGGGGTGGATTTAATTAATTGCCCTTTTTATATTAACATTTATAATTATTATTTACGTTTATTATTATTTCTCATATATCTATACAGTGTCGATGTCAGATAGCATTGACGACAGCGACACCGAAAGCTTTTTATCGGCCTGTAGTAATGACAGCTTTGTTAGCTGTCCGTCCCTTACTGACACGCTTGAATCTCAGTTTTCCGATGTACCTAAGAATTTCAATGTAGTCCATATAAATGCCCAGAGTATTCCGGCACATTATTCTGACATGCTAGTGAACCTAGACTGTAAGAACAGCCATGCTATCCTTGTGTCAGAGTCTTGGCTAAAGCCATGTCTCCCTTCTACTTCCTATTCCTTGCCGGGTTTTCAACTAATAAGAAATGATCGCACGAGTGGCGTTGGAGGCGGTGTTGCCATATACCTTCGTCCACATATTCCTTTTACAATTGTCGATATGTCTGCACAACCTCCACCGCAAAATGCGGGTGAGCATCTCTTTTTGGAAGTAAACCTGAACCACGTGAAAGTTCTTCTGGGTGTTTATTATTGCCCTTCATCACGTATAAATTTCTTGTCTTCCTTTGAAAAGATCCTTGAAAACTTATCACCCTCTTACAGTCATACAATCATTATGGGGGATTTCAATACTTGCCTATTGAAAAACGATTCCCGCTCTTCTTCCCTTCGATCAATAGTCCAGTCTTCGAATTTGTCAATTCTCCCCTTAAGTGCCACACACCATTTTCCAAACTGTAATCCTTCACTTTTGGATCTTCTTATTGTTTCCTCTCCTCAACATGTCAGCAAGCATGGCCAATGCCCAGCTGACATGTTTTCTTACCATGACCTATTATTCCTGTCCTATAAAATTCGCCCACCTAAGGCAAAACCTAAAATTCTCCTGCAGCGCAATTTTGGTGGTATGAATACAGATGATCTCCGAAGAGATGCTAGCAACATTGACTGGGCTCCGTTAATCAACGTTGAGTCGATGGATGTTAAAGTCAATCTGCTGACGGATAACCTTGTGCAGCTGTACGATATTCACGCTCCCATTCGTTCAGTGAAAATCAAACATCTTCCGGCACCATGGATTACAGACGATATTAGGACGATAATGCACAGGAAGGCTGTAACCAAAACTAAATATAAGTGTCGGCCCTCGCCTTCAAACCGGGAGATCCTTGTTGATGCGCGCAATCGCTGTAATAAGGTGTGTAGAGATGCCCAACGCCGCCATATCCACACCTCTGTTGAAAACGGAGATCCAGCAAAAGTCTGGAAATTTCTTAAGTCCATGGGAGTTGGAAAATCACGCCAAGAATCGATTCCTAAAGACTTAGATATTGATCTACTGAATCAACACTTCTCATCTTCGTCCCACTGTAATGGGACCATGAAGGCAGCTACTGTTAACTATCTTTCAAACCTTCCAACTCCGGACCATCCCCCATTTATTTTTAGTCAATTCTCTGATTGTGATGTTAAGAAGAGCATAGTTTCAATCACGTCTAACGCAGTTGGTAGTGATTGTGTGAGTCGAAAAATGATACTCCCTGTCCTCGATGAAATCCTTCCTATCTTATGCTATATCCTAAACTACTCTATATCCTATGGTGCCTTTCCATCGATGTGGAAAGAGGCCAAAGTCATTCCTTTACCCAAAAAATCCAATCCTACTTCCTTTTCAGAATACCGTCCTATCTCCATCTTGCCTTTCCTCTCGAAAGTCCTAGAACGTCTTGTCCACAATCAGCTTAGTACTTTTCTTTGTAAGAATAGTCTGCTGAATCCTTTCCAATCTGGTTTTCGTCCAGGTCACAGCACCACTACATCCTTAATTAACGTCACTGATGACATACGGTTAGGCATGGAGGGAGGAAATCTGACAGTTCTTTGCTTACTAGATTTTAGTAATGCATTCAATAATGTTGATTTTGATATCCCACCGTGAGGAAACCGACATATCCAAGAACTAAAAAAAATCGAAGACATGTGACATCTACCAACCCGCACTGGGCCTGCGTGGTGGATTACTGCCCACTCCTTCTCACAGAGAGGAAGCCTGTTTCCCAGCAGTGGGAACATAGGCTGATTATTAAAGGTGCTTAATATTGATCGACAAAAACGATCCTGACGATCAAAATACGACGGCGCACGGCGATCGTCTGTTGTTTACAATTTGTTCAATTTTATTTTATCACACGGTGTTTACCTACTGTAGGGGATCAGGCCGGAATGAGAAAGTTTATAGTGGATAAGAGAGATTAATACAGAAGAGGAACTAGCAGGGGATCGAGGAGGGGGTGGAGGGGTTCAGGGGATCAGACCGGAATAACTCATACCTTTAGGTACATAAATCAGTATTAGTTAAGCCTCCAGATTATATTTAGTGCTTAGGTCGTGATAAGATCGTGTGTAGGTGTAGGCGAGTGGAATTAATATAAGCTATTCTCCTAAAGTTAATCGTTTTAAATATTATGGAGACCTCTCACGTACCGTTCGAACACTTCTTGTCTTTAAAATAATGTTATAATTTGAATTTTGTTAAGTGTTGATTAAGTAATATGTTGGTACTGATTATTATATATTCATCAAAGACTATCTTGTTCATTTTATAATAATAACGTCAAATAATGAGACACAAACTTCTATTCTATAACTAAAACACATCCTGAATGAAAATCGCATTTTTTTATACACGACATTTATATCGACGACGATGTTTTCCTTCATGGTTTTGACATTGAGAAACATGAGTAACTTAAAATATTGCTTAAAGCTAGGTTACAAACTATTATTTGACAGTGAGCGATACGCTTTTCAAAGTGGAAACTAGTTAGGTGATTTCAGGTTTGGACCACCCGAAATCATCAGACTATCATATATTATACTGGTGTAAATGGTAGTCTAATGGTGGATATACTTTCTTTGTGTTATTGGGTTTTCCATGGAAGTTGGCGGTTTAATACTCCCGTGCCTCGGAAAGCACGTAAAGCCGTTGCGTTGGTCCTACACCTGAACTCTCCCCGGTCGTGTCAGATAGCCGTCCCATCGGACTATGAGAGTAAAGGAACAGAGAGTGCACCTGTGTTTGCGCACATAATTGTGCACTATAATATATCCTGCGTACCTGGCTAATCTCCATTGAGATTGGCCACCGTGACCGAAAACGATCGGGGAGGCTATTATTATTTTGTACTTTGAAATTCGGTTCATCTATCAAAGGCAACCGTATTGCGTCAAGTTCCGAGGCATCAAGTTACAAGCAAGTTACGTCAAGTTACAAAGAATTTTCTAACAATGCTAGCAGCGAAAGCACTAGGAAGTGGTGAAGGGCGGGCGTTTTAGGGGACTGTTTTTTGTAATTTTGACGTTCGAGACGTGCTGATTTTCAGCCTAGTTTGAATAAATGACTTTTGATTTTGTGCCTGACCAAATAAATCGATCCCACCTCGTATTCTCTACCCGAGCGATAGAAAAATGAACCAAACGTTATATCACAAGCTTTGTGGGCAGTAGAAAAGAGTTTAAAGTCACGCCAAGCGATGGACGGAAAAGTTTGTCTTTGTGTCTATGGTGCCTGTCATTTGTGGGTGTATTTGTTTGGACATAGGAGAGATATTGAAAAGATTTTATCTATGACTAGCTGCGCCCCGCGGTTCCACCTGCGTAAATGTCGATCCCGTGGTAATCTATACTAATATTATAAAGCTGCAGAGTTTGTTTGAACGCGCTAATCTCTGGAACTACTGGTCCGATTTGAATGATTCTTTTAGTGTTGGGTAGTCCATTTATCGAGGAAGGCTATAGGCTATTTAATATCACGCTATGACCCTTAGGAGCCGAGCAAAAAGAAAAAAAGTCAGAATGAAATTATAAAAAGAAAACGACCTTGGTTCTCCTGCGGATCTCCTCATTCCTGATTCGATCACGCAGGGAAACTCCAAGCATAGCCCTCTCCATTGCCATTTGGGTGACTTTTAGCCTTCTTATAAGGCCCTTAGTAATCATAATAATCATAATCTTAAAGGTAATTAATAATCATAATCCTTAAAGGTACTTAGGCATTATAAAAGTTGTGTTGTTTAAGTCCTGTAGTCCCCTTAATTGTCTGTCGCTGAGATGAGATTGCGACTAGATTTTGAACGTTTTTAATTAAGGGAATTGGCCTTCAGATTTATTCGCCTTATTTCTGTCATTTCCGACTTAGATTAACTTGAAACTTTCATTTGAAACGTTGGGGTCACATTGGCTTGGCAGGTTTTGAACCTGCGACTACAGTTTAAAACTTACGAACTTATTGATTAGCTAATGTTAGCTCAGGTAGGTACTGAAAGTAGGTATTATTTTAATGTTGGTAACAATTTGCTTGACTCTTTTGAAAATAAAAATTACATTCAGGCTCACTTGCACAAAAAAATAACTAAAACATAATTCTGTGTCTGTCATCTTCAAACGATTCACCAAAAAAGGACGATGTTTTAAATAAATTTAGCACTAAATTAGTGATGCGTTGTGCAAGTGGGCCTCAGTCTCTACCATCTTCTAACAATTGGGACAAATATAACGATATTTTAAGTACAGTCAACAAAGGAGTTAAGTATACAGAAGCGTCGGATATAGTTGAAGTTTACTAAGAAACCGATGGATGTTCTGGACTAAAATTTAATTTAATAAATGAGCTGTTTGTTTTTTATTAATAAACTAAAATTTTATTCGAGAATATCCATCAGTTTCTTAGTAAACTTCAACAATATCCGACGCTCCTGTATACTTAACTCCTTTGTTGACTGTACATTTAGCGCGAATTTAGTAATGTGTTGTGCAAGTGGGCCTGAGTTTCTACGTCAACACGAACAAATTATGCTGCTAAAAATATCTTCGCATCGCATTTATCGCTGGCGTAGAACGATTACTCTGGCGACGTCATTAATAATGCTTAAGATGTGAGCAAAACATATTTATTATGTCTCTTAACTGCACAACAGACAGGCGAACTTCTCGTTATATGTCTTGATTAATATTTGTAGTTCATATTGTGGAGGAGGAATTTTCGTCTGCAGGGATCAATTTTGGATGTAAGGACTGTGTGAAAGTGATCGGTGTTTTCCGTTGATGTAATAGAAAGAAAGAAAGAAAGAAAATACGTTTATTTGCGGTAAACATGACGCAATAAAGAATAAATGAATTAATGAAAATGAATGAATGTGAATGTGTTTCTGTCACAGCAATAATGAGTTATTGGTGATGTTATTCAGAAAGGTCAGGTGCGTAGTACTCGCAACCGGCGTGTGATTGACCGGAGAGGCAATTCTCGTAATTTTAAGAACGTTCACAAATGCCGTACGGCGTAAACGCTCTTAATGAATGTGAAGACGATGTGGGTCATTTTACATATATACCTATATATTATTTTTTTTATTCTCTCTGTTCTGTTTTTTTTTCATGGTCTGGCAGTTTGAGTTATTTATGTGGCCTACCCAAATGTCCTTTCTTTGGTATTGTTCGTCGAATCGTTGAGCTCCTTAAGTCTTGAGTTGAGCTGCACGATTTTTGACAAATGCGTGCACTGACTGGACAGGTCCTCTCAATCTGTGTGGTTCTTTCCTCAAAAGACCACCTCAGACATCGATCTACATGGTCTTCATATAACCTGACCAAGATTATGTCTGGACTTTAAAAGAGACTGTGACCTCTGAGTTTGTTTCGGCCTTTCTTCTCAGAGTAGTCAGATAGGAAACGCCGACTTCATCTAGTTTTAAAAAAAACATGATTGACGTGTAAAAGTGTTTGTACAAACCTACTTACAAAAATAAAAATCATCATTTCAATGTTATATAAAATACTAGCTGCGCCCCGCGGTTTCACCCGCATAAGTTTCGATCCCGTGGGAATATTGGGATAAAAACATCCTATGTATTTTCCCGGGACTCAAACTATCTCTATACCAAATTTCATCTAAATCGGTTTAGCGGTTTAAGCGTGAAGAGATAACGGACAGACAGACAGATACACTTTCGCATTTATAATACTAGTATGGATGTTTAGTTTTAATTCCACAATACCTAGATCTAGACTTAGATGCAGTATGCAGCCCCGCCGTCCCGCCTGCAAAAATACTATAGGTACCTACATCTCTGCCTAACCTCTCGGGAATACAGGCGTGCTGTTATGTGGTATGAATCTTATTTCTAATTCTGCTATACAAGAAAGAAAGAAAAAGAAAGAAATAAAGAATGAAAGAATGAAAGAAAGAAAGAAAGAAAGAAAGAAAGAAAGAAAGAAAGAAAGAAAGAAAATAAACACGTTTATTTGCGGTAAACATGACGCATAAAAAGTATACAAACAAAAAACAATTAACAAGGTGGGGGAAAACATGCGTCACATCCACGAAAAACCTTTCAGTTATCCCGTATTTATTTAAAATGTTTATCCAAAATATGTTCTACATTCCAATCTTTACGCTCATAATCTCCGAAGCAAAGATTAAAGAAACACAAAACATTGTCTAACTTTTATTTTAACATTTTGACGTCTTGAAACTTGTAGAAAGTTTCGCCTAACATTTTACCTCTACTACTGAGAAATACAACAAGAAAACCACACAATACCTACTTAGAATCTCTTGGTACGCCTTTTTGATATAAATATGAACAACATAAATAAGAATAACGCCTCACTGGTCTAGTGGCAAGCACTGCTGCTGATCATGACGTCCTGGATTTGATTCCCGAGTCGGGCAAAGTGTTATTGGATTTCCCCATCTGGAATTTCTCAGTAGCAGCCCGGAGTCTGGATTTGTGCTCGGTTGATGGCAATAGGCTCGCCCCCTATTACATGGGACTTGAAACATAACTGGCGAAATGTGGGTGTAAGTACTATAGGTACAACTCTGCCCAACCCTTTGGGGAAACAAGATAGAACAGCACGAATGGCATTGCTTCACCACTTTTAACAATAACCAGAAAATTTAAACTTCACTAAATTTAAGAGTAAACTAGTAACGAGCTCGAACTCACTGGTGGCCATGGCCAAAAAGCACGCTGTCTCACCTGGCTTCGTGTCCGACAGAGATGGTGTCAGTGATGAGCAGTTAGACGCTAGTCTACGCGAACAACGTTTGTTTTCACGCACAGAAACACCGTTCCGAACTGATAGGCGCGTAAAAATATTCGAAAAGTGCTTCGAAAAATCGAATTTTATGAAAAAACCACTGCATAAGTCAATTACAAATAAAGTTTATTGAAATCTTCGATAACTGAGCTTTGTCGGTACGGACTTGGTTTTAAAGATTTTACAGTTCTTTTATTACTTATTTACACCTAAAGTTACGTTAAACATAGGAAGAAAAACGAATCTTTGTTGGCTCATAACTTTTTAATGACTTTTTATTTTAATAATCTGTTTCCGTACAAACAACATTAATAGTAAGACAAAATGATATCATGTTTTACTTTCGATGCAAAATGTCAAACAGTGGAGTAATACTCTCCCGAAATTTGTATGGAAAAAATATCGACTAGTGGCACCTTAAAACTATCTAACTGTCTGTAGTGCAATGCGCAGGCATTGGCGTGGCAGTCGCTTACCGGGCGTAGGCGAGTGCACACGTTCTCTGGGTTTCGCATAGACTACTTCACCTGCGTGATCTGTCAAAGTGTGTTTTATTAACCCAGCGAATTACAATTACACTGTCATGTTGACAAATACTCGTAGACCTTATCGTTTGTTTGTGCCAAGTGACATTCAACCTTATGGTGGTAAAGCAAATACGAGGTCGACTGTACATGTACAGCTTTACATTTCGAGGCTCAGTTTGCACCTACATAATATATATCTGTTCTATTCTTTAACTGTACATATTATAAACTAGCAGCGCCCCGCGGTTTCACCCGCATTACTTTTGATCCCGTGAGAATATCAGGATAAACAGTACCTTATGTATTAATTCTGGTTATAAAATATCTGTGTGCCAATTTTCATCCAAATCCGTTTAGTAGTTTTTGCGTGAAAGAGTAACAAATATCCATCCATCCATCCATTCTCATCACAAACTTTCGTATTAATTAATTTATACGAAAGTTATATACAGGGTGTCCGAAAAAATAATCAGCAGTTTCCTACATTTTGACGAGTTATGCGAACATAAATGTAGGGAACAGCTGTTTTTTTTTTCGCGATTTCATGTTTAGTCCCGTTAGTAGTAAAAGTTGTTCATAATAATAAGTACAATGAGCCTTTAAGAGGTTATCCATTAATTACCGGACAACCTGTATAATTATGATACTATATAAGTTATTATATAAGTATATTGGTTTATTATAATATACTTATATTTATAAAATAAAAATAATAAATATATATAAATATTATTATATTATTTTATATTATATAATTTAAATAATGATTTAAGTAGGATTAAAGTCACTTTTCGTGTCTGTGTGTTCTTCTAAACTAAGTACGCAACGGATTTAGATGCGATTTTCACCACCATTTATTTTAAACTACTTTAACAGTTAAATTAGATATAGCACAGAAATCTGGATGTTTTGACATTTTGCCATTGTACTCGTGCAAAGCCAGTAAAACATAATTAGGAAAAAGAACACTGAACTTTCGAACAATTATTGCGAATTTCATCTTTCATTTCACGTTTTAAACATTTCATGTTCAAGACAAGCCCAAAAATGTACGAAAATATGTTTATGCTCTAATGAGCATAAACACGATTACGTGTACGAAGGTCGAAGGTAATTAGGAACTTTTTCGTTAACTGGGCGCCTACGCCTTATCATATTACAGACAAAAGGAAAGTTTTGGGTAAACTCTGTAACTGGTTTGTTACTGTATGGAGTTATTGAGTCGAGCTTAAATGAGGACGTGAGAATAATATATAAATAAAATACACGTATTTTATTCGGTGGAAAACATACAATGGAGAGCAGGGGGCTTATAAAGGCCACTTTGGCAAAATCATAAAAGGATAACATTATGAATCACAATGGACAGTTACCTGTTAAGTTAATCGTATCAAATCCCATTGGTGAAGGAGTTTCCAGTTCTTTTTTTTTTGTCTGTGCTAAAATACCAATCAATCCAATCCAAATAAAATCCCAATCTCATTGATTATACTTACGTAGTGCAGTGAAAAAATGAAAAACACAGACTGTCTTCGCCATATTATGATTCATAATGTTATCCTTTTATGATTCTGCCAAAGTGGCGTTTTTAGGCTTCCAGTAGTGGCCCAGTGGTAACGGCCTTTACTTACAAGCTGTAGGTTGTGGGTTCGAACTCAAACAGGCGCTTTACTTTGTGTAAATAATTTCATCCCCACTTCTCTCAAAGTGATGAAGGAAAACATCGTGAGGAAACCGGCATGTCCTAGAACCAAAAAATCGAAGACATGTCATATCTACCAACCCGCACTTTCGTGGTAGATTGCACCACACTCCCTCTCGAAGAGAAGAGGCCTGTGTCCCAGGAATGGGGACATTATAAGCTGAATGCAAACATACAACCGGCCCATCTGGTAATTGGTCACACCCTCACCTACTAAAGGCATCGCGTATATATTGGCAATTAAGGAGACAAACTACAACATCTACTGTAACTGCACTGGTATCAATACTCTTCAAACTAGAACACAGCAAAGCTTAATAGTAACACCAGAGTTATTACGCAATTATGAATATTTTGTAAAACGTGTCAACCCCACTAACGTACACTGTCCTTCAAGACACAGGACTTTCCTCATTTGAAGTGCAGGGGTCTCATTCATTTGTACATACCATACACATCTCCATCGTCGACTTTGTCTCTGTCAACTCTGACCTAGACTAGAGTCAAGAGCAAACCCATTTCAAAAAAAAAAAAAAAAGGAATATAATAGCATAATCAACCCGCACCCGCACCCGCATGTGGTATCTGCCAATCCGCACTGGGCTCACGTGGTGGATTACGGCCTGCTCCCTCTCACCGAGAGGAGGCCTGTGTCCCAGCAGTGGGAACATTGTAGGCTGATTATGTTATGTAATAGCAGAATCGCAAAATCAATAAAGCCAAATATCATGATGAAAATATCTGACAGTAAGATTTTTAGATATACTGTAGCGGTATCTACAAACGCCACATGCGAACTACGAGTCATACTGACGTCACGCAAAATCCTGCATCTCACAAGCAGAGTTTACTACGAAACTAGCATAATATATACAACGGCCCGACATCGGTCTGGTCGGAGGATCCTCCCTTTTCTATGGAGTATGAGTAAACGTGATACCCTGTTCCTCACACCTCTAAAATACTTAAATGATCGATGGAACGAATGTGCTTCGTCAAATAATTACATACTCACAAAAGCACACGTATGAGAAAGAGTCCAATAACATCCATATTACTTCAACCAGTAAATATATAAAGATTTAAAGGTAGTTTCCGCCATTTTGCCCGTTTACTGACATACGGCTTGACTTCCAATGTTTCCTACGTTATTTGAAAGTGATAAATATCCTTACTGCGCCTTGGAACGCTACGGGAATCAAATACGCTACTTACCTTCGTGTGGAATGGCGGTAGAAATTCAACTATCTGTCTTAGAATGATAAAAGAGTAGTACGTTTTATGTGGCGTTTAGGAATCAGTAGGGTGTTTGTGTGTCTGTGGTGTATATGTGTGGTAGGGTGGGGGTGTGTCTGTGTGTGTGTGGTCGTGTGTGTGTGTGGTGTGTGGGAATCTGTGTGTGGTGTCTGTGTGGTGTGTGTGTGTGTGGAATTTGCTTTGTAAAAAACTACATATTTATTGCGACTCGTAAATGATAATAACCCAAACTTAATATGACACAAACAGAAGAATAAAAACAATAGTATAAAATTTAAAATAGTCCTGCACAATAATTCCGTAACACACTTACTCTTACTACTATATTATATTGTTAATCCATTGCTTCATACGTTCGAAAAATTTGTCTGTTCAGCAACGATAATAACAAAATGAATGTTGTTGAACTGCCAAGATGGAAGCCATTGCTACTGTTGGTGTGTTACATAATTACCTTGCTGTACGAAGCCAAAATCTGAGCATGGTCTTTTGATAGGTTGTGGGTCCAAATCTTCCAAGTAATGTGATTTCCCATTTAATTTATGAAGTTTCTGAAATCAGTTTTGTCCAAGATTAAGGACAAAACTGATTACTGAAAAAATCATCGTGACACTTTGTTTTAAATTGATACCATGCAATTTAAATGGAATGTGGGTAATATAATGCGCTTTAAAAAAAAAACAGGCTTATCTAATTAATTAATTCAAACTATTGCAACCTTTATAAATTTTCCCGTAATTCCCCAAATTACTAGACTTTTAGCTCAAAAATGCTTATTTTTAAATGCGTGCGACATTTTACCAACTAAAAATTTCTTTTCTACCCTTCAAACTGCTTCGGCAAAATTGCACGCCATTTTATGTCTCCCCAATTTAAAACAGAACAGAAGTATAAAATTACCTTCCATTCTCTCAAAATTGGAACTATGCAAAGATGCCGTTGCAATTTAAAAGCAAAAGCTTCCAATTTTGAAAATAAACGAAGGAAAAATGGCTGCTTATTTTGCAATTGGAACTGCAGGATGGTGTTGAAAGGAACAATATTCTAAAAATGTATAGTCAACAAAAGAGATTGTAAGTAGGTACCTATACTAGCAGCTAACTAGAACTTCTTTTTCTTGGGTACGTATCTACGTTACTCGGGAACTGAGCAGTCAAGTCTTTGATATCGCTCCCCTGAGTGTGTTGTATGTTTCATTTCCTACTGTTTAATTTATTGCGCAAAACTCTCCAAATGACAGTCATTTTCGCGTCGTATGTCATGTATTAAACTCCGAATTCACATCATTATTCAAATTAGCACTTTGGATTCGGTCGAACTGTCAAAATGACAGCGACTGTCTGTAAACTTTTTTTTATTGTGCCAGTAACATGTCTTTTCGCCTAAATTATGTTTGTCTACGACACAAAATTACGTAATTCGTCATCTCAAGTTTGAGCCAATAAGTCGCTTCGCTTTTGTTTCATAAAAGGTCAAACGGCTGAGATTCTGACTAATTGTAAGGATTTTTGTGTCATCTGCCTTGTGAGAATGTTGTTAGATATAATTTTCTTTGTGTCTGCCAGTAACAAGGAATATTTTAGTTTGTCTGTTGGAAAATAACTGGACCTATTATTGACAAGATAACTGATGTTTGAAATACACACAACATAGTTTTTATGAACAATTTTCATATCTATTAATATCCTGTTATAGTTATTAACACATTCGTGTGCTAGTAGTGCAAAATTTAGTATGGTGCATTGCTGAACGTAGATTCTTATAGGGAAGAATGGGCAACAAATAGGAACAATGATATTTTTTTCATCAACATGAAAATTTTGAGTTTTTGTGTACCAAACCCCCAAACAGTAAAGTTTTCGTTGCTACCACCAATAAAACATATAGCACAGACCGTGGTGGAATATCTTGAAACTTCCACTGCTGGACATAGGCCTCCCCCAAGCACTTCCACTTCGACCGGTTCTGTGCTTCTCGCATCCAACGGGTTCCTGCGGCCTTCACAAGGTAGTCGGTCCACCTTGTGGTAGGCCTTCCAACGCTACGTCTTCCGGTACGTGGTCGCCACTCCAGAACCTTTCGGCCCCATCGGCCATCTGTTCTGCGAGCTGTCGGTTACCTTGGTTCTCCTGCGGATCTCCTCATTCCTGATTCGATCACGCAGGGAAACTCCAAGCATAGCCCTCTCCATTGCCCTTTGGGTGACTTTTAGCCATCTTATAAGGCCTATTGTGAGCGACCACATTTCAGTGCCATAAGTCATCACTGGCAACACGCACTGGTCAAAGATTTTAAAGTAAATTGTAAATGATATTTATTGCTGTAAATTGTTTAAAAAAAAAACACATTTAAACGTCAAAAATAACTTATGTTTTAAAACTAGATCAGCCGGTCGATTCTGTAAAAATCTCACCGTGAAAACTTATGTGAAGTGAGTTTGTTTTTGCTAGGAATTGACACTATTGACAGCTCACTCCAGGCTCACTTCATCTAAGTTTTCACGGTGAGATTTTTACAGAATAGTAACGCAGGTCGATGTTTCCTAAATGACTACTCTGAGAACAGACCGAAAAATTCAGAGGTCACTCACTGTCTCTTTTAAAGAACAGGCATAACCTTGGTCAGGCCGTATGAGTATGCTATGTTTTACCAAACAATTTCCGCTTCTTTTCTTTGAGCAGCAAATCAGTTTCTTGTCTAGCAAGATGCATCTGAACATCTGTATTTTGCCTAACAGCTTCACCCTTGTAAGCAATACTTGTTTCTTCGGTAACCTAGCTCTATTCCGCCATTCCATTGTATTCGGAATACAATTATTTAAAGCCATTTAATTTTATTTCTCCCAGTTGACTCTAACTACTATTCCTGAAGATAAGTGGCTAGCAATGGTAGCAATGAATGGCTCCCGTCTTCTGCAATGTAATCAGTCTTTGTAAACATCTTGTTGAATAGAATTGTGTTATTCAATGTTTTTAGTTCGTAGAGCTGTTTTTAACGCGGTTTTGAAAGCAACGAGCATGCCATGTAGTATTTAAAAATACTGATTTAAAGTCAGCCGTGCTCTTTCTATGATGAACCATTTTGATCGTCGAAAAAACGTTTAGGTAATAATTGAATAAATAAGTAAATTTACCGAATTTACAATAATATGATAATCAGTCCGTATTTTCCCACAACAGGGCAGGAAAGGGATGCCCCCTTTCCTTTTTCCACTCAACTCGATCCTGAGACAATATGGACCAATCCCTCATTATATGCGTCAAGTTCATCCTGCCATCATGAATTTACACTCTTTTGAAAATACTTTTTTAAACTTTTGACCGCCACACGTCAAAAAATCAGAAACGTGCCCTCGGCGTCAAAGTCTGTCATGTAGTCGAACCGTGGCGTGCTGGGCAAATTTTGGTTTGTCATCTATATAAGACTGTGGCGGTCAAAAGGTTAAGCAAAACTAAACATAGATATCTAATGTAGAGGGTGAAGTTTTCAAAACAATTGCTTGCAATTTCCGACTGCTAATTCCGGGCCTATTCCAAATTAAATCTCAGGAATATTTTACTCTAAGCATAATTCGAAATTTAACCGGTTGCAACCGCGATGATTAATTTTAAAAACAAATGAACTCGTTCGAATTGCTAATTCTTGGTGCCCCTTAAATTTTTTTATTTTGTTTTCTTAGGGCCGGTTGGTTAACGTTTTTTGGGTTGACGATAGTTAGCGCCATTTTTGACGTATACGCGTGCGTCAAATAGACGTGAAACAACCCGCCCTTAGTGTGCATACACGAGTGACATGCGTCGACCACAGAGGTAACTGCAACCGTTGACGCGTGTCGGGGGCATGTTGTCGACAACGACAACGTGTCGCTCGTGTGTATGTACCTACACTTAGGTCACAAACACAAATCACAATCGCGTGATTCTCTGATACACAACATACATAACTTTAAAATTCGAATCGAATGGTGTCTTTGAAAAACAAATTATGAGTTCGCTTTCGAATTGTGTGCGGTCACTTGAGTGAGGTTCGAAGTGAACGTTATAGAATCACTAGGTACGTACATCTTTTGTTTTGTACTAGAAATATACCACACATTTATAGCACACGTTATTAAACCTCGGAGCATGATGTTCCATAGCGCTGTAACCACAACTCCACAAGACTAATAAAGCTGTAGAACTTGCAACTAATTTAATCTAGCCAAAGTTCAGCTGAATATGTTCCTAAAATCTGAAATCTCTCTTCCTGACACTGTTTGTCTTGTCATTGTTTGAAATGATAGCCATATTTCAACAGAATGTGTGCACATTTTGATCTTTATAATGAACAGAGTTTATCTACTGACTTAAAATGTCTTAGTGTCTCTTTAATATAGGCGTCTATTTATAAACGTTGCTTAAAGTCAAGTAGTGATAAGTGACTTTTAATAATGTAATGATTTTTGACGTTTGAACGTCACTTATCTTTAATCATTATTTATAAATAAACCCCTTCTTGTCTGGTTGTGTGTCCACTTAGATCTTCAAAACTTCAACGACTAGATCACCTCTAGAGAAAAAAATACTATTAATATTAAAGAACTTCAGTACTTACCTGTAAATTATTTGACCCAAATGGAAAATACCGTCATGATCACTTTGTGACTGGTTTAGAAAATGTATTATAATATGATATTTTGTATAAACGTGATTTAAGAATCTAAATATTAAATAAATGAAAAATGTATAAATATCATTCGAAACATTTTTAATGAGAAGCATTTGCCAAATAGATGTTTGTAAAGCGAGTATTTATAAAATAAAACATTTGCGGAATGAGTTGTTTGCGAAATAAATAGTATACGAAACGTTTTCACCATCAATTAGAGAATATTTCGGAAGGTTTGTGAGTATCATTAAACATTAGGCTTTAATTTAGATAGCACTGAAACGTCGATATTTTGGCAAGTCGCTAGTTGATTATATTTCGGGGTGCTACTCAGGCATCAACCCCTTTAGGGCCACCTTATGTGTATGTTTGTATAATATTTTTCTTAGGAAATCTTTTTCTTTCTTTCCAGATGCGGAGACAGCTGTCCAGATGAACTCTATGGCTCCCAACTCCAGGGGCTGACAAGATGACGTCGGCTGGTCTTTTGGTCTTCTGCTCCGTGCTCACAAGGACGCTATGCGTTATTGCTCCACAGATACCAGGTATGTGATTTCGGACCTCTTTTCTATGATAACAGGGCGTATTATCGTACAGAAAAGTAAGAAACATTGGTGGTCACGCTTGCACACTGCGTGTAGGTTTGAGATTCCAGTCAAGTCAGTGAGTAAACCAGCAGGGTAATTGCGTAACACAGTTACCTACAATGGAAATGCCTTTTATTTTGACAATTCAAAAATATCCATTGCGTTATTGTACGTTGTTGAGCAGAAGAATTTTACAAACATATCAAGCAATGGGTTATGAACATCCTTCAAAACCCCTCAGATTGGAAGTGGGATGATGCACTGTCTCACAAGATGCCTCTTCATATACAGAGAATAAATAAAGTCCTCCAGATCGAATTTCGGCCATGGCGACCATTCTCAGCGGAGACCAGTCTTCGGTGCGGAATTATTTTAGTACACAAGTATGTGCGCAGACACACTGTGCACTCACTCTCATTGTCCGATGGGACGGCAATCCGACATGACCGGATAGAGATCAGGCGCAGGACCAACGGCTTAACGTGCTTTCCGATGCACGGCTGTATCACACCGCCAATTTCCAAACTCCAGGATGTTACTAAGAAATTCCTAATGGAAAAATCGAATAACACTTTGCCAGACCCGGGATTGAACCCAAGACCTCGGCAGTCGCACTCGGGATCACGAGACCAACGGGCAAGTCATACAGAGAATGAAATTTTTAGACTATTTTAATCCAAGTTTCTTTACGATATTAACCTTTACTGTATGTCAGTGCAATCGAAGAACACCTTATAAATAAAGTATAAATTAAATTGAAAAAGTCTCGTTGGTAAATCCTTCGACTCGAAAAAGCCTTCGACTCCGACACCATAAAGACCATTATTCTATTTAGAATAATGGTCTTTATGGTGTCGGAGTCACATATATATATACATTATATATATACATTATTTAATGTATATATTTATTTGCACAATGTAGTGTGAGAGCTTTACGAGTTCTCAGTAAGGGGACGAGTAGGTAAATACCACAGTTTTGTACTTCAATAAATTATTAATAAAAGATGGTTCTACGTTTTTACATTCATATCCTTGTCACTTGGTTTGTCAGCAAATTCTCATTCCTACCATTTTGTTTTCTATACATTGTATAAATTAATGTCTGTCTCGTATTTCTGCCATCTACTTTTCAAAGTATTCGTAAAGGTTGCGTTTAAACACCAAATAGGCTTTAATCATCTATAATCCTGTCAGTCAGTACTACCTAGGCATCGTGAACTCATAAACAAGCTGATTTATCGAAGTTATCAAAACAAAAGAACATTATTTTATCTTGAAATCGGAACCGTATCCTGTTTTGTTTTTTCCGCACGGCTTTAGGCAAAGGTACAAGATTTGCGACTTAGCAGCCAAAAATACACGTTGGCCCTGTTCAGTTGTTCACCGTCAAGCTATGCGACAAGCGACACGCGCCCGCGTCACCTGGAGGTTTACTCTCTAACTCCGTTAACGAAGATGCGATCCCGTCCGAATGAAATTGATCTGTCAAAACAAGTGACAAATAAGAATTGTCTCGGGAAAAACCACGTAGGAATTAGGCAAAACTGTCAAATAGTGTTATCATTAATTCTTAGTTCGTTCATTAATCGTAATATGGAGTAGGAGAAACCCGTAATTTCGGCAGAAATTTCGAATTTCGTGCTTAGGGAGTAACCGCGTCGCAGTCACTCGTAACATGCTTAAACATCGTCTTTCATTTGTTTTCTCCGAAGTCACTATCGCAAGTCACGTGTCGTTTACTCGTGCACTTCGCTCGTGGCCACGGGCTTACATAACACAAACAAAATATTCATGAACTCCATAAGAATTCCCATTCCTATCAAATTTTCATGCAACAAAATGATTTGTAGAACCTCCTACAAAAATATTTACTTCAGCTTATCACGATATTTCGCCTTCGATTTGTGTTGTAATGGCAATAGTATGCTTCGTGTCTGCCATGTTTTTTTGTCATTTTAGTTAAAAACTTCCGTGAGTTGTAGGTTGGGACAGTTTTTTAGGGTTCTGTTACAAAACCAATGGGATTTGTAGATCTTTTTGGGATTTGTGAAATTCGGACACAGGACACAAAAGACATTTTGGACTATCCTTTTGGGATATAATGTAAAGGGAAATGGGTGGGGGAATGGGTATCCTTTTGGGTTATACCTTTTTTTTGGGTGGGAAATTATCAAATAACTTCAGTCGCTCTGGGCGGAGCGGAAGGGAAAAGTGTCAGACTTTTACTGACTAAAACCCACCCGTGTTCCTTCAGTTGCCTGTGCCAGGGGCCACGGTATCTCTTTCGTACAACCCGCGATCCTGGCAGGCATCGGCCCTAGCGAACCCCGTCAGTTAGTACTGACATCTCTTTGAGGCGCGCGTGGAACACAACGCGCCGTCGACCCGGGCCTGGTCCTTACCGGACGGCGAGCTGCAAATTGTTATACCCTATCTTACAATTTGTGTACCTAGTTAAGCCATCGACGACATGCTGCTCATGTATTTGAGCACCGTACTCAAACACATGAGCGGCACGTTGTTAACGGCTGCACTTGCCTCTGCCATTGGCGTGGGTCGCTCGTGTGTGTGAGCACTTATAGAAATAAAATATTTTATCATTAGCGTCGCAAATCGACTGAATCGGACATTTTAAAGTCATACGTTCATGACCCTCGAAAATATAACCTCAACCTGCACCTACCACCTACTTCGATCTCCATGTAAATACTTCCTAAATTCTCTACCTGTCTGCAAATTGTTCTCTAATTAGCTTTTCTGTTTGTATTTAGCTACCCTGAAATTATTGCCTATCTCATAAATTCCTTGGCTCACAGACACGTTGCTCAGATTTATTACAGGCCTTATTTTATTATTTATTGCTTAGCAACTAAGATTTTCTTGGAATTTTCTTCGTTCTGGACGAGATTGGTGCAGCCACAGAGTAAAGAAGAAATAGATAATACTAATACTTACAAGAAAAAGTTTTTGCGTATCAGGTAAATTTATACTGGGTGTAAGACTTAGAATTCAGAATTTTGTCGGTTTCTAAAAAAAAAAAAACCGGGCAAGAGCGAGTCGGACTCGCGCACCGAGGGTTCCGTACCATCATATATGTGTTTAAATTTTCATCGGCGATGCCTTTATGTGTTTAAATTTTCATCGGCGATGCCTATATTCATCAGAGAATTTTGCAGATTTCTGTCAGCGCCATCTCTTGACCGATAGTGGAACTAATGTAACTTTTGTTGATGATTTATGAAAAAGTGTGCCATTTAGAGACGTTTTATTTTTCCTGTAATCTTTACATAAACTTCTATCACATAGAATAATTTCAGATTTTTCTCTTTGCAAACTTCGGAGATAAGGGGGGGGGACGGAATTTTTTTTTTACATTTTTCATCAAAAGTCGAAAACTATAAGGCGTACAAAAAAAAATATTTTTTTTTGAAAATATGCAAACTGCGCTTTTTCACTTCGAATTTTTCAGACCCCCCTTTCAGTACCTGTTGCAAAAAATATACGTATATTTTTATTTCTTTCTTTTTTTAAAATAGTTGGGCAAACGTCATCTAAAACTATTCCAAATTTCGAGTTGATAGCATTAGTAGTTCTTGAGATATCCAGCTGTGACAGACAGACAGACTTAGTCTCACCATAAGGGTTCCGTTTTTACCATTTCGGTACGGAACCCTAAAATGCCATTTTCTTTATCGTTTGTCGGACTAAGATTGCTTCAAAAGGAAATAGAACATTATACAGACATAAAAATCTTATGTTGTTAACCTTTATTGAAGGTACGCACGTAATTGGATAATATTCATAAATAAAAACCGCACATAAATTGCAAAAATATAGTTACGACGAAAAATACATCGAACTGATCGATTTCAATATTACCACAAAAGGATAAAAGACAATGATATTATAAGTAAAAAGGTGTAGATAGGCTACCTACACCACATCCGATCTTCAAAAACGGCACACTAACGCACACATAAACAATACATTACGTTTAGACGTCACATTTGGATGGTATGATTCAATTATCGCTTGCGAAAAAGAGACAAATATAATTTGCGACAGTACGTCGTCTCGTGTACTAGAAACTGAGACACTGAGGTCCAACTTAGTCACTTGACTTCGTTTTAACGTGCCACTTGCTGCGCCCTTATAACCTATCTACACGTTTTTACACTTATAATATCATTGGTAAAAGACATGTCTAGATTTTTACAGCTCTATAGGTAAAACTAGGGAGAAGGATTTATACGATGTTTATTTATTGTCTTAGAAATAAACAATATTGGTAGTGATTCTTACAATACTAAATGACTTTGTTCTAAATTCCTTTAATAATAAAGAGAACATTAATAGAATTATTTGACACTATATATTTGCTTATACTATGTATAGTAATAGAAATATCATGGTGGTTTCGCCGGGAAGGATACTCCGCAGCGCAACCACTTTCAATAAAAGTTTACGTCGAAACTAGAGATGTTCCTGAGAAAAAGGGTCTTGACAGACCGACAATGAAGTGTTCTTATAAGGGTTCCGTTTTTCCTTTTGAGGTAAAGAACTCTAAAAAGTACGTCTTTGCAATCATTTTTTATATTCTGAGTAAATATTTTTCTCATTTTAGAAACGTCTCAGACATAAGACCTAGTACTCTTTGAGGTAAAAGCCTAAGAAAATGTATGTCAAAAAGAAAATATATAATTATATTAATATATGTATGTTATTATATTATAAGCCCACACAAACAGACTGCCTCTGTCTAGGTACTACTGAGCCTGAGGTCCTGTGTGTCATACACGCCACCAATGGATATTCTCTTTACCTTTTTCACAAAACCTTCTTGAGCATTATGTGGCCCTGGTGCAAGCCATGGTCCAGGGCGAGAGGGAGTGGGAGGCAGTCACCTCCTTCTGCGAAGCAGTCATGCTAGCGAAGGAGGTGGCGGGACGGCTCAGAGAGAGAGCCTCCCGTCCCAGCCGCCGCGGGAGACGCTCCGGGCGTCGGGAGCCGCGCGACGGCTCCCGGCCACCGTAGGCGCGGGCCTGCGGGCGGAGAGTAATGGGTAGCTTACCGTCCGATCAGGACCAGGTCCGTGCCGGACGGCGCGTACGTGTTCCACGCGCGCCTCAAAGAGATGTCAGCATCGAGGAGGGGCCCCATAGGGCCGAAGCCTGCCGGGTCAGTGGGATTGTCCGAAAGGGTTACCGCTGGCCCGGAACATAAAGGGCTAAGGAAGGAACACGGGTGGGTTTTAGTCAGTAAGAGTCTGACACTCCCTTCCGCTCCACCCAGAGCGGGAGGGGTCATTTGATGATTTCCCATCCGCAAAAAAAAAAAGAAGCATTATGTACAAGTCTTGGCAGTAGCCGCATTTCTGCTCCAGTACTCACTAAACCGTAATAAGGTAGCTCCTAATTCTACCCTAAATGGGCCCCAGACTTTCTTCGGGGGAAAAAGTCACCCTAATTAGTAATTAGCCGGATTTCTTTTAAGCTTTCAACGCTTGGCTCCTTCAATTTGTGATCTTTCTAAGGAAAATTTTTCGTGTTGCCTTTGCGGGTAAAAATTGTCCAATTTGGAAGCTTTGTTTAGGCAATTTGGTCTGTTGTAGATTAGACTTAAATTGGACTTTTGGAATTTTGTTTATAGGTGTCGAACAATTAGTTTTTAAGCGTTTACCGCGGAATAATGGGTTTTTGACAATCGTTTTAATAAATTAGATCGTCATAGACTTCGATCAATAATAGTACTAGATGAATGATTAGGAACAAAAATAAGTCGCTAAAGTGGCCACGTTTGCACACACAAAAACATTTATATTTCTTACTACGAACTATAGAAAAAAGTTTAATAATATTAACAACTTCAGATTATTATAAACCTTAATACACTAACATAAAGTTTAATTACGATTGCAAATGATTAATATTTAAGTCCTTCTGTCATGGAAGCAATAAATTTAAAATGTCACTTGAAAATAAAAAGTCATTTTTATAATAAGTACAAAAATATTTATTCTAAAATGAAACTTAACTTCTAAGCAATAAGGTTAAAAACATTTTGTTGACAATTTCGTACTTACTCGAATTTGGAACTAGACGTAGTTCTTGGAATTACATTTCAATGCTTCAATGTTTGTTAGTATAGTTCGCGCGTTGTAGCAAACATTGGCCAAACAATCATAATATTATTTTGCTAATTGATTTTTTACTATTTAATTGTGTTACTATTTTATGAAAAACATTTAATGATAAAAACTTACCGAAAAACGATATTCCTTCCAAAATCTTGGTGTTACGGTGGTTATTTACACAACTTTTGAACGCGCACTGAGGCATTTTGACGTCTTAACATTGGCTATGATTGGACCATATTTTCGGGCCGTTTTTGAAGCGCATATCGGGCATCTAGTGCATCATTGATCGAAGGTCATAGACGAAGAATTAGCGAAAAAAATCAAGGGATTTGTGATCACCAAGTCAATATCCATCTGACCCGTCTCGCCTGAGATGGCCGAGACGGGTCTAGAGGACTATAACATATTAGGATACCCACGAGATACCCACGAGAGATAAGAGGTATCGAATTCCATAACTTTAATTTCTATATTTACTAAGACTAATAGAATAAATAGAAGATATAAATAGGATCAACTTTGTGAAAAAACTGTAGGTTCAGAATTACTTTTTAACATATACTCCACCGAAAACTATATAGGTATCTGAAAATAGAAGATAGCAGATTCAAAAGGATTCTAAATTTTTTCTTACGAATAATAATATTTTCAAAATATGATAACGATAGTAAAACTGTTCCGTCTCTCATATAAAAACTTTTTTTCGTAATACTTTCAGAAGTGGCCTGTTATTAATATATTTTGTGTAATAATAGTAGGTATTATTTCTACTATCCTATGTAAACCTTTTCGATCAAGGCTGTCTGCTTCCTTTGTAGGCGAAGTAATCAAATTATAACTCAGAAGTTATATAATTATTTAATCTTTTCGCACACAAAAAGGTAGGCATTCTCTACCAGTCAGTCAAGAGTGGTGAAGAGATTAGATGGCAGGTGCTTTGGTTAAGCCGAACAATGATAAAAAAAACCTATTAAAGGCTCATTCAAACAGGCGCGACACGCGACGCGAATCGCGCGCGAATACAAAGGTACCGCTCGTAGCGCGACTTGCGGTGCTTTTGTGTCGCGCGCGATTCTACGCGTGTCGCGCCTGTTTGAAGGAGCCTTAAAATGATTGAATTATAAGTAAAAAACGTACACAAATACATATAGAGGTTAAAAACCTATAATACACATACATAATACTATAATATATAATTATATAAACATATATACAAATTCAAGGGAGAGAGGTGTTGAGATTACTCTACACTATTTGTTTTGAAAATAACTCTGCAATTTCCGCTTAAATGCATAACAAACTGGTGGCCGTCCTGATATCAAGAGGAAGCGCATTCTAAAGAGGAATGTACTGCGTGGTACTGAATAAGAAATGAAGAATGAACAAAGTCAGAAGTATGAGAAGGATAGAGTAAGAGAAGATTGTTAGAAGAACGCAGATTCTTAGCGTGTTATACGGGATTATTGGTAAAGCATCTTAAGAGGTCATTTTACTCATCATTATGAACAACTATTACTATGACCAAACCAGAAATCGCAAAAAAAAAATCTGCTGTTCCCTACATTTTGACGAGTTATACGAACATTTATATGTAGGGAACAGCTGATTTTTTTTTCGTATGTAGGGTATCATTTGAAAGAGTGCTGTTTGCACATTCTCAAACATTTTCCTTTTTTTTAGGCCGCATAGTTTTCGACTTTTGATGAAAAATATAAAAAAAAATACCGTTCCCGGCCCTTATCTTCGAAGTTCGCTTATAGAAAAATCTAAAATTATTCTATGTGATAGAAGATTATGTAAAGATTACATAAAAAGTAAAACGATGTCTCTAAATATCACACTTTTCAGAAATTATCAACAAAAATTACATTAGTTCCACTATCGGTCATGAGATGGCGCTGACCTAAAACTGCAATATTCTACACCGCAGTGTTAAAAATGATTGTACAGAACCCTCGGTGCGCGAGTTCGACTCGCTCTTGACTGGTTGTTTATTTATCAAATCTATTACTTATTCAATGTCGGCCTTTATAGATTGTGTCAAAGTACCTACCCTAGTTGTTGAAGGTTTAGGGATCCATTTTACAATCACAAAGTTTTAGTTTCAAAATCTTAGTTTAAATCTAGATTATGTAACTTTTTCCATGTCATTTGTATTTTCTTTGCTCACTTAAGACACAACTGGCTTTTGTTGGAGGAAAACGTCGAGTGTAAACCTGGATTTAATGGCCCAAAGTAATCGAGCATTGTCATCATTGCTCGTTCCTTTGTTAAGTAATTACTTTATGCCTGGCAGTTTTCAAATTTATTACAGGCTGGTCTTAATCATTCTTTCTGGATTTATGTTGCCTTAAGCTGTAAAGCTTAGCTCGAGAACCTGCGAACTAAGCTTTGTTTTTGATATTGAAAAGACTTTATTATCCATTTAAAGCCTATATTCAGCAGTAGCCATAATCCACAAAACTTAATGACAAAAAATAACCTCAAAATTTCTTCAACAGATTTCAAAACCGGTGACAAGAAAATCATCAACGGTCCCTTCTGGCACGAAGTCTTCACAGAAACATATGAAGACCACGAAGAGGACCCGTCTACCACTACTTCTGAGCCTCTGCCGTTCTTCGAGGATGATGCTTCTACTAATAATGTGACGGCTCAGCTCGGCAGTCGAGTGCATTTACACTGTCGAGTGCATGACCTGGGAGAGAAAACGGTTAGTAGATTACGCACATGAGCAGCAATATTAGTAAAAGAACCAACACGAGCCTAAGGTTCCACCGATGTATATGCAATTGACCATAACAATTGCGATAAAAGCTAAAGAATATCAATTGCCAAAATTGATTCTAGTTTTGTAGCGAAGTAGTAAAATAGTCACAACGAGTGACGTTCAAACCAGTTAAAGAATCAGTGACCATGGAGTTCAGAAGTATTTTAACATTTCATTTGCCAAAAATTGGCTGAGTGCGACAGATAGCTGATGCAATCTCTTGTCATACTATAGGTACAATCAGGAAAATTTCTTGTTTAACAAATTGACACACCACGTGATTTTGCCATGTTATAGCTATTTCATACAACTGTCAAAGAATGACAGTTGTAATTTGAATATACGGAGTCACTCTGCAAAGCATTACATTTTTCTGACTTTACTTCGCTTGGTGTTCCGTGGGCAGTCAATTCTACTACAAACCTCTCCAACTAGAAAACTTTTAACCACAGCATTACTTATAGTCGTACAGCTCATACTGCCACGAGAGATCTGCAGTGTATTATAATATTAAATCCTTTCATAGAAATTATTATGCAGCAAAGAACCACAGAATCCCATTACGCACTCCGAGACGCAAAGTTAAACATCTGTTCTGTCTCATTTTATGCTGCAAACAACGCGAGAGCATAGAATAGATATATAATAGAAGGCCAGCTCCGTACAACGAGCGAAAACGCACGCACACATAGACACGCTTCACGTACAGCGAGTGCTCGACTGTCATTTGTTTGAGATCGCCGCACGTACGCGTCTATGTGTGCGTGGGTTTTCGCTCATTGTATGGAGCGGGCTTTCTGTACTATCTATTTTCTGGCAAGAGTGTATTATTTTATGACTGCTTCATGCATTAGAATTATGATATTATGAGCAAAAAGGCTATAAAACTAGTGTACCTATGTTTATTCTAGCGTATGTTTTTAGATTTTATTGTTTGATGTTGAGAGTGCTTTTTGCTGTGTCAATAATAATAAATCCACTATAGTTGTACTTTTTGAAAAGGTATTCCTAGAGTTTCTCCATTTCTCCACTTTGTCAAAATATAAATCTTATTCTAGACAGCCACATTGAACAGTCAAAAAGTAAAATTCCATAACCTAAAACACGATCACGATCACGATCTCAGTTTGATTAGCAGATAAGAGCTACTGGCTCAGTGTATTGATGTAATCATTTGCCTAATAACAAGTAACAGATTTTTAAAACCTGGGAAGGTTGGGGTTTAAATCGGCCTTTTTTGAGGGTTCTAGTGCTTTTAAAAATTATGTATCATCAAAAAGGAAAACATAGATAAGTACATACAAGTAGTTAGTATTTATTATTCTGTAAAACATCATTGCTTTATGGTTATTAATCAGAAAGAAAACAGGCGAGAGCGTTTCTATGGAGAAACGACCACCTGCATTTCCTCTTAAGTTGTCAAAAAATTCTCTGTATTTGGATATTACGGACGCATGTGGCGGCCAGTGCTCTTCTAGGAAAGCGTAGCTTTAGCAATTACGCGGTCGGCCATACTTACCTACTTAAATATTTAACCGCAACAGGAAGACACCATTCACATAAACAAATATGAACCAAACTAAAACCCCCTTTTAATTCCCCAGATATCCTGGGTTCGTCGCCGAGGCGAAGAACTTCACCTCCTCTCCTTCGGCCGCCATACTTACTCAGCTGACTCCCGCTACTCTCTGGCCTTCGAACATCCTAACGATTGGCGACTCCTGATCCAGTACGTCAGCGAAAGAGATGAAGGGTTCTACGAATGCCAGATCTCTACTCATCCTCCTTTAGTTAGAAGGATCCATCTTAGTGTCGTTGGTGAGTTTCTTTTATTTATTTGACTCTAGCTTCTGCCCGCGACTGCGTCCGTGTGAAATTTCACCCTCCCCCCATTCACGCTCTTAGGGATGGAATTTCGAAAAACCCTTTCTTAGTGGATACCTATTCTTCACAAAGAACATACCCTCCAAATTTCATGTCTCTAGGATCAGCGGTTTAGGCTGTGCGTTGATATATCAGTCAGTCAGGACTTTGAATTTTATATATTTTGACATCATAAAGTACATACGCATAATATTGGCGTATATTAAATTGCGCACTACCCCAAACAGCAAATTTTCACACCAAAAATAAAAGAAGTTTCTCAGCAATTATTTTTTTGCAATGTTACTTAATTTGATGTAGGTACAGAATGCGTAGTTGACGGCTTCGTAATGGGTCTTTTGACAACCGGTATATACACATGTTTTATGTCAAAATCAAGGAAAACGCGCCTCGAGGTGATATACGTCAACAGTTCTTTATTTTTCACGTATTTTTATTAACAGGAAAAATCAAAGATGTTGGTGGTTCTCCCTTGCAAAATGTCGTTGCCAATGACTGTCACATTGTTAATCCGGAAATAGGTAGGTGGGTTCTAAATTACGAAAAATAAAATACTGAGGCGTGGAACGTGCTTGCTGTCACAATTTTTTCATGGTCTAGATCAGGACTGGGTCAAAAAGCGGATGTGCACACGAGGCAGAATCGCGGACGTTCTCACGCGAGCGGCTAATTAAAAACAATAGTACAAATACATAATAGTGTTTACAAAAATACTTTGATGTTGTAGAGACTGGAGCCTGAAATAGGAATACGTGTGTTACAGGTCTCCAGGCCTCCAAACTATCAGGACAAGTCACAGTAATAAAAACATCTAATAATAGATGATAATGTTAGGATGAAAGATAAAAAAACAATTTAAGACCAAAAAAAAACAAGTGAGTGTGTGATAATTAATTAAAACTGGTCTGCTAATAATGATAATTGTACAGACGCCAGCACATCAAGCTACCCGAAACTGTCAAATTTTCCCAATGAACTTTGAACCTTATGCTCAAGCGATAAAGTTGAAAATCTATTAAAGAAATTTGACAGATTGTAGTAGGATGATGTGCTGGCGTCTGTACGTAGGACATATCGAGCTGCCTCCTAAGAGTCTCCTGTGGCGTCTATATAGATATATCAGGCAGTCATTAATTCGGTTTTACTCCGTGACTGTACTAATGATGAAATTGGGCAGTGGGTCCAGTCGACCTATTCAAAATGTGATTGGGTTGAGTGATCCCGTGGGTCCATTTCGAGAGGGTCCAGTTGACAAAAGACTCTTAGGACATGATTCTTTGTTATCGTGGTTTATTTTATCACCAATGGGTGCCTGAAGATGGATAGCGCCACTAAGGTGCCCAGAAAGCGGTGGCGAGATGACCTGGACGCGTTCCGCGAGGGCTGGTTCGAGGTGGCACAGAAAAAAGAGTTCTTGGAAGGACTTGAGGGAGGCTTTTGCCCAGTAGTGGGCATTTGTTTTTAGCCTATACTGTCCCACTGGGCAAAAGCCTCCCTCAAGTCCTTCCAAGAACCAAACCACTGACGATCACCCTTTTAATTATAGGAGGCATTTATAAGTTACCTTTCGGAATCTTTTCGGTAGACCAGACCAGATATATAAATGCCAAATGAACAATTATTATTTCATTAGGGAAAATCACAAAAGCTAATTAGAGAACAATCGCAAATAGTATTTACCTGGAGAATCCATACTAATATTATAAATTCGAAAGTAACTCTGTCTGTCTGTCTCTATGTTACCTTTTCACGCCTAAACCACTGAACGGATTTCGATAAAACTTGGCAGAGAGATAGATTGCATCCCGGGGAAGGACATACATAGGATAGTTTTTATCCCGATATTCCCACAGGACCAACACTTATGCGGGTGAAATCGCGGGGCGCTGCTAGTAATATTATAAATTCAAAAGTAACTCTGTCTGTCTGTCTGTATGTTATATTTTCACGCCTAAATTACTGAATGGATGGCAGAAGCTAGTTAAAAATAAATTAGAAAAAAACAATGACCCACATATTCCTCACATTCACAATAATTATATCTAGTTACTAGCTGTTCCCCGCGGTGTCACACGCTGCGCGGCTCCTAAGGGTCGTAGCGTGATGTTATATAGCCCATAGCCTTCCTCGATAAATGGACTACCCAACACTAAAAGAATCATTCAAATCGGACCAGTAGTTCCAGAGATTAGCGCGTTCAAACAAACAAACAAACTCTGCAGCTTTATAATATTAGTATAGATCTAACTAGCCTGTATTATCCCACTGCAGGGAACAGGCCACCCTCACCCTTTTCCACATAATTCTGTCTTTTGCGAGTCGGGCCAGTCCTTTCTTGACTAAAGCGCGGTCACTGTCGGACTGCATAGAAAAGAAAGAGAAGCGCGATGACACAACGCTGGTTATTTATTGCAAAATATGAAGCAATTATCTATTTTCATAAAATCTATTTTTGGACTAAAAATTAAAACACTAGGTTCTTTAGTATGTTGCTTGTAGAATAATCTGACAAAAAATCAGAATGATTGTAGGAATGTATAATATGTGTAGGTGGTTTTTATTGTGAAAAGAAAGTCTTTAGAGGTATCTTCATGATTTTTTTCCATCTTAACAAAGTTGTGTTATGTTTTCAACACACTATCTACCTAGCATATATATCCTGAAGAATATCATATATTTTTCTGATTTGGTTTACTGTAGTCGATCATATACTTTTATTGCTTCTAAAACTTGAGTTTTTTGCGTTTAGGTCCTGTAATCCCCATAGGCTCGTTCTGAATCTTCGTCTCGGCCTGCTGCGATGGCGTCATGCGTTTAGTGGGACCCAATCGGTGGCTATCTAAGCCTTATTATCATCTGACATGCGGCAGACATTAAAAATAATATAATAATATCGTCAATAACACAGTACCTACAATCTTATTCAACCTTTCACATAATTTAGAGCAGAAACACCACACTAAATTACAACTAGACGTCTGGCTAGTAATAACAGTATCGTCAGTCCTGCCTTAACACTACAAGTTGTGGCTGACATGTATGTTAACTGTTCTCAATTTGCTGCCAAAATAGTTATTGTATTGTGTCTGAGTTGGGAGGTGGGACTTAGGTGATGACAGTGAGGTAAATTGCTTTTGGAACTGGAGTTGTGTCTAGGCTGTGGAGTAGTTTATTAATGACGATTGACGTAAAATGTTATTGTGGTGTGTATTTTTAACTCATCATCTACTAAGCTTTTACCCAACCATGTTGGGGTCAGCTTCCAGTTTAACCGGACGTAGCTAAATACCAGTATTTTACACGGAGTGACTGCCTATTTGACCCCAGTTACTGAGTAATACCACAGTATAAAAACCATATGTATACACTGTGGTAATACCATAGCCATTAGTAAGACTGGTTATCAGAATTTCGGTCTTCTGACGGCCCGTAATGACTGTCAAAGATCCATAAATGACAGCTCGGACCAACGGCTTAGCGTGTTTTTCGAGGCATAGAGGGCCTTGTTATGTAAAAATGGTCACCAATCCACGGACCAACCGCGGCTAGTGTGTATTTTTAACTAATTTATAAAATACGTATCATTTGCCATTATCATTTATCTATTGTACATTTTTTATACCGGGTGTAAAAAATAGGTACTGAAAACGCAAAGGGGAAAGCGTTTCGTATAAGTTACTACAACGATTGTTCAAGCGAACATAATAAGCTTTTCGGTCGCTTATGTCAGTCGCATACATTTTTGGTTTTCTAGCATCGTTCACCGATATAATATCACATTGTCTAGTCTCTCTGGACTTACTAAAAT
Organism: Oligia latruncula; assembly: GCA_948474745.1. Taxonomy (NCBI): domain Eukaryota; kingdom Metazoa; phylum Arthropoda; class Insecta; order Lepidoptera; family Noctuidae; genus Oligia; species Oligia latruncula. The sequence continues at coordinate 10,439,259 of OX419707.1, read as the reverse complement.
CGATTGACCGCTGGCTTATATCTCGCCAAGAGCTTTTCATTATTATAACAGTATAAATACCCATTTATATTCATTGAGAATTAAAACAACTTAATAACTTTAGCCAAATTAGATTATTCGAATAACAGCAGGGGCAGTTAATACACTACTAAAACTAAGTTAGTTAGTTTTAGCTTTAGCTCATATAGACTAAACTTTATCTTTGGCATCTTTATGACAGTTCTTCTAAATAAAAGGTTAAGCTTTTTGGTACGGTACTGATTTTTGTGGGGGGGTGAAAGAAAAATATCTGCTTGTATACACACATTCATTCGTTCATTTCAGCCGCATGACGTCCACTGCTGGACATAGGCCTCCTCCAAGGCCCGTCACTTGGACCGGTTCTGTGCTTTTCCCATTCATCGGATTCTTACCTATAGGTACACTCACACACATAATTACATAAATTCACACATTCTTCTTCCTCTTTTGTTTTTATGATTTTGGCTTTTTGGGGCGATATGAATAGTCACTGAACATTTTGTGTGAACTTTTCAGCCCGTAGAAGCCCCATAAACTCGATGCAAGTTTTTTGCCTGGGGCATACAATAAATGAATGAAGAAACAATAAAAGTTGCATCGTCTCAACACTGTTTAGACAATGCAACTTTTTTTGTTGCTTCAACTTATGGCAAGCCACAGGCAATTCAATCGCACTGGATATCCATATGTAAAAATATAGAAGAGCAAAATACCTCGTAAACAACACCCATTATTTCCCTAGTTGTGTATAAGTCGCATGTAATGTGAGCCTACGGCTATCAATCAGGCATACATCGAAGTAAAAACCCTATGCTCAGCTTGTGACCTCTAGACTAAGCTACGAGTAAATCATCTTATGTCATAGTATTATTACTTGTGAGGTAAGGTTTCTCGGCGACGGCCATCTTTCATAGTCCAGGCCATAGTACGGAGCGAGTGTGCATGGGAAGGCGTCGTCTCCTTCTGCAAAGCAGTAATGCTCGCGAAGGACGAGGCGGAGCACGTGTGGGAGAGGCAATCTTTGGGCCCTCACGCCCCTAGTCGCCGCAGGAGACGCCCTGGGCGTCGGGAATCGACAGCCGATTCCCGCCGGCCATCGTAGGCGCAGGCTTGTGGATGGTGAGCAATGGGCAGCTCGCCGTCCGGTAAGGACCAGGCCCGGGTCGACGGTGCCTTGTGTTCCACGCGCGCCTCAAAGAGATGTCAGCACTAGCTGGCGGGGTTCGCTAGGGCCGATGACTGAAAGGATAGCGGGTTGTTCGAAAAAGATACCGTGGCCATTGTCACGGGCAACTGAAGGAACACGGGTGGGTTTTAGTCAGTAAAAGTCTGACACGCCCTCCCGCTCCGCCCAGAGCGGAAAAAGTTATTTGATAATTTCCCACCCAAGGTAAGGTTATTCCGCCATGGGATCTGGAGGCCAAAGTCCTCGCCCACATATGGGAGTGGCGAGAGGAGGTGAAACGCCGGGGCGTAACTCCGCTGCCGCGAGAAATCGCGGTGCAGCGGACAGACCTCCGGCGGGATCTCATGGCGACATGGAGAGTGCGACTGTCGCAACCCAGTGCTGGGCACGCCACAATTGCGGCGATAAGTCCCCTCTTTGAGGAGTGGCTAGAGAGACGCCACGGCGTCCTCACCTTCCGCCTAACGCAGGTCCTCACCGGACACGGCTGCTTCGGGAGGTTCCTGTTCCGAATAAGGCGGGAGGAAACGCCCGGGTGTCACCATTGTGTGGATCGCCCGGAGGACACGGTGGAGCATACGGTGGAGATCTGCCCAGCTTGGGCAGAGCACCGCCGTGTCCTCACGGCGGCGATCGGCGGCGGCGATCTCTCGCGTCCGGCCCTAGTCCGGGCCATGGTACGGAGCGAGAGTGCATGGGAGGCTATCGCCTCCTTCTGCGAAGCAGTGATGCTCGCGAAGGAGGAGGCGGAGCGCGTGAGGGAGCGGCAATCCTTGCGCCCTTACGCCCCCAGCCGCCGCAGGAGACGCCCCGGGCGTCGGGAGTCGATAGCCGATTCCCGGCCACCGTAGGCGCGGGCTTGCGGGCGGCGAGCAATGGGCAGCTCGCCGTCCGGTAAGGACCAGGCCCGGGTCGACGGCGCGTTGTGTTCCACGCGCGCCTCAAGGAGATGTCAGCACCAACTGACGGGGTCCGCTAGGGCCGATGCCCGCCGGGGTCGCGGGTTGTTCGAAAGAGATACCGTGGCCCCTGGCACAGGCAAGTGAAGGAACACGGGTGGGTTTTAGTCAGTAAGAGTCTGACACTCCCTTCCGCTCCGCCCAGAGCGGGAGGGGTCATTTGATGATTTCCCACCCAAAAAAAAAAAAATAAAAAAGGTAAGGTTACTCGAATCGTAGCATAATTTTATTGATATTGATGGACAAAACTTTACTACGTTATAGACAATTCTTGCAAGCCTTCGAGCTGAACACTAAAAGTTTCGATACTAAATATTACAACCTATGTATCTACCCGAACTAATAAATCAAAACTGAGGTTGTTTATGGGCACTAAATAATTTTATAGCTGATTCGCTTGAATGTTTTTTTAGGTCACAGGTAAGAAAAATATTTTCCTTCACAGATTTGATATATTTTTTTGTATAATATACTTCTTGAGTCTTAATACATTGACTATTTTGAAATAGTCATTATTATAAACTTAGAGGGATCGTCACCGCATCGCCTTTCGCCTCGCCGTCAAACAGTCGTCAACCTAACGTAAGCACGTAACCAAAACGGATCAGCAGCTCCGATACCTCGAATCGGCTACGGCTCGCCGACCGCTGGTTGATGGTGCTGTAGGCAGGCCACGGGAGGGGTGAGAGAGGCAAGGGTGGACGAACAGACGTTAGCGCGGGCAAGACGAGCCGTAAGCGGGGGAACTGCAAGTTGACCACGCACCGCACCGCGGTTCGTAAGCTTGTCCCGAGGCGAGGCGATTACGTTACGATTCCGATTAGTGTGCGTTGCAGTAGGGAGTTTCATACAAAGAATACTGAATGGCTCGAGTTGATACGGTGACCATCCCTTTCCGTGTTGATATGTGTGCTATGACCTTAAAGCACTACTCTACAGGAACCCACGACTAAGCTACTCACGTGTAAGTACGCTTCGCTTTTATAAGAAAATGTGGGCGAAATAGTTCATTATGCTTAGCGATGGCCGTTTTGGCCGAATGTGACGCATATTTTCTCACAACTTGTTATTTTTTTTTTTGTTTGTTTACTTTTGATGCGTCATGTTTGCCGCATATAAATGTACTTTCACGGTCACGCTACGCACGAATGCAGTCAGACGGCTCTGAAGATAAAACTGCTGACCATGTACAGTGGGCGATGACTTTCACAATTTCATTTGGTTCAATGCACGGGACCCGGCAGCGATTTTAGATCCGTTAGTCAGTTCAAAGGCGACTAAGGTATCTCTCTCGGAAGGACGCAGTAATCTTTTGACAAAATTCCTTTGTTGCCTGTGACACCTACGCACACAGGGTACTCTTGGTATTTTATTTACATACTGAGCGAAAATAATAAGAATCAACACATTGAATATAAAACGCATTACATATTTTTTATGAATCAATTTCGGTACAAAATGTATAAAAGAAATTGCGGAGGTTTGTTACTTGACAAAAAAATATTTAAAAAAAATATACAGGGTTATTGGTAAAACATAAATAACCTCTTAAGAGGTACTCATCATTATGAACAACTTTTACTATGGGACTAAACCTGAAATAGTCCCTACATTAGGGAACAGCTGATTTAAAAATAATAATATTACGTGTAAATTCAGATATCCAATTTACAGAATAAGTAAACAATTTCATTTTATTTATTTTCTTCGAAACCACCATCATCAAAACATTACGGGTACATTTACATCGATGTAAACAAGAACCAAATCAGACATAATGCGGGCTATAAAATCGGAATACAATTTGTAAAGGAACGTTCCTTTGTAAAAATAATGTCGTATTTGTAAAGCACAGTAAATTGTTTGGCAAAAAATATCGAATCTTCTTTTTTAATATAATGATCACGGAAGCTGATTGTGGGCGACAATAAACTTTTACTGTGCTTGCATTATTTTCGGTAGCATTGAAAAGTTAAATATTTTTTTAGGGTTCCGTATTCTCAAATAGCGAAAACCGGTGAAATTATATTGGTGTCTGTTTGTTTGTTTAAATCAGGCTATTAATAAAAAATAGTCCTCCAGACTGAATTTCGGCCATGGCAGCCAATCTCAGCGGGAGATAATGATAGTGCACAAGTGTGTGCGCAGACACAGATGCAGCCACTCTCATTATCCGATGTAACGGCAATCCGACACGACCGCAGACAGACGGCCGGCGTGCTTTCCGCGGCACGGGGGTATCATACCGCCAACTTCCAAACTCTAGGCTGTTACTAAAAAAATCCCAATGCAAATACCCAATAACACCCGGGAATCGAACCCAGGAAGCGTGGGGCGCTTAGCAGTCGCGCTTGCGACCACGAAACCAACAGCACAGATGAATGTATACAAAAATATTGAACCTACAAACGCCAGCACATCAAGCTGCTACAATCTGTCAAATTTCTTTAATAGATTTTCAACTTTATCGCTAAAGTATCTATAAGGTTCAAAGTTGATTGGGAAAATTTGACAGTTTCGGGTAGCTTGATGTGCTGGCGTCTGTACACCAATGTGAAACTTTTTATTGCTTTCTCTATGAAAGTTAGTGTGTACGGTAGGTTACAAGCAATGTATGCATAATCAATATTCCTGTTTCCCCAACCTAGTGAGCTAAATCGCCTTGTTCGAGTCACAAGCACGGTTTCACGCTTTAGATGCTGTGTTAGATATAAAGCGTAATTGAGTTTATAGCACGGATACGTACCTACGCTTCGTTTCATGAAAAAAAAGCTCGTTGAATCCATTATTAACATTACATAACATCACGCCTATAAAGAAAGAAAAAGAAAGAATGACACTACGTTTATTTGCGGCAAACATGACGCTTAAAAATAAAAAAACACAAATAACAACTTGGGAGAAAGTATGCGTCACATCTACGCAAAACGGCCACCCTATACGAGACAGAGCCCCAGCGCTGGGTTTCAACGACAGCCGGCGTTGACGTGATGACGTCAGCCAGTGCAGCATACGATTAGATATAAATAAAAACAACAATCAAAGTAGGAAATAAAATATACATTACAAAAATATGGTATGAACCACAAACAGTTAAGCAGTGGGTACCTAGTACACCCACATTTCGCCAATTATGTTTAAGTCCCACGTAATAGGGGACGAGCCTACTCCTATCAACTACGAGGTAATTGCGTAACACCCTATTAGTAGCAATGGCTTTCATTTTGACGGTTCAACAACATTCATTGCGTATGCATTGTAGCATACGTTACTGAGCAGACAAATTTTTCGAATAATCACACTTAATATTAAAAAAGACGAAAGTTTGTGAGTGTGTGTGTGTTTTTATATGTTTGTTACTTCATCACGCTCAAATGGCTGGACCAATTTTGATAAAATTTTAAATACGTAAAGTAAATAAAGCCCCCTACTCGCTCCCATTTAGATACGCATCAAAAAATAAATGAAACCCTCCTCTAGGTACCTACTCAATTATTCCCTACATACAGGATGACAGGGACGCGCAAACTGTTATCATGAGTTCAGTACATCATTCTGAAACCCCATTGAGAATTTTTTGTCAGTTACTTATTTAAAAAAAATTGGAACAATATATATTTTTTTTAATAACTGAAAAAAACATTCTACTCAAAGGGTTTCAGAATGATGTACTGAAGTAATGATAACAGTTTGCGCTTCCCAAAAATTTGTTCCATAAATTTTGACCGCGCACTTTTCTATGAAACAACAGATTTTTTTTGTAACCGATTTAAAATTTCTACGCTATGGAGGGGAAAATTATGTGCTAAATTCGTTTTAGTACGCGCGTCGATGATGATGATGGGACTCCCTTTTCCGCACCTAGACTCTCATTCGGTCCGTTGTGCGTGGGGATTCTGGCTAACAGAGCCAGCCTAGCTCCGCTCAAAACCACAGAAGCTTCCTGGGAGCTTCGCAGGCTTCGCGGAGCGACCTCATTGTTCCGAGGATTTCTGCACGTTGAGAAGCCACGGCCTCGCATTCCAGGATGACGTGGGCGGCTGATTCCTCGGCGTCAAGGCAGCCCCTGCAAAGGGGGCTGTCTGTGGCGCCTATGTTGAAGAGATGTTTGTTAAGGAGGTTATGGCCCGTAATTGAACCTATTATTATTCTAAGGTTATTTATGTCCTTGGACACAGCTTGTCCTTTATACAGCATGTATCTGAAAGGTCTGCACCCTAATTGCGCAACACACTATCAATCGGAATCAGTTTAATTTTGACAGTTCAACAACATTCATTGCGTTATTTACGTGTTAAGCAGAAAAAAAATCGAACTTATGAAGCAATGACAAATACGATTTTTGACAAATGCGTGCACTGAATGGACAGGTCCTCTCAATCTGTGTGGTTCTTTCCTCAAAAGACCACCTCAGACATCGATCTACATGGTCTTCATATGACTGACTGGCCTGTTGGTCTAGTGGTCAGTGACTCTGACTGCTATGCCGGAGGTCGTGGGTTCGATTCCCACCCAGGACAAATGTTTGTGTGATGAGCATGATCATTTGTTCTGTGTCTGGGTGTAATTTATCTATATATGTATGTATTTAGAAATATATAAGTATGTTTATCAGTTGTCTAGTACTCATAACACAAGCTCTGCTTAGCTTGAGACTAGACGGCGTTGTGTGATAGTTGTGGAATATTATTATTATATTATTATTATTATATAACCTGACCAAGATTATGTCTGGACTTTAAAAGAGACTGTGACTTCTGAGTTTGTTTCGGCCTTTCTTCTCAGAGTAGTCAGATAGGAAACGCCGACTTCATCTAGTTTAAAAAAAAAACATGATTGACGTGTAAAAGTGTTTGTACAAACCTACTTACAAAAAATAAAATCATTTCATCATTTCATTTCAATGGATTAGCAATTTGCTTCAAAAAGATTCAGATTCCGTTTGATAGTGTGTTACGCAATTAGGGTGCAGCGGGGCAATTGCGTAACACATTATCAATCGGAATCGGTTTCATTTTGACAGTTCAACAACATTCATTGCGTTATTTACGTGTTGAGCAGAAAAAAAATCGAACTTATAAAGCAATGGATTAGCAATTTGCTTCAAAAAGATTCAGATTCCGTTTGATAGTGTGTTACGCAATTAGGGTGCAGCGGGGCAATTGCGTAACACATTATCAATCGGAATCGGTTTCATTTTGACAGTTCAACAACATTCATTGCGTTATTTACGTGTTAAGCAGAAAAAAAAATCGAACTTATGAAGCAATGGATTAGCAATTTGCTTCAAAAAGATTCAGATTCCGTTTGATAGTGTGTTACGCAATTAGGGTGCAGCGGGGCAATTGCGTAACACATTATCAATCGGAATCGGTTTCATTTTGACAGTTCAACAACATTCATTGCGTTATTTACGTGTTAAGCAGAAAAAAAATCGAACTTATTAAGCAATGGATTAGCAATTTGCTTCAAAAAGATTCAGATTCCGTTTGATAGTGTGTTACGCAATTAGGGTGCCAGCGGGGCAATTGCGTAACACATTATCAATCGGAATCGGTTTCATTTTGACAGTTCAACAACATTCATTGCGTTATTTACGTGTTGAGCAGAAAAAAATTTCGAACTTATAAAGCAATGAATTAGCAATTTGCTTCAAAATGATTCGGATTCCGATTGATAGTGTGTTACGTAATTAGGGTACAGGTCATATTTAAGCATGTGGTACAGACCATCAAACTAAAAACTTTTTCCATGGGACCAACATTGTATTCGCGAAAAAAATACATGCTATTTAATGATTTTAACCACGGATATCTATGATTTTAACTAAACAAACGTCCTAAATAGGCTATTTGACTGGTTTCTGATAAACATCTCAGATTATTTAATGGTCTCTAACGAGCCCACAAAAACCTATTACTTCAAATTGCATAATGTATTTCTTTTAAAAAATAGTAAATAAAAATGTACTGTTTAAATAAGCCGCCAAAACGCTATCTTTAACAATATGGCGTCGTGACGTCACGATTCACGTAAACAACCGTTGAAACGGTCGAGATACTAGACAAAAGTCATCTGTTCTGTCAACGATAGACAGAAATTTACTAAATCATGACGTCATCTTAAGTTCAGCCAATCCAGACCGTTTTCGATTACGTGGCGCCAGATTTAAAAAGATGAAGTTTTTTCGGGATTTTTTTTATAAATAATACATTGTTTTGTAGTAAAATTAATGCAAATCGATTTTAAAAGCGATAATCTATACGAGTGTCAATAATTATGACCTTATTTTTTACATTGTCAAATAGCCTATTCAACACGCATACAATATCAAATAACGCCCTTCATATTGCACAATCTTTTCCAAGAAAAATACACCGTTCCATTTTAAAAAAACCTCTTTACATTGTTTCAATGTTACCCAGTGCTAACACGTTCAGTTAGAACAACTGCATATATTAACTATTCATTGTTTTTCATATTTTCTATGCATGAGAATGTTGCCACATCTTGCGAGCACGTTCCTACTGATATATTTACTCTGTGGCGGTTACGTTAGCAAATATCCAGAGATATGAAATATGATCTTTACGTGAAATGTGTCTGCGTATGTTGGGGGTTGTGTTGCTAGTAAAAATGATAGCGAATACAGTCATTTGTTTTGTTTTCTGGGAGACCTTTTTATCGTCGCCTCCTGTTAAAAATGTTTGTCTATCCAGTCCATCAAAAGAATGCCTTCAATATTTTATTCTTATCTGCAAGAAGATACTATTGTACATACGCCAGCACATCAAGCTTCCCGAAACTGTAAAATTTTCCCAATCTATTTTGACTCTTATGATTTCGCGATAAAGTTGAAAATCTATTAAAGAAATTTGACAGATTTTAGTAGTTTGATGTGCGGCGTCTGTACTCTTTTTCATACATATAACTTATGATACAAGTTGTATAGCATAGCATAATTAGCTTATAATGCCACTCTCTGGGACACAGGCCTCCTCTCGGAAGGCCGTAATCCACCAAGCGGGCCCAGTGCGGATTGGTACATGTCTTCAAATTTTTGGTTCTAGGACATGCTGGACGAGCAGTGTATAGCTGTACCACCATCAAATTTATCTTGTACCTACTCTACTATGCGTGCACTAAGCCTTGGTTCCATTTAAACGAATATAAACTTTATGGTAGTGTAAATCAAGGTGATTTCAGAATTACTATAATTGAAAACGTCATAAAAATGTTTGAAGTTGTAGCATAAACTGAACTATAAGTGTAGGTTTTAATTAATTTTTTCGAAACACATATGTTTTACATGTTTGGAAACTAAATTGCGAAAGCAGTACATATGGTACCAAGCTCGCAAGCATTTATCTAGTAGACAATATTAAATATTTCCGCCTTATAAAATCAGTGACGTAGTGTAGAACAAACCAACTTAACAATACGGTTATGAGCCAAAGGATTAAATTAATAAAGACGGTCAACGAAGCGGATGGGTAAACTGGTGTTTGTATGAACACGTGTGATACTCTGTGGTAACGTTAGCAAATATCCTAAGAGATGAAACATGATCATTACGTGAAACGTGCCTGTGTATGTTTAAGGGAGCTATGTTTGGCTAGTACCTACCACAACTCCTGTACAATATTTTTGGTGAATAAATATCTTCCTTTATCTTTGTTGTAAAAGTTAATGGCTATAGCTTTTGTGTTTTGTTTTTAGATGTTTTTTTTTCATGCAGTCAATTTGGATTGTGTTACAAGTTGATAGGATCATGTTTTTTTTTGTAGCCATGTCTACATTTATTTTTATACCGTATGGCTTAACTTTGGTTCTCCTTGGTACATTTTTTTAAATATATTTAATACTAACATTGTATACCTACATACCTAGTCTTGTATGGATCAGAATGTTAGGCCACAAAAGGGATGAATGAAAGGCAATTGCTTGCATGCAGCTGAGATGGGAGTGCTAAGAGGTATGTGTGGTGCTACACGAGTGGATATAATAAGAAATCCTAAGTAATATTATAAATGCGAAAGTAAGTTTGTTTGTGATACCTTTCACGCCTAAACCACTGAACCGATCATCCTGAAATTTTGCATATATACGTTGTCAGGTATAGGTACAGAAACGGACATAGGGTACCTTTCATCCCGAAAAAAGTGCTTTTCCTGAGGAATACAACAATAACGTTATTATAATAATAGATGGCGAACTTGTCTTTCGATGTTTTCCTTCACTGTTTTGAGAACAGTGGTGATGAAATAAATTACACAAATTAAAGCGCTAACTAAGAGTTAAACTACTAAAATAATGTCAAGGTTCTACAAAGTGTCTTTCCTTATTGAGCAATTAATAGACACCATCATCAGTAGGTATCCTAACAATTTAATACCTCAACACCCAAGTTGAAAGCTCCTTCCCTCAATAAGTACACACGAGATCAAAGCCAATACGTTTCGTTTTATTCCGATTACTGTTTGAAGTCTTCAAACACGCGAATATCGAACCTACGTAGCTCGAAGACATTTACAAAAGACAATTTCTCAAAGTACACTGGAATTGATACGGGAGTCTTCTGGAGATAATCCCTTCCTCGCGTTCAATTACACGTTCCGATGTCAACGGAGGGTAGGACACGGAGTTAGGAGCGAGTGGAGGTCTATTGTAGGTGGAAATATTGGTATTGGCAAGCCAATTGGTTGCAGTCAGATACAATAAACCTCTGTGTCTTTTCATTTTACACTCGCCAATTGACAAAATTGTCGAAATCGGCAATGCAGATTCCGGTAAAAAAAATAGAATCACACTAATATTAAAAAGACAAAAGTTTGTGAGTGTGTGTGTGTGTGTGGGGGTGTGTTTATATGTTTGTTACTTCTTCACGCTCAAACGGCTGGATCAATTTTGATAAAATTTTGTATGGAGGTAGCTGACACCCTGGATTAACATATAGGCTACTTTTTATCCCGATATTCCCAAGGGATCGACATTTACGCGGGTAAAACCGTGGGGCGCAGCTAATGGAAGAATAAACCTCTTTATTAAAAGGGAAATTACAAGAACTTGGATGAACGCGTCTGTTTTGTGATTACTTAGTTATTGAGATTATTGCATCCATGAGGTTAATTTGCGGCAGAAGAGTTTAACGGGATGAAATTATAATGATTAGCAACTTAAACCTACTTTGCACCACGAAGAATTTAAGAAGTACATATTTATAGAAGATGCCTACTATATAAGTAAAGCATTTCTGAAAGTTATTTCCAAGAACAATTGAAGAAATATTTTACTACGCCTACCAGCTTATTGGCATTCCATTCGCTACTTCTCCGAGAAAAACAGTTTGCGCAAACGGCTCTTGAGACGGAGATTTTAAGCATTCCTCTTACCTACTTTGTGACCTGAATTTGTCAGGATTTTTACGACATATCACCACGCCTGTTTAATCCGACATGATAGGCAGCGGTGTACAGCTTGTTCACATTCTGTCGTACCATTGTTCTTTGTTATCTTGCTTAGACAGTGAAAATATCATCTTATCTAGTTTAAACAAGGTGTAAATACTCGGGCCTGCGGGCGGAGAGTAATGGGTAGCTCACCGTCCGATCAGGACCAGGCCCGTGCCGGACGGCGCGTACGTGTTCCACGCGCGCCTCAAAGAGATGTCAGCATCGAGGAGGGGCCCCATAGATAGGGCCGAAGCCTGCCGGGTCAGCGGGATTGTCCGAAAGGGTTACCGCTGGCCCGGAACATAAAGGGCTAAGGAAGGAACACTGGTGGGTTTTAGTCAGTAAGAGTCTGACACTCCCTTCCACTCCACCCAGAGCGGGAGGGGTCATTTGATGATTTCCCATCCGCAAAAAAAAAAAAAAAGGTGTAAATACTATTGTTACTGTCGGCCTGCATGATCTCACTGTTGGGCAAACGCCTCTGCCATGACTTCCAGTTCTTTCGATCCAGCAGGGTAATTGCATAACACACTATCAGTAGCAATGGGTTTCCTTTTGACAGTTCAACAACATTCATTGCGTTATTTACGTTGTTGAGCAGACACACTTTTCGTACATAAGGAGCAATGGATTAGCAATATGCTTCAAAATGATTCAAATTGAGAGTAATAGTGTGTTACGCAATAAGGGTGCAGATCTAAAGTGAACTACTGGTCGTTCGGCTGTTACATCATCTACCTAGTCTTTTCCCAACTATGTTGGGGTCGGCTTCCAAACTAACCGGATGCAGCTGATTACCAGGATTTTATTTTACATGGAGCGATTGCCTATCTGACCTCCACAACCCAGTTATTGGCTGTTTGTCGGGTGTAATTGAAATAACTAAAACCTCATACAGGATCATTGTCATCATCATTGTGAACAACTTTTTCCATGGGACTAATTGCTGTCACGACATAAACTATGCCATAAATAATATGCCAAGATTATTCTATGTAGAAAAATATATTGGCCAGATGATAAGCCTGTGTCAACTTAAGGGTAATGGAAAAAGATTTTTCGGATATTTTTTTAGGCATTATTACAGTCCTCAGTTACCTTTTTGGTATCTACGTAGTCCTTTTTTATGATTTCGGTTAGGATCTGGTAATAATGGGATCTTTCAAGCGGGTTTGTGTAAAGATAGCAGATATAAGGTATTGTGTGTCTTATTTTGAATTTGATAGATTGACTGAAATATAAACGAGCGTCGGAAATTGATGTCAGTTTAAATAATAGTTTGGTGGAATAGGGCCAGCATGAGTTGTTTTCGTAATCTCTGCAGTTCGAGCCAAAATGAGTAGGTATTGTAAAATGTAATTTATTCAAACCGTTTCTTAGTTCAAAAGTCTAAAATACAAGTCACAACTGGGAGTTCATTTAACTTCATCATCATCATCGTCATCCATAGCCCAACTTACCCACTGCTGAGCATAGCCTTCTCTTGTCATGTACCAATCTCCACGCTTCTGTGCCAGCCTGATCCAGGTTCTACCCACGATGACAACAATGTCTTCCGCCCATATCGCCGCCAGACGACTGGCACTCCTTTGACGCCACTCGGTCACTTAATAACTCTAAACTGTCAACTGACAGCCCATAAAAAAAACAAAACACTATCAATAAAATGACTATCATTTCGGTCTCTGTCAACTTCAAATGATTGACAGAAAAAAACGATGTTTTGCATTCGTTTAGTGCTAAACGCATTTAGGGATTTGTAGTTCAAACGCGCCTATGAGTATGTACCTATATTTAATTTAAAAGAATATCTTCTACCCACAATCAACCTACGCTTCTGTGAACTTCATATCGATCCTCATTGCAACTAATGCTCACCCTGTGAGCCCATTTGCTCGGCCGAACGACCCACGACATAGAATAAGAAATTTTTATAGAAGCGACACTCACGTACTTTCCTTTGTAAGTGCACCGATGCCATTGAATCTTCCTAGCACTGCCCCCGTTAGGGGTCGGACCACACTTGTCTTATTTATAACAGGGTTGTCAATTTAGTCAATGATTATATAATCCGATCCAGCCCGTCCATTGCTGCCCTCCCTCAGTGACATCCTAAGCCGAGGTCCAAACCCCACAGGGCGTGTAGATGCTAAGTTTCTATTTTTTTAAGCTCTTAATTTATCGAGGCACCCACAGGCAAGTCCAGTTAAGCAGACGATAACTTCATAGGATGACTTAGCACTTGATCACGTAAAATCTAGGTCCTCCTTTAACCACAACCACGTCATCCAATTAAAGAAGTGGTCTTTTTCCATAAAAGCTGTAGGCAGAATGCGTTTGGTCCATGAGTTTCGCTTCTGTAGGCACATTCTTATTCTATGTCCGAGGCGACTCGTTAGCAATTGTCGTTTGAAAAAGAAAGTGGAAAAATGGTGTTACAGTGTGCGGATTAGTAGGTGACTAGACTTTGTCTGTAGGTTAGGTTACGTAGGTAGGTCAAGCTTTCCACTTATATTTTTAAAAATAAATTGTTTATTACAATTTGAAGCTAGCCTTGTTTGTATTAGTGCTACAAGTTTCTCAATAAATTACCTAATTCAATACCGATATCTGTTTTTATCATGAATACATTATAAGTTATAACTATTATATCTTGTCACGAAATTTTTGCAAATATGAGTAAAAAATTCTATTCTACTGTAATTTTGATATATCCCAAGCAACCTCTGTTACATTGCAACTATAAATTATACACAATTATGCAAACAAATACACTCAATAAAATACACAAACGTATAGATAACATTAATAAGTTAGATGCTCATCAGACACAACTCGTAGGAGATGCCTAATCAAGAGCTGCGCTGATGAAATTCAAAGTTTCAACTAATGATCGAAAGTTTCACGAGTTGAAATCTGACTCAAATAATCTAATATTGGTACTTTTACTATGATATTTCGCTTTGTCAAAGTTAAATTCAATCAATGACGTTACTATGCTTTGATTTCAGGTTTCTTGTCTTTATCATAACGCTATAAATATTTGAAATATAATATCTGAATTTTTTATTATTCTGTCTAGAGCAGAGGTCCAATGATAATCGTTCCGAGATAATGATAATGGTTCCGTTGTGAGTTGAAATTAAGGCAGGCACTAAACTTTTTTTAAATATTTCATCACCACTTGACTGCTCTCAAAAAGGTGAAGGAAAACATCGTAAGGGAACTCCTAGTCTCTCACTCCTATCCTAGAACCGAAACTTAGAAAACGTTTGACATCCAACCCGCACTGGGCTCACGTAGCACGTCATTTTCACGACTTTTTGTAAATTTTGTGATTTGACTTTGACTTTACTATAGTTGGATTATGGCCAACTCCCTCTCACAGAGTGGACGCCTGTGTCCCAGCAGTAGGAATATTATAGGCTGCTATGCTTATAGTTTTAATATTCGTTTGTTTCACGTGATTTTTGGGATTAGGATTACCCTAGTTAACGAACACGTGAGTTAAGCGGTCAATTAAAATAAGCTTTAATGTGACGTCAATGACGTCAAGAGATGTCATGTCGACTAATGTCTGGTTTGCAGATATATTTTAAAGCTGATTTAGCTTACTACTACGTACAGTGATTCGACGAAGAGAATTTAGAAGCTGCCAATGAATTGCAAGGAATCGAAACGCGTTGTTATAAATTAAAGACGTTCCAATATTGTTCAGATACACGTAGTGCAGTATTTTCCAATAAATGGCAGAAGTTATAGATGATACGGTGTATGGTTTGTTGAGTGTTGTGACAGAAGAGAAAAAAATGTAATATCAGGATTGCTGATCAATATGAATTTAAAAATGACTTTCATAATGCCAGTCAGGGGTGCTACACACATGATCGGGTCGGAACATTCGGTTCCGCAGTACTTGTTGGAAAACAAAGCCGACCTGAAGCAATTACTATACATATTCTTTCGGCTCGTGCCGAACGGCAGTCTGTTCGGTAACTAACCTCGCTGAATCATACTCGGGTCGGCTCGGCACATTTCTACCTAACTCAAGCGGCCTTTTTCCCGTTCATGTCTACATATTTGATTAGGCCGAGTGGCTTTGCCCAATATGGTGACCCAACATGTGTGGAAAGGATCGAGACGAGAAATTAGCACCATTAATTTAGGCAGTAAGTATTGCTGCATATTTATAAAAGGGAAAAGGACGATTATACGGGTATTTAGTCTGAACGGCCCAAAGCGAATGGACCGCGGGCCATTCGACCGTAAACAAAAATCGTCTACGTTCCAAAGGACCTGTGATAAAATTACGTTACGTACTTCTTATGTAAGAGAACAATTTATTGCACCCACGCCATTCTCCAGCTAGCAATGAACTTTCAAATAATTTATGGAAATTTGCATTCCATGTTTATGTTATTTGGACGTTAGCTGCACGTAAAAAAAGAAAACACAGCTACGATATTAACTAAGAACAGCGGAATCAGGTCACTGCAATTTGCTGTTACAACGTTGAATCGGTTGCCAAATTCTCTGTTTATTAATGCAATATCCAAATCAGGAATTGTCGTTTTGGAATGCAGAAAATTATGAAATTGGATTCTCAAAAATATTTTTCTTTTTGCTTTCCAGTTATAACTTCCTAAACTGAGTTGACAATGTTATTCGGGGAATGAAGAAAAATACATTGTAGCTACTTTAACTGTAGAAGTTCCACAATTGTCTATTTTTCTCAACTTGTCTCGGTTTAATCTTATTTGCAGTACCGAATGGCTAGCGCAATTTCATCTTTCTTTTGTTTCTTACTAAATGTGTAGTGTGACTTCTGTCGCTAGATTTGCAGATCTTTTAAGTTTTTTACCTGAAAAGCTTTCGTAACAAAGTCGACCTTTAGAATGATTCTTAATCTTGGTTTTGTGCTTTCTTTGTCTTATCTTCTGAAGGCCAATTCCCGTAATTAAAACGTTCAAAATCTAGTCCCAATCTCATCTCAGCGACAGTAAATGTCAAAAACTTGTCAAAAATGTAAATAAAATAGAAGTATTTTTGATCGATTGAGACCTGAGAGAGTTTATGAAGTTACGAGAATTGCCCCTCTGTTTTCTAGTATAAAATTACACACAACATTGCAAGTTGTAACCTCTATAGATACTTTAAAAATACTGCAGACATTTTTCACAAAAAAATTCAAACGACTTTATGTGCCACCAACCTTCTCACCGAAATCCCAGCCCGAATTTATATACAAACACAAACCGAAAACGCGTGCAAAAATTTTCTTTTCAACTCCAAAAACCCAGAATAAATCTGTTTAATAAAACCTTAAGCAAAATGTATCGGGATATTTTATATTCCCGACGTGGAGTATCTATAAAAGCTGATTACAATTCATACGCCCTACATAGGTACAGGCCATAAACGTGAATCACATATTTAATGGCTAAGGGACAGATTTTTTAGGATACGGTATTAATAATGTAGTTTAGGTTGGAGCTTAGACTCTTCAGCTGGGTCTGAATAGGTAGTAACAATATTTTGAGCGGGCTGAGGACGCTTTATTCTGGTCTAAATATAGATGGTTAAGACTACTTAACTATCTATCCACAACAACAACAAGTTCTAACAAGTTCTATTTAAGGGTTGTCCTAGAATAAACTGATGTAATGATTATAGGAGCAGTGGTGGCCCAGTCGTATCGGCCCGACTTACGAGTTGTAAGTCGTGAGGTAAAACCAGACAAGTACTTTACTTTATCTATTTAATTTCATCACCACTGCTCTGAAAACGGTGAAGGAAATAATCTTGAGGAAACCGGCATGTCCTAGAACCAATAATTCGAAGACATGTGACATCCACCAACCCGCACTGGGCCCTCGTGGTGGATTATGACCCACTCCCTCTTAGTGAGAGGAGGCCTGTATCCCAGCAGCGGGAACAGTATAGGCTGATTATGCATTGCCTCAATATAATCACAAGTTTTGATCAATTTGAGGCTCATGTTTAGCAATAACCACATGCATGTTCACATCTGCATCCTAGCAATTATGTAGCAATATATGTCATACCAGAAGTCAGCTTCAGGTATAGTACAGTGAATGAGTTGTGATTGACAGAACTACGGTAATATTGGATGCACTCTACAGTTTGAGTGATTGCAGTATTCCGGTGAATGACAGGTGCAAATATGAAGCCACTCGTATGAAAAAAATCTAAAACCAGCCGGATGGTGTGAGAGGCTACACATTCTATACGAGCTAAGCTATAATAATATATGAGCTATACTAGAGTAGATCGTGCAATGTTAAAAAGAATAGTCAGTCAGTAAATGTTCGTAGCGGGACTAAGTATCTTAAATCGAATTATTGCCATTCATGGTTACGAGAACGGATAGAATTAGAAATGAGGAACTTAAGGGGCTTACAGGACCTAAACACTAAAAACGCAAGTTTTAGAAACAATAAAAGTATATGATCGACTACAGTAAACAAAATCAATATCAAAATCAAAAATATACCTATGCTATTCTTCAGGATATATGCTAGGTAGATAGTGTATTGAAAACATAATACAACTAATTTGATACGATAGAAAAAAATCGTGAGGATACCTCTAAAAACTTTCTTTCTACAATAAAAACCATACTACTATAAATACAATCACTCTGATTTTTTGTCAGATTATTCTACAAGCAACATACTAAAATACTAGTGTTTTAATTTTTTCGTCCAAACAATAAATTTTTTGTAATTAAATAATTGCTTCATATTTTGCTATAAATTACCAGGGTTGTGTCATCGCGCTTCTCTTTCTTTTCTATGCAGTTCGACAGTGACCGCGCTTTAGGTCATGTAAGCCCCTTAAGAGGAAGTCTGACTTTCGCACCGGTAAATGAAATGTTGTGTGGAATTCGGTTGTCATATTCTGGGAATGTGAAGCGGAAGAATGAGAAAAATGCTGTGAGGAAAGTTTTGAGTATGGCTATAAGAGTAGGGGAAGACACAGTTAATCGTTAGTCCTTTAAGTGAACACCTCCATTTAAATACGCTTTAAACGACACGATAATCTGTCGTCACGACATAGTGGGAACGGGGCCTTACAGCATTCCCGTCCTGTTTGCGATTCACACCAGCGACCACCATGTTTGTTTGCAAAATATACGTCACAGATACTTTTCGCCAATTTTTGGTACGATAAAACAGGAACTGTATTATTTATTTGTATTCGACACTTTTCGAATACAAATATGGGAAACTGTTTACAAATGAAGCTAATGTGAACAAGGAATATAAATGTTTTGTGGGTATTTTTTGTGAAAGTAACAATCGTATTTCTAAAATGGGAGGCACGATACGTGTAGATTTTGGAGCGATGTTTCAGCCAAGGTCGAACTGGGCTAGATAAAAATTGTTAGATGTTCTTTTCTGAAAGAAATCTTGTTTGAAAGAAACTTTTTTCATTTGAGCTACAGGTAGCAAACTCGTTTACAGAAGTTTTCACAAATGGGTTGGTGTTCTAACAGCAATTTATGTTAATTCGACATCTATATCTATACATACATGATACATACATATAAATAAAAAAAGTTGAAGTATCTGTTTGTAATGTCAAAATAACAGCTTTTTCTAAATGCATAATATATAGTATACATTATGATATTGAAATGCTCTAAATTTTCATATTCATATAAACATTTTTTTCTTTGAAACACGTCGAATTAGATATTATAATTTGGCGCACCTATTCAATTTCATCCTGTATTGTATTTATTGTACTGTACTGTATTTTTCTTCAAATTTGGTCTTTCTTTTTGTTCCGATTAATCTCCGAAGCGGCTGGACCGATTTTGACGGGACTTTTACTTTCAGATAGCTGTTGTTATAAGGAGTAACATAGGTTTCTTGTCCCAGTAGCACTTTTATGTAGGATAATTTGCGACATCCACGGGAGCGAAGCCACGGGCAAAAGCTAGTTATAAAAAAATTGTGAAGACGTCTTTTAATAAGCCATAATCCTAATAGGACAATAGCAAAATATTTCTGCCACAAAGGACCATTTCATAAATCTCTCACTTGACTTATAAGCTGGTTTTCATCAGATTCCAGTTGTTAATATCAAAAAATGTTTCCTTTTGTTTATGCGCTTGAATCTTTAAGCATTATATCTTGTACGGGAAGAAATAAAAAATAAATTATTTCAATCAAACTGAAAACAATATAACAAGGTTTACCGTAGGTACGAATCTATCTAGACGATATTTTTGGGCATGCTCAGATCTTAATCCGTCTAAGCTGATGATACTAAAAGAAAGCTAGCTTCGAAATTAATGGGTGTGTGTGTGTGTGTGAGGGTGAATGTGTATGTGTTTGTGTGTGAGCTTGTGAAATGTTTGATGGCAATGTGCCGCAGAGACAAGACAGGCGAAATTCTCAAATAGTTTGCTATGAGCAATCTTCATTAAGAAAAAAAAAATCAAGCGCGAGGATTTGATGTTTTTCAGGGTTTCGTCGGACGTACGGACAGCCAAGCTTTAGTAATAGGCTTAGGCTTGTATCTTTCGAACCGTTTAGGGTAGACATTTGAAATTTTCACAGGGTGTGTAGTACTATGGCCGCTCTAACAACAAAAAATAAAATAGAGTTAAAAATTCAAGGATGGTACGGCTGCTTTTTTTTTTTAAATGGGTATTTATTTCTTTAAAAATTGAGTTTTGTACTTTAAAACTAGAGTAGCTATTACCATAATATCCCGTTTCAATAATTGATCACGCCGTCTTAGAATTGAAATGAATTGCCGTTGAATCAACAATGTTACTTCAATTACCCTACTACCCCAACTCCCATCGTTCATTTATTTACGACTTACGACTAAGTGGCAGCGCAAACTGTGCGTGCGTCTGGTCGCTTCATCTAGTTGCCAGTTACGATAGACGTTGTACAGGAAGCGGTAATTTTCTTTGAGTATTTGACGTTCGATTTGAAACATCGGCATCGAACGTATCCATGTTGAGATTTGCAATACAAACACACGTACACCTTCCTCAAAGCTCACAGCAAATTTTGTCGCATATGACTGTCGTCAGGTGTGTGCGTGCACCGTGCGTCTAATTGCTGCCACAAGTAGCGACTAGAGCATGCGACTCCCTTCAGCCTGTCGTTGTGACTTAGCAACCCGACACCAATAGTGCGCGGTTTGAAAAAAATATATGACAATTTTCGACGACCACCTGTCATTGCGTCTAGTCGTGGAAATGTCGCAGTCGCTTATCGTACAGTGTGTGCCATGTCTAAGAGTTAAATAGCCTTGTAGGAAAAGTGGTAAACATGTCGTTTAACCTACGAAAGGTGGCAATTAAACTCAAATTGAGCAGTACATTAATCCAAATCAATTAATCATAGGTATACACAGAAAATAGAACCCCTGAATTGTTAAGCAGAAGCGGTGTAATTGAAAAAGCGTAAACCATTCGAAGTAAATGGAAGCTAAAGGTAACTTAGTAATAGGATCCAATTTAGAATGTATCCATTAATTTTATTTACGTAGAATTCCGGTCTGTATTTGCGGATAAAGAAATAAGCCATTTTATTTTGTAATCAATGTGTAGGTAAAGAGTATTTTCAGAATAGCTCCTTTAACATGCCTGTTTCGGGCTTATTGAATAAAAGCGATAAATGAAGTTCAAGTTTGTTTCATAGTTTTCCGCTTTAAGGGGCTTACAGGACCTAAACACAAAAAACGCAAGTGTTAGAAACAATAAAAGTATATGATCGACTACAGTAAACAAAATAAAAAAAATACATGATTTTCTTCAGGATATATGCTAGGTAGATAGTGTGTTGAACACATAATACAACTAATTTGATACGATAGAAAAAAATCATGAAGATACCTCTAAAAACTTTCTTTTTACAATAAAAACCATACTAATATACATACAATCATTCAGATTTTTTGTCACATTATTCTACAAGCAACATACTAAAATACTATTGTTTTAATTTTTTAGTCCAAAGAAATAATTAGAAAATTGCTTCATATTTTGCAATAAATTACCAGCGTTGTGTCATCGCGCTTCTCTTTCTTTTTTTTCTATGTAGTCTGACAGTGACCGCAACTTAAGGGGCTTACATGACCTAAAGCGGTCGTACAAATGTGTCATTTTTGTAATGTTTTGACAATAATTATGTCGCATTGTCAGATAAATTAAATAAGCCGACGTATTAAAATTACACCAGCAAAAAACCAGTTCATTGTTATCCACATAATTTATATTTATTAATGCGATCCTTACCTATATTAATTTTCCGATGGGCTGATTTCTCAGTAGTCAGATAACTTTTATCTGGGAATAGAAATTGCGGTTTGACAGCTGTTGTATAGAGAATATGTCACAATATTTGATGTATTAATCGGCTTTAATTAGAACATGATTTGGTCATTAGCTCGGATTGAGCTAGGTGTCTATGGGTCAATTTATCTTTTTAATCTTTGGTATTTTTTTCACCTTTTTTATGTTTTTAATAAGTACCTGTATTGTGTCTTTTGTTGCATTGAATAAACGTTTTATCTATTTATCTATCAGCGTCTCAAAAATAGAACCACGTTTTGAAAAACTGTGAAAAAAAACAGGCCAGTCTTCTTATTGAAATTGTATTGTTTTTATTATACTGTAGCACCTACAAATACTTTTTTTTTTACTCTCGACCCTACGAGTGAAGCCGGTTTTACATTACTGTGTGGTGTCGCTTTTTGACGCAGTTTTAGCCAATCAAAACTCGTTGTGATTTGACGAAGTCCGGTACAGAATCGTTTGATTTGTGCATTCTGTGTCACGACACAACACAACACAGTAATGTAAATCCGGCTTGAAGCTTCGCGACCGACAGTTTAAAAAACACCACTTTCGATAAAACTTATCTGACTATTGACTGCCTCGTTGGTCTCGTGGTTGCAAGTGCGACTGCTGAGAGTGGGGTACTGGGTTCGATTGCCTGGTCGGACAATATTGGGTTTTCCTTTAGGAATTTCTTAGTACTTAACAGTCCGGAGTTTGGAAGTTGGCGGTTTAATACCCCCATGCCTCGGAAAGCACGTAAAGCCATTGGTCTTGCTCCTAATCTCTCCCCGGTCGTGTCGGATTGCCGTCCCATCGGACTATGAGAGTAAAGGTTCGGGGAGTGCACCTGTGTTTACGCATAGACTTGTGCACTAAAATATCTCCTGTATACTTGGCTAATCTCAGTTGAGATTGGCCACCGTGACCGAAATCGGTCGGGAGCCTATTATTATTTTGTTATTATCTGTCTATTGCAAAATCAACCCATAAATTACCTAACTAAATAGTAAAAGCAAGTAGTTAAGTAGATAATTATAACCTATAAATTATAATCTTGAACTAGACCATCACACAAATATTCTAAAGGCTAAAGTTTGTGAGTGCGTGTGTGTGGGGGTGTGTTTATATGTTTGTTACTTCTTCACGCTCAAACGGCTCGACCTATTTTGATAAAAATTTTGTATGAAGGTAGCTGACATCCTGGATTAACATGTAGGCTACTTTTTATCCCGATATTCCTACGGGATCGAAACTTATGCGAGTGAAACCGCGGGGCGCAACTAGTCTAATATAAGTCGTATTACAGAACCTGCATAAATAAATTAGCAGACATGTTTTTTTTCCCGAACTAAATATATATTAAGTCGCACATGGCTTTTATTAGTTTATTTGGGACCTAAAAGCAGCATGTGGTGAATATTTTAGCCCGGCCGTAAGGGATAAGTGACAGTGTTAGGTACTGATTAGGTTGCGTGTATTCAATTAGTTACCGTAGATCAGAAAAATGTTCACTTAATAGGTGGGATTAGGAACGCTTATGCCTTCGAATTGAAAAGAGATTCATAAACGCTTCTGTGTTTTCTCCTCTGTGTATCTCTCTTCCCTCCCTCTCACCAAGAGGCCTGTGTCCCAGCAGTGGGAACATCATAGGCTAATTATGTATCTGCGGTCTGATATATATTACAACCTTAATCATCATGGTAAAAAAAAAAAAAAGTTTATTTGCGGCAAACATGACGCATAAGAATAAAAACACAAGCGAAAAATAAAACAAAATAGCAAATTGGGAGAAAGTATGCGTCACATCTACCCAAAACGGCCATCGCTCAGCATAATGCTAAGACCCTATATACGAGACAGAGCCCCAGCGCAGTAGTTCTTGCACACATCATTAGGTGAATCATGCTAATTCTACCAATTTCTTTCTCTTTTCACAGTGCCAAAGGTAGAGATAGTGGACGAACGCGGCAAACCTCTACAGGACAAGTTCTACAAAGAAGGATCTATCATAGAGCTGCGATGTGTGGTCAGCGAAGTGCCACAGCCTACAAGACAAGTCAACTGGAAGCACGGGGCTAGGTTGCTGAACTATGATACTAAGAGAGGTGGTGTGAGGTAAGCTGTAGTATAGTTAATACTGAAATATTTGGCTATTTTAAACCGACTTCATCTCGTATTTTTACCCGACTGCGCCAGAAGGAGGGTTATGTTTTTCGAGTGTACGTATGTATGTTAATTTCTTTGGCACGCTCTGTAGCCTAAACGGCTTGATCGATTTCAGCTTGAGAGGTGCCGTTAGATTTGTATTATTTGTGAGAATCACACTAGGTAATACAAAATTGAAAAAAAAAATGGCCGATTTTTGGCGCAGTACCTACTGTCTTCAAAAAAAATTTTTTTTTTCTCAAAACCTATCGAGTGGGTTGATTGATTGATATAAAAATTTTATGGTTCCGAAGTCAATCAAGAACCCTTATAGTTTCGCCATGCCCGTTCGTTGTCTGTCTGACTGTCTGCGGCTTAGCTCAGAGACCTTCGTACTAGAATGCTGTAATTTGGCATGGTTATAGTAAGTAAAAGAGATACATATATCGCTGTTCACATTGCCGGCAAGTACTCATTGGTCGCAGCGACGAGATATATAGACAAAAGAAATCAATTGTGAATACCTGCTTATAACCTTAATGATAGGGCATTACCAAACTTAACTCTACACGACTCCCCTTCACATTTTACACCTCAAACCTTCTTTCAAGAAAAGCACCGTATAATCTTCGCTAAGACAGCTAAACTTGCCTAATATAATAATCTTACAAAGCTATGCTCCAAGGATTTTCACTAGAATTAATTATTTCGCGTTATGGAATGTTCCCGTGCTCAAAAGGCTGATTCTCAATCAACGGTACTGAATATTTGAGAAGCTTTACGAGGAATGTTTAGCTGACTGATATTTCTGGCAGCGCATTAGTAGGTATAGATAATACTAAATCTTTGAATCAGTTTCAAAGGGATTTATTTATAGCAGACGATCTATGCTAATATTATAAAGATATTAGCGGTTTCACCCGCATAAATCTTGATCCAAAAAAAATTCTGAAGAGGGCCACCTAGGGGTATAAAAATAGCCTACGACCTATTCTCAGACCTACCAAATACGAGTATACACTAAAAATTTCATAAAAATTGGTCAAGCCGTTTCGGAGGAGTTCGATAACAAACACTGTGACACGAGATTTTTATTTAAAAGATAAACTTATGTAAGCTTGTATGTAGGGGTTAATCTTCGAAACTATTGAATAAAATATGAAAACTAATGTGTAGTAAAAAAACATAAATAATGGAAGTAGAAAAATATATCCTATCCTATGACACTGCGATTCTGTACCCCAAAGTGTCATAGGATATATTTAATGTTAAAGTAAGAAGTTTCACGAGAACGAAGTCGTGAACAGAAGCTAGTGGGGCATATGTTACAATTAATCTAGGAAGTTCTGTCTCGTTCGTCTTGTCTAGTGGTTCTCCTTTAACCGCCATCTCTAATATTCTTCACTTGCTTTTTGAGCTTTATAAAAGATGGATGCATATCCTTCCTAGTGACTTTCTAATTAGCTAATAATATACTTACAGTTATAAAAAGCCTATAACTCGTTTTATTGAAGTGCCCTAACCTAGATTTCCTACAGAGGGAATGGGCCGTAATCCACCACGCGGGCCCAGTGCGGATTGGCAGATGTCACATGTCTTCGAATTTTTGGTTCTAGGACATGCCGGTTTTCTCACGATGTTTTCCTTCACCATTTTGAGAGCAGTGGTGATGAAATAATGTACACCAAGTAAAGCGCCTGTCTGGGTTCGAACCTACGACCTACAAACTCGTAAGTCGCGGCCGTTACCACTTGGCCACCACTGCTCGGTACTCATAGTGTGTTGCGCATTTACCCCGATGGCCTTCTAATTTATTTGGTGTTTGCGCAGCATCTCTCCTTAATCCACACATCTCGAATAGCAGTGATTTCAGTTGTCACACACTTTCCAGCCATCAATCATTCTATCGTTTCTTTGGCCTTCCTCTACTCGTAGGTATAACCAAGGATCTTTACTACTTAAATGTTCTACAAATAAATATTTCAAGTAGTTCCATGGCATCGTATTTCAGCGTCCAAAATTTATGGGGTGTAAAATTGGTGTATTTGTTTTATACCGCGCTACCTCTCTGATTTAGTAGGGTAATATTTAATTGGGCGGATAGGTAGAAGTTAAGCTAAGAAAGTCAAATAACCTGAATTTATAAAGTCGACGCCTTGGTTCTAATAAGAACATTGATTTACTTGGAATTAGTCAAGCTGTTTTCTTATTAATTGGGTGAACTGGCAGTGTGAATAAATTATGGAGAATAGAGTAAAAGGAGAATATTGAAACCTTCTTCTAAAAGGATTATAATTTATGATAATTTTGTTTTACCTAGTAGCTACATGCCTATATTTTCTGGCGACGTGATCCTTCACCGTTTTGAGAGCAGTGGCGGTGAAATTTTTACACAAAGTAAAGCGCCTGTCTGGTTCAACAACGCGTACTGGGCCGGCGTGATAGTAGCCCACTCCTTCTCGAAGAGAGGAGGACGGTGTCCCAGCCGTGCACTGAAAGAAATAAGCACTAAATACAAATGAAAAAACATTGAACTGAAAACGGTATTTTTTACTGATCCGAAAACAATTATTAAAGCTTGAGGCAAAATGTTACCATCATCAAAGTAAACTTTAATGTTTTAACTAGCTAAAAGGTCACAAAATTAACTGTTTTATTCATTTGGTGTTATCGTTCAAACCATTGAAATTTACTTACATTACAGTAAGGGTGGTTTTCCTTTTTTTTAGTAAATGGTATGTTCAATCATTACAAGAATACAAAAATTTAATACAAATAGCAAAAAAATTAGTACATAAGTATTTAAAAAAAAACAACTAAAAATAAATAAAGCAAAAAGCTTTCCTTTTTTAAACGTTTTAATTTTTTTTCTCCTTCTTTCCGATAAAGAATGGAACTCTTTGATGGTCATCCTTTGCAGATCCTTTATTTATTTGGGGTCAGCGGCCATCTTATTCCTTACATCTCTAAGCCGTCATTTCCTGTTCATCCAAAGGTTGTCTGGTAGGTAGCGATAAGGCCGCTTTTGTAGCTTGAATATTAATGTTTTACAATGAAACATATTTTATGTACTATGTATCTCAGTTAAGGTCGGTCGATCAGGTTAAGCTACGCTAGTTGATCTGTGGATGGGTGACCATCTTTACATACCGTGACCCCTCCGTGCCTAGGAAAGCACGTTAAGCTGTTGGTCCCGGCTGACATTCGTGGATCTTTGACAGTCGTTACGGAGTCAGAAGCCCGAAAGTCTGACAACCAGTCTTACCAAGGGGTATCGTATTACCCAGTAACTGGGTTGTGGAGGTCAGATAGGCAGTCGCTCTATGTAAAATACTGGTATTCAGTTGCATCAGGTTAGACTGGAAGCCGACCCCTACATAGTTGGGAAAAGGCTAGACAGATGATGATGATGACATTATTTTCTAAAAAAATCTTCTATTTTTGCAGGTTCATTTAGGTACCTAGAACTTCAGTTTCTAACACTAGAGCTATTCTTGCTGGATACTGTTGCAAGTATCCAGCAAGTTGTTTGGTGGGCAGACGTTAGTGGTGACTATTGTGCATATTATGTAATGTTATGCGTGCAGTATTAAGTATTTTCACAAAAAGGAGGAGGTACTATGTTCGGATGATTGTGTTTTTTTTTTTTTTTTTTACCTTGGACACGGTATCATATTAAGTGGTGAAGCGTCATGCGTCTTCTTTAAATGAAATACTATCTATTTCTAAGTCGTGTGTAATACGGGCTGGTGTCAACAGCTCAACGTCAATGCGTGTATTTTGCGTACATAATCGTACCTACTTATAATAATACAAATGCTGTGATTTTTGGTTTCATAAACCGATCAATACACCCTATATTCCTATTATATTACCTATATTACTATTTTTTACTGAACAGTGCACTATTTTGCTATATTATAATAGCGATGAGGTCAACCTACTTACTAAACAAAAGTATTTTGAGTGATTTTTAGGTTAGTTGACCTAATTTTCATATTTACTCATTTTCACCCAAACTTCTTTAATGAATAGTAAGTAAATATCAGGAAATATCATACTGTTATAACCTCATTTAACCCAACTGATTTCCCAACAATAGAGGGGATCTGGTGCTCGGCGACCACTGCCGCGGCACTTCGGAAAATGGCAGGCGTTTAAAATTGGTCACTGGTTTAACCTAACGATAATGGCAGGCTATAAAAATCTAATCAGTTTTTGCAAAAATATACAAAAAAAGATACGTTTCTAAATTCTATTAAATGTCTTATAGATTTTGAATATTATACTAATTGGAGACCTATTAATTCAAATGTGCACTATAGAAAACGTCCAATACCATATAAAAATTGGTAAAATGAAATTATATCATTACATCATTTCATCGTTTTATTAAAGAAAAGTATATTAAATGAAATTAGGTCATATGATCATTAGAACTTTTGTTATTATATCAAACGTTACTCACCCGTCAAAGATAGAGAGGTGATCCCCTTTGACAGACACACAATATCGCTGAGCCTTGACTTGTCATGAAAACGCCATTATGAATGTGTGAGCTGTGCGATGAAGGCATATCTAACGATTATTTTCTTGGCATGGTACTCTTCTTCATTGTTTTTACTCGTATATTGTTTGAGCCCAGTGGTGGCCACGTTGATTGCATCATCAGTGGCATTATTTAGGTCATCTGAGGTGTAGGTGAACGGGCACCTACAGAAGCTGGATTTGCTTGGTGTAAAAATCAGCCTGTTTAGGTATTAATGTTGCCTCAATTACTGCTGTTAGGTGGTTTAGCAGTAGTCTTTTAAATAACGATTTATCTTCCTATCCTGATGACGTTATCTCTTCCTACCCTCAGTTTAAGTTTGTTTATACATAATTATTATTAATAGCTATTTTTAATATAAATTATTATTTTAAATGAATATAATTGCATTTAATTTAAGTTTATTAATTGCATGAAATTATTTTTTTTTTTATGTTATTGCTAATTACAACAATATGTACTTAAAATCTAAATATAATTTGCACGGCTGAAATGCCGAATATAGTGAAACCCATAGAGATCTTAAGAACCTAAGTTCCCTACCTAACCTATATTCTTGCAAATAAATACACCATTCATTCATACCATGTAAAAAACTTAACGAATTATAATCTCAAGCTCGACATACGTACATAATTAATTTAGCGATAGTGTAGCACACTCTAAGGAGAGATTTTCCATTAAAGGGTCGCTAACGACTTCAATATGTTTTGTGTGGCCCAAGGGTGAGTTCTAATGTATGGCAACAAATAGTTTTCCTAATTATTTTCATTGTTCTCCGGTTGTATAGCCTCTCCATTTGAAGGTATTGTATGTTACTAACCGTATGTAAATGGCTTAAAACCGTCGATATCAGTCAACTGAGAGTCTTTTGATTCCTGTCCGTTAAATTTCTATATCTCAAGCATACTATCTCACACGCACACACATATACACTCACCCCCACAGTCCCACACACACACACACCCACATCTAAATCACATACTTAATATGTAGGTATGTCCAGTCTCGATTAGTTTTATTTTTCTTTATATTTAACTGTACCTAGAATTTAAGTAAACTTCATCACATACTCTGTTTTTTTTTGTTCATTAATCTAAATTAACATGTACATAATATGTGTAAGTCTTGGGGGGCCTGGTGACCCATTACACAAATATTTTACACCTTTTTCGGGCGGCACCAGTCTCTCACAAATATTAGAATAGAATAGAATACTCTTTATTTTGTACAACAAGTTGATTCACTGATTGCCACATATTCTATTTCATTGGGCATATTTTCCTACACAAAACCCGCGTAACCCACTGGGCCCGCGTGGTGGATTATCGCTCGCTCCTACTCACAGAGAGGAGGTCTGTATCCCAGTCGTAGGAGGAACATTATAGGCTGATTATGCAAAATTGAATAAAAACAAAACTACTTCAGACTCCGGACTTAAACATATCTGGTGAAATGGGGGTGTGCCGGCCATTGGTACATCTCTGGTTAATCCTTCGGGGATTGTAGGCGTGAAGCGTGCGTTTGTATGTACCATAGATATCCGGTATGTACACAATATTTAAACAGTAGTTTTTCACAGGTCTCTCACGATCTTAAATAATATTCATACTACCAGCCATTATTACTCTCTGACTCACCTTCTGCTTCGAAAAAGCCAGATTTTACACTGTATTTATTCAATTTAAATTCACTATTTTACAATTTAACTCTAAAATATACATATTAGTATATACAAGTATATAAAAAAAAGGGAAAGAAAAAGACAGGAGCTCATTGGGCATCAAAAAATTCGTCCGCATCGCTGTCAATGGTATAAGTGCCCAAAAGGCTGGCAGCATTACCACGTTGGATGGCAATGCTTATTCTTTGAGCTAAAAATAGGCCAGCCCTCTGGTCACGTGATGATTCAACCAACCGCTTGGCGATATCCCGAAATATTTGATGAGCACTCGGACCCCAAGGCCCTAGTGTTTCAACCCCAAACGGCTCAAACATGTAGCTCCCAATAAGGTTGTTATATTTGCGCCGTTTGAGGTTTTCTGCTCCTGCAGCAGCCGCTCCACCACAGCCCACCGTGCTAGGAAGATGGGATGGCGAGAGGGTGTCGACACTGTATTAAATCAATATCATTAATGCTCGCACCCCAATAATAATTCCTTAATCCCTTTTACCGGAGAACAAGGTTTATTGTAAGCCACGAACTTACCACCCCGAAACAACATATATAGAATAATGAAAACAAAAGATTTATCTTTCCGAGTACCCATAGGCTTATCCCTTAACGGACTTAATTAAAATGTTAAGTCAAGCAAGGCGATTTGTGTTGTCTAACAAAAGCAAAGTTAGTTAAGTTAATGTGAAATACTTAAACTATAGTGTATTGTAGTGAAGTTTCTTAAAGGGTTTACGTATGTAGATTTAAGGATAGTTCTAGTTATTGGTATTTTTAAGGTAATTTGGTCATTTGATAGGTTTTGTAAAGTTAGTGTTTGAGAAATCAATGTCCTAGCATCACAATTCGAGGACATGTGACATCTACCAACCCGCACTGGCCCGCGTGGTAGATTACAGCCCATTTCCCCTCGCCTGTGTCCCAGCAGTGGGAACATTATAGGCTGATTATGCTTAACACTCAGAGAAATCATACAGACAGCTTAGTCAAAATCATCGTCATGATCTTTCTGATGTTTTTATCCTAATGTATTTATTTGTGGCGTTGCATTATGACATTGGTGGACTTCCCCACAAGGGGAGCAGTGAGAGAATGCGTGCTAGACACATGTCAGTGCGACAATTCTAGTAACTAATAAACAATCACGTCGGAGTCACCAATTTAGTGTTTATATAGGTACACTACTTATTGTGCTTACTTGGTGAGCGAGGGTAAATAAAAGTGATTGTTTTCTACTCACGGTTATATTGCACAAACAAATCACAGAAACGTTCAAAGAAGAAAGGCATAATAATATAAGTAGTTTGGCACACACGAAGAAGAAATTCAATAATAATGTTAACAGTTTTAACATTTCGGACACTCCCGTCATAACTACCAGCAGGGTCATTGCGTAACACACTATCAGTAGCAATGGGTTTCATTTTGACAGTTCAACAACATTCATTGCGGTATTTGCGTTGTTGAGCAGACACATTTTTTAAATTATGGAGCAATGGATTAGAAATATGCTTCAAATTGATAGTAATAGTGTGTTACGCAATTAGGGTGCTGATCTGGTCGAAGGGTTGGATTCCCAGACATCAAATTCGCAAATCATGTATTCGTTTGAATGAAACTAACAGGTGTGAATAACGCGTTCTTTCGTTTGCTGTAGGGGTTCGGGAAAATCGAGTGTTTGTGTCAAATGGCAGACGAATAAAATTACACAAGTCAACCTCGTGAAAAGGGATTTGTAATCAAATTTAATAAAAGTAGTATTAATAAATTTATTTTCAGGTAACAAAGACCCATACCTAGATACATACCTTAATGACCCCTCCCACTCTGGGTGGAGCGGAAGGGATTGTCAAACTCTTGCTGAATAAAACCCACCCGTGTTCCTTCCTTAGCGCTTTATGTTCCGGGCCAGCAGCGGTAACTCTTTCGGACAATCCCGCTGACTTTCGGACAATCCCGCTGACTTTCGGATAATCCCGCTGACTTTTGGATAAACCCGCTGACTTTCGGATAATTCGGATAATGTTAGTATCACTTAGTTGCACTAAGTCTTTGTGCATTCTGGTGGCACTTTCCGCGAAAGCGGCGGTCTACCACATCCTGCCGCCAAAAGCTTTCTTCCATCACCAGGTGCAGGTAGCATGTTGGTATGCGCACCACGAACGCCTTGAAGTTGACATTGCGGTGCGACTCCAGTAGACACCTCGTCTTCTGTCGCACGTACTCCACGATGTCCTCCGCCTTAGTGGTGTAGTGTAGGCGGGAGATGTACACCGGTGTGTTCGGCTTTGCGGCACGCAAGCTGTCTTCGGGCTCCGTAGGAACTTTGCCGCAGCGGTATTAAATCCAATATAAGTCTGTGATTAAATCTTATTACAAATTCCTTTTCACGAAGTTCACTTCCAAAGAATGTCTAATCATATTTTCATTAATTTATTCATTAATTAAAGATTTACCAACAGCTTCCGTTTAAAATGTTTTTCCTATAAGGGGACTACTTATTTAATAAAAACTGGCCAAGTGCGAGTTGGATTTCCACACGAAGGGTTCCGTACCACAAGGCAAAAACTAAAAAAAAAACACATTTGTTGTATGGGAGCCCCCTTAAATTTTATTCTGTTTTTAGTTGTTGTTGTTATAGCGGCAACAGAAATTATATCATCTGTGAAAATTTCAACTTTTTACCTATCACGGTTCATGAGATACAAGCTTGGTGACAGACAGACAGACAGACAGTGGAGTCTTAGTAATAGGGTCCCGGAACCCTAAAAAGCGACAAGTGACCGGCGGCGTGTAACAATCCGACAATTTTACAAGTTTCTTTCATAGATTTTCTACTTTATTAAACAAGCACTTGTCGAGAAAATTCGTATTTTTTATTATGTTTTGACAAATGTCTCACATTGTCTGTTATAACCTGCAAGAGTAAACTTGACAACCAAGCGGCCCCTCCTCACCCCCCGCACTGGTTGTTACCGCTCTCGCCCTGGACGCCTTAGTATCGCGCGTTTACGTCATCCGAGCGAAGTTTCAAGCTATCTCTTGCGGGTTGTATATTAAACAGTACTTATTTTATTTTTAAAAGTAACCCTGTATAATGATAAATATTAGTGTCGTATGTACTACATAAATTCATCCTACAAGCAAATTCGAAATGCATTTCGTATCAATATAAAAGTACAGTCACTAACAAAAGTACATTTCCAAGGTTCTGATTTAAAAACGAGTCCGTAAAGCGAACCCTCGAAAAAAACCATCCTACTCGATTCTAAAGTAGGTCAGGATTCCACTTTCCAATCAAGTGGATTGACAGTAGTATCCATCTGAACAGACTGGACCAGGTTCTCGTTTAATCAAATATCGATTGTGTCTGTTCCTAATTGTTTCAAAGAGATGGTACAATTCTAATTTTGTACTATTGCAGAATCTTTTAGTTTGTGTTAGGTATTTCGACTTGTATGATTTTTTTTTCTATATTTTGTTTACTTAAATAAACATTTAGAATTAGGTACCTATTGTCTATTATATTATATTTTGCTTTTTATTTCTTATTGTGCTATTTATATCTCATCGTATAGTGCATCGGTTGACGTCATCACGTCAACTCCGGCTGTCACTGAAAACAGCAGCGCTGGTGGCTCTGTCTTGCTCAGGGTCTCGCGTAGCATTATGCTAGCGATGGCCGTTTTGCGTGGATGTGACGCATATTTTCCCCAAACTTGTTATTTTTTGTATTCTTTCTCTGCGTCATGTTTGCCGCAATTAAACGTTTTACTTTCTTTTTTTAAGTATTTTCGACAAAAGCACTTTGATATTTTTTTTTAATTTAAGATCAGCCACGACTAGTGGGATAAATTGTGACATTCGCCATCGCCTTTCACGATTTTTTGATTTGACAATAGTCTTTCCAATTACAGATGGCTCAGTTCAATCTTTGTAATGTTTCTTTTATTTTTTCTGGAATTAGAAAGACCTTTTTCGAGTGATCTGAATTTACTTACGAAAATTTCACACATATTAACGATTATAGGGTTGAATTTAAGCTCTGGTCAATTTACTCAAGCTGAGATGAATCCAAGGTCGAAGTGGAAGTGCTTGGGGGAGGCCTATGTCCAGCAGTGGACGTCTTTTGGCTGAAATGATGAGATGAACCCTTCGCGGGCTGCCTGGCGTTTGCTCGGGGCGATCATGTCAACTAACTTGTAGAGATTTTCAAACTGGCACGAATAGTCACGTGACTTCCTAATCCGCTCAATGGTTGAAAAATCAAAATTTGATTTATAACAATAGAAATTCAATTGTGTCTCATTAGCCATAGTTTAGCTAGTTGCTTGATTTTAATTTAATTTTTAATCCGTTGAGTCTCACGAATGCACCCGGAGAGATGGGCAAAGATCGTCACTCACTGGACGCCTGAGGCAGGACATCGCCGTCGAGGTAGACCAAGGCGAAGGCGGCGTGACGATCTAATAAGATTCGCAGGGCCAACATGGCCAGAGATCGCACAAGACAGGGAGGTTTGGAAGGAAAAAGGGGAGGCCTTTGCCCAGCAGTGGGACACAAACTAGGCTAACAAAAAAAAAAATCCGTTGCGTCGGATTAATCAGACTATGAGAGTGAGGAAAGAGAGAGTGTACCTTTGTCTGCGCACACGCTTGTGCATATCTCCCGCGGCCAAGGCTAGTCTCCGTTGAGATTGTGCTGTTGGGGAGTTTGTTGCGCCACTTCTTGCCAACGAAAGCACTAGGAAGTGGTGAAGGGTGTTTTATGGGACAGTCTTCTGTAATTTTGACGTTCGAAAAGTGCTGATTCTCAGCCTAATTTGAACAAAGCTTTTTTTGCTTTTTTATTATTTACCGCCATGGCAGAAGTACGGTCTGGGGAACTAGGTATGTTATTGTTGCGCGCCACAATTAAAGCCTGGTACATGGTGACATTAGTTACCACTAGCGCCATCTAGTATCGAGTAGCAGAACTAGTCGAGTCACGATCGTTCTAGAAAATTCGATACTAGAACTTTGTAGAACTTTCTCGAACTATCGACACCTACCTACCTACCTACCTACCTAGTCGGTCGGGGCCGGTATGTACTCGAACATTCTAGATGTTTCTACAATGGAAGGTTCTCGAACTATCTGCGGCACTATATAAGGCCGGGATACGCGACGACCGACACAGTTTGGATAAAGCGACAAGAGCGAAAACATCTAAGCGATCTTCAAGTGCGAATTAAGAGTGATCAGTAGTGTGATTGTGTTCTTTTAATTAGTGTTGAGTTGTAATTAGTGTTGTAAAATAAATTGTTATTTTTGGTTATCGGCAGTTTTTATTGTCACGAACCCGAAGCTCGTAACAATTGGTGTCAGAAGCAAGGATTATGCCGATTTTACCCAAAGACGACACGGAGGGTATCCGTACCCGGAGTCAACGGCAGCAGGAGACGGACCAGAGGCGATTTGGTGGAGCTACGCCACAGAGGTCGGAAGGCCAGCTACCTACCACGGAGGCCGGCCCGTCCACAGCTGCTACAGCATCATCAGCACCAGATTTGGCTGCTCTGATGATGATGCTGCAGGAGCAGGCCCGCCGACAGGAGGAACAGGCCCGCCGACAGGAGGAACAAGCTCGCCGACAGGAGGAACAGGCTCGTCGGTTGGAGGAACAGCTCCAGCGGGATAAGGAGGAACAGGCCCGTCGACAGGAGGAACAGGCTCGTCGACAGGAGGAACAGGCTCGTCGACAGGAGGAACAGTCCCGCCGACAGGAGGAACAGGCTCGTCGGCTGGAAGAACAGCTCCAGCGTGATAAGGAGGAACAGGTCCGACAACAGGAGGAGCAGGCGCGCCGCCAGGAAGAGCAGATGCTCCTTATGAAGGACCTTCACGCTACCTTCGGGAAAGACATGAAGGAGGTGAAGGATAAGGTTGCTCAATATGACAACCGCCTGTCGGAAGCTGAAACCCGTATCGACCAAGTAAATAATCGGGTTGACAACGTGATGGCTGACGTGAAGCTAACCGTGATGGCTGACGTGAAGAAAACGCTGGATTACCTCAAACTTGGTGATGGAATCGCAGCTCCCGTAGCTACAACACCATCGCTACGTGGATTCAAAGTGCCACCGTTCGACGGAACTTCTTCCTGGTCGGCCTACAAAATCCAGTTTGAGGCTGTCATGAAGGCGAACGGGTGGAATAAAAATCAGGCCATGACTGCCCTCACCCTAGGCCTGCGCGACCAGGCCTTAACTGTTCTGGAAGCTCTCGGTAAGGAAGTGACTTACGAGCAGCTTCTTGAGGCATTGGAGGCTCGGTATGGCGACGCTCACCTGGAACACGTGTTTCGTGCGCAGCTCAAGGATCGCGTGCAACGCAGTAACGAAAACCTGCAGCAGTGGGCCCTTGAAGTGGAGAAGCTGGTTCGTAAAGCTTACCAGTCCGTACCTGCGCTTATTGATGGAAACCTGGTGCAGGCATTCATCGACGGCATCCGCGACCTTGAAGTGAGAGTTGCTGTGAGGCTCGGTCACCACGGGACGCTTAAGGACGCCTTGGCCCATGCACTGGAGGTGGAAGCTGTGCGGCAGGATCATCGTTCCCATCGCGTCAGAGAGGTTGCAGCGGCTACAGTTCGCGACCGCAACAAAGGATACAGCCCTAGGTGTTACGGCTGTGGGGAAAGGGGCCACCTTCGATCCAGTTGCCCTAAGCGAACTGTAGAAAGAGAAGACGGCCGATCTCCAGAGGGCAGTGCGGCTAACAGCACCGCCCAGCACCAGCAGCAGGGAAACGAGTAATAGCCAGGACTGCGGGGCGGGTGCTGGCTGATGTTCAAAGAGCCCCAAGGGTTTCGATCACACAAACCCATGACGGGAACAGCCTAATCATCAAGGGCGAGGTCAACGGAACGCCGTGTAAGCTGACCATAGATACTGGAGCTTCTCGCACGGTTGTCAGTTCCCAACTTACAAGTCGGTCCCTTGGGGACTTCGCATACAATCGAGAACGCATTAATTTAGTAACAGCCACCGGTCAGCGCATACCCGTCCATGGAGAGAAGAAGATGGAGTTGAAGCTAGGCAACAGAATCTACCTGCATAATGTCATCGTGGCCGATATAATGGACGATTGTATCCTGGGCCTCGACTTTATGAGGAAGAATTGTTGCGAGATTGACGTCAAGCAAGGCGTTTTGAAATGTGGACAAGAGGAACTTTTCGTGGAAGGGGCGTTACCAGGGAATGTGTACAGCCTTAAGAAGATTGTTCTTCCGCCGAGATCGGAAACTATTGTGCCGGTTAGTCTTCCTCGGAATCCTGGGCAGACTCATCGTTGTGTACTCGTGGAAAGGGTAGACAATGACCTCCCATGGAAAGTGGCACGAACTTTGGTCAGAGCCACCGACATCTCAGGGGTACGTGTGCTGAACCTTTGTGATCAGGAACAGACTATAGAAAAAGGCACACTACTTGGTACTTGCGAGGAAGTGGATTGGTTGCGTCGATGCCAATATCTATCGACTGGGACCCTCAGCAAGGATGCACAAACGAAAGTGACCACACTTTTAGAAGACTGCCGCAGCGCTCTGTCCCAAAATGAAATGGTCAAGGCGAACAAGATGTTACTCAAGTACGCCAATGTTTTCTCGTCAAACGATGCTGACATCGGGAAGACTGGCTTAGTTCAACACAAAATAAACACAGGAGAAGAATTGCCTATCCGTCAGCGGCCAAGGAGATTGCCAGTAGCACGTGAAAAGGAAGTGGAAACCATGATTGAGGGAATGGTGAAGAATGGTGTCATTGAACCTTCATCTAGTCCATGGTGTTCACCTGTAGTGCTGGTAAGAAAGAAGGACGGCAGCATGCGGTTTTGTGTTGACTATCGTCGTCTGAACGACGTTACAAAGAAGGATAGCTATCCTTTGCCAAGAATTGATGACACGCTGGACATGCTTACTGGAGTAAAGTGGTTTAGCACGCTGGACCTGAAAAGTGGCTACTGGCAAGTCGAAATTGACCCTAAGGACAAGGAGAAAACTGCATTCTCGACAGGAAAGGGTCTGTGGCAATTTAAAGTTATGCCGTTTGGATTGTGCAATGCTCCGGCAACTTTTGGAAGGTTGATGGAACTTGTACTTACTGGACTAATTGGCGATGCCTGTTTGGTCTACTTGGATGACATCATCATCGTAGGCCGCACGTTTGAAGAACATCTTCAAAACCTGGAACGCGTGCTCATGAAGATCCAGAGTGCCAACCTCAAGTTAAGTCCGAAGAAGTGTTCACTATTGAAACGACAGGTTAGCTTTTTGGGATATGTAGTGTCTGAAGAAGGTATCCGCACGGATCCAGAGAAAATCGCCGCTGTCAAGGATTGGCCAGTTCCAAAGGACAAGACGCAGGTCAGAGCATTTTTGGGTTTGTGCTCCTATTATCGGCGATTTGTCAAGAACTTTGCAGACATAGCCAAACCCCTGCATAAGCTAACCGAAGAGAAGCGACATTTCTGCTGGGATGAAAGTTGCGCCATCGCATTCCAGGAGCTAAAGGACCGTCTGTGCAAAACACCTATTCTGGGGTACCCTGATGCGGGCAAGGAATTTATAATTGACACAGACGCAAGTGACATAGGACTTGGCGGTGTGTTGTCTCAACGGAATGGTGATCAAGAGGTTGTGATAGCGTACTTCAGCAAGTCGCTGTCAAAGCCGGAAAAGAACTATTGTGTCACGAGACGGGAATTGCTTGCTGTGGTAAAGTCATTGCAGCATTTTAGCAAATATCTTCTGGGGCGGAAATTCCACGTACGAACTGACCATGCTGCACTGAAATGGCTATTGCAGTTCAAAAATCCAGAAGGACAAGTTGCGAGATGGATTGAGCTACTGCAGGAATACGACTTTGTGGTCGAACATCGCAGCGGGAAATCACATGGCAACGCAGATGCATTGTCAAGAAGACCTTGTCCTGAAGACTGCAAGCATTGTACTAGGCAAGAAAGTAAAGAAGTCGTACCTGTGAGGATGCTCAAGACAGACCTCAGCAACGAGTGGAAGGAAAGCCTACAACGTGCACAGCAGGAAGATTCGGACATCAAGCCGATTCTGGAGTGGATGAAGGCCAGAGCTCCTAAGCCCAGATGGAGTGACGTCTCAGCGATGAGTTCGATCACAAAAAGCTATTGGGCCCAATGGGACAGCTTGGTGATTCAGGATGGAGTCCTGTGCCGTAAATGGGAAAATGCTCGGGGAGACAGCTGTCATTTGCAAATGGTTGTCCCTAAAGCTCAAGTACCGGATGTTCTACAGCTGTACCATAATGGTTGTTCAGGAGGTCATCTGGGAGTAAAACGGACTCTACTGAAGATACGAGAACGGTTTTACTGGGTCCACTGTCGGGACGATGTCGAGGACTGGTGTCGCAAATGTACAAATTGTGCAGCTGTAAAGGGACCTCAGACTCGCAGTAGAGGTGCATTGAAATTGTACAATGTAGGTGCACCATGGGAGAGGATAGCCCTTGACGTTGCGGGGCCGTTTCCGGTAAGTGAAAGTGGCAACAAGTATTTCATGGTTGTGATGGATTACTTCACCAAGTGGCCGGAAGTCTTCGCCATTCCAAATCAAGAAGCTTCGACAGTTGCAGATAAATTAGTTCAGGAAGTCTTCTGTCGTTTTGGAGTACCTTTAGAGATTCACAGTGATCAAGGAAGGAATTTTGAGTCACAAATATTCCAGGAAACTTGTCGAGTTATGGGTACTCATAAAACCAGAACAACTTCTTACCACCCACAGTCGGATGGAATGGTGGAACGATTTAATCAGACATTGGAGAGGTACCTAGCCAAAGTTGTGGAAAATCGGCAACGAGATTGGGACAAGCACATACAGCCGTTTTTATTGTCATATCGAAGCGCTGTTCACGAAAGTATATCGGTGACACCAGCTTTCGCTAACTTTGGAAGAGAATTACGGCTGCCTGCAGACCTGATCACCGGAATACCACCTGATGCCCCACGCAGTATAACCGATTATGCGAATGACTTGCGGAACAAAATGAATGACATTTATGAGCACGTCAGACAATCGGGCCAGCAAATGTCTGAAAAGATGAAAACCCGTTATGACCGCAAAATGAACAATAAAGGGTTCGACGAAGGTTCACTAGTGTGGTTGCACAATCCAGTCCGCAGCAAAGGGAAATCTCCTAAGCTTCAAGCTAAATGGGACGGACCGTACCGGATTGTGACAAAGATCAATGACGTAACCTACCGGATACAGAAAGGTGCAAGAGGTACTCCTAAGATCGTCCATGTGGACCGACTGGCGCGTTATTATGGGGCCGATAATGCTCGGGACGAGCATGTCTTAGGAGGGGGCAGTGTTGCGCGCCACAATTAAAGCCTGGTACATGGTGACATTAGTTACCACTAGCGCCATCTAGTATCGAGTAGCAGAACTAGTCGAGTCACGATCGTTCTAGAAAATTCGATACTAGAACTTTGTAGAACTTTCTCGAACTATCGACACCTACCTACCTACCTACCTACCTAGTCGGTCGGGGCCGGTATGTACTCGAACATTCTAGATGTTTCTACAATGGAAGGTTCTCGAACTATCTGCGGCACTATATAAGGCCGGGATACGCGACGACCGACACAGTTTGGATAAAGCGACAAGAGCGAAAACATCTAAGCGATCTTCAAGTGCGAATTAAGAGTGATCAGTAGTGTGATTGTGTTCTTTTAATTAGTGTTGAGTTGTAATTAGTGTTGTAAAATAAATTGTTATTTTTGGTTATCGGCAGTTTTTATTGTCACGAACCCGAAGCTCGTAACATTATATACTTATTTTTTTGTCGTGGGGAAACCTTCAAAAGGCACCTGGACTTTGGGGAAAAAGACCAGGTAGTGTGGGATTTTTACCTCACTAAAACCACCCCGGTGATCACCATCAGCACATGGGGGTGGTCCCGGTTCCTCTTAAAAGACCAAACCTAGTGACTGTTTTTTTAAGATTTTTAAGCCAATTATTACGACCTCCTGTCTCTTACACCTATAAGTATTTGATGTCTTTCAAACATCAATAATTCCATTTCTCTTGTCCCCAGCGTGAAGACGGAAGCAACATCCAACGGTGCGCTGTCACGTCTGTACATAGCGAACGCGAACAGAAACGACTCTGGGAACTACACGTGTTCATTAGCAGACGTCGCTGCCTCTGCTGTGTCTGTGCACGTGCTGAGAGGTAGGATATCTTTCATTCTGTTTTTTTCTTTCTTTATTATTAACTCGAATTGAAATACTCTTTATACAACGTCATTTTTAGTATATGCGAAATCTGAACATAGTTTGTGCAGAATAAGTAACTGAATCGATTCCAATAATTCTTACCCCATGTTATATTTTGTCCCAAAAAATTATTTTTTTTTTGCTTTCTCACTGCTGGGCAAAGGCCTCCCCCAAATCCTACCAGGAACTCTTTTCCAAAATATTTAAAAAAGGTTAAAAGTTGGACACCGAGCGACAATAAGTAAGTTATCCAATCTCCACGCCGAACGGTTAGGTACCTAGGTATTATTATCAATGAGCGCAAGACGGTGCGGCGCGGGTGAGCATGTTTTTGTACGGACAAACAGGTAACTTAACCAGCTTATAACTTTGTGATTTTTCATGATACAGTTGTACATTGATTCTTTACATAAAAATACTAGACACGTGTTTCGGGTTTCGCATATACTAAAAATAATGTTGTATACAGGGCTCTTTTATAGGTAGGGACAACGACGCGCAGGTTGCGCGTTACCATGAATTCAGCACATGATTCTAGATCCTATCTATTTCGCTATTTCATTAATATCCTATTTCGAAATTCGAGGAATCTGGTTACGGATTAAACTAAGTTTATAATGGTTTATCTTTAATAGTGCTAAGATTTCTGTTGAAAAGCTGTCTGTATTTTCCGACTAAAGAAAATTATGTTTAAAATCAATTTGTGCTAATTCCCACTAACGATTTCAGGAAACTAATTCTGCTTATTATATAATCCATAGTCTTATGTTGATAAGACTGAGATCTTGGGGCTTGTGACTTAATTAAAACAACCGGACGGGGCGAAAGTTAAGCTACACTAGTCGAGGTCGGTCCGTAGATGGGTGATAACCATTACATCGCTCCGTGCCTTGGGAAGCATGTTAGACCGTTGCCGCGTTGGTTCCAGCTGTCTTTTGTAGATCTTTGACAGTCAGAAGCCCGAAAGTCTGACTAGTCTTACCAAGGGATTCCAATCGCATTACCCAGTAATGGGGTTGTGTACGTCAGATGGGCAGCTGTATGTGAAATACTGATATTCACCTGCATCCGGTTAGACTGGAAGCCGATCCCAACATAGTTGATAAAAGCCTAGGCAAACGATGAGTCTAACGTTAATTGGTATTGACAGCAAAAAAACAACATTTTCACAGCCCAACATCGATAAAAGAAAAATAATTTAAATAAAAAAAATTATATATAAACACTTTTACACCTCAAAAATGAATTATGTTTTAAAACTACCTAATAGATGAGGTCGGTGCTTCTTATCAGACTACACTGAGAAGTACGACCGAAAGAAACTCAGAGATCACAGTCTCTTTTAAAGTTCAGGCATGAACAAATTCATGGCGACGACTTCTGTCACGGACCGCCTTCAAAACCGTCAGTTTCTATACGTCATTTGTGTCGTAGTAAACGGTAAGACGCTTGATATGTTTTGAAAGTGTTGACAATTTAGCAGCGGCCGACGAAGCTTCTCCGTGCTCTGTACTACCACTAGCCCAACGAAGTAGTAACTCTGATCATTTTTGCAACTCGATGATAAAGCGGTTAAGCTTAAGGCTACTCTTTCGAAAAAAGCTTAAAAACAGCGTGCAGATGAAGCAGCTTTTCTCCGGATCTTACAGAGAAATTACATCTGAAAAAATAGTTGGTAATCTACATGATATGAATCGTAATTTGGTTTAGCCATAATTTTTCTATCGATATCACCTATTAGGAAAAAAACCACCAAATCACCTCCAAATCGTTGACATGAAACCATTTCACTCCTTCATTTTTCATCAAAAGAATATAAAAAAAATATCTACTGCTTTG
The DNA here is from genome assembly GCA_948474745.1 of Oligia latruncula. Taxonomy (NCBI): domain Eukaryota; kingdom Metazoa; phylum Arthropoda; class Insecta; order Lepidoptera; family Noctuidae; genus Oligia; species Oligia latruncula. Next base: position 10,395,809 of record OX419707.1, on the reverse strand, counting down.
CAATACAAACGAAAATGATTTGGTTTTGTTACTTTTTAAAACATGTATATTTTTTAATATAATAAATTAAAAATGCGATCGTTTAAAGTCCGTGTCTATATAATCCCCGCACTCGTCCACGAATTTAGTGCGGGGCGCCTCGTGTTGCTAGGCAACGCGACGCCCAAATGCACAAGGTCATTGGCATGAATACAAGCCTTCAGTTCGACTGCGATGGACACGTTTGCCACATGTCGAACGAGTCATGGGCCAAATATACCACCACGTGGGTCCGAGAAAACGTCAGGCGACATCGATGCACACGCAGGAGAAGATGGTGCGGCATGCTTGACGCCTATAGACAGGACTGGTCCACATTTGCTCAAGAGAGAGGAGTGGAGTGGAGTGGGACAACATAGGATAAAAATAATTACATTGATAAATAATTGATATAGGTAAGCAAATAAATAGCATATTATGTCGCTGGTGTATTAGATAAAGGCTCAACAACATAAAAAGCTTCTGAAATTCCTTTGCCACAAAAAAACGAAAATTACGTCCATAAAATTACCCATTTTCCCTCATTCGAATTCAATTCAATTAACCTCAAAACACAAAATAGGCACCTACCACAATCAGGTCGAAAATTAAATGTACCCAATTTAATTTTTTTATATTCATAAATAGAACGGCCAAATGAACCGAGTAAATTTCGAATCTAATCCATCGAGTTACTGCATCGATTTTAACTGAATTTTCTTCATTGGAAAGAATTTGTGGAAGATGGATCGACGCTTTTATATTCGTAATGCGTCTTCGAAGTGACAGGGATTGACGCAATAATGTTCCATTTGAAGTAAGCGTTGTGTGAAATTTGTTATATTATTTAGGTATTGATGGTAAGTATTTATGAACACGCTTCTGAGTTATTTAGTCGATAATGGGGTGTTTTTTTTGCTGTAGATACTACAGTGAAATTTACGTAAAAAAAAAAATGTATTAATACTCTGAGGGGATATTAAAACTAACAAAGGGGCAATTCTCGTAATTTTAAGAATGTTCACAGTCTGATTTTTGTCTCAATCTGTCAAAAATACCTCTTACATTTTAGCCAAATTTTTGACATTGTTTGTCACTGAAATGAGATTCTGACAATATGTTAAACGTTTTCATTGAATTGGCCTTCAGTTACCAGGATCACAATTATATGTTTTATCCTATAGTTAACTAGCTTGCGCCCGCGGCTTTGCTCGCGAGATATGTCGATAAAAACCATCCTATGTCCTTCCCCGGGATGCAATCTATCTCTTTGCCAAATTTGAGCGAAATCCGTTTAGTGGTTTAGGCGTGAAAAGGTAACATACAGACAGACAGACAGAGTTACTTTCGAATTTATAATGAGCCTTAAATTACATTCTTAAATATCTATTTCTCATAGATGCTCTATGATCCAATACATACAATAGTGTCAACTATGCCCTCTAAGTACAAACGCCAGCACATCAAGCTACTACAATCTGTCAAATTTCTTCAATAGATTTTCAACTTTATCGCTAAAGCATAAGGCTCAAAGTTGATTGGGAAAATTTTACAGTTTCGGGTAGCTTGATGTGCTGGCGTCTGTATGATAACCATACGAAAACGTTGATCGCTTTTGGCATAAACATACAGCATTTTTCACTGTTCAAATATTGATGGTACAGTGGGTATCAGGACCCGAGTAACAACGAGCTTCAGAAAGAGACAGTCATGCGGGTCTGAGTGAAACAGATGGCGACCTTCAAATCCGATTTTCTTCTAAATCTCTATATATGCCATATTCATGGCCGGGTACGGTTATTCATACAGATTGTAGCGAGGAACCTCGAATCAACACAAACAAACTATATGGTTATTTCTTATTATTATGTTCGCATCACAAATAATCATTTATTAATTTAGGCGTTCCGAAAAATAGTACGTATCTAGTCACAAGCTTTTTTCCAAGTCAGTCGTGTTACCATGAAAAAAATGCCATCTGACGTATAAACGATTCATAATTTAAAAAATTACATACCTAGATGGAAATTTCTGGTTAGGCCGTGTATTAAAAATGAGGTTGAATGGCAACCTCAAGAAGGATTGATGACAAACAAATATCAAGCAGGATTTGTTAATATTGTAAGTTGACCTGTTTAACTAAATCAAATTGTCTGTATTGCAAATCACAACTGCGTTTTTTTAACATTTGAATGAATTGGCTATAACACGACAAATTGACATAGGGTGTCAATTTGCTTAACAATTAATCTCCCTGACTGTACATGGATAACTTTGCAGGCATTTCCAACTTCTAATTGGAGTCGTGTAAGTGAAGTAAGGGGTTAGGAAACTATTTGCTAGAATTCTTGTTAACTCATTCAACTGATCCAAATAATGCTTGTAATGGGAAGGAGTTGGAGCTTCGTGCAACGGGCGTACGATCTCTCGATTTCCAATAAAAATTCTTGGTTTGTTCGATATTGGGATTGGAGGAAATTGTAATCTCATCTCAGCGACAGTTAATGTCAAAAACTTGTCAAATATGTAGGGAAATTGTAGGTTTGACAGATTGAGATTGAGACTGAGATCAGACTGTGAACGTTCTTAAAATTACGAGAATTGCCTCTCTGAATTGCTTAAGGTAGACCGCGAAATTCAAATTTTCTTACGTTTTTTTGCAATTTGCAGGTCAGTGTCGGATTGTATCTTGATCAAAATATGATTCGCGACAGTAACAGGTACATATTTAGAGAATTATAATCATTAAAATCATTAATATATCTCTCTAAGTTAGATTTCTACCACCAACCACCAATCTCAAAGGAAAAGATGATGATGATAATGATTATAATTCTCTAAATATGTACCTGTTATTGTCGCGAATCATATTTAGATCAAGATACAACCTGACACTGACATGAAAATTGCAAAAAACGTAAGAAAATTTGAATTTCGCGATCTCAACTACCCATTCACCTTAATGCATAGTCATGGAATTCTGAAGCAAATTGACACCCTACGTAAATTTTCCGAGTTATAACCATTTGATGAAACTGCCAAGGAATGATTGCTGTGATTTGAATATACGGATAATATAAGTCTGTATTCAATTTGCTTAACACGTGGCCACCTACTGGGTTAAAACTATACAGAAAAAAGAAAACAGCGAGGAAGAGTACCATCGAGACGAAAAGAAGAAGATTTACATAAATAAAAAAATATATATTATATAAATTCAAGGTAAAATTGTAAAGCAAATGCTTGCAAATGCAACTCTTGTGTCATGCTTTCACTGATCATTACAAAAGTTTAGCTATTTTAATTCGTAATAAAAAACCTCCGTAGTGAGTTTAAAAATGAGAAATGATAATATTTGTGTAATAAAGTCCTTCAAATAAAAATAAATGTATACAGTGTGTGTGTGTGTGTGTGGGGGGGTGTGTGTGGGGGTGCGTGAGTGTGTGTTTTAAACGTGAGACATACTTAGGAGTGTAGTGCTTACGAAAAAGTTATTTTTAATTTAATATGGGATCACTTTTCTTTTTGCTGTGTCTTCTCCATCCAATCGGTTAGGAACGAGGGGGGAGACCTTGGCCCAGCAGTGGAACAATATAGTTTAAATGAAAAAACAAATGGGACCAGTCGTGCAATATAAAATAAAAAAATCAGCTGTCTCACACAAAATGCAATATCTATGCGATGAAAACGAAGGGAGTAGGTTTATTTTATTTTTCAGAGTTGTTCACATACTAAAATATATTTATTCATTAGCATGAGTCACTCCCTTAAAGTATGTCCCTCGTTTAACCTAACAGCCCGTATAAAGCATATTAGAAGCAAGCATTATTCCAAGACGCGCGGTGTTCAAAGGTAAGCGTCCACAGTTTCGCATCGGACGCATCGCACGTAACGGATTTTAGTTTGCCTTGTATAAAAACTCATACAACAGCGTCCACTGATCCGCACCGTACGGACCGCTCATTGGCAATGCCTACATGCGATGCGTACCGATGACGTCATACGGAATGCCGATCAGTGGACGCGCCCCATCGCTTTCTTCCATTCTCACAAACATTTTCCGCACGTACGATCACTGCAAAAATCCGAATGAAGGTGGCATCGGCAATCCGATTGCGGATACTCGCGTCGGCAATCCGATCGCTGCCGATACAGTGGACGCAGTCTAATTAATCCGTTTGATGCGATGCGTCCGATACGTGCGATGCGGGCCTGTGGACGCTTACCTTTAAACTTTTCTAATCAGTATACTTCATACGAACGCTGATAGAACAGGTAACACATTAAGCTTACGTGCACACGAACGTAAAAATGTCGCGCCATGATTTTATCGTGCACTGGATTTTCAACTCTCGGTGTAGAGACGAACATTGAAAATCCAACAGAGCGCATCCGAGCGCGTCAAAAAACCACACTGTTGGATTTTCAACTCTTGGTGCTAAGCAGTGCGTTGAAAATCCAATGCGCGAAAAAAACCCGCCGCGATATATTTACGTCTGTGCGACGTCAGCAACTAAAAAAGTTCCGACAAGGTTTAACCACAAATATCATCGTATACCGAATCTAAAACCGGATAAAACCAGCAACTTCTAGTTTCCGGGAGACTGGACGTGTCAAAAGAAAATGTTAGCTACGAGTTTTCTTACGTCATCTTTTTCTCTTAGGGCGTTATTACACCTTCACGGTCGACATCGATCGCTAGGATTATCAACGTTGAGTATAGAGTGTTCTACGTCGATCGTCATGTGCTATCTCACTCACACATAAAAACATAATAATTATGAGTAAACCAAACATAATTAATATTGTTATGATTTTTCATAGTATTTTTACATACTGAATGAAGTGGGCGAAATTATTAAATGCCGACCTCATCTAGTTTTTTTAAATATGATTGACGTGTAAAAGTGTTTGTACAAACCTACTTACAGAAATAGAATAGAATACATTCTATAAATCTTATAATATTAATAATATTTTCCATTTGCCACGTTACTCGCGGGTCGATCTTAACGGCGGGTTACAGGCTGGTGTCCGCAACTCCATGTCGCAATCTTTTAGTAACATTGCTGAACATCAATTAAAACACCGACCAATGTCAATCGATCGATTGACCTGAGCTATTTTCAATGACATCTCTTTCGAAGTCCGACATCTATTCATCCCGATTGATCGGCAAACTAGCACATTGCTGTTCATAGAGCCCCAGGGTAATTGCGTAACACACTAACAGTAGCAATAGCTTTCATTTTGACAGTTCAACAACATTCATTGCGTTATTTACTTTGTAGAGCAGACACATTTTTCTAACTTATATAGCAATGGATGAGCAATATCCTTCAAAATGATTCAGATTGATAGTGTGTTACGCAATTAGGGCGTCGGAATCATTTACCATCCAGAGCTATACACTCACGCAATTGACGTTGACTCTAGGATCAACGCGACGTCAATCGCGAATGTGTAACAACACCCTAACAAAAATGTTAGCTGTCTATTTCTCTTAGTTGCAATATGTGCTCATGATCGTCTGTTGGCACAGTTTCTTTCATAAATTTTTCATTCCAAAGGTTTATTGGTCCACCAGTCATGCATTTGATGTTAGAAACGTCCACTCCGTTAGAAATATTTATCTGTTTATCTGGTCAAGCGGAAAATTCCAGTTCTTCAGTTCATTTATTTCTATACCTATAGGCTATGTGTTGTTCAAAGCTTTGTATAACTGGACCATATTGTTTTTGTTTTTATATATGTTTCAAAGCATTCTTTCCAAATACCGAAATAAAACATCGACAAAAACAGTTACAATAAAATCAAAAGTTTTATATGTCAAACTAGCTTCTGCCCGCGACTTCGCCCGCGTGAAATTTCTTGTATCCCCACCCCGTCTCAACACTTCGTATTCGCTTAGCGTTCATTCTGACTTTTTGACGTGACAACGTCTTAAATTAGGTTGCGGCTGGGAGTCACTTATGAAAAAGTGTAACGCTCGGTAACGTTACGATGAGTCACCGAACGAGAGAGAGGCCCGCCGAATGCCTTGCGTCTCTCTCCCACTCAACTATTCTACCGAGAAAAAGACGTTGTCACGTAAAATCTTCGCCCGTAAAACCGACTTTACAGGCAACCACTTTTTTTCTTTTTGCTTGGCTCCTAAGGGTCATAGCGTGATATTAAATAGCCTATAGCCTTCCTCAAGAGTTGGGCTATCAAATGCAAAAAGATTTTTTCAAATCTGACCGGTAGTTCCAGAGATTATCGCGTTCAAACAAACAAACTCTTCAGCTTTATTATTAGTATATAGTATAGATTAAATTAAGTGACGCAGAAAACAAAGTTAGGTATCATGAGCACGGCTTTTCTTGAGGTCTGTAAGTCGCTCCTCGTAAAATACCGTAAAATACTGGTATTCAGCTGCACTCAATTAATCAGGAAGCCGACCCCAATATAGTTGGGTAAAGGTTAGGCAGATAATGATGACTATTGACAAAATGATGAAGACGTAAAAACTAAAACTGTTCTTTCTTTTGCAGGCGAGAACCCGCTAGCGATGCAACGAGGCGGCGCGGCGAGCTGTTCCAATTCATTGCTGGCTACATTCGTCGCATTCATCAGCTGACACTTAGCCAGCGTGTCATGGACGCGCAACATTGTGTAAAGTTTAGTCACAATTACTATGTTCGTAAACGCTAGAATAATCTTTCTCAGTTGGGATTCCCTTGCGGCTGTATTTTGAGACTTTCCTATTTATTTAATCCTCTTTTGAATCTTTTGTGGGTGTTTGATTATTCGTCAAAAATAACACAAGCAAAAGAGAGCTCGCATACTTGTTTTTCATCACAATCTCGTAGAAGGAAAACCGTAACGAGCAGACAGAATTGAGGTCAAACGAATACGATTCCAACACACTTCTCTAGATTTTTCCATTTCCACAGAAGGATTTCCCGACGCCAGGTCTAATTTGAAAGATATACCTATTTGCGGTGAATCTTCGGGATTTATTCATTCTATAAGTAGTTTATCAACTGGTCCCAGCAGAAAAATCACTTCATGGAAAGAATTATGACCGTTGATATTGACAACAACTCGCTGTCGTAAAAAAGTATTCAAAGGCCGTCTTCCTCTGTCGTCGCAGTTTCAAGATTCATTCAGTTTATGGCCTGAGCCCGTAACAGGGGAATCTTTATAGCCGTTTTATGGCCCATCGGTTTCACGCACGCATCCCTGCATCGCATATTAAAGATTTCCACACGCGTTACACCCACAAGTTTCATCAAAGTAATGACTTGTCAAATTTTATTTATTGCCCTTAAACTGTGGGTTATCTAAATACGATTTGTCGATCGGATTAATGTGTATGTTCATAGGTAAGTTTAATTTTGGGATGGTATTAGTGATACCTATTTTTCTATACAGACTCAAATTAAATTAGCTAGCAAAACCCCACGGAAGTGATGAGTAATATAAACACAATAAAACAATAATAAATTAATTTGACGATTTTTTTCCGACCGCAGTTAGTGAAATATCAGTTTAAAAAACTGGCCAAGTGCGAGTCGGACTTGCACACGAAGGGTTCCGTACCACAAGCGAAAAACGCCAAAAAAAAACACGTTTGTTGTATGGGAGCCCCCCTTAAACATTTATTTTATTCTGTTGTTAGTATTTGTTGTTATAGCGGCAACAGAAATACATTATCTGTGAAAATTTCAACTGTCTAGCTACCGCGGTTCATGAGATACAGCCTGGTGACAGACGGACAATGGAGTCTTAGTAATAGGGTCCCGTTTTTACCCTTTGGGTACGGAACTCCAAAAATCACATTTTTATATTGTGTAAACTTCACAAACGTAATGGTATCGATATCACAACTCAGCAAAACTAAAAAAAAACATTTTCTCAACTCATACAAAACAAAACAACCAGCGGTCGTTTATCCAAAAAAAAACATCTAATCTTTTTTGTTTTTATTGTATCGTGTTTAGATCTACCACGACCTATCACGTCTGCAAAGTTTCGCTTCCTAATTTAATTTGACCCTGCATAAGATACAAAACTGCACAGTTTTATACTTTAAAAAAGTCAATGCTATGAATAATTAAAAAAAAATGGTTTAAAACAAAAATTGATGACATGCTTGGAAATTCAAAATGGACGATCATTTCCACACTGAACACCGTTTTTCATGCGAAATAAGACATGAATAGTGCTTTTCAGTGAAAACCTCGCTGGATCCTGGAATATATTCCACAAAATTTAGAATAGAATTATTTTCAAAATTTTAGATTTCTTAGTATCCAGTACAAAGAGGTTTCTATGAGATTCATATGAAAGGTTCTCGAATTCAAATATCATATTCTGTTAGATTTGTAAGTGATTTCACAGTTATTATTGGGAATTTGTTATTCCAAGAAGTGTGTTGGATTCGTGTAATTTTAAACTCTATAACATCACGTTTATCGTATGTATACCTTATAAATGTTGGGGTAAGTTTGGTGTAGAGATCAGATTATACGAATCAAATTCTCGGCTAATTTGGCAATGTTTTTCAATGATGAAAACATTGTGTTCTGTGCCATATTATTCTGACTTGACCCTCGGGGCAGATTATAATAACGCAGAATTTTATTCGTATGGTCTTCTCCCTTACTCCGTCATACTCTATGGGTTTCGAGTTCATCTTCGTATGTGATGTTCTCAGTAGATGAGTTCGTAGAATTTTCAAACTCCCCACAAAGATCTTTTGCATCACATTGCTAACTGCCGTTATTTTCCCGATAGTATCAAAAACATTCTCAAAGTATTGTAATTTGTAGCCATTAATTCTCATTTTAGTCAAAGTTCAAACAACTTTTTATACAAAAATAAATAACGGGAAGTCATTAAAAGTACATCCGCAGGCAATTCTGACTACGTTCTCTTAAAGTATTAAAATTTTAACTGATAAAAAATGTTATTTTAAACTCTATTCCGTAGCAAGTTAAGTTGACTGTCGGTTGTGTGAGTTTTCTTTTGGCTGACACTTTAAGTTTTCAAAGAAAACTAAAAAAGTATACTGTTGAAGTTTGGTTTAAAGAAATATGAATTAGGTACATCGTCGACTGTCAGTTGTTATTATCGTCGTATTTCTTACAAGATCTTATGACTTTGTTTTTATTATATTTTTATTTTAGTGGCCTTAAAAAAGCGGTTTTAGGAACTAGAATTACTTTCTGCATATTCTAATTTATTGTGAAATATGAAACACGCAAAATAAAAACAAAATTTCTTTGGTTCAATGTTGATTTAGATTTATAATAAAGGCTGGAAAAATTTCGCATATTCTCAAATTTTTGTTTTCGAGAAAACCAAATGATAAATGAGTTTATATTTGGCTGTCACACACAGGACCTTAGAATTATTTACTGACGAAACAAACAGATATTATCGTTTGCCGATGAATGCACTGTAACGAAATATTTATAATTTTAAGTTACCTAATACAATTTTGAACGTCCCATCGATATAAAGGTCGAAACATATTTAAGCTACATAATGCAATGTGTTGCTAACCACAGAGAGAATCATTTTGCTGGAAAATAAATGGTGGATGACGTTCTACTTATGCGAACAGTTAATAATTTACAAGAAAGGAACTTACTTAAATTCGAACGTGAATAAAAATAAATATTAACACTATATAAAGCCAATGGAAAAACAAATCAGTACAGTTTATTCAAAAATTATACTGTGACAACTACTTATTCAGATTGACCAAAAGTATTTTGAAGGTCTTAGGCCTGAATTCGTGTTACGCTGACGTCGCGTCGGTCGCGTACGTCGGTCGCGCGTGTGAATGTACATTGTGTTCTATATAGCACCATACTGCGACGCTGACGTCAGCGGCGCGTATGTTGGTACTGAATTTAGGTTTCTAAGCCAAAAAACATAGTGTTTAAGGCATCGGTTATACAGCCCCTCGCTACGTGTCATAGGGCGCAAGACACGCGCGGTAATTCTGATATGCCAACTCAATAAAGTGGCTTCATTCCGCGCGTTTGTTGTGGGCCGTCGCAGTGTAAACGATGCTTTAGATAAAGTTTAAAAAAAGTGAACATCGTTAAAGGTTTTCCAATAAAGATAATTGAATGGCAATATTAAAGGCAAAATTTAAAACGACACTGCCAGTTTCCCTATAAAAAATATTAGAACATTTTTTTTTACAAACACGACTAGACTATACATATAACCGCATGATAAATGGCGGCTAGACTAATATGATCGACGTGATCGATGCTTCGGAGAATTTCTAGGCCTAATATTCATTTCTCAAAAAATATTTCTTCAGTAAAGATGTCAGTTTTGTTAACTTAATATATCTTATCCTTATCAGCTTCATGTTGTTATTTATTTGTTTTCCATTTCATTGCCTATATTATTGATTCTTCGGATATCCACTGTATAGGTATATGTTTCATGCCACATTGCCCAAAGGCATCATGTTACCTAGTTACTGGTCGAATAGGTAGTCCATTATTAATTTCTCTGAATATTATATTTCATCAGTAAAGATGGCAGTTCTGTTAACTTAATATATGTTATCCTTACCAGCTTCTCGCTGTTATTTGTTTATTTTCCATTTCATTAGCTATTATTGATTCTTCTGATATCCGCTATTAGCTGAGACCCCGGCTTGTTCTCGAATTATGTACCTACTGTTAAACAAAGTCAGGGTATATTTTTCGGGTGTGTAATATATGGCATAATAACACATGGTATAATATCACTTGAAATAACGTTCATATGACACAATTTTCATATGCTATAAAAACGTATAACTAATTTCATGTGATCGAATGTTATATTTCATATAACCTTATTTTGCTCTTATAATATTTAGTATAACGTTCTTTAATATAATTTACAATCTGTATAATGCTCTTTTTATATAACATTTAGTTGACCTAATTTTCATATTTAAGTACTAATTTTCATATTTACTAATTTTTTGCCAAAATTAATTAATGAATAGTAAGTAAATATCAGGAAACATCATATAGCTTCACTCGCTTGCATTCGTGCGTTAATGGTCACATGGCAGGTGCTTAAAATCTCATCAGTTTTTGCTAAAATATACAAAAAAGTAGACGTTTCTAAATTATAAGTATTGAATATTATACTAATTGAATATTAATTCAAATGTGCATTATAGAAAATGTCCATTATACCATACAAAATTAGGTAAAATTAAATTATGTCAATAATTCATTCATATAATTTCATCGTTATATTAAAGAAAAGTATATTAAATGAAATTAGGTCATAATGATCATTAAAACTTTTGTTATTATATCAAACGTTACACACCCATAGGTAATTTTCATGCCACATCGTCCAAAAGGTATCGTGGTGCCTAGTAACTGCGTTGTGGTGTAGTCGCTCCATGTAAATTACTGGCTGCTTCCCGTTAGACTGGATGGCGGCTCATGATTTGTTTCTTTGTGAAAAGCTAGGCAGATGATGATCATGATGTAAGTCCAAGTTGTACGCCCCTATATTCAAGTTTTTCACGGAATAATAGGTGGTTATCCTTCTTTTTAGGCACTAAGCTACATACCTCTTTGCTACACAATTATGCTTTTTAGTCAATTTATCAAAACTGTACGAAGCTATAATAAAATAAATAATAAACATACTTATTATCCCCTTTGCGTAGCGCGTAAACAGCATATAATGTTCCCACTGTTGGGACACAGGCCTCCTCTCTATAAAAGAGAGTGGGTCATAATCCACCACGCGGGCCCAGTGCGAGTTGGTGGTTGTCACATGTCTTCGAATTTTTGGTTCTAGGACATATTATTTCATCACGATTCCTTCACCGTTTTGAAAGCAGTGCTGATGAAATGAAATACACAATGTAAAGTGCTTGCTTGGTTACCTACTACTGGGTCACCACTGCTCAAAATAATACTAATATTTTTATTTATTTTCATAATATTCATTCATTTTTCTAATATCTTTTTATCCTTATTTACAAACAAGATTGATCGGATTTTTCTCCTAATGTGAGTATGGTATATATATCATTAAGTATATAATTTAGCCGCATTCCGTATAGACAGTGTAATTTCACTTACCCTACCGCGATACGGCTCATTAAGCTAATCACCTACCTAATCTGATGTGTTTCTAGGTATTTTATTTTCGATTGGAAGGCTGTTGGTTGTATATGTATGTTTGCTTAATGAAGCAATCAGAGCTGTTAGAAAAATGGCGTAAACATAATAAAAGCGTTGACACTGAGCACTGACTGGACAGGAACCACTCAATCTGTGTGGTTCTTTCCTCAAAAGACAATTTCAGACATCAATCTACATGGCCCTCATATGATCTGATCAAGATTATGTCTGGACTTTAAAAGAGACTCCTGAGATTGTTTCTGCCTTTCTTCTCAAACTAGTCAGATAGGAAACGCCGACCTCATCTTACGACTTACGAGGTCGCAGGCGCTTTACTTTGTGTAAATTATTTCATCAGCACTGCTCTCTGAACGGTGAAGGAAAACATTGTGGGAAAACCGGCATGTCCTAGAACCAAAAATTCCAAGATATGTGACATCTACCAACCCGCGATGGGCCCGCATGGTGGTTTACGGCCCACTCCCTCACACCAAGAGGAAGCCTGTGTCCCATCAGTAGAAACATTATAGGCTGATTATGTTGGGAAATGGCAGAGCTGGATTGGATATTATTTAACACCAAATCAATGTGGGTACATATATTTTTGTGACACGGATACATAAATTATCTTCCATTGAGAGCAATTCCATTGGCTTTAATTCAGTTATAATAACAGATAAAATAATTTTATATGTCAACCCAAACCGTTGACAGCAAATATTAATATGCCACATATCAATTTAGCAATGACGTAACAAAACCGCGCGATGTGAACTAAATATGTTTTCGCCTTTATCGAACGAATTTATTTTACACTTATTGAAGGACTAAAGGGAATACTTTAGATGTTATTCCGAAAATTATTTTTTAATAGCTTATAAAATGTTGGGAAATTATTTGGGTAAACATTTGTGAATTAATTTACATAATTGCGATGTTCAAAAATTTAGACTCTCGGTCGATGTTTTTGTTTTACACGAGAACTTAATTTAAAATTTGTTTTGATATTCAGCACGCTTTTTAAAATTTTTGACGAGTAAATGTCTTTTTAACGCAAATACATTCCAAGAATACATTCCGTTGAGAATTTAACGAAGAAAAAACGCAACGTCTTACAAAAACAACTTTCAATATTCATAGCTTATAAATAAAAACGCAAATGAAAAACAATGAACAAAAGAAATTCGAATGCATGAGATAATAAAATAAATAAAGTTTCAATAGAAAAAAGAACAACGATACACGTTCGGACAAACGTACTGATGTCAAAAACAGATCAGAAGGCCAATTCCCATAGTTAAAAATGTTCAATATCTAGTCGCAATCTCATCTTAGCGATAATCAATGTCAAAAACTTGTTAAAAATGTAGGGAAGTCAGGGGTATTTTTGACAGATCGCGACTGAGATCAGACTGTGAACGTTCTTAAAATTACGAGAATTGCTCTGATCTCTAACAGTTAATAGACAATGGTGCCGATTCTCTTGTCACAAATGTCTGTAAACTAGACTAAAAATCACAAAAAAGTTTATTTCAGTCAAATGACGATTTCCTATTCTGCAATTGACTAAAGTGACACAACTTAACTATATTTTAGTTTGACAGCACTAAGATGTCACTGAGTTATTAATCTATTGAAAATGGGAATTTTGCTATTCTGAATTTGACGTTTTTCACCTGAAATTTTGATTGTCTAACTAAATTTGACTATTTTTAATCCCGATTAAAAAGGTGTGGAATAAAATTAGTTGTCATTAACTAAAATTTACACCAACACCTCGACTTCAGGTGCAAAAGGTGTGCAGGTTTTGTAGGTTCATTCATTTCAAAAAGGGTCCATCATCAGCAGGTCAATAAGTTTTTAGGGGGATAAGTTAAATATTTCCCTTTATTAAATCAATCTCACTTCCTCACATAGCTTTTTTCACCAAGTGATTTTAGACATTATTTCCTAGGATTCATTAAACTACTCCCTGAGGGTACAAAATACAGACACAGTTCATTATGCTACTGCCAAATTTTTGTTTGGGTATGTGTCCCATACAAAATACTCCATTGTCCTTTAAAGATTTTTTTTTGTAGAATAGCTTTACGATTCATATAGTCAAAAGTAAGGATTTAGTGATTGTTTAGTTAGGTTATTTCGGTGTACAAGAAAATCGGCATCAATATTTATTATTAACCGAATACAAAGAGGATACTGAGATTGCTTGAAAAATAAATACAAAAAAAATTGACAAAGGCTCGAGGATGGTTCATTTTTGGACACAAAAATAAACATGGCCGACTTAAAAGTAAAGGAGAATTGAATTTATTATCAAAAGGATAAATTAGAGGTATATATTTCTAAGAACCGAAACTTTTCTTAGAAATATATACCTCAAATTAATTTTTCATGAATATTCACGTTTGATTGGGGAAAAACAAAAATTATTTTGGAAGGACTGGTTGATTTCCGTTCGATTTATTATTTTATATGTTACACAGCAGTATTTCACACCAGCAATAATTCTATTCTCAATCAAAATTCAACGCTTCTACTAACAGGAAGTTTATCCAATAGTTCAATGAACTAAGTTCTGAACTAACATAAGTACCTACCCTGCATCTATTCGTATTCTCTTCTATTGCTTTCAATCTGATTGAAAATATTACACATTCAATATTTGACTTTAGTTCAACATCAACTATGATTCTATTATCAGCTATTATAGTCACTACTCTATTGTAGTTTCCAAAAATAACCCTTATTTACTGAACTACTATACCCGCTATAATTAAAATTCAATAGCAATACAATTTCAATACTTACAGCAATAAAATTCTCACTCTGTATCAACAATGTTGGAATATAATTGCGTTGAACAAAATTTATTCAATATCGATAATTACGTGCCGTGAATCGAATAGAATTTTAATCGAGTTGGAAGCTAATAAATTCGTAAATTTTACGATTGTTTTTCGGTTCTTGTGAATTATCGGACATCGGTCGTGGGTCCAGGTAAATTGTAAATTGGTTGGTATCATACTGGTCTGTTTCAATTTTGCAGAGAGTATTTGAATTTCGTATGATAGCAATCGTAGAGCTTTAAAATTTAAATTCCATTTTAGTTATTACTCTCTGTAAAATGTTTTGGCTTTGTAAAAGTACATGATATTTTTTGGTACCTACTGATATGAATATTTAGTTTTGAAAAATGAGTATGTTGGTTTTCTTTTTCTAGCCGTTTTTAATATTCGTCGGTAAACAATCTTTTAAAAGCGCCCGTCACCGTTCGCACATTAAAATTTGTTATTAGAAGAGAGTTTTAGAATGTATTTTGTAACTTCGTAATTCCAGCTAGATACCACAAAACTTTGAAACGAAATGCTGAATTTATTTTTCTAAGAGATAACCAACTTTTCTTTCTCGTGTTCATGAAATTACTCAAAATTAACCTACTGCAGTCAAAAAGTAACGTAAATTATTGCCTTTCTTCTCCGTAACAGGCTGACATTTCAAGGCTCGCCTAATTATTATTCTTCGCAAGCATTCGACGTATCATTGACACGTGCCCTCGTCCCTCGTAGTCATACGAGTTGAAAAATAAACCCGGTTCTGCGGAATACGCAAGTTTTAATCAAATACGGTAAACGCTAGGTCGACAAATTAGCAGGACGATGTTCGTTAATTAGGGGCTGCAAAATTGTAGTGGATTACTGTACCTGGCCGTAAATATGCCACCGTAGACAGAGTAATCTATAGACTCATGGTATCGGTGTGAAAGGGACAAAAAATTCCGGCAATCTTCATATCTATACTATCATGTTTACAGCATAATACAATGCACCTTACCATTTTCACATTTGCGCAAATGTACTATTATTGAATTATGCACGAAAAAGATCTTATTTTCCGTTTAATCGCGGTGTAGTTTTTCTTGTTTCATTAATAATTTTTATTATTTCATTCATAAACGTCAAACTTGTTGTGCACATTGATGTGCTTAGCCGACACGCAGTAAGGGACAGAAATATTATTACTCTGTCTCTTTTCTTTGCTAGTGACGTTAATATATTTCTCTTTTTCTTGTGCGAATGAAAAATAAGATATGCAGCAGTCTATAGTTTACTCTGTCTACGTATGCACAGTTTTGAAAAAAAAAACAATTTACAGAACGTCGCCTTTGTGACAGTTTCTTTTTAAAAGGGTGCGTTCTGAATGTTGGCAACGTCGCACATAGCTGTCAAATATGTTGCTGTTTTATTACTTTTTTGTCAATATTACTGAATGAAATAATGATATATTGAATTGATTATGAATTTTGATGTTGTAACAGTTTTCGTTTTAAATTTCGATGGGTCACTTTCACAGCCAGGTACTGTAGTGTGTATGCTTCGACCGTTACACTTAAATTGTCAGAACTGTACCCTAATTCATAAAGCTTATCGTAAAGTTAAATTTTACTTAAGTTTTTATTACTTTCAGTTTACGTCCCTAACTGTATGTAACTATAACATTAATATGTAAATAGGGATTATTTACACTGTAAATAGATAAAGGAATTGTAGGTAGTTATCATTCAAACTTCTGGGAGATAGCTATGTTGGAAACTGTTATCTTTTCTAATTAGCGTTTCGAACAAATAGAGGCGTTTGTATAATTCGTTGAATCAATATCTGTTCTGAAAAAGTTTGAGTTTCATTTTCGATAGTTTTAGAAGTTGATTGGACTTTGAAACATGCTTTTATTTGACTTTGAAATTTTGTAAGTTTAGTGGCCAGCAGTGACCTGAACAGACTCGATCATTTAGAAAAAAAAATAGTTTGGCTTAATTGGAAATCACATCATAAAATATGGTGGAAACAAGATATAAAAAAAATATTGTTATAAAAACTCTTATATTAATATTTTAATTAGTGGTAGTATCTACAACGCCACATGCAAACTACGCGTCATACTGACGTCACGCAAAATCCTGCATCTCGCAAGCAAAGTTTACTGCGCAACTAGCATTTATAATTATATCTACAACGGCCCGACATAAATCATCGGGCAGTCGCCCGCCAGACACAATACCCGTCTGGCCGGAGGATCCTCCCTTTTCTAGAGAATATGAGTGAGTCCTCATACCTGTTTATTCAAGTAACAATTGGCAAATTTTCTCAGACAATTTTTTGTTTTTGATGTAAAAGATTGACAACCATCTTTACGTAAAGGAAGAAATCTTTTCCCTTTAAAACAATTTCTAATTGAAAATGCTTATTTTATTTTCATTGGCAATTTAAAAGTTGATTATTAATGAGATTCGACTGATGATGGTTCAAATATGAACTGCACTGCATTTCAACATTAAAAAAACATCACTATCTCCCAAACTATAACTTAATATAAAAATCAATGTACCTAATAATAATGGTGTTTATGATATTTATATTTTTTTCCTCACTTTTATATATCATTTGTTATAACGGTCAATATATTGTAATGGCTGTCGCTTATCACCGACCGCATAATACCTATTATGAAAGAACATATAATGAAATAAATCAATCAATAAAATGATGTATCACAAATTAAAATTATGTACCAAAGCTCAAATTGATGTACCACAATTTGAAGGCTCGATTTAAAATAAAGCTGGTTGTAAACGAAGCGATTTCTGTTGTGAAGTTTTAATCCACAAAGTCGCAACAACTCGCGCGGCTCAACAAAATGCGATTACGTTTGTACTTTGTGAAACTATTGGTATGCAATGTTCGCTACATTGTTACAGCGTTTCATTGAGAATTTTTGTGCGGAAATCGCTTCGAAAAAAAAAGAATTTTTGTGTGATTTTAATAGAAATAAAACGTCACAAACTATTTTTTTTTTCAATTATGTACATTTCACTGCCTTTTAGACTTATTATTACACAATTATGGTTGCAAATTTCACGGTTAAAATTTAATTTATAATGCAAGCATTGTGTGTTTAAGCGTTGTGTTTAATTACCTCACAATTTAGAAAACTTTATGTTAAATGACAACTGCAGTTTTGAAATTAGACACACAAAAGAGTTTCGACTACAATGTGCAATCAACCATACACTTGCTACACATGTTGCGATAAATTGTTGCGTTAAAACCATGCAAATTGTTGTACGGATAGTCTGTTATTTCAGGAGAGAATAGCTCGAGTGTAGTTTCAGGAATACACAGAATCTTGTTCACTTGAAAGCGTTTGATGTGGTATAGGAATTTGAAGTTTAGTGGGGTAATTTCGTAACATACTAACATTATTGGAATGCCGTTCATTTTGACAATTCGACCTCATGCAAAATTCGTCTGTTTGACAATACAATGTTGTGTGTGTTGAGACGAATTTTACAAACATAGGTACATGAAGCAATTGATTAAGGATTTCCTTCAAAATCCTTTGGATAGTGAAAGAAAATAAGTTACGCAATTAGGGCGCAGCGTGGTCATTGCGAAACACACTAAGATGACTATCTTTTATAAAAAAATCTATACGCAATTTGAGCGCAATGATAATGTTTTTACAATATAATTATTAATTATATTTTATTTATATAAATAAAGGATAAACGATGATCCTGTGTTTACCTGATCGCAACAATTGATCCTGATACATGTGGACAGCTTAACACAGCGAAATTATATTATAGCATAATTTAAACAGCGGCAGTCATCAAATAATACTAAATGTCGAACAATTATTTCTAATCGAAAATTCGTTGTGTTCCCATTTAGATTTACTTAATTGAAAATTAAATTGTTATTGAATTATTCAATTATCATAATTTGTTGTTCTGAATTGTTTTATGGAGTGGTGCGTTTGTGTTAGTTGTTTTTGACAAGTTTCAAAAAGTTGTTTGTTAAAATGACATCATTGTGCGTTTGACGCGAATATTGTTTTAAAGGTTTTCAGGTGTACGGATTTTAATAGAAACTAGCTGTGCCCGCGACTTCCTTCGCGTGGATGTTGAAAAACAATAATGTGTCTCTTTAATAATTATTTTTCTTTTTCTAAAATATAAGTTACTCCTTAAAACATCAGCTATCTGCCAGTGGAAGTCCCGTCAAAATCGGTTTAGCCGTTTCAGAGATTAGCCGGAACAAAAGACAGACAAGAAATTAAAAAACTATTTTTTTGTTATAAGTAGGTACAGTATTTATATTACAAGCAGACACTTCAATTTTAATTATTTATATAGATATATAAACGAGCTGACCGGATAGAAAATCGCGCGCGACACAAAGGCACCGCAAGTCGCGCAACGAGTGGTGCCCATAGATATATAGATACGTGGTGCCTTTGTGTCGCGCGCGATTATATCGCGTGTCGCCCCAGTTTGTAGGAGCCTTTTACGGTTCAAGCAACATGATAATTATAATTTTATCGCGGCTTCTTAATATAGCGTTTATATTATAAAATTAATGATTAATTTACCTTAATTATGTTCGTCTTTGTAACAATGACTTGATGTACATAATAATTATGTTCCACTCAATAAGGCGCTGTCTGCTGTGTGAAACACTGTTTTATTAATATGATCTTAATTAATTTTGATGTAATCAAATAAGTGGTACATTTTCTTTACTGTTATAATATAGAATGGAATAATTATCATCTCGAACAAACATTTAAAATTAATAAAAGCTCAACATTAGTATTTTTATTCCACGAAGCGACACGTGCTTTACTTGTGTTTACCAAATGTACAAACAGGCTGTGAATATGTGTTAAAAATTAAATAAATAAATAAATATTTAAGAGAACTTTACAGCTTCACGATAATTCTAGCACTGATTCTATTGAACAAAAACACCATATTGAAATATTTGAATACTCGCTTGAACGTTCGAATGGAACACCCGTAAATATGACCAGCCAGTGTTTATTGCTAAAGACCGGTCTACACAGACGTCCGTGACAATGGCGAAGTCGGAAGTGTATGTGTGCGAGTTCTGACGCTACTCGTCTTCACGCATACAATCACAGTGTGTGTGTGTACACTTGGTTACTTCAAGTATGGCGCGGGTCGCTTCCTGAGATAAAATTACTGTCCCTAGGCTGTGAATGTGTGTGTAAGCGCAGGCTCTCGGTATCGTCCGAGACAATTGCGAA
Organism: Oligia latruncula; assembly: GCA_948474745.1. Classification (NCBI taxonomy): domain Eukaryota; kingdom Metazoa; phylum Arthropoda; class Insecta; order Lepidoptera; family Noctuidae; genus Oligia; species Oligia latruncula. The sequence continues at coordinate 10,375,524 of OX419707.1, read as the reverse complement.
GTCGGAAGTGTGTATGTGTGCGTGTTATGTGCTGACGCTACCCGTCTTCACGCACACATTCACAGCGTGTTTGTTCACTTGGTTACTACAAGTAAAGCACACCGTTTTGTGAGATAAAATACTGTACCTAAGTACAGAATTAATAATGTTATTAATATTTTGACGTACCTACTAATCGGCGTTCATTTTGTTTCACACAATGTTAATCCTGTATGATATTATGTGTACAATTTTGCGGTGCATAAGTCCGTTAAATATTGCATGTTTAATAATAAAATATTGGAATTTACATTTTAATATTTGTGGACAAAATACACGCATGTCGCATACGGTGTAATTATGGCTATTTTGTAATTAATGAGTGATATTGAACATTGTTTTCTGTTGTCTACCTCGTAATTGCCTTATCAAAATAAAAACCGGGCAAGAGCGAGTCGGACTCGCGCACCGAGGGTTCCGTACCTTCATATGTTTTTAAATTTTCACCGGCGAACTACTTACTAGATCTCGTTCAAACCAATTTTCGGTGGAAGTTTACATGGTAATGTACCTACATCATATATTTTTTTTAGTTTTATCATTTTCTTATTTTAGATGTTACAGGGGGGGACATACATTTTACCACTTTGGAAGTGTCTCTCGCGCAAACTATTCAGTTTAGAAAAAAATTATGATGAAAATTTTTTTCTAAGTATGGGAACCCCCAAAATTTATTGTTTTTTTTCTATTTTTTTTGTAAAAATCTTAATGCGTTTCACAGAATACATCTACTTACCAAGTTTCAACAGTATAGTTCTTATAGTTTCGGAAAAAAGTGGCTATGACATACGGACGGACAGACAGACAGACATGACGAATCCATAAGGGTTCCGTTTTTGCCATTTGGCTACGGAACCCTAAAAACGACAAGGTCTTTCTATCTATGTGACAGATAGATTTAAACTAACGGCCGAACCTAATAACCTATTTTCAGTTAAAGACGGATCGCTACTGATCTTAGCCAGCATAATATAATTATACAGATCGCTACTGATATAGATTATTGGGATGTTAAAACCAGAAATAGATAGGTTTTTCTACCAGTATGCCACCCATTGACGATGGAAAATTGCCACTTGGAAAACGTTGATTCAATAACTAGTCAATTGTAGGCTTGATAAAGCTGCGTATTTCAATAATACTTATGTATAGGCGAGCCTGAAACAAACCGTATTAAAAATTATTTCCAGTACAGACGGACTTATAATCATTGATAGAAGTACGTCTGTACGTCTATTTAATGTTAGATCGGTGGTCGATTTGACGCTCCAAAAAGAAGAGAGCAGAAGTCAGCATTGTCAATGCTGAATGCATGTGTTGCATAATCAACAACAGCCTAAAATGAGACACTAGCGTCCAATTACCAATACCAGTATGGGCTATTATCTCGCTTAACAAACATAGGTAGTTACAACAGATATAACATTACGTGTAAGCAAAATTGACTTGTACCCACTAACGTATAAAGAATGTTCAACGGCCAAGTCACACAACATTAACTATAATAATAAAGAAATCGCAGTAAGGAACCTTAGACTTGGTACGACTTTGTCTAGATTTCATTACTTTTTAGAGATAAACAAGCAGCTCCATTGAGACTTGGCTAGTTTTTTACAGAATGTTTTTGGTGGGATATAATTATACAGATCGTTACTGATATAGATTATTGGGACATTAAAACCAGAGATAGATAGGTTTTTCTACCTCCAGTATGCCAAAACTGGTGATAGGTAATTGGGTTCGGTCGTTATTGAAGTTTCAATTTACTGGGATATGTTGCGAAAAGTGGTAAAGCAAATACCTAATATGTGTCTTTAAAATGACTGATATACAGACGACAGCCCATTAAGCTACTGCAATCTGTCAAATTTCTTTAATAGATTTTCAACTTTATCACTATAACGCTTATGGTTTAAAGTTGTATGGGAAAATTTGACAGTTTCGGGTAGCTTGATGTGCGTCTGTACAGTGGATGAAGTTGAAGCGGTTTCAAGACTGTAACGTTGAAAGCATTTTCATGTCTATGAAACATTGTTTTATACACACATACATACATAATCACCCTATAATGTTCCCACTGCTGGGACACAGGCCTCCTCTCGGTGAGAGGGAGTGGGCAGTAATCCACCACGCGGGCCCAGTGATGGTTGGCAGATGTCACATGTCTTCGAATTTTTGGTGTTTTATAAGCCTATGTTTTTTTTATTTTCCTAGTTAAGTCACACAACAATAATAATGGGGGATTTTCACTTTCAAGTCCAGCCTACGTCCGTGCGAGCTTATAAACATTAAGGGTGAAAATCCCACCATTATTACCCATTTATTGATTGTGCGTTTACACAATCGAGTCCTTGGAGCTCTTAAATTCCACAAGGTTACTAAGCACAATATCATAAAATTTCTACAAAAACGCAATGCGGATTGTCTATCGTCTGCCTGTAGTCTGTCAAAACACTGACAGTACCTAAGGGCTGATGTTACCAAAGTCAGATATCTTTTATATTCACGTCTGATAGTTCTAGTATGGAAAAACTGTCAAAAATTCAAAATTTATGCTCAGGATAAGATAAGAGTATTCTAGGCCTATAAATGTTTGGAGGAATTAGCCCTTTATTTATACACAATTATGCTCAGAAATATCTAAACAAACACACCACTCTATTGTAACATAAAAATGTATTAAAATACTAATTATTAATGAGTCATAAGCCAGAAATGTTGTTTATATTATGGAAAGGAATAAACGTTTAACTGGAAAATCGTTGTTTTAATTGAAACCTTTTGTTATTAATTAGAAGTTGTTTTAGTCGAAATAACAACTTTGGTGAAGTACCTACCTATAACTATTTAGCTTGGCTTCGTTCAGTAATCAAGAGAATCGTTTTCATGTTGAGCAGAGTCATTGTTATGGCCTGCGCTGACGACGGACTTTTTTGTCCGCTAAAATAGATCGCTTGCAACTGTATTGAGTAACGCAAACGAGGGATTAAAAGTACCGCGTACAAAAAGTCCCCCGAATAACCGAAGACACGCAGAGAGCGGACCGGAGAAAAGTACGGGGGAGTCCCCGAAAAAAATAGAATTCGTGTGACTAGGCGAAGCAATGCATATGGTGGACTTTAGTCTGCGTTGTGCGCTCGAGAGTGACGTACATACACGACGATAAACGATGACACCGTGTGCGTTGAGTTCGCGGTAAATCAGCGGCGGACTTTTTATTCGCGGAGCGTAGGTACTTTTTTCTCCGCCGCGGAGAAAAGTCCGTCGTCTGCGCAGGCCATTAGTGTAATGTTTCTTCGATAATAATTATCTCGGGAGTTCCTGGGAAACATTTTCACACATTATTAGACACGTACAGACGCCAGCACATCAAGCTACCCGAAACTGTAAAATTTTCCCAATCAACTTTGAACCTAATGCTTTAGCGATAAAGTTGAAAATCTATTAATGAAATTTGACAGATTGACTCTTTTGACTGCCTCGTTGGTCCAATGTTCGTAAGCGCTACTGCTGAACATGAGGTCCTGGGTTCGATTCCCAGGTTGGGCAGTGTTATTGGGTTTTTCCGTCTGGAATTTCTCAGTTGCAGCCTGCAGTCTGGATTTGTGTCCGGTTAATGGCAATAATTATGATTAAACTAAAATGTTTTTTTTAGGGTTCGTTTTAAAAACTAAAAACAATGGCAGAGCGTAGTGACAACGTCCGAGTCGAATCTGCAAAGGTGCGTGTGACTAAAATAACAAAAAACTACAAACTTTACGTGTGTGAACTGTTTCCTTCAAAGCGTTAATATACTACAAGAAGGCTTCGCATCATAGTTTCGAACAAAATATAAAAAAAACGCTTGTCGCACTTTAGTTTGTCGAGCGAAAGTTGTGTCGCGTTACCGTTCGTCGATCAAAAGTTCCGTCGTCCTGTCGATTTTCAAGAAAACAATCACTAGGTCGACATATCGTACTGTCGCCCTAACATTTGTCGCGTATTTGTTTATCGCGACTATGATGAAGAAGGTAAATTACAATTCGATCAAGCAGGATCAACTAGGAGCAAGCGTGGGAGCTCCCAGCTAACTGTAGCTGGACAAGTCTTACCTGCGTGGCCTAAGGTAAGCTTGTGTCTTGTTTTGGTAATGGGCGTCTTAAACGTTGCGGCCTATTCGATTATTTTCCAACCATTTGGGAGTAGCCTTTCCAAATGTGGAGGTACTTATCGTTATCCTCTCCCAAATGGGCTAAGCTCTGTGCGTAATACATTTCTTTTATATTTAAGTATCGAGTAGTTTGGTCTAGAAGCTCATACTTAGTGGACAAAAAGTTTCCTTACGCTAAAAAGAGGTGTTAAATATTTAGGGGTAGTAGCGATTAGTGACTGTTTAACCATACATTTTTGACGTTTAAACGTCACTTAACTTTAATCATCCATACTAATATTATAAATTCGAAAGTAACTCTGTCTGTCTGTGTGGATGCTCCCTTTTCACGCCTAAACCGCTGAACGGATATTCCCACGGGATAGACACTTATGCGGGTGAAACCGCGGGGCGCTGCTAGTACGTTATATGTCAACTGGAAAAAAGTGAAACCTCATGGTACGTATTTCCATACTCCTACTTCAAATTTGAAACCTTCGATGATGTAACTGGCTGATTGTTTGCCATTTCACACGATCGTATTTGACTGTTGTCCAAACAATATCCCCCAAACCTATGCAAATAAGACATAACAGAGTATTTGTAGTTAACCCCGAGCCCCTGACCCAAATCCGAGAAAACATGGATTGAATTTGGCTCAATGACTCTGCTCGAGTCAAAGTCTCTATGGTCACAGTTTGACGAAGTATAAAGTCAACAAAAAAACTGGTTGTTGTCAGCCTGCCTGATCCCTTTGCTGCTTTGCCCCTTTTGACTTCTAGATGTTTCGGTCCAGGGCTTGTATAAACCTTAAAAGATGTTTCAAGTTACCTAATAGTTTTTGTCACATTTTACTAAAGGATATACAGTTTTGCATGGACGACGGCGCGCAATTTGTAACCATGAATTCAGCACATGATTTTATATCCCCCTATAGCGTGCGGCTGCGCGTCAGTGTCTGTACCATCCTGTATAGGGAAGATATCCACGAGTAGAATAATGACAGGAAATATAATAGAATACTTTTTATTACGTTTACCATTATAGAGAGCAGAGCCCAGTGGTAATGGCCGCGACTTACTAGCTTTACGTCGTGAGGAAACCGGCATGTCCTAAAACCAGAAATTCGAAGACATGTGACATTTACCAATCCGCACTGGACTCGCGTGGTAGATTACGGCCGACTCCCTCTTACCGAGAGGTGGCAGTGGGAACATTATAGGCTGATTATTGATTGATTTTTGACGTTTACCGTATGAAATACAAATATAAATGTAGAAGTTTTACAGGAGACACAATGGGCTGTGTTATCGCTAATATACAACTTTAAAGGCAACCTTTGGATGGATGTTGTGTTATTGTTTTCTTCTTCAGTACCTAGAATGATGCTTTCCATCCAATAAACCCATGTTACTTTAATTACCAACGGCAACATTTTTATTCGGATTCCTTATAGCAAATTATTAAAATCCAAAACATCCTGGGATAAGATTTCAGATTTCGTACTTTGGGTACGAAATCTGACTATCGCAACATTTTAAAAAACAATTTATAAGATGAAATTGGATACGAGATTTAATTACGATTTCAAGTTTGTCTTTTTTGTGTTTTTTGGAAATCGAAATCCCAAAAAAAAAAAATCTTAACTCAACACGAATCAAAAATTAATTCATTTTGAATAGATCCAACAATGTTTGAATTCGGCACTCGCCAACTTTCACTCACCTGCCGAATCATCACACACTGAAAAAAAAAATCGGTAATACCAATCGATTTTTCGGTAATATTCACCGCTTTGGTCAGTAAAAATAGAGCCTATTGTCCAAAGAAGTATAACTAACTGAAAAAAAACAGTTGAGTTATAACAGTAGATTTTACTGTGCATCTGCAACTGTTTTTTGGTCGGCTATTCTTATTGTTTGTAAGACAGTAAATGATAAGACAGTAAGAAAAAACAGTAAAGGAAAATCAGAACAGACAGTAAAGAAAAACAGTAAAGAGTGTCTTCTTTACTGTTTTTTTTTTACTGTTTCTAACAGTAGGTTTAACTGAATCATGATAGTACCTATAATCGTCATGCAAACAGTTGATTTTACTGTGTTCACACAGTACATACTACGTAGGGCAACATGAATGAGTACTGTGGGATCAACGTAGTAGTAACCATGGAAGGCCAGTTATAAGTACTGTAAGCAACAGTAGCGGGTAATTTGTGCAGGACATTAGCAGTTACTGTGCGATCCAGTAGAACGAACTGTAAGCGACCAGTTCTGTTCATTGTAAGTATGCATTAGTAGTGACTGTTTCCTCACAGTAACAAGCATGTAAATTCACAGTAAGGTATACTTTGGTTGCTCATTAAAATATACCTTGCTGTCCAGTTGGCAGTACCTTAGATATCAGTTATAATAATTGATAGTACACATTAATAACAACCGTTCCCTCTGTTATTTGTACAGTTGAGATACGTTACTAGTTACTGTGCGAAAACAGTAACTAATACTGACTGTCAGGTATCAGATACTGTGAGAATACTTTAAACGATACTGTGAGGTTTGCTAGTAGGAAATGTGGGCACATTAAGGTATACCGTGATTATCAGTTATAACAACTGTGTCTCCATTAAAAGTAACTGTGCCTTACAGGTTTAGGTACATATTTCCACAGTAACATGCAGTGACCGCGCATTACCTAGTACTGTGAGACTCAGTTACCATAACGTATTGTCACAGGAACGGGTACTATAGAAGCTAAGTTGTAAGTACTGTAAGCGAACTTTATCCGGAACTGTTCATTCGCAGTGACAGGTACCTGTTACATCACAGTAATTACTGGGTACTCAACCCAGTAATTACTACTGTATATCGTAATGTTCAAACATTAAGCTAGACAGTAGTAATTACTGGGTTGAGTACCCAGTAATTACTGTGATGTAACAGGTACCTGTCACTGCGAATGAACAGTTACGGATAAAGTTCGCTTACAGTACTCATTCCCAATGTCGTAATATTTAATATTACGATACAAAGTAGTAATTACTACTGTATATCGATATTATTAAACAATATCCAATGTATAGCATTATTTCAGTAGCAGTGTGGAATTTCAGTAAAAATGCAAAAACTCGTAAGAATTATATTTATTTTTTAAGATTATTATATTAGATTACAATTACCTATATTAAAAAATATGTAGGTAGGTACTATAAAAAAAAAGTATCAAAGCAAAAGAAAGAGGAAGAATGAAGAGAGGTGTGGTGGTGGTGAGGAGGAACACACCACACCTAAAAACCAAAATACTGTTTTTCTCTCTTAATTTGACAGATAATATTATGATATGCTACATGATAATAATATTCATAATTTCAATATTTACCAACTAAATATGTAAGTATGCTTAAAATACATTAGTGCCTTTTGACAAAAAAGTATGAGTATCACATTTTAACTTACTTCCTACTTAAAATGTATTTAATATTTAAACTTAAATTATACATATATCCACAGCCTTAATAATGTTTGGCATTTCATAAACAATATTGTCGACAATCACATACCTGGCTGAATTTTTTTTCAGAGGGCCTGCAACTATTATGTATGGCTGAATTGTTAATCCTAGATGTAAGTACTTTTCCTGGCGTGCTTGCTGCTGTTCTTGAAGCTCTTGCTCTTCTTTAATATGAAGGATGAAGTTCTCGCGCAGTTCTACCGCTGACCTTTTCTTTTTCTTTATGTTAATAGGTCCGAGCAGATGCGGAATTAGCAGAAGAACCACAAGATTGCTCGTCTCAGAATCTGGGTCTGAAAAATAAAAGAAATCATTTAGTACCTAAAGTAATTAAAAAATATGTTCGAAAAATAGTTTTAAGTATTATTTTGTACTTGATTGACTCTAACTGTGATACGAAAATAGCTGGAGTAATAAAATGTATGTATGGTTACAAATACGAGTAGGCACTTCCAATTTAACAAATCGAAAAAACCCCGCTGAATAGAAAATGAAAGTGACATGATGTATAACCTAAAAGATAAAGGTGTAGTTTTCATATTTGTAATATACAGGTTGTTGGGCTAAACGAGGGACACACTTTGAGGGGAGTTAGTACTCATGAAAATGAGCAACTTTTACTATGGGGCCGAACCTGAAATCGCAAAAAAAAAATCAGCTGTTCAGTACATTTTGACGAGCTATGCAAACATAAATGTAGGAAACGGCTGATTTTTTTTTCGCGATTTCATGTTTGTTCCCATATTAAAAGTTGTTCATTTTCATGAGTACTAACTCCCCTCAAAGTATGTCCCTCGTTTGAGCTAACGCTCTGTATATTTAATAAATAAATTTTAGACTATTTTAAAACAAATTACATTATACCCGACTGCATTTTAAAATATGTAGTAACTGAAAAGTAATAAACAAGCTGTCAATTCTACAATAGAAAATATTAATGTAAAATGTTTGTGTGTGCATGTATATTTGTAACTTATTGTTATAATATTATATGTAACGAATTTTGATAGAATTTGATATGGACACAATTTAGACCTGTTGGATTGACACAGGCTTCTTTTATTCCCAGTAAGCTCGATTAACACCGCGGGGCGCAGGTAGTCTAGTAATAAAATAAAAATTACACAAAAACAACTCACCACGAGAGAGTTGTTTCAACTCTGCCAGGTATGTGTTCTTTCTTGAGATCTTGTCAAATGCCGCAAGCAACTTTACTTTGAGCAGAGGGAATTTGTCATCGAATGCGGTTTCGTTTCCTGGGTACCAAGCATGAAAGTCGGCAATTAGCTGAAACCAAAATACTGTGATAATTGGAACCTATGTTAATATTGTACTAAGTTTTTCAAATTACCTATACTAATGTATAATTTTATGTAGTTCATGGCTATCGGGGATCTTGATTAACTTAATCTTAATTTGTTCGGCCGATTTGGTTTAATGAGTCACCTCATTAACATAAAAACATAAGCAGACACAAACTTTTGCTTTTATAATATTAATTAATATGATAATAATACATACCAAGGTATAGCCCCGAAAGCGTCGAATGCAGGGAAATTCCTGGATGTATGATTCTCTTTCATTTGATAAAATGCGTTTTAGTCGTTCCTTGTTAGTTTTGTCCCATTTTTCTGCACATGAACTGTAATCATGAACATTGCTTTTTAGCCATTCTATCATTTCCTGTATCTCCTGGCTAGTGTCGTCGCCTTTCTTTTAGAAACTGCAGGCCATCAGGAGTCTTTTCAAGCAGCGTTGTGAGACTCTGAAAACAGGGAAGATTGTTAATAGACCGCCTCATTTGCCTAGTGTTTAGTTTAGTGTATTTATTGATAACGCAGCTAGTAATTAAATAAAATTATATCCCAGTTGGGAGTTATGAGTTTGAAAGGCGTTTGACCTAAAGCTCCGCCCAAACACGAAAAATATTAGATTGGTACAGGGCCACTATGAATAGTGTTAATTGATAGATAACTTACAGACATAGGGGACATGGATTTGCATGACAACGAGGTGCTTGGTGATGATTATGCCGAACTGATTGGTGAATTTGTAAGTCCACCAACATTCTCTCCGTACACTTCCACAAGGTTCTCAAGATTGTCATAAATCTGTAAAAAAAACATTTATGTTCACAAAAAATAGATGCCAAGGCGTGACTATATTTTTATATATAAATTATTGTGTGCTTACTTTACTACACCACTCAGTTACATAGGAATTTAGCTTGGAAGCATTCCACTTCAGAAGCGCTCTTTTAAATTTGGCTTGTGGGCCAATAGCTGGTATTAGCTCCCGGATTTGCTCATCATCGAGCAAAGAAAGCGCCTCTAAGTCAACTTCATGTTCTGAAATAACAAAGATTTATAATTATTTAATTAATTACAGTCTTGCATACAGATACAGACAGCAGCACAGACAGCATTCTTAACACAGATTTTCATTAGCAAAATTTATTAGTGTACTTTATTTTACGTTACGCACTCGACAGTCTACCTACTGTGCAGTCAGTAGCTCGCAACACATGTAAACAGTTTATGCCAGTCAAGCTACCGACCTGCACGAGTAGGTAGCTATACCTAGGTAGGTACACGATGCAAGCAGTTCTAACACGACTGCGTAGCGTACTTAAATGTAAGTACCTAGGTAAAGTATAAACCATAAAGCCATAGGTACATAACATACATAGCAAACATATTCATGTAATACCGTGTCCACGGGACACACACATCCTATCAATCAAGTAGATCCTACTTCAAACAAAAAGCGTAGGTACCTAGGTACTAGGGTTAATTAAATTATCTGACTAATCCTGCCCCGACACGGCGTAACGTGAATCTTCACAAGGTGAAAAATAACAGAGCATTCCATAGTGTGTAGGTTATTATTATTACCATTAAACTCTCTTAGACGTGAATGGACTCCAACAAGTCATCACTGAAACATAAAATCTTATTCAATTTGGCCCTAAAATTGGTAGGAACGTAGTTTCAAAGTAGGTAGGTACATAAAACTTAGTTACTTACCAATAAATTTGTCGAGATATTTCTCAAAGCCCCACTCCTTTAATAAACGTTCCATATCGTTCATGGAGCACGCACAGACTTGGTAAACTGCGTTGTCACTATTTGTTTGTTTAATATTTTTGTGATTTTTACACGATCATGCGAATCACGGCTACGCTACGCCACACAAGTCACACGACGGAAGCGAACTGATCAACTGACTGTTGGTTTGGTGGCGCGGCAGTCGCCGACGCGCGCGCGTCGCATGACCTTCGCATGTCGCGCTAGGGATGTGTATTTTCTAAACATTATCGATTCTATAATTATAAGAGCAAGGTAAAAATTTGGCGTGTTTTAAAACAACTACATGAATGATATGATTTTATTTCTGTAAGTAGGTTTGTACAAACACTTTTACACGTCAATCATATTTTTTTTTTAAACTAGATGAGGTCGGCGTTTCCTAACTGACTATTCTGAGAAGAAAGGCCGAAACAAACTCAGAAGTCACAGTCTCTTTTAAAGTCCAGACAAAATCTTGGTCAGATCGTGTAACTTACATAAAAACCGAATTCAAATTTCTATTGCACGATATCTAGTTAAAATTCGCGTCTAATTTAGTTTGATCACACATGGTACCTCTTGCTTACGCATGTTGCCACGGAAACCATTAGTTACCACCAGTGATTGTGAAAATTATCATGATTGTGTAGATGATATTTGAGATACGTATTACGGCACACGTATAAATTCCTCAAAATCAACTTTTAGACAACAACAGAAGAATCATCAAAATCTATTGAGAATTGGCGAAGATTTATTATCTATTCATTATTTATAGGTACAATATTGATAGAATTTTCATAATTGGTCTTTAATTGACGGAGAAACCGATGAACATCTATAAAAAATACATACAGCCGAACATAGAACCGCTTTCTTTTTTAAAGTTGGTTAATTAAATAGGACTTAGTACTATGGACTGTTAAATAGATATAACAGTTGTTATTTCAATCACACTAATATGATAAAGCTGTAATCGACATCGAAACTCGTGATGAGGTGAGGTGAGTACCTACATCACTAAATCACGATGCAACGTGCGTCCACGCCCCGCGCCCCGCTCCCTTCCCAATCACGTAGACAGTTATTTTAAATGTTTTGCTATGAATATGATTTAATGCTAATGTTTTAAACATTTAAGGCGAAAGGCCATAAAAATACTTTTCTTTTGTTTAGGTACTTTAATTAGGCAGAGATGCGAAATTGCTCTTGTTACATAGGTAGGTATAAGAAAGAGTAGGGTCTGATATCTAAGTAAGTATATAGCCTTTAGAGGTACCTACCTAAAATGCCAAATATGTACTAACCTAGCAGAGTCTGATAAATCTAGAGATGCATCGGGTAGGCAGGTAAGTAATATCAGTGCTCCGCCGTCACTCGCGCTCACTTTTAAGTTAGGTACGAGGTAATACCTATTACATAGGTACCTACTTACATATAGTTAGGTAGGTACATAGTTACGTACAGTTTTCTTACCCCCAATTTGCAAGCTGACAACAGCTACCTACCTAGTGGATTTTTATGCTGCAGTAGGTAGGTACTTAAAAATATAAAAACTATTTACAGCGTATTAGTAACCTAGGTACATGTACCTACCTATGGTAGGTACTTACCTAATGAAAAGGTATATCTGGGGTCTGGGGGCACGGGAGTGCCCCGCCAAGACGAGCCAAGCGAAGCGCAAGGGCACTACCTACCTTTTCTCGAAGCACTTCGTCGTATTTTTGAACCTTCATAACTTGGGTTTGGATTATACCAGATAAACAAAATTTTCAGGATATGATGTCAGTGGTTGACTTATTAAACCTATAAAGTTTCAGTTGCATAGCTCTTATACTTTAGATTTTATTGATATCTAAAATACCCCGATTTCGTCACTGACTCACTGATTCACTGACTCACTGACTCACTGATGATCATCAATATTCTAAGGGTCTTCCTGAAGTCCTAGAAAGCTAAAATTTGGTATGTAAGCTAGTAATAGCACACAAACAACAAAAAAACTCTGAAACTTGGAACTTTTACCCTCCAACCCCTTACCTATTTTAAGGGATGGAAGTTTGTACGAGATTTCCGCAAATTTTGATGCTAGAGTTCTGAAAACTGATATAGGGACTCCTTGTTATAAATAATAAAATACGTATTTCAGGATTTTCAGTAAATACCTAAAGCCCCCAAAAAAAATTTTTTTTTCATAAGCAACTTTCAAAAAGATGTGAAATCCCACCAAAAACATTTTCATATAAAATGTTGCCAAGACGCCCTAACTTCACAAACTGTACACCTTAGTCAAAATATGTGGCTTGGCCGTTTCGCCTCATATTTTGACTAAGGTGTACAGTTTGTGAAGTTAGGGCGTGTAGAGTCAGAAGCTTGGCTCTACATGAGATCTTATAACTTTTTGACAGTGCGAGCCTTAAGTGGTCTCGTCTTGGCAACATTTTACATGAAAATGTTTTTGGTGGGATTTCTAATATAATAGGTATGGTTATATTAGGTATTGGTTTTATAACAATATTTTGATTTAAAAGAGTGTCCATTGAGTTTCTCCTTCTCCATAGAGATCTACGCTAGGGAATGGGCAACCAGGGCAACTACAGTACTTTCTCAAGTTATTATGCCTTGTGTTGTGACTGTGACTGTAGCTTTGTTTTATTGTATTTTTTAACATTCAAAAGTGCCGTAGGTAATGGTCAAATGGAACTAAATACTTTTGAGTTTGAGTTTGATAGTACCTATTAACTGTTTAGCTCCTTACTGTAAGCTATAAAATCTGTTCAGAAGCAGTAAAAATAACTGCTACGATATCAGTTAAGCCAGAAAACGGCAATACTTAAAAGAAACTGCTTGTTTCAGTAACTGTTAAATGATCAAACAATTGATATTAACTGTTTAGCTCCTTACTGTATGCTACAGGAACTGTTCAGACGCAGTAAAAATAACTGCTACAATATCAGTAAAGCTTCAACACGGCAATACTTAAAAGAAACTGCTTGTATCAGTAACAGTTAAATTTTCAAACAGTTGATTTTAACTGTTTAACTCTTTACTGTATGCTACAGGAACTGTTCAGAAGCAGTAAAAATAACTGCTACGATATCAGTAAAGCCTGAACACGGCAATACTTAAAAAAACTGCTTGTATCAGTAACAGTTAAATGTTCAAACAGTTAATTTTAACTGTTTAGCTCCTTACTGTATGCTACAGAAACTGTTCAGAAGCAGTAAAAATAACTGCTACGATATCAGTAAAGCCTGAACACGGCAATACTTAAAAAAACTGCTTGTATCAGTAACAGTTAAATGTTCAAACAGTTAATTTTAACTGTTTAGCTCCTTACTGTATGCTACAGAAACTGTTCAGAAGCAGTAAAAATAACTGCTACGATATCAGTAAAGTCTGAACACGGCAATACTTAAAAAAACTGCTTGTATCAGTAACAGTTAAATGTTCAAACAGTTAATTTTAACTGTTTAGCTCCTTACTGTATGCTACAGGAACTGTTCAGAAGCAGTAAAAATAACTGCTACGATATCAGTAAAGCCTGAACACGGCAATACTTAAAAAAACTGCTTGTATCAGTAACAGTTAAATGTTCAAACAGTTAATTTTAACTGTTTAGCTTCTTACTGTATGCTACAGAAACTGTTCAGAAGCAGTAAATATAACTGCTACGATATCAGTAAAGTCTGAACACGGCAATACTTAAAAGAAACTGCTTGTATCAGTAGACGTTAATGTTGAAACAGTTGATATTAACTGTTTAGCTCCTTACTGTATGCTACAGAAACTGTTCAGAACCAGTAAAAATAACTGCCTACGATATCAGTAAAGCCTGAAAACGGCAATACTTAAAAGAAACTGCTTGTTTTAGTTACCGTTAATGTTTAAACAATTGAAATAACTGTTTAGCTCTTTTACTGTATGCTACAATAACTGTTCCGAAGCAGTAAAAATAACTGCTACGATATCAGTAAAGCTCTGAAAATGGCAATACGTGAAAGGAACTGTTTGTTTCAGTAAACTTTAATGTTCATCCAATTGAAATAACTGTTTAGCTCTTTACTGTTTTTGCCCATTTCAGTGCACGGTCAGTAATCAATTATTTTAACATAAAAATAAGTTTCCTGTACCGTTTTTTTTTTTACTGTACAACAACAGTAAAAAGTCACGTTTTATTTTTTTCAGTGCACAAAATGAAATAAAAGGAGCAGATGACCGTTCAGTCCTCAGTTTTTTTTCGGTGTCATGTAAACGTAGAATGAATCAAAGATGAACATTGATTTGAGTGTAGCGTCCGATATCTTTAGCAAATACGTATTTCTGTTATCAACTTTAGAAACTACGTATTTTCGTTCAGACACTAAAGCCAAAGTCCTACATCATCCCTTTCAAGGATTAGATCGTCGTACAAGACACTAACGATGCCTAAGTCTTATGTAATACCTTCCATACAAGAGCTTTCGCATTCCAATGTCCCCACGAACTAGCATGTCTTAACAAGCTTCAGGCTCTTTTACACCAGGCGAGTTTGTTGCTTATTGAGACGCGAGAATTTCTATCCGAGTATCATTAGGCGATTCATCATCATCATCATCTGCCTAGCCTTTTCCCAACTATGTTGGGGTCGGCTTCCAGTCTAACCGGATGCAGCTGAATACTAGTATTTTACATGGAGCGATTACCTATCTGACCTCCACAACCCAGTTACTGGGTAATACAAGACCGTTGGTAAGTCTAGTTGTCAGACTTTCGGGCTTCTGACTACCCGTAACGACTGTCAATGATCCACGAATGACAGCCGGGACCAACGGCTTAACGTGCTTTCCGAGGCACGGAGGGGTCACGGTATGTAAAGATGGCCACCCATCCATAGACCAACCGCGGCAAGCGTAGCTAACCTGATCGATAGACCTGTGCGGCTGTTATTGCATTAGGCGATTATTGCACTTAATCACACTCAGCCTATAATGTTCTTACTGCTGGGATACAGGCCTCCTCTCGGGCGTGGGCAGTAATACCTACACCACGCGGGCCCAGTGCGGGTTGGCAGATGTCAAATGTCTTCGAAGTTTTTTTTTTTTTCTTTCTTTAAGAAACGTTGCCCCACACTAGGAATTTCTCCTGTATTGTGGGTGCGTTTACAAACATTTAAACTCACATACACAAACACCCAGACCCGGAACAACTACTTGTAGGTCATACAAATATTTGTTCCGTGCGGGAATCGAACCCGCGACACGCAGCGCAGCAGCCAATCGCTTAACCACTGCGCCAACCGTTTTAGTTCTAGGACATGCCGGTTTCCTCACGATGTTTTACTTCACCGTTTTTTCCTCTGTGTAAATGACCCATTAATCTCGTCAGAATATTCAGACCACAAGGACGCTCGAACTGGACTCACTTTATTAATCCAGCTTCCATGTTCGAGCTGAAGTTTAATAGGGTAACTCGTGGAAAAATGTCGGGTATTTTTATTTCTGCCTTTATTGTTACATTGGTTGTCGGGGGTTTTGTGTTAATATTTTAATGGTTTGTTCCGTCAACACAATAATTTGGAAAATTACTATGATAGTTCCGATATTTTTGTATCCAAAAATTTTATAGTATTTTTAAATGTGCCATTTTGCTCGTAATGACATTTATCTATACTAATAATAAAGCTGAAGGGTTTGTTTGTTTGAACACGCTAATCTTTGAAACTACCAATCGGATTTGGAAAACTATTTTTTCTTTGATAGCCCAATTCTTAAAGAAGGCTTTCACATCACGCTAGGACCTTTAGGAGCTAAGTAAATAGAAAAAACGTCAGCGAAAACGAAGTAATAGCGCAGGCAGGCGATGCGATGCGACAGGGTGAGTCAGGTAAACAAGAACTTTAACGCGCGGATGAAGTCACGGGTAGGAGCTAGTTTCTATATAAAAATATGACTGTATAGTATTTTTTCATGTATCACTGAGTTGGTAATGATACCATTTTTAACTTACAGGCTTTGTTAGTGTCCTTATATGAAGGTTATGGTTGTCGTCGTAATTACAGGCGCATTAGATTTTTCAACAGTGTTGCTGATAGTGGAATCATGGATTAAAGAGAAGTCCAAAGGCTTGTGTTTTTCTTCTGTTTACAAAAGCAGATCCTTAAACTGAAAATGGCTTTTTTACCATAAACGCTATTGTTTAATACTGTAGGTGCTGTAAAGGTTGTCTGGTAATTTCGACCTTATGTAGTCCCGGCAGGCAGAAAAATAACTCTGGTTGCATTCGAACATTCAAGCGAATTTAGAATGAGCTTTCAAATTACTTTTAATAAGTTTTTTGTTTCGAAAAACGAGTGATAGAATAAGCGCGTTGATGTAAATACATTCGCTTGGAATAAACGTAATAATTTAACATTGCAAGTATCATTTAATAGCCGCACAGTCACGAGCATAATATAAGTATATTTCTATGGAAATTTTGGCAATAATATCTCATTTGATCGGACATGTCTTGCTTTATAAAATTCTAATAAGATCTGTTCAGAAGAATGTGACCTTTTTGGGAAAAATATCTGACATCACATCAGCATAAAAATCTGACCGTAAAATATTTTGAACTGTTTTCTTCTATATCGCAGTCAAAACTTGCAGTCAGAGTGACCTCTGCGCTGCCACCGACGACGCCGTGGAAGTGGCGAAGTTTTGGGCAAACAAAATCTGAGAAAAGTTGTGCGAAGAAGAAGAAGTGACACCTATATTGAAAAAAAATGTGGTTCAGCTCAATGGTAGCATAAATATCTTTTTAATGTTGAAGGTAGAAAATTCAATTGTCGATAACCCATTTTTTTCTTTATTGACAATGGACCTGCTGATGTCGATTATTCTGCCAGTATAAATTACACATCTTAAGGTAGGTGAGTATTAACGTTATAGTTAAGGTAGGCCAAAAAATTAAAAATTGTTAAAATATTATAAAGGTTTGAGTTCCTCCGATCAGACGGGAGTCGTGTCAGATTTTTAAGTTTTATTTTTGTGAAATCTCGCAGTTCAACCTATGGGGTTGTCGTCTGCTTAACCGGGCTTGCCTCTGGATGCCTCCATAAATTAAGGCCTCCAGCCAGGGCTTAAAAAAACTTAAAAACTAAGCGACTACACGCTAAGAGCTACCCCTGTGGGGTACGGACCTCGGCTTAGGGCGTCGCTGGGAGAGGGCAGCAAGGGACAGGCTGGATCGAATTATGCCCAACAATTGATGTCGGAACGTGGTATATATGTAGTTGCACGGTAAACTCTGCTTGCGCGATGCAGGATTTTGCGTGACGTCAGTGTGATGCGTAGTTCGAATGTGGCAATGTAGATGCCGCCA
Source organism: Oligia latruncula (assembly GCA_948474745.1). NCBI lineage: Eukaryota > Metazoa > Arthropoda > Insecta > Lepidoptera > Noctuidae > Oligia > Oligia latruncula. The sequence continues at coordinate 10,357,437 of OX419707.1, read as the reverse complement.
CACTATTATTATGATTTCACATAGCCGAAGTTTCCGATCAGTAAGTTAAAGGAACCAAAACTCAACATTACATCACATAGACAAACCTATAAATTACACATAATCTAATACATCAAGATTTTCATATCTTTCCCTAGATCTGATTATAAGGCTAGACTTTCGCACTTACAATATTAGGACCGACAGATATAAATCTAACTTGTCGGCGCCAGTCAGCCTGAACAATATGTTACATTGTTTAACTAATCTCGAACATAGGTTTTTGTTGTAAAGTAATTTTATGAAAGGGACAGACGGACGATTTGTAGGGGATTATTTTGTTGGTAATCCATATTCGAATCAATAATATGGTATAAATGCGAAAGTAACTCTGTCTGTTGGGCTGTCCCTGTGTCTAATATTTTGTCTTGCCCAATGTAATTTTTCACACAAATAGACCATGACCTGCGTAAGGATATAATTAGGATAGTTTGTAACCGACGAAAAAGAAAAAAAAAAAAATTGAAATAATAAGTTTACAAAAACTGTACATATGGTTCAGTAGTATATAGGGTGACTGGTAATTAGTGACCGATACTTAAACACGTGATTTTACTCATCATTATGAACAACTTTTACTATGGGACCAAACCTGAAATCGCGAAAAAAAAATCAGCTGTTCCCTACATTTTGACGAGTTATACGAACATAAATGTAGGGAACAGCTGATTTTTTTTTTTCGCGATTTCAGGTTTGGTCCCATAGTAAAAGTTGTTCATAATGATGAGTACAATGACCTCTTAAGAGGTTGCTGGTGTTTTACAAATAACCCTGTATATATATTTTATATCAGTAGTACTTTCCCGTGGGATTAATATTGAAACCGCGGGTAAAAGCTTATTTTAAATAAGGGATGATATTATAAGAAAGCGATATATCGAGAGACAATCACCATCTCGCAAGAAAATTCGCAGAAAAACTTTTCCTCCAAACCCTCCGCCATCACTTCGGCAGAACTGCCCCCTGGACACGAACTTGTGTTCAACTTGGAAATATGTCAACTAATTGAGGGCTCAGGTTGGCCGTTGCAATGCAGTGCAAAAAGCCACGTTCTAACAGCTGTTTTAATTCCCGCTCAGAATAAATGTGTGCATGGCAGAAGAAATAACTAGTGTCTGGGAAAAGTAAAAAAAAGTATACCGCTTTTTCCTGACAGCAACACTTTTTAACCCTGCAAAACTCTGCCGTTTCCTTTTTCGTGTATTCCCGTTCTTCCCACCGACTCCGTCCCCCTGGTGGGACGAACGGGAATTTACATAAATAATATTAAATGTGTTCCCGATCGTCCCACTCGGGATTTTAGAGGGACGAATGGGAATATTTTACAGATTCGGCGAGCTAACATCGGTGACCGATTTGGACTTCGGAAAGTATGTCGTCTGTCACCCACCTATAAAGACTAAACTTTCTATCGAAACCGGTATCTCGCAAAAAGTTCTGCTGACATTGAAACTTTTTCTTTTTCTCAGATTCGGTGTGAGATACGAGTACAATGATTTGACGGTAAATACAGACGCCAGCACATCAAGCTACCACAATCTGTCAAATTTCTTTAATAGATTTTCAACTTTATCGCTAAAGCATAAGGGTCAAAGTTGATTGGGAAAATTTGACAGTTTCGGGTAGCTTGATGTGCTGGCTTCTGTACATAAACAAAGTATCTAAGATCTGTTAAGAAAAACTGAAGACAAGATTTTTCTTTTGCTTCCAATATGTAGGTAATCTTTCGGGAAAACCTCGTAAATAATTATCTGCCCTATTTTTCCCGTAAGTGCCGTAAAAGAAAGTTAGGGATTTTTTCGAAGTTAAGGAAAGTGTTGTGTTGCTAAAATCTGTGAAAGCGATAATATGTGATTTCTTAGATGGCAACTGGCATTACCGCCAGTTGGCTTATTACCCCAAAAATAAAAATAATAATTAAAATATTACCACGCTACTACTATTATTGGAGATCAGTGGTGGCCCAGTGGGAACGGCCGTGACTTAACAGTATAGGTCGTAGGTTCGAACCCAGTAAGGCGCTTTACATTGTGTAAATTATTTCATCTCCACTGCTCTCAAAACGGTGAAGGCAACCATCGTGATGAAACTGGTATGTCCTAGAATAAAAAAATCGAGAAGACATGTGATATCTATCAACCCGCACTGGGCCCTCTCGTGGTGAATTACGGCCCACTCTCTCTCGCAGAGACGAAGTCTGTGTCCCAGCAGTGGGAACATTATAGGCGGATTAGGCTTTTGTTTTTATTATTATTTGTTTTTTTTTTCATCAGGACAACAAACAATTGCGTAATGATGCCTGATACTAGTACAGATAGATTTTAGAACATTTGAGTAATAACGCAACCAGCATCGTTATCCGCATAATAATGCTTACCTATGTTATTGTACCTATAATTAAATGCTACTATTATTATTATTTCTTGCCCGTTCTTCTCTATAGAAACCTTCTACGTTTTGGCATGGATATAGTTATTACTGCTTCTTTGCAGTTAACCTGAGCATCGCCTTATTTGACACTTGAAAATTAGGGTTTTTCTTCTTTTGATTTTGTGTTATAGTGTTTGTTAATAAAGTCTTGTTAGGGGTATCGTGTTGCCGGGTCAGCGGGATTGTCCGAAAGAGTTTTAGTCAGTAAGAGTCTGACACTCCCTTCCGCTGCACCCAGAGCGGGAGGGGTCATTTGATGATTTCCCACCCACAAAAAAAAGGGGGGGTATCGTGTGATCCAGTCACTGAGTTGTGGAGGTCAGATAGGCACCCGCTCCATGTGAAATTCTGGTATTCAGCTGCATTCGTTTAGACTGAAAGCCGATGCCAATATACTTAAGAAAAGGCAAGGCAGATGATGATTATGTTATTGTATCTTGTCTTCTAAGAATTTCCTTGTCTGTTGGTCGGGACCGTGAGTCCCGAGCTGTCAGTTTGCCATGCGTGAGCAGGGTTAACTGTATTAGGAGTTGCCTAGTGTGAATTTTTTTTTACCTAAAAGTTATCCAGAGTACACCGGACGATACATAACACGTCAGCAGAAAAATTTAACAGTTGCGGTGAACTATTATTATGTAGGGCACTGGACAGACTAAGTGTTAGTACTGTCAATCGTAAAAGCTCTCCAAATGCGTCCATTAAAAACTAAAACTTGACCCACCCCTCAAAACACATCAACAAATAAACTTCCGTCAAAAATGGAAACCAAGCAAATAAAATTTTACGATCAACGTTCAGTAAGTTGAGCTTACGCCATCACAAATGACGTATTCACTCAGCAGTTTTATTGGCGCGCCGAAATATGGCGTAATGTATTGTTGCTATTCTAGCATATCGAGGTTGACTTTGGAGTATTTCTGAATAGTATTTGTGGCCGACAAATACTAACCTTACCCACAAACTGTGGGTAAGGTTTCTGTGTACACAAATAATAAATGAAAAAAAAAGGTCGAAGTTGTGGGTGTGTTCTTATCCGGGTTAGTACTACATGCAGTGGCAACTGTATGTACTAACCATCAACTAACTGCGTAACACACTATCAATTTCAATCTGAATCATTCTGAAGGATATTCTTTATCCATTGCCTAATATGTTCGAAAAAATTATCTGCTCAACCATGTAAATTACGCAATGAATGCTTTTGAACTGTCAAAATGAAACCCATTGTTACTGGTAGTGTGTTACCTAATTACCCCGCTGATTCATTTACAAAGTACCTACATTAATCGTGGAGACTGTTTTAAAAGCTTTTTGAATAATTATTGTAATTTACCTTATGAAACTTAAAGGAGACGATCCTTTCTTGTCAGTGACTAGGAAGCGCACATGAGAGTAATAGACGCGTGACACTTTTCATGAACATCGTTTGACGCAGATACATCGACTGACAGCTCACAAATAGGTAGATATTAAAGTAATACTGTTCCACGAGAGAGTATGGTAGGTAAATATCGTAGATAAATCTATGGAGATTACTCGAAGATGGATTGGCTTGCAGTCGTTCGTAGAGATAGTAGCACAGCTAGTTCGAATTTGGAATCTAAGCAATTTGAAGCAGCCAACGCGACGGTTGGAAAATGACAACCGTAGTTTGTAATCAGTTTCTGTTCCATTTCCAAATAGCGCGTTTATTCGTCATTTGTTTTATTTCACTTTACTTATTACCATCGTTCCTTATTTCCCCGAAAGGTAGGGCAGAGTTGTAATTATAATACACCCACATTTCACCAGTTATTAGTCCCATGTCATAGGGGGCGAGTATAGAAATGTAAAATAGGAGAAGTGGCAAGGGGGCGTGTCTGTGTCCACGCGTCATGAGCAACATGGCCATGAACTAGGCAAATGGACGTCTTTCGAACTAGTGCGTTTTCGACCGTGATCATGATACTTTGAGGGCGAGCCTTTTGCCATCAACCGGGGTCAAATTCAGTCTACGAGACATTTCAGATAGAAAAACCCAATAACACTTTTCCTGCGCGGCAATTGTGTAACACATTATCAATCGGAATCGGTTTCATTTTGACTGTTCAACAAATGTTCATTGCGTTATTTACGTGTTGAGCAGAAAATTTTTTCGAACTTATGAAGCAATGGATTAGAAATTTGCTTCAAAATGATTCAGATTCCGATTGATAGTGTGTTACGCAATTAGGGTGTCGATCTGAAAATCGAACCCAGGACCCCATGGTCAGCAGTAGAGCTTGCCAACACTAGACCAACGAAGCGCTCTTTTTTTTTTATTTCACTTTAGTTTTAAATTAAAGTGACAGGATCAAAACTCTTCAGAATTTTCCTCAAGTTTGAATATGTCAAGTATAATTTAGTTCACAAATACCCTCATACAGGATGCTGTCTTTACTGCCCCGTTTCATAAATCCACCTTGTATAATATCCTTTCATCTAATATCTTATCCGAAGCAGCGCAGTCACATTGAAGCACTCGCCTAATAAATGTACAAGATGTAGTCTAAATAAAAGTTTACGAATCTTGTCACATTTTTTAGTTGTATTCAGTTTTTGTTCCATTACCAAATAGCGCGTTGCTAAACTTTCTATTCGTCATTTGTTTCATATTTCTAACCCCCGATGAAACAGAGGGGGGTTTATAAGTTTAACATGTGTATCTGTGTGTCTGTCTGCGCCATCGTAACTCCCAAACGGCTAAACCAATTTTGATTTTTTTTATTTTGTTTGAGAGGTGCTTTAATCGAGAGTGTTCTTAGCTATGAATAAAGAAAATTTGTTCAGCCGTTTGAAGATAATCAGCTCTTTTCTAGTTATTGAATTGATGTGAGCATCTTCCACAGGTCTGATCGAGTCGAAATTTGGTATTTCGTTACTTCATTATTAGAAGAACATAGTTTAGCCGTCCTCCGACGCGAATACGCTTGAATCAAAATATTACCTATACCTACAACTTATATTATACTTATTTGGCCAATACATATTATTTTTATAGTTTTTAGTTTTCAACAGTAGTGTTTTAAAAAGTGACAGAACCAAAACTTGCCAGGCATTCTCGCCTTTAAATAATGTCAAGTCATAATCCAACTCACAAGAACTCTCTTATTATTACATTTCATTTACCGTCTTAAGGCTCCTACAAACAGGCGCGACACGCGATTCAATCGCGCGCGACACATAGGCACCGCTCGTTGCGCGATTTGCGGTGCCTTTGTGTCGCGCGCGATTTAACGCGTGTCGCGCCGGCTATGACATTGAACCACTCACCTTATGTAAGGGATGTATTCTAAACCAAATTTACGAATCCTGTCACCTTTTCGAATAAACTGCATCACTTCAAAAAGATGCATTTTGTAAGTAGCAAGCCGAAACTCCGAAATCGAATTTACATTCGAGCTACAACCGGGCGGGCAAAGGTTGGCATTCGCCTAAATTTTTCTTGGATTTTGTTTTTAAGGGGTGTACGGGAATGCAGAAATACAGTCATGGAAAGGGGGTTGAAGATTTTCATATGAAGCATAACTACTGTCACGCCATTTTGTTTTTTTTTTTCAAAATGGCGGCCTCTCATGAACCCTATATAAATCGGATCGGATTGGATGTCACGTGATCAACTTTGAACGTTAATATCTCGCAAACGTGATACTTTACAGGGTTTGGTCTTAATATTTTTTCTATTTGCATTAATGTCAGCTATCCATTTATATTATTATAGGTTTCAGATGTGGCCGCCATTTCGCCAGCAAAAATCATAATGGCCGATCGGTAGGTATGCCACGGATCTTCAAAGCCCTTTATTGTTACCAAATAAATTGTAAAATGTTATTTGAATATTTATATGGACAATTTAAGGAGGACGCGCTAGGCTATACCGCAAAATTTAAATTTTGTTAATTTTTTTGCAATTTGCAGATCAGTGTCAAACCTGACACGGATCTGCAAATTGCAAAAAAATTCAAAAACAAGGTCGCGAATCATATTTTACAGAATTGAAATCTAAAATGAAAATAAAATCCTCTAAATTCATTTTATAATCCTATTGAATGACTATTTTACGAAATATCAATACTGAAGAATTTACGAAAAATAACTACATTAAAGGAATATAAGCCACATTTTAAATTTTTTCGACAACCCTTACCAATAGTTGCAGGTTCTAGATCCCCAAAAATTGAATTATACCTGGCAACCCTACCAGTGTTGCCAGTTTCTGAGCAAAATTCTTTAATTTCCGTGGGGACCAACGTTTACCTAAACGCGCAGACATAAATCATGTTAAATTTAGGATCGTGTGTGTATAGGAGTGTTGGCTTAAATTTTCTATTATAGATAACGGGAATTTTGGATAGATTTTGTGAAGTAATTGATTTCGTTGTAAAATTATTAATAGCTTCGACGTTCCTAAATGTAATTTAGGGCGAATTTTACCCGCGATCAGCACCACTAAACTGCGTTTTTAAGAGCTGTCAGTATTATTTTTGTAAATTCTTCTGCGGTTATTGAAATTCGGAGATTAAAATTATTTTGGGATGAGCACTTTTATTATTATTTTGTTCGGAAACTTCGAATGTGGTAAGTAAAAAGCAACCTTACATTTTTTTTAAATAAATTATGAATTATCTACCTATAAAATACCCAATGATGACACTGACAGCTGTTGATTGCGGCTTAGATGTAGGTAATGAACGCGTTCAGTTTCATTGGTGAAATTAACCCATAACCGTTTTCGTAAATGCTTCCTGTTTGGTAGGTAATAAAATTCTATTTACCTCTTAAATAAATTGCAAACTGTAGTTTTGTATAATTTAGAAGCATTTTTTTTTTTAATTTTGTAAATGTAAGAACCATGTTTCCGTTTATTATGATTTTTTGATGTTGACTTGAAATAGCATGGCAGTTGAGAACGTGTCATGCTCACTTAAATGTCTCACCGACGATGGTGGCGCGTGTGTTGGATCATTCGGTTCCCTACAAAATGGTTGAGCGGGATGGTGCTGATCCACGCGTCATGTTCGTGAACGGGCGCCGTCGGTTGAGACTGGTCATCTCTTAACTGCCAAGGCTTATTTTTAATCTTATGTCTTGAATTGTTTCTTCATTTCTGTCTTTTTTACATTGTTCTCACATATAGAAGCAACAAGAATAATGTACCCAGGATTTTGTAATATCTTGATTTAAAAGAGTGTCCATGGAGTTTCTTGCCCGTTCTTCTCCATAGAGATCTACGCTTTGGAATGGGTAACTAGCTTCAACTTTCTGACTAACTGACAGACTATTTAATTTTGACAATTCAAAAGTGCCTGTACAAGGTTTAATTGAAATAAATGATTTGAGTTTGAGTTTGAGTTTCACCATTTTTGACAAAAAATACTACAGTTTGACCATAAAGTTGAATAATGTTTGTGATATACTAAGGACTGTCTGTCATTGGAGAAAATGTAAAAATTAAAAAAAAACCGTAAGTTTGAAACGATCTAATTGGCATATAGATAAAAAGACTTTTTTTACAAAAAAAAAAACAACAGACTTCCAAAAAAAAGTGAAAAACTTTTTACAAAAAAAAAAACAACCGACTTCCAAAAAACACACTACAAATTGAAAAATAACTTTAATTTCGGAAGTCGGTGTCTTTGGTTCCGCATTTTCGTTTATTGACACCGACTTCCGAAATTAAAGTTATTTTTCAATTTGTAGTGTTTTTTTTGGAAGTTGGTTGTTTTTTTTTTGTAAAAGTTTTTTAAATTTTTCATCAAAAGTCGAAAACTATGAAAATATCAAAAAATATTTTAGAATACATGCCCTAGTAGCCGCACTTCGAATTTTGAAGAACCCATTTCATTCCCTGTTGCTAAATTAAAAAAAAAACTGTCTTATTTGCAAAATAGTTGGACAAACGTCATTTAAAACTATTCTAAATTTCAAGTTGATAGCATTAGATCTTGAGATATCCAGCTGTGAGGCCTCTGCCTCGAATCTTGCGGGCAGCGGGGCGGCGCGGCGGTGACGGCGGCGCGGGAGCGGCAGGCAGGATCTAATGCGTAAAATCAAATGGACCGGCCCTCGAAAACAGGCGCGGCGCGGGAGCGGGAAACGAGCGGTGCACTCCAGTCAAGCGGTGACCACAGAGTACATTATACTATGGCGGTGACCGCCCACGCGTCTGCATTAGGGATTCACTTCTTCTTTTTCCTACAATAAATCGAGCGTTAGGGATAAATATGAATCAAAAACCGGGCAAGAGCGAGTCGGACTCGCGCACCGAGGGTTCCGTACCATCATATGTTTTTAAATGTTCATCGGCGAGGCTTATATTCATCAGAGAATTTTAACACTGTGCATTGCGGTGTAGAATATTGCAATTTTATGTCAGCGCCATCTCTTGACCGATAGTGGAATTAATGTAAATTTTATTGATGATTTCTGAAAAAGTGTGCTATTTAGAGACTTCGTTTTATTTTTCCTGTAATCTTTACATAAACTTCTATCATATAGAATAATTTCAGATTTTTCTCTTTTCAAACTTCGGAGATAAGGTGGCAACGGTATTTTTTTTTACATTTTTCATCAAAAGTCGAAAACTATGCGGCCTAAAAAAAAGAAAAAGTGTGTGAGAATGTGCAAAGTGCGCTCTTTCATATGATGATACCCTACATGCCCTAGTAGCCCCACTTCGAATTTTTCCGACCCCCTTTCAGTCCCTGTTGCAAAAAATATACATATATTTTTATTTCTTTCTTATTTGCAAAATAGTTGGGCAAACGTCATCTAAAACAATTTCAAGTTGATAGCATTAGTAGTTCTTGAGATATCCAGCTGTGTTTTTACCATTTTGGTACGGAACCCTAAAAAGCGTGATAAAAACAAAAAGAGTAAAATAATGATGTTTTATATCGACTACCATATGAATGTATCAGGGGGCCTAAAAAGGCCACTTTGGAGAATCATAAAAGGATAACATTATGAATCATAATATGGCGAAGACAGTCCGTGTTTTCCTTTTTTTCGCTGCACTACGTAGGTATAATCAAAGAGATTGGGATTGGATTTGGATTGGATTGATTGGTATTTTAGCACAGACAAAAAAAAAAACTGAAAAATGCTTCACCAATGGGATTTGATACGATTACCTTAACAGTTAACTGTCCATTAGGTTATCCTTTTATGATTCTGCCAAAGTGGCCTTTTTAGGCCCCCAGAACTGATGGAATGTAGCAACACAGGAAGGAAGGAAGAAAACATTAGAGGAGGATGGAACAAAAGAAAAGACGTCGTTGTCGTTAAAAATATTAAATTGTATTTATTGTCTTGAATAAACAAGGTTACAAGGTTTTTTTTATTGCTAAATGGCCTCCCGCTCTTGACTCCGATCACACCTGATGGAAAGCGATAGACGAGGTCTAGGATGGAACGGGCGTGCCCAGAAGATGCCTGTTCAAGGTAAGGTAAGGTCATTCAAACTGTTGTTTTATCTACGAAACCGAAATGTATGTAACATTTATTTATTTACTTGGGTGGATCACATTTTATCTTAGAGTGTTTCAAGTGTAAATAGATGATACCTAATGTAGGTACACGTGACATTGATATTAATTTCAATCAATGAATAACTATTATAAATTCGGCTACTAGCTTTTTAACGTTCACCCGGCTTAAAGGTCAATCGTCTAACGAAACTGGTTACAAATGCCAGTCATTTGTTTTTTTTCCTTATATCTAAGCGGTCAAAATAGTTGAGGTATTATTTTGTCGAAAATTAGATAATTCGAGTGTTTTTTTTTGTTTAGATCTCTTATCCAGAAATTCTCGCCATAATTCCCGATTACTCTTTATTATAATTAAATACACAGGCAATCCTATTGCGTTCAAGTGAGTTCCAAAGTCTATTATAATCGCAATGACCGCTGTAATATGTGCACCAAATAATGTAAGAGCAAAAGGTAATGAGATCAAATTACTGAGTACAAAAATCAACGAAGCTATGTAGAAGCGCTGCCATTTGTTAAAAGATGTTCTCGTACCAGCTTCACTAACGCGGAATAAATAATATAAAACTGTTATATAGATAACAAAACTAATCACCATGGGTATGATCACCGTTCCCATGGTGAAGGCAAATAATATTTGATATGTAAACTCTGTTCTCGAGACAAAGACAAAAACATAAAACCCAGGAACAAAAAGTAATAAGGTTAATATAAACGGTAGACCCAAAGCAAATAGGCTAGTCTTAAGGTACCTTCTACGAATGTCAAGACGAAAAACTTTAACAAAATCAACATAAAAAATGTAGCACAGAACCAGTAACCAATAATAATACGATCCTAGAAGATACAATAATAAAATTCTTATAGAAAATGTCAATACATCATTCTGAATGAATGTATTAAAATATAGTTCTTCTTGTATGATAGAGAAAGACATATATAAAATGCTCACTATATTTGCATTGAGTAGAACATAGTTTCTCAAATGGCGAAACTTCTTGAGTATGCGCCATGATGTCACTCCATATACGGCCGCCGCGAGTTTCAGCACGAAGATAAACCATCTAATAGTTTTCATCCAAGGGACACCAATGAGGTCGCTTAATCCTTTTGGGCTGGTAATACTGCTGCTGTTGTCGGCCATGGTGAGCGTCGCGTGCGCAGTCCGATGCGCTGATGAGTAGGGACACGCGTCCAATATGTTACTCGCCACAAAGCGCTATGAAACCGGGTCAGTAATATTATCAATATTATAAAACAAGTAGGTACGTACTTATGCAGATTTATTTTAATTCACGCAATTTTTTTACAATGGGATCCACTATTAGGAGTGGCGTGCAGTATAGAAACTTATATAGTTCTAGAACAAACAATAAAAACGAAACACAAAAAAACTGACCAAGAGCGAGTCGGACTCGCACACGAAGGTTTCCGTACCACAAAGCAAAAACGCCGAAAAAACACGTTTGTTGTATGGGAGCCCCCCTTAAATATTTATTTTATTTTATTATTAAAGTAAAAATACAAATGAGTATTTTGTGAATATTTCAAGTGCCTACCTGTTGCCATTATTGAAATCGAGCAAAAAAAAGGGCAAAAAAATCGCGTTTGTTTTATGGGAGCCCCCCTTAAATATTCATTTTATTTTGTTTTTAGTATTTGTTGTTTTAGCGGCAACAAAAATACATAATTTGTGAAAATTTCAACTGTCTAGCTATCGCGGTTCTTAAGATACAGCCTGGTGACAGACAGACGGACGGACGGACGGACGGACGGATGGACAGACAGCGAAGTCTTAGTAATAGGGTTCCGTTTTTACCCTTTGGGTACGGAACCCTAAAAACAAAACAAGCAAAAAAGCAAATGGGCAGTACGTCGTAGAGGCTGGGAGAAAAAAGATATTATGCAATGTAAAAGATTATAAGCTAAAACGAATCTAATAGTGCTAATTTTAATAATACATTATCTTTTTAGGGTTCCGTACCAAAATGGTAAAACGTAACTCTTATGGTGAGACTCAGTCTGTCTGTCTGTCTGTCACAGCTGGATATCTCAATAGTATGCAATCAACTTGAAATTTGGAATAGTTTTAGATGACGTTTGCCCAACTATTTTGCAAATAAGAAAGAAATAAAAATATACGTATATTTTTTGCAACAGGTAAGTACTGAAAGGGGGTCTGAAAAATTCGAAGTGGAGCTACTCTAGGGCATGTGGGGGATCATATGAAAGAGCGCAGTTTGCACATTCTCAAACATTTTCCTTTTTTTTTAGGCCGCATAGTTTTCGACGTTCCCCCCCTTATCTCCGAAGTTTGCAAAGAGAAAAATCTGAAATGATTCTATGTGATAGAAGTTTATGTAAAGATTACAGGAAAAATAAAACAAAGTCTCTAAATAGCACACTTTTTCAGAAATCATCAACAATAGTTACATTAGTTCCACTATCGGTCAAGAGATGGCACTGACATAAATCAGCAAGATTCTACACCGCAGTGCACAGTATTAAAATGGGTATGTATCAAAATCCCGAAGATACATAATACCGATGATTGAAATACCGACGTCCAAAAGACCGAAATTCAAAATACCGAAAGTTTTAAATGCCGATAGTCGTTATATCGAAACACAAAATACCGATGTTCAAATGCCCGAAAGGACGAAATCCCGAATGGACGAAATACCGATGGATGAAATCCCAAACGCAATAGGCGACGTATGATGCAAGAGCGAGCGAAGGGAACCCCGAGGTTCGGTTTTGTTAGGTTACTTTAAACCCTTTACACAGAAGCGGGGCTCCGTCGACATAGACGGCGGAGCCCCCCGCCGGGTGGTGACGGTATTTTTGCTTTTGCATCCTATTTCGACGGAGACCCGCTTCGCGGGGCCCCTATTTCTGTGTAAAGGGTCTAAAGTAACCTAACAAAACCGAACCTCGGGGTGCCCTTCGCTCGCTCTTTCTTGAGAAAGTTGATCCCTATGATGAACCTAACCTCCGACTACGCTTTTTAGGCAACTTTTAAGTGTTTTGAGGTTAGGTTTACAAAAAATCATTTTTCTCGGAAACGGTGGCAATTTCGGGATTTTGAACTTCGGGATTTTAAACATCGGCTTTTTAAACTTTCGGGCATATGAACTTTCGGGATTTTAAACTTTCGACCAAACAACCATTCGGCGTTTAAATTTTCGGGATTTCGTCCATCGGTATTGTAAAATTCGGTCTTTTAAAATTCGGGATTTTGATACGTACCCGTTAAAATTCTCTGATGAATAAAGGCCTCACGCATGAAAATTTAAAACATTTAAGATGATACGGAACCCTCGGTGCGCGAGTCCGACTCGCTCTTGCCCGGTTTTTTTCATTTCCACAAAGCGCTATGAAACCGGGTCAGTAATATTATTAATATTATAAAACAAGTATGCAGATTTATTATAATTCACGCAATTTTTTTACAATGGGATCCACTATTAGGAATGTCGTGCAGTATGGAAACTTATAACGTTCTAGAACAAACAACAAAAACGAAACACAAAAATCTTCTTTACAAAAAAAGTAATTTAAAAAAATTAAACCGACTTCAAAAAGAAATCAACTCAAAATTATGAAATAACTTTAATTTCGGAAGTCGGTGTCTTGGGATCTGTATTTTAGTTTTTTGCCACCGACTTCCGAAATTAAAGTTACTTATTTCATAACTTTGAGTTGATTTCTTTTTGAAGTCGGTTTAATTTTTTTAAATTACTTTTTATTTCGTAATTTTTAGTTTCTGCACTAGAATTTGTTCAAGGTTTTGAGATGTTTTCCCTTTGACACTACACCCGTAGCTCGTATCAATACGCCAGGCCGTCACACTTACACGTATTAGTCCATATCTTGAAAATGACTGAACCGATTTTGATGAAACTTGCACTGTTCCCTAAGTTGAAGTAAATGTAAGCTAATACAAAAAAAATGATCACGATCCGAATAATAGTTGCTGAGAAATGCGTGGACAAACATACATACATACATACATACGTCTATGAAATTTTGTATTTGTTTGGAAGCCTTAGTAGATTGTCATATGTGAATATAATGCAATTCCAATAATATTACATACATACGTATCGAATTGATAACCTCCTTTTTTTTGAAGTCGGTAAAAATAACTTTCATTTTGGAAGTGGGTGTCGTTAGTTCCGCATTTTCGTTTTTTGACTTTTGCCTGTCCCTGTTCATATAACACTACTTGCTATGTAAATATCAGTGACAGGACGTTATTAAAACATCATCAATATCAGTGGAAATAAAATCGTTTTATTGAAGCTAACTCAAAAACTACCAAAGCTAAGTTAATAAATTTTATATGCATAATCACCCACCCATATCTTATCTTATCCATTAAAAAAATAATTTTGCAAATTCGTCTTTAATGTTTTGACCGCCACAGTCATGTATAGATTACAAACCAAAATGTGCCCAGCATACCACGGTTCGACTACATGACAGACTTTGACGCAGAGGGCCCGTTTTTGACGTGTGTAGGTCAAAAGGTTAAATGACGCAGTTAGGCCCGAAAATACATAAAAAGAAGACGGTTAAAAATACGTTTATTAGCAGTAAAACAACGCAAAGAAAATATACAAACACAAAGAATAACAAGTTCAGGGAAAATATGTGACTTGCTTATATTTTTAACAAGGCATGTAATAAAATTATGACAACTATAACTGATGAACATGTCTCCCAGTGAAGGTTTACGGAAAAAAGCCGTGTCGCCTAGTGTGGCCGAAGCCGTTGTTTAATCTTCTTGACGACAGGATTGGAAAAAGATAGCCACCATCATCTGCCTAGCCTTTTCCCAACTATGTTGGGGTCGGCTTCCAGTCTAACCGGATGCAGCTGAATACCAGTATTTTACATGGAGCTGTAGCGGTATCTACAACGCCACATGAGGACTACGCGTCATACTGACGTCACGCAAAATCCTGCATCTCGCAAGCAGAGTTTACCGCGCAACTAGCACAGATACAACGGCCCGACATGAATCATCGGGCAGTTGCCCGCCAGACACAATACCCGTCTGGTCGGAGGATCCTCCCTTTTCTATAGAGTATGAGTGAACTTACACCCTGTTCCTCTTACCTCTTTAGAGCGACTGTCTATCTGACCTCCACAACCCAGTTACTGGGTAATACGATACCCCTTGGTACGACTGCTCGACTGGTTGTCAGATTTTCGACTTCTGACGACCCGTAACGACTGTCAAAGATCCACGAATAACAACTGGGACCAACGGCTTAACGTGCGTTCCGAGGCACGGAAATCTAGGTATGTAAAGATGGTTCACGGACCAACCGCGGCAAGCGTAGGTACCCGTTTTGCTGTTATTACTTAGCCAGCCACAAGCCCCTCTTGGAAAAGATAGCCATGTGTTCGCTAAATCCTTGCCAAATTATGTAAAACGATATGTTAAATAACCCTTATCCTTTTCGTTTTGACGGTACATGTACGAGTAGCTATGTTGGTTATACTTTTTGGGCCCAGTAGGTATCCAACCGCTGGAGGCGTCGAACTAGCGTGTAATGAATTCGAAGTCTACCTGTGAACCGCTCGCTGGACCATTCATGTGAATACCCTTTTGTTACAAGCTTCATTAATTTGAATTGTTTGGAAAAGTGAAGTATATCATGTTTATTTGTATTTTGAAAAGCAAGCGTTACGGTTCGCGAATACAATTCCCACCTTAGTACTTAATAAAAAAAAGTCTTAAATTCATTTCATTACTGACAGACAGCGCACAACCACCAGACCGTTGGGTGTACATTCATGAAATTTTGTACAGACGCCAACACATTAAGCTACTACAATCTGTCAAATTTATTTAATAGATTTTCAACTTTATCGCTGAAGCATAAGGTTCAAAGTTGATTGGGAACATTTGACAGTTTCGGGTAGCTTGATGTGCTGGCGTCTGTACGAAAGTTTTGTATGCATATATTATAACGTAGATGAGCATTACGAACTATTTTCATAACCACTGCTCTAAAAAGCTGAAGGGAAAAAGCTTGAGGAAACCGTCCTAGAACCAAAAATTTGAAGACATGTTACATCTACCAACCCACACTGGTGGGTGGTAGATTACGGCCCACTCCCTCTTACCGAGGTCTGTGTCCCAGCAGTCCGAACATTATTGGCATCACACTAACTGTTAAAAAATATAATAACAAATGCAAGTTTAAAAATATAATAACAAATGCAAGGAAGAGTTTTCTTAAAAAAAGAAACTGTAATGGGAAAACCCACATTGTAGTTGCATTTTACCTAGAAAGGAAAAGATAACGCTTTCAACTTCCAAAGTTATCTTTTACAAGATAGTAAACACATTTTCCACAGAGCAAGGAGGTGTCTCATCGGCCGCTGCTAAAGGCGGCATTTATCAAGACTTTCCATACAAAATAAGTGTGTATTTACTCGTACTATGACGCACAAAAAAGCTATGCTGATTTAGTAGATAATTGCTATACTGAGTAGGTACAGAAGCCAAGCTACCCGAAACTGTCAAATTTTCCCAATCAACTTTTAACCTTATGCTTTAGCGATAAAGTTGAAAATCTATTAACGTTTTGACCACCACACGTTAAAAAATCAAAAACGCCCTCGGCTTCAGTCTGTCATGTAGTCGAACCGTGGCGTACTGGGCACATTTTGGTTTGTATCTATACATTAATTTGACTGTGGCGGTTTGACAGATTGTAGTAGCTCGATGTGCGGCGTCTGTACCTACATATTATGGGATGGTGTAATGAGTTCATGACATTCGTTGGTTGATATCGCTGAGTGTAGTAGCTGTGGTTGTAGAACTTGTGGATGAGTGGGTAACTACTCTGTATTCACATACGGAGTCTTTGCCTACAGAGTCATATTCTTAGTCTTAGCTATTTTAACTTAGAGTTAGTTTTAATGTTTGGTTAAGCAAGCATAATCAGCCTATAATGTTCCCTATAATGTGTGTTGCCTATAATGTGTGTGCCTATAATGTGTGTGTACAGGCCTCCTCTCGGTGAGAGGGAGTAGGCCGTATGACACAATGGCGTGGTTTGAACTTGCACTAGCATGGTTTACATTTCGTACGGTTGACATTTCGATTCCTTGCCATAAACAAGACACGATATTGACGTGGTTTGTACAGATACCAGCACATCAAGCTACCCGAAACTGTTAAATTTTCCCAATCAACTCTGACCCTTATGCTTTAGCGATAAAGTTGATAATCTATTAAAGAAATTTGACAGATTATAGTAGCTTGATGTGCTCGTGTCTGTACGTCACGAGCACCAATATGTCAACACTTGGCAACTTTAAATTGCGATTTTGTCACGAAATAACGAATGCAACATTGAAATACGACACTTTACATATACCTATGGGTTCGAAAATACTATGTTCCTACTAATATATAAAATTTCATTCTAAAATAAAGGAGAAAATCGCCTTTGAATAAAGCCAAGTGTATACATACTTTTGCTCGTTACTGTACAGTCAACAGCAAAAGTAGATGATCAAAGTCAGAAATTCAATACTAATGAACGGAGTTCGCGTCAGAACTGTGTGGCGTCGAAGTGATTCAAAAGTATTCTACGTAGTAAGTATTCTAAGTAGTAGTACTTCGACGCCACACAGTTCTGACGCGAACTCCGTTCATTAGTATTGAATTTCTGATTTTGGTTATCTACTTTTGCTGTTGACTGTACATGGTAAGATTTCGCGGGAAAGAATACAGAATCGGGACCCAGGTCTTAGGCCGCGTTTCCACTGACGCGGAGCTGGGCGGAGCGGAACGGAGACGTGCAGGAATCGTCCAATCACAGACGAGAACAGACGAGACGAGTGACGCGATGAGGATTTCAACCATTGTGATTGGTCGATTCCTGCACGTCTCCGCTCCGCTCCGCGCAGTGGAAACGCGGCCTTATTCATACTCAAAGCATGAGCTTTTTGTGTTATAATTGGATGTCCGACGCTATGATAAGTGTTTTGTCAACATTACTGGTTTGCGGCAAAATATTGTAACACATTTACTTTTTGTTCGCCGTATCCTTTGTTAGGAGTACTTACGTAAAGTTAGATAACATAATATATTGTACAGACACTCTAGTACAGGGGCACTTAGAATTAGAGGGGTTTATTTATAAACGTTGCTATTTATTTAAAACATTAGTTACTAACTAGGTATGTACAGTATTAAAATAATAATAAGAATATGTACATACAAGTATTTAAAAAGGAAAAGAAATAATCAAAGGGCATCAAAAAATTCATCCGCATCGCTGTCAACAGGAAACGTGTCCAAATGACTGGCAGCATTGCCACGTTGTATGGCAATGCTGATTCTTTGGCCAAAAAAAAAAATCATTAGCGATTGTTTATCCACAGTTTTGACGTTTAAACGTCACTTAAATTTAATCATCGTTTGTAAATAAACCCCATGGTGTCGGCGATTTACTTGTGCTGTTTACTTTAGACCTGAGCTGCTTTGGGGCTAATATACTAGGTATAGTCTACCTCGTAACTGCTTTACAGCTTTTGACAACAATTCCCATCATAATCAGCCTATAATATTCCCACTGCTGGGACACAGCCTCCTCTCGATGAGAGGGAGTGGGCCGTAATCCACCACGCGGGCCCAGTGCGGATTGGCAGATGTCACATGTCTTCGAATTTTTGGTTCTAGGACATGCCGGTTTCCTCACGATGTTTTCCTTCACCGTTTTGAGAGCAGTGGTGATGAAATAATTTACACAAAGTAAAGCGCCTGTCAGGGTTCGAACTTACGACCTACAACTCGTAAGTCGCGGCCGTTACCACTTGGCCACCACTGCTACCCTGTAGTAAATTGAATATTCACTGATGTTGAAAAAATTTGAAACTATCTAACTGCCACACAAAGCAATAGACCTTGTCGTTTTTTGAAGTGCAAGTAACATTCAACCTTAGTCCAACCTTCTCTTAGGGTGAAAACGCAATTACGAGGTCGAATTAATAACTAGTTTTTTGCCCTTTATAAGACCCACATACTTATGAACCTTTTGATAGCCTTAGAGTGTTTATACACGCACGCGAGCGGCACGCGTCAACGGCAAGGTCACTTGTACCGCTCGAGTATATAAAAAAAAATTAGTAAAATAAATAAAAAAATGTTTATTTTCTTCCACAAATAACACTTATTAACTAAAACTTAAAAGAGGAAAACATAATTAGTATGATGAAGGACAATGTTTATTTGTGGGAGACTGGTGCCTAAACTAAGTCATGACTTGTATTTCAGGACACCAGGGACTCCCCTCTACAGGCAAGAATATCATCAAAAACATTATAGACAACTAGCTTCTGCCCACGACTTCGTCCGCGTGAAATTTCACCCTCTTAGGGGTGGAATTTCGAAAAACCCTTTCTTAGTGGATACCTGCTCTTCACAAAGAACACACCCTCCAAGTTTCATGTCTCTAGGACCAGCGGTTTGGGCTGTGTGTTGATATATCAACAATCAGTCAGTTTACCATTTTATATATATAGATGCACGAAAGTTACATTATTATGTTAAGGGCAAACTATCAGTTGGAAGAAAAGAGAAAAAAATAAAATAAAATAGTAATAAAAAAAAGTCTTAAATTTGTATGAAGTGCAGTATAAGCATTGTCAAATACACGAGCGACATGTTGTCGACGGCTGCAGTTGTGAACTCACTGGTGGTCATGGACAAAAAGCACGCTGTCTCTCCTGGCTTCGTGTCCGACAGAGCTTGTACCAGTGATGAGCAGTTAGACGCTAGTATACACGAATAACGTCTAGTTCTCACGCACAGAAACACTGTTCCGAACTGATAGCGAGTAAGAAATTCGAAAAGTGCTTCAGAAAATCGAGTTTTATGAAAAAATCACTACATAAATCAATTTAAAATAAAGTTTTTTGAAATTGTCGATAACTGAGCTTTGTCGGTACGGACTTGGCTTCGAAGATTTTTCAGTTCTTTTATTACTTATTTACACCCAAAGTTACGTTAAAAATAGCAAGAAAAACGAATCTTTGTTAGCTCATAACTTTTTAATGGATTTTTATTTTACTATTATGTTTCGGTACCTACAGACAAAATTAATAACAAGTGAAAACGATATCATGTTTAACTTTGGATGCACAATGTCAAACAATGGAGTAATACTCTCCCGAAATTGGAATGGAAAAAATATCGACTACTTAAACCAAAAAAAAAACATTTTCCTTATCAACATCAACATTTCTCATAAGTTCATAAAACCATAATAAATCCTCAAATATCGCAAAAACAGGATTATTCCAAATAATAAAAGAAAGGCATTAAATAATAAAACATTGTGTTTTCCTTCTAAAACCGGTGATAGGTAATTTTATGGTAATCATAAAAGAAATATAATATTTGCCTCAGAATTTTTGTTTGGGGAGGGCGACCGTAATTTTCCTTATAAAGCAGATACCAAAAGATTATGTGGTAAGACGTGATATTTTACAGAAAAATATGGAATCATGAATCGGACTAAAATAGGAGTTAAGATGTCGTGTGGCCTGAACAAACTGAAATGCGTAGACAGAGTAAACTATAGACTGCTGCATATCTTCTTTTTCATTTGCACAAGAAAAAGAGAAATATATTAACGTCACTAGCAAAGAAAAGAGGCAGAGTAAGAATAGTTCTGTCTCTTACTGCGTGTCGGCTAAGCACATCAATGTGCACAACAAGTTTGACGTTTATGAAGACCTTTTTTACGTTTTACGTAGATGTAACGCATATTTTCCCCCAACTTGTTCTTTTTTGTGTTCGTGTTCTTTCTCTGCATATTTCTTCTTTCTTTCTACCCTACAAGGCTTTTAAAAACTCTACATAATGCATTTGTACTTTTCCCGTAAACCATTGCCACCTTACTTCCAATGTATTTGTTTGTATTCAATCTCGATTACATTAGCCAGGTTTTTTGCCCGTTACTTTTACAAGATACTGTTATATCATCCATTATGTTCTTTATACAAAGTACTGCCTGCAAGTAAAGATTCTGATTCGATGGAAAAGCCATTTATAAAAGTATGAGATGGAGAGTTAGATATTTGAATATATCAGAATACAGGATTATTGGTAAAACATTAACAACCTCATTAAGAACAACTTTTATTATGGGACCAAACAAGAAATCGCGAAAAAAAAATCAGCTGTTCCCTACATTTATGTTCGTATAACTCGTCTAAATGTAGGGGGTTTTTTTTTCTAAGTGCTGCTTCAGAAAAATAACAACAAAATAACTGGAAATAAAATTAAAAACTGACACTTTAACAAAAATAAACAGCCTTATTCCTTACTAGCTTCCGCCCGCGGCTTCGCCCGCGAGGTATGTCGATAAAAACTATCCCATGTCCTTCCCCGGGTTGCAATCTATCTCTCTGCCAAATTGTATCGAAATCCGTTTAGTGGTTTAGGCGTGAAAAGGTAACATACAGACAGACAGACAGAGTTACTTTCGAATTTACAATATTAGTATGGATTAGCCTGAAGCTCCACAAGTTCTTCGAAACATTGTTAGGTGTGTTATTTTTTTTTATGCAGAAGCAAAATATTACGAACAAACTCAATATAGGAGGACTGCCTTGTATGTAGGATTAAGGGGTGACGCCCGGGAGACAATTACGCAGGGAAAACGTGGGCTATGCTTAGCTTATGCTACGTAAAAGCTTCTTTTTTAAAGCACATGGCTAAACTACTGACCTAAACATGTATAGAAATTTCTTACTAGCTCGTAACATTCAAATATTAATTAATTTATTATAACGTTTTAATTATTCTTCTAGAACTTTCGTGAACTAATCAAATCATTAAAATTTTATTACTTGTTTTTTCCAGTCTTTTGCTTGACAAGGAGAACATAAGATTGTGTTTCGTTTTACGAAAAATGTGGACAATAAACCTACTTTTAAAGACATTTACGTGAGCTGAAATTAACAGTATTATTATATTATTTAATTTTGGCCCTTAATACTTCTCAAAATATTTATTTTAAATAAAGTAAATGGCTAAATAAACTATGGGCGACTGCTAAACGATAAACTTTGTACTTAGTAATATGTAATGCTGAATATTAGTAATTCATATGAAAAAAGTTTCAGGAACTTTTCGTATCGTTACAATCCTGAAAATAAAATCGTAGAAACTCCCACGTCAATAGGTATACAAAGTTCAAATCACCCTGCAAATAATTATATGCACTGATTAAACAAGGACACATAAAATATCGAAATAAAACAACAACAATGAGATGCGTAGCAGTCGCCCATACTTTATTTAGCGACATCCGTTTCCTGTATTCCGTAGTTTTCCTTTGTGATCGAATCAGAATTATGGAGATTCGTAGGAGAGACAAGGAAACTAACTCACAGAACGAAATGCCGATGGGTGTAAAATGTTCAGCTTGCGTTATTTAAATTGTTGTACATTTTTTTTCAATCGTAAGGAGCAATTTCCTATATACTATGGCTTATACAATGTGTAACTGAATTGATGCATGTTATGAAAGAAGTTTGTCCAGAATCGATACCTGAATCGATTTCTGGCAATTTAAATATTTTTTTTTCACAAAAAATATTAAAACTACATAAATTACAGTCACACTTCCGCTGTACAGTCAAAATAAATACGAAGTACAGACGCCAGCAGCAGAAACTGTCAAATTTTCCCAATCAACTTTGAACCTTTTATTTTAGCGATAAAGTTGAAAATCTATTAGAGAAATTTGACAGATTGTAGTAGCTTGATGTGCTGGCGTCTGTACCCACTACGCTAAACCCTTATTTATACGTGTGCGACTGTGTGCGTGCGCAGATTTGTAATATAACCACAATTTTCTCCCACAATCAGTACAACCAATTTAATAAATAAACAATATTTTATACATATTAGTAAAAATTCAATGTATGTATTAAAATTATAATATTATTGTAATATTCTAACTGGGGTATTTGGTGGTGTGCGTTAATTCCGGAACACGTTGTATTTACAACATATACTTAGCTTAGGATTTTTCTTCAAAATCGTGATCGAGGTTAAGAGTAGGCCCATTTAGCAATAAAAATAAGAAAAAACTGGCCAAGTGCGAGTCGGGCTCGTACACGAAGGGTTCTGTACCACAAGGCAAAAATGCCGAAAAAAACACGTTTCTTGTATGGGAGCCCCCCTTAAATATTTATTTTATTCTGTTTATAATATTTGTTGTTATAGCGGCAACAGAAATACATCATCTGTGAAAATTTCAACTGTCTAGCTATCACGGTTCATGCGATACAGCCTGGTGAAAGACGGACAGTGGAGTCTTAGTAATTATGATGTATAGACTGTGGTAATAGGGACCCGTTTTTACCCTTTGGGTACGGAACCCTAAAAACAAACGCAACACTTTATTATCTTTCACACAAAATGCATCAAATAATAAAAATGAATTCATTAGTAAAAGAAAAATGAATTTATTAATAAACTGATCCAACCATTTTGAATTTCTACACTCGGTATCTTTCACCCGTCTACAGAATGACCGAAAATGAAATGAAAGGAGCAGATGAAAGTTCATTTACATATAATTTTTTCGGTGTCGTGTGAACGTGGAATGAAAGAAAAATTAACATTAACTCGAATGACGCGTTTGATAGCGTTTAATAAACGTATTTTTTTTCTTTCTTGCTTTTATATCAGCTAGCTTAGTACCCAAAAATAAAACAAATTAATGACTTATTTTGTTTGTTTTGTATTTGTGTGTTAATTCAGGCATAACACTACCTAAATAATTGAATAATAAACACACAATCAAAACCGCAGGCCACAGCTATTCACAAGATAAATAAGCTGAAATAAAGCCATGTGCGGCGGTACACTGGTGGTTAGAATATCATAATAATTGTGCATTTAGCAGTTAGACATAGTTAGTTCATTGTCGACGAATAGTGACCTATTTAACTCAGTTAGTTGGCTCGGGACAGTTGGCGCCGTTTTGAAATATGGTTTCAATGGACTTACATTTCAAAGGCTGTGGACGTTTGTGAGCCTCTTCTATGCAGGAATAGGGAAATTAGGGACGAGCTAAAATATTATATGGTATATTTTCGTATGGTAATTCTTGTATTTTCTAACGGATCGTCACCGTATCAACTCGAGCCATTCAGTATTATTTGAATGAAACTCCCTACTTCAACGCACACTAATCGGAATCGTAACGTAATCGCCTCGCCTCGGGACAAGCTCACGAAACGCGGTGCGGTGCGCGGTCAACTTGCAGTTCCCGCGATACGGCTCGTCGTCCCCGCGCTTACGTGACCCGAGCTTACGTCTCTCACCCCTCCCGCGGCCTGCCTGCATTACCATTAACCAGCGATCGGCGAGCCGTAAGCGCGGCGTCACCTAGCCGTAGCCGAGTCGACGTATCGGAGCTTCTGATCCGCTTTGGTTACGTGCTTACGTTAGGTTGACGCCGAGGTGAAAAGCGAGCGAACCTTAAGACGTATTTTTGTGTACCTACCATAATTTATGTATTGTCGAACTCTTAATTACTTTATCACTTTAAGGTTGAATGACACTTGCACGTTATAAAACAACAAGGTCTATTTGTCTACGTGACTGTTAGATAATTTCAACCATAATGGAGTTTTAATTTACTGAGAATTGCTCTCAAAAGTGGTATAGGAATGATGACGTCGACCATAAATTCAGCGAATCTTGGGCATTGGGTAGTCCGGCCCGCTATTACTTTGCTGACTGGTTAATAACTACTAAGAACTACGGCATGAACTGAAATAATACAAAAAAGTCATCTAACCATAACTTCAACGATGAAACGATAGCGGAAACGTGTTCGAGTAAATTAAACAGTAAAACGAAATACAGTTGAACCAGAAAATTTATGTGCTTCGGTAATCTTCGTGTTTCCGAATTAGCACGAACGTAGCGCCACTGAATAGATAACCCACACAGAGGTATGTATGGTTACCAAAAAACTTTACGCAATTTTAGTACATTTTTACAATTTTGTAGAATTCTACAATCCTAACACAGAAATGAAAAGTATGAGAACTCACAATATTGTAGACTTGTACACACAATTTACAATTTATGTAGGTATTTGTAAGGTTTTTCCATTAAAATTGGGTGACTTGAGAGTTTTGTGATACACGCATTTGTAAGATTTACGAATTTGTAACTTGTAAGTTGTAAATTGTAATTGTAAAATTTTTTGTAAAGGGCCTTGTCAACTTACACTCAAAAAAATAATAATTATAAAGTGTTTATAGTTTGTCGTTTAAAAATCTTTAATTTTGTCATCATGGTAATACAAAATAGGCGAGTACTTCCTCGGTTCTAACAGCTTTATATCAGGGGGGGCCTAAAAAGGCCATTTTGGCAGAATCAGAAAAGGATAACAGAATGGACAGTTAACTGTTAAGTTAATCGTATCAAATCCCATTGGTGAAGCATTTTTCAGTTATTTTTTTTTGTCTGTGCTACAATATCAATCTATCCAATCCAAATCCAATCCCAATCTCTTTGATTGTACCTACGTAGTGCAGCGAAAAGAAGAAAAACACGGACTGTCTTCGCCATTTTATAATTCATAATGTTATCCTTTTATGATTCTCCAAAGTGGCCTTTTTGGGCCCCAAGATCTCATCAATGCGCGTTCAAGATTGCCGAAGCGCAAACTTTTTCTAGGAAATCTGTAACGTTCTTTTAAAAACGCTCATGCAACATTACCTAAGTATGTTTTCGCTTAAACCTCTGCCTAAGAAGTGAGAAGATTTTTTTTATAACGAAGGCGACCTATTTGAGTGAGGGTCGCTTCACATAATATCATGCTTTTCTTAAACTTTGCTGTTACGTAACACAATGTTTTTTTTATAACATTTCGCAATAATTATTTCTGTCGTCTTGTAATCACACTAATATTATAAAGGCACTGTGGGGGTGTGTGTGCGTGTGTGTTTGTATGTTTGTTACTTCTTCACGCTCAAACGGCTGGACCAATTTTGATAAAATTTTTGTATGGAGGTAGCTGACACCCTGGATTAACACATAGGCTACTTTTTATCCCGATATTCTGATGGGATCGAAACTTATGCGGGTGAAACCGCGGGGCGCAGCTAGTATAATTATAAGGCTGATAAAACTTTTGCTATTAACACGTCCACATTATAGAATATTGCTAATCGCCTTACTGAAACTTAATAAGGCTAAATAGTATTAATAAACTTGTAAGGATGGTAACAATAGAAAAAGTAATTGTGCCTCATTAGTTGGGCTCATATTTACACATTATAATTATAACTATCCTATTATAGCACATAATCACACAAAAATATTTTATAGGCTGAAGTTTGTGTGTGTGTGTTTATATGTTTGTTACTTCTTCACGCTCAAACGGCTGGACCAATTTTGATAAAATTTTGTATTTAGATAGCTGACACCCTGGAAAAACATATATGCTACTTTTTATCCCGATATTCCCACGGGATCGACATTTAGTTATATTACGGGGCGCCTCTAGTTATATTACAAATGCGAAAGTAAGTTTGTTTGTTTATTACCTTTTCACGTCACTGATCCACTGAACCGATCATTATGAAATTTTGCATATACGTTGACTAGGGTATAAAAATGGACACAGGATACCTTTCATCTAGAAAAAAAATACATAACAGGTATGAAGAACAGGGTGTAAAGTTCACTCATACTCTATAGAAAAGGGAGGATCCTCCGACCAGACGGGTGTTGTGTCTGGCGGGCAACTGCTCGATGATTCATGTCGGGCCGTTGTATCTATGCTAGTTGCGCGGTAAACTCTACTTGCGCGATGCAGGATTTTGCGTGACTTACGTAACTTTCGACGGTCATAATTGATTTAGGACGCCAGATGGCGCTACGTGTCTTTCGAATCATTATTGAAATACGACCCGACTTTCTGATCAGTATTCTAACGAAAAGTATAATAATTATACGCCACGAAAGATGAGACTTGACGAGCTAAGTAGCGAAGTAAGATTCAGGGATTTATCGATGACATTTAGATTAAATTTTTTAACAATGTTATACCTAATAGTTAATTACGAAATAATAAAGTTTAAGATAAAATTCAAGTCTCATCTTTCGTGGCGCGTATTGAGGCTTACATGAATTCACGATAGTATTTCTATCATTAGTCACATAATGCTTTAATAGGACTTGGATGAAATTTGCCACACAGATACTTCATTATAACCTGAATCAACAGATAGGATACTTTTTATCCTGGTAATACGTTTCCGTGGGATAATTGCCGATCTCCACGCAGGCGAAGCCGCGGGCAAAAGCTAGTATTTTATAACATACAAGACGAAGATAACTATAAGTCTATTCCGAAATTAGCTGATGAAAGTGTAAACAAACCCTGTTCAGGTTAAATGCTTACGTAATTACTCACCGAAGGAAATAAAGAATACCTTCATTTGGTTCATTCCTTAAAATACCATTTCAGACACCAATCTACGTGGTCTTCACACGATCTGTAAAAGAGACTGTGACCTCTGAGTTTGTTTCGGCCTTTCTTCTCTGAATAGTCAGATAGGTAACGCCGACCTCATCTAGTTTAAAAAAATATAATTGTCGTGTAAAAGTGTGTGTACAAACCTACTTACAGAAAATAAATCATTATCATTTATCTGTATTTCCACCAGCCCCTACCCCCGAGTCCTGTATTTCTGTATTTTAACCAGCGTCAGGCACTAGTTATCTGGCTGGCATTTTTGCGAGGTACTCACTTTCCAGCTAACTTCTAACATCGGACTTTACATTTTTTATTTGTTTTTGTCAGATGTGTCTGGTGTATTGTGTGTCTTTTAGTCTGTGCTAAATAAATATATTTTCTTTCTTTCTCCATTCTTTATTTATTTATTTTATAATCTATGTACACACAGTAAAATACATAGGGATATGACATAATTATAATTTGAGTACAAAGGTCTTTCTTTATTTTGAAGGTTTCATCTTCATACCTCACTATTTATTTAAACAATTATTGTTTGAATTAAGTTATTAAATTGTAATTGAAAAACCATCAACAAAAATAGAGGTTCTAAAACTAACCTCAATTGTCAAATGAAAAACATTGTATTCAGAATAATCAAATTAAAGCTCTCGTTTTGTAAGTGCCACTACAATTTGCCTTCAACAGTTACCTGTCGTGTGGTGTCTGACGACCCATTAGTTTACATTGTCACCCAATTGTTTTAGAACAGAGCATATCTATCGTCACGATACAATTGAAACACTCTAAAACCACGTTGTCTGTGTATAATATCTTAAAGGGAAATCAGGTTTCGATTCGTAATCACAGAGTTTCAGTTACCGATATCCGAAATACTCGCGTTATCCTGTGATCTAATAGTGCTCAAAGCATCGCCTGTCATTGGCTGTTTGGTAGCTGTGCGGGACAGGTTAGCCGATATGGTTGATACAGACACAAATGATACTATCATCGTATCATTTGTGTCTGTAGGCACCGTTTGGTTATGATGAGAAAATAAGTACATACATGTAGTTAACATAAACTTAAGTGGGACTGGGCAGGACATGTGTGCCGCATGTCAGATGACAATTGGGCTAAGAGAACCACCGATTGGGTCCCACTAAACGCACGACGCCATCGCGGCAGCCCAAGACGAAGATGGCGGGACGAGCTTGACTCCTATCGTAGGGACTGGCTGGCCCTCGCAAAAGACAGAATTGTGTGGAAAAGGGAGAGGAAGGCCTTTGTCCTGCACTGGAACAATACAGGCTAGTTAGATTAGATTAGATAGACATGTAGTTGTGTAAGGACGCTACACTTTTTTTCGGCTCGGCACTTTCGATTCGGCAGCATTACGATGATTTAAAATGCAGTTTCACGTGTTAGTCACCCAAAGGGCAATGGAGAGAGCTATGCTTGGAGTTTCCCTGCGCGATCGAATCAGAAATGAGGAAATCCGCAGGAGAACCAAGGTAACCGACATAGCCCGTAGAATTGCCAAACTTAAGTGGCAGTGGGCAGGGCACATTGCTCGCAGAACAGATGGCCGATGAGGCCGAAAGGTTCTGGAGTGGCGACCGTACCGGAAGATGTAGCGTTGGAAGGCCTCCCACAAGGTGGACCGACGATCTTGCGAAGGCCGCAGGAACCCGTTGGATGTGAGAAGCACAGAACCGGTCGAAGTAGAGGTGCTTGGGGGAGGCCTATGTCCAGCAGTGAACGTCTTTCGGCTGAAATGACGATGATGAAAATGCAGTTTATAGATAGAGTGTGCTTGTAAAAGAAGCCACGTCCCCAAGCAAATTGCGGCAAGTGGTGATGAAAACTTGTGACCGGAATCGATCGAGGCAGATTGTCCGAAGGGGTCCAGTGACCAGAATCGTCAGTAATGACGGACCGATTGAAAAACAAGTGCTTGCCAAAGAAGCTAAAGAAACTCTAAAGTAACTCGGCCTGTTTGAGTAACCTTTTCACGTCTGAACGGCTAAATGGATTTAGATGTAATTTAGCACAAGGGTTAGGATATTATTACTTTTATCCCGTTAGTACAGGATAATTTTCAACTTCCAAAAGCTAGTTTGTATTATTTAGGGCATCAAATAAAGACAATTTGGAGCAGCAATGAAAAATTACCAGTGTGTGTGTAACCAGTGTGCATCTAGGAAACCAAATCGATTTATTTATACAGACTCGAATTAAATTAGTTAGCGAAACTCTGTAGACGTGGTTGGTATCGATATTTAAATATGATAAAAAAAAAAACAAAATAGATTTCATGATTTTTAGGGGTCAACCGCAGATATTGTAGTTTGACTACCTACCTAATGTAAATCAGTTTTTTTTTTGGTAGGTAAACTTCAAATACATGATGGATATCAATGCGTGGGAGTTCCAGTGCCTTAGTCATCTTCTGGGCACGCTCGTTCCATCATTAGACCTCATCCCTCGCATTCCATTAGGCGTGATCGAGGTAAAGAGCGGGTCCATTCAGAAAAAAAAAACTCAACACGATGAAACCACTAAAAACTCAACACGATGAAACCACTAAAAATAAAAACTGATTTTCCAAACTAATATTTGTGGAGAGAGATAACAGAGAGCGATATACACTAAGAGCGATCTAGTAACCCCAAAAAAAAAACATGAAATATATTATTTTCGTTATATATCCATCACATCAGCAAAGTTTCGCTAGCTAATTATTTTGACTCTGTATTTAATTAACAATTAAAAATGGACTCAAAGAATGAAGTGGGTCAATGGATCAAAATCTCAATGATTTTATTATTATTATTTATTTATTTCAGATTATCTTACAGGTTACATAATTATAAACACAAAAAATAAACAAAAATCAAACTATTATAATAAATAATAATATAATAATATTCCACAACTATCACACAACGCCGTCTAGTCTCAAGCTAAGCAGAGCTTGTGTTATGAGTACTAGACAACTGATAAACATACTTATATATTTCTAAATACATACATATATAGATAAATTACACCCAGACACAGAACAAATGATCATGCTCATCACACAAACATTTGTCCTGGGTGGGAATCGAACCCACGACCTCCGGCATAGCAGTCATAGTCACTGACCACTAGACCAACAGGCAATTAGTGTGTTAGTAACAGAAAAGTGAAGGTACCTAAAATTATGTTAGTATTGTTAGTACCTATACCTAAGTGATGCCCACGGAATAGATAATTTATCTATTCCGTGCTGATGCCTATGGCTGTCCTTATCCACTGATTTTGGAAAGGACAGTCAAAGTGCCAAATAGGTTTTTTACCAAATTTCATTCAATGTGTGAATTCGGAACCTCAACCTATGAAACACCCAATTTGTGCCCTCAAAACCACACTGAACGCCCTTGGCAGCTACAAAGGAATAAATTCAAAAAGATTTGTAATGTTTTTTCCCGTACGCGACAAATCGACGTAGTGGGGTACGAGTTGGATTGATGGGATCGGGTTCTGTAGATATTTAATTTGGCAAGTGAGTCGATCATTGTTTGGTATGTAAAAGGCTTTTTGAGATGTATGTTGGCTCTTTAAAGATGAATACACTTATTTGTTTACTGATCAAAAGGGCATTAGTCATTTATATAGTCGTCAGAAGCCTGAAAGTCTGACAGCTAGTCTTACCAAGGGGTATCGTATTACCCATTAACTGGATTGTGGAGGTCAGATAGGCAGTCGCTCCATGTAAAATTCTGGTATTCAGCTAAATCCGGATAGACTGAAAGCCGACCTCAACATAGTTGGAAAAAGGATAGGCAGATGATTATTATAAGAACGCTAAGAAGATCAAGGAAAGGTGGAAGAATATAGGGAGCCCTTTGCCCAGCAGTGGGGTTCCTGCGGCCTTCACAAGGTCGTCGGACCACCTTGTGGGAGGCTTCCCAAAAGGTGTTCCGACGACCTTGTCTTGACCTTCCAACGCTACGTCTTCCGGTACGCGGTCGCCACTCCAGAACCTTTCGGGCCCCGTCGAATAATATAATAAATAAAAAAAAGAATCTTGAAGAAGCCAGATATTAACTACAGCTAGTTACAAAGTCTTGTAAAAGATCAGAAAACTGCACGAGCAGAAACCAGATTTGCTGAATGACACTAGAAAGATAAACCACATAGACTAGACTCGTACCTACTCTATATTTCAATACCGTACCCAAAGTAGTCAGTTTAATAACGAAAAGTTATATGATTTACTCTAATAAAGTAAAAAAATATAATTTTAATTCATCTTTATGCCCAATAAAAATAATGGCGTCTGTTTCGCGCCAAACCAGAGCATCATTAAGTTTCCAATTGACCGCTTTTTGTAGCGAACCCTAAAATAGGGGCCGACCACGGAATTACAGACAGACGGACAATTTACCGTCGAAATAATAAATTCAGAACGCGAAACCTTCGGATAATGGCAAAACGATTTTTTCCCATTATTTTCCTGTTTTTTTCATTTCACTATTTTGTATCGGGAATAAAATGTATGGAAACCCTTTTCGCCAGTATAGTTTTGGTTCGTTTTCACCTGTCAATTTTCGAGAGAATAATAAACTACATTTTTTGCGGTACCATAGTTTTTATTTTATTTTATTGGACGAGATGGGAATTTATGAAGATTTATATTTATGAGAGCTGTCCGGTTTTGCTGAAATTATATTTAATTATTATTTTTGTGGGAAATGATAGTATTTTTATGTCCATGATTGAAATATTATCTACCGATTAACTTTTGCCCGTGAAATTATCTCACGGATATAATACTGGGCTAAAAAGTATCCTTTCTGCTAACCTAGGGCTTTATCTCTCTGTGCGAAATTCTTACGAAACCCATTCAGCCCTTAAATAAGGCGTGAAAAGGTAACACAGACAGTAAGAGGATTTCACTTCTATAATCATACTAATATTATAAAGGCGAAAGTTTGTGAGAGTGTGTGTGTGTTTATGTTTGTTAATTCTTCACGCTTAAACAGCTGAACCAATTTTGATAACATTTTGTATGGAGGTAGCTGACACCCTGGATTAACATATAGGCTTTTTATCCCGATATTCCCACGGGATCGAAACTTATGCGGGTGAAACCGCAGGACGCAGCTAGTAATTACTATAACGTAAATGACTAATGTCCTTTTGATCAGTAAATAAATAAGGGTATCCATCTTCACAGAGCCAAGAATGACAGCCGGGACCAACGGCTTAACGTGCTTTCCGAGACACAGAGGTTTTCCAAAATAATATGATTTTTTTATTGTTTATTATGGTTTTGCGACTGTACGCCTCAATGTCGCGAGACTGGCAAATTGTAACCATGAATTAAGATACTAGACGTAGTCCCTTAGCGTAGGAAATTTTCGTTGGTTATCAAAAAAAGGCTGTTTCATAGGTCAACCAACGCAGTCATAGTGTATGGAACCGCTTATTTTTTAGGGTTCCGTACCTTAAAAGGAGAAACTGAACTCTTATAAGATCATTTCGTTGTCAGCCTGTCTGTCCATCAGTCAAGACCCTTTTTCTCAGAAACGCGTGGAGTTACCAAGTTAAAATTAATATACAATTCTCAGGGCAGCAATCCCTTGAAGCAGTGAAAAAATCAAATTTAAGTCAACGCAATATTTATTCCTCAATTTTCATGATTGCATCTACCACTGTTTGTCTCTGCAATGAGAATGTTGAGATGGATGTGTGGAGTGACGAGAATGGATAAAGTAAGAAATGAGTGTATAAGAGGAAGTTTGAAAGTGGCGCCAGTGACATAAAAGTTGAAAGGAAATCGTTTGTCTTGGTATGGGCATGTGATGAGAAGGGACGAAACGCATGTGACTGATGTTGATGGATGGAGAGGGAGAGGAAGGCCGAATGGATTGTGTGAGGAATGATATGAAAGAGAAGGGAGTGAATGATAGCGTGACGGTTGACAGGGGAGAATGGAAGAAGAAAACGTGTTGCGCCGACCCCAAGTAACATGGGATAAGGGCAGGAAGATGATGACTCTTTGTTTCTGCATCACCCAAAGGTTGACCGGTAGAAAATGCCTATGGCATTAAGGCCGTCTCTATACATTTATGTGCTGGAAGTATTAAATAAATAAATAAACGCAATCAAAAGATACGGGCGTTTATGTTCCGAAATCAAACAAGTACCTATATACAGTAAGAAAAGTAAGTGCGTGCCGCTTATCGCACTTCATCGGACGACGTCGGTTGAAGTAGTGCAAGCACTAATTTTCGGGTCGGAACGGATTAGTTGTACTTATCGTAATCACAGCCCATTCTATAGCAAACAAACATTGAAACAACCATAAAAAAACACATCTTACAGACCACAAAAAAACCGAATAAGGTTAATCGTCCATTCTCTGCGCGGGATTCCTCGGACTGTCTGTTCCCGAGATTCAAGCTCCTAATTACTCTTGGTGAAGTTAATAAAAGTTTGAAAGATAAGACACTGAGCTCCTAAAGTTGTTACGACAGGGATAGGGATCTTAATGTCAGACCAGTTTGTGTCAGGAATTGATGTTGAGGGAGGAAAATAGACTGAGAATTTAAACGTACCGTAGAGTGCGAAGTGACGAGAGAACGCCTTCTTGACACGACCTGTCAGTTTCATATAAACGAGTACATGTTTTGCGAATTTGATCTTTATTAGCTACAGTAATTGTCGCACTGACACCTGTCAGGAATGCATTCTCTCGACAGCCGCACTGCAGCTAAGTCCTAAGATATGGTTGTTTTATGAGGATTGATGTGGCGTATGGTAAGTGGGTGATTATTGCCCGTTTCACTACCTCTAGACCTAGGAATGTAATGAGTAAAACGGAAGCAGTTACTACCTAAAAAATATGTCGCCAACCACAAAGCGATGACTCAAAATCAAATCAAAAGCTTTTATTTCACATTTACTTTTATGGGCACTTATGAAACATCAGGAGTCAGGTGCACCGTTCCAATTGGTAATTTCCTATGGTGAAGGGTCGGCAAGAAACTCCACAGTTAACTCTTTTAAAAATAATTTTACTGGCTTTTTACAATGTTTTCAAATTACAGTGTTGACAGTGTAGGTCTGTCAACAAGTACCAGGTACTTACTTAACAAAATAAAAAATGGTCTACAAATCTTCAGTCTAAAAGGCCAACGTACTCATTACTTAATATAAAAGGATAATATTTTTGTGTTCACCAAAAATCTAAAGGTACATCTATGTATGCATTTCTAAAATATTGATCTTAAACCCGTTTAATTGTTTTACTATAATTAAACTACTCGGCCAACAAAATATGTTACATCAAACAAATTCCAAATTAACACCAAGATATAACACTTTTTTATTGTAGTGCGCTGCAAATATTCTATTGTAACAATAACTATTTTATTCTTCCCCGAAAAATACTGATCGTGCACCAAATATTACAAAATATTTGTAACTTACTATTTTAATTTTTTTGAAATGGACATTATCGAGAACCGAATTAGTTACGAGGTTAATTATTTAAAAAAAAATGCTTAGGTTAGGTTAGGTTAAAACTGTGACCTCCTACGCACGAGCCGAGCGAGCGAAGCGAGCGGTGCCGCGGCAGCGGCCGGCGAGTGCCAGAAACGACTAAATTTTAAAGAAAAAAAATATGGAAAAAGAGATTATTTTTAACAGGCTATCGAGAACCGAATTAGTTAGACGAGGTTAATTATTTTAAAAAATGCTTAGGTTAGGTTAGGTTAAAACTGTGACCTCCTACGCACGAGCCGAGCGAGCGAAGCGAGCGGTGCCGCGGCAGCGGCCGGCGAGTGACAGAAACGACTAGATTATATAGAAAAAAAATATGGAAAAAAGAGATTATTTTTAGCAGGCTATCGAGAACCGAATTTGGACATTAATTGGTGTTTGATTCAAATACATTTTGCAGTGCATTATCTGAAGTAAAACTAAAAAAATAAATGCTTGTTTTTAAAATTAGGTGTATTACTATTTTTACAAATTTGCAACAGTTGTTAAATAGATGCTCGTTATGACATATTTTAATGAACATATTTTGGTGCACATTCAGTATATTTGGTGGAACACAGGCAAAATTAGGTAAATGAAATGGGAATAAATTGAAGTACTTTTAAATACCATCCAATATAAAATAATCTTTATCTTTTTATCTTAAATAAATTAAAAACCTGTGTAAACCAAAAACAAAACTGTAACAAACCGAACAGACCTGTCCACAAAAATCACTAAAGCTAAGACAGATTCGACGATGAGTAACGTTTTGACAATTCATACTGTTTGCTTGACTTAAAAACCACAGAAAAGTGTCAAAAATGTAGATTTCGTAGCTTACAAGACGCTCACTGAGAACGAAATGGAACTTGTGGTTGCTTACAAAACTGCTTATGTTTAAAACTACCTAGCTCCTTTACTTCAAGTTAGTGAAATCGGGCATTAGACTTAAGAGCTAGGTAGCTAATTATTAAATACATTAAAAGTTCATTGTTCGATTATCGTAATGTAGTAATTGCTGAACGTGTGGTTTTACCACCGAGTCTTACATAAAATTATTTATTGGACTTTATTATCACAAATTCACTAGCTGCCCGATTTGTGCTTGGCAACGCTTGCCCCTTCACATTTTGAACTAAAGCTTAGCAAACTAAAGGACAGGCGTTATGTTATGAGTTGTTTTAGGATATCTTAAGATTTTCATAAACTCGCACTTTCTTGAGTAAGATTTAATCAATTTTTTTTTTTTTTTGACGTGACAACGTCTTAAATTAGGTTGCGGCTGGGAGTCACTTATGAAAAAGTGTAACGCTCGGTAACGTTACGTTCTTATTTTCATTTAATTCCTTGTTCCTATTGTGCAATTTAATTATATTCATATCAATAAATATTCTACCGAGAAAAAGACGTTGTCACGTAAAATCTTCGCCCGTAAAACCGACTTTACAGGCAACCATTTTTTATTTATAAAAACGTTGCCCCACACTAGGAATTTCTCCTGTATTGTGGGTGCGTTTACAAACATTTAAATTCACGTACACGAACAGCCAGACCCGGCACAACTACTTGTAGGTCATACAAATATTTGTTCCGTGCGGGAATCGAACCCGCGACACGCAGCGCAGCAGTCAATCGCTTAACCACTGCGCCAACCGTGCTGTCAAAATCGAGGAGTGTCGACGGCTGCCGTCAATTACGCGTGTCAGCGGTTACCGTCGATAACACGCCGCTCCTTTATTTGAATACACTGCCGTCGTCGACGCGTGTCGCTCTTTTATGTCCACATTAAGCAATAGTCGCGTTCATTTGTCGCTAATTTATTCGGAAAACCGGAAAGTGAAAACCTGAAAGATCGCTTATATTCGGACACTGATTTACCTCGTGCTAGACAACACCAGCTTCCATGAAAGGAAAACATGAAATAACATCCCTGAATCCCATATTATGACATCCTGATCTCACTATTAGACGAAAAAATATGAGAAAGGTATTCCGAACATCATATTTTGCGCCCAGGCGCTTGGGATAACGAAACGAGGCGAAAAAAATGGGCGGTTATGTATATCGTAGGAAAAGCCGAGAAAATCTAGGATTTTGAGCCGAAACACATCAATATAGGGTCGTAAAATGTTGCTTTATTAGGGTTCCGTACCCAAAAGGTGCCAACGGGATCCTATTATTAAGGCTTCGCTGTTGGTCCATCCGTCTGTCTATGCGGTTACGTTCATCCGATTGTCACAGGGCTGTATATTTTGAACTGTAACAGGGAGACAATTGAAATTTTTACAGAGTGTGCACTACTAGGGTCGCTAAAATAACAAATAATAAAATTAAAATAAAGTTAAAAATTAAGTGACAATGCCACTGATGCCCCAATCAACGTGGCCACCTACTGGGCTCAAACAATATAAAACACTATGTAAGCAATTTTAAAGACGTATTTACGTCAATATCGAAGAAGAGTACCATCATCTTCCTAGCCTTTTCCCAACTATGTTGGGGTCGGCTTCCAGTCTAACCGGTTGCAGCTGAATACCAGTATTTCACATAGAGTGACTGCCTATCTGACCTCCACAACCCAGTGACTGGGTAATAAGATACCCCTTGGTAAGACTGGTTGTAAGACTTTCGGGCTTCTGACTACCCGTAACGATTGTCATAGGTCCACGAATAACAGCCGGGACTAACGGCTTAACGTGCTTTCCGAGGCACGGAGGGCTCACGGTATGTAAAGATTGTCACCCATCCACAGACCAACCGCGGCAAGCGTAGCTTAACCTGATCGATCAACCTGTGTGGCTGTTATTATTTAGCCACGGACCCATCGAAGAAGAGTATCATCGACACGAAAAGAAGTAGAAGTGACAAAGGGTTTTTTGCTCGATTTTAATAAGGGCAAAACATACAACCAACAAATAGAATATTGTACGGTGGTACAGAACCCTTCGTATGCGAGTCCGACACGCACTTGGCCGCTTTTTATAGTACACTAGGGTATGTTTTATATTTACCGTCACCCATTTTGGTGGATACAATGTTCTGATATTCAATGGAGAATGGTTGAGTCGGTAAAGTAATTTTGATCATGAAGGTTTTTCTCGACAATTTTGTCCGTGGATTTACTGCTTCTTCGGTGGGCGTGTTTTGGGAAAGCATAGCTAGCATATGTAAGCATAATCTGACGTTAATGTTCCCACTGCTGGGACACAGGCTTCCTCTCTGTAAGAGGCAGTGGGCCATTATGCACCACGCGGGCCCAGTGCGGGTTGGTGGATGTATTCCACAGAGCCTAAAGACTAAGGTCTTCAATCAGTGCGTCCAGTCAGTTATGACTTATGGAGCCGAAACGTGGACACTCACGTTACGGTTGGTTCATAAATTCAAGGTCGCTCAGCGAGCTATGGAACGGGCTATGTTTGGCGTCTCTCTGAGGGATTGAATCCGCAACGAGGTGATCCATAGAGAACCAAAGTTGAGCTATGTCGAGCTCACAGGATAAGCAAGCTGAAGGGGCAATGGACCGGCCATATTAGCCGTAAAACCGACGACCGTTAGGGTAGACTTGTTTTTTTTTTTTTTTTTTGTTTTAAAAAAAACGTTGCCCCACACTAGGAATTTCTCCTGTATTGTGGGTGCGTTTACAAACATTTAAACTCACATACACAAACAGCCAGACCCGGAACAACTATTTGTAGGTCATACAAATATTTGTTCCGTGCGGGAATCGAACCCGCGACACGCAGCGCAGCAGTCAATTGCTTAACCACTGCGCGAATCGGCAAACGTAAGGTAGGACGCCCTCAGGCTAGGTGGAGTGACGATCTTCGCAGGATGGCTGGTAGCAGTTGGATGAGAGTTGCCGAAAATCGAGCTGAATGGCGTGCAATAGGAGAGGCCTATGTCCAGCAGTGGACTGCTGTAGGCTGATGATGAATATTATTAAAGCCCACATGTATTGACGTTATTTCAGACATGTTTTGGTAATTATTTTGTTTATCCTTTTTGACAAGCTTTGTATAAAACTGTCTCGCAACATTACGTGTAAACAAAATTGACTTGTACCCACTTAACGTATATAAAGAATGTTCAACGGCCAAGTCACACAACATTAACTATAATAATAAAGAAATCGCAGTAAGGAACCTTAGACTTGGTACGACTTTGTCTAGATTTCATTACTTTTTAGAGATAAACAAGCAGCTCCATTGAGACTTGGCTAGTGTTTTTAAAGAATGTTTTTGGTGGGATAAAACTGTCTCGCAATTTGTTATAACTGTAGTACATTTTTTATACCTTGGAGTAAACACGGGGTAACAACTACAGCAAACCAGTATCATAAAACTCCTCAACCACTAACATTCTTGCATCCACATAATGCTTAAGTATTAAACTTTTACAGTGCTCCCAACAGCTTTTGTAAAGTATACGTTGCGAGTACAAAAACGTTAATGCGCAGCCTGTGCTGCCGACTGTGCCGCTATCAATCTTAGCCTCGGATATTCCGGACCATTAAAGAGATTTTTCTTTAAAAGCCAAGCGCGTACGACCTATAGTTGTTTTTATGGTGCGTTTAGATGTTGCTAGTTACTTGTTTAAAGAGGGCAAGTGTTTCTTGCAAGCTGTTCTTTAACAACACTGACTTGTATGTTCAATTGTATATCGATTCGCTCGCTCACAGGTGCTGTACTTCCTAATCATTAGTCTTGGGAGCAGTGGTTCAAGTGGCTTGGCTGTGGTAATAATTTGACAATGACAGCGCAGTAGCAGTAAGGCAGTTTGGGCGATACTGTCAGTATATGACTTGTATAATAAAGAAAAGGTGACTTGTAATTACAGGCTACAGTTCAGGAAAACTTTTAAGGACTTTTTATTGCGTTGGTCAATCACAGACACATTTATTAAATGTTTTTTCTTTATGAGAAAATCATTATCCATAAGGCGATATCATTTCTTATTACTAATCTCATCATCTGCCTAGCCTTTTCCCAACTATGTTGGGGTCACTTTCCAGTTTAACCGGATGCAGCTGAATACCAGTATTTTACATGGAGCGACTGCCTATCTGACCTCCACAGCCCAGTTTCTGGGTAATACGATACCCCTTGGTATGACTGGCTGTCAGACTTTCGGGCTTCTGACGACCCGTATCGACTGTCAAAGATCCACGAATGACATCATCAATCGACCCGTGCAGATATTACTTAGCCAAAAGCCCTCTTTCCTTGACAGAGCAACTTTCTGGAGGACTCAATTAATTGGCATACCGACAATGTCACTTTCACAATATCTTTAAGTTTGCAATTACTGTGCTTCTAACTTTCTTGGAATGACAACAAGCCATATTACTGTGTACAGGCGCTACTAAATGGGCTATTATTTTACTTCAACTTTTGCGAGTACGGCCCTGCAATACTGGCCACTTTTTTGTGCAGAAAATGCCCAGTAATATTTCTACAAATGTATGTCCGGTAGTGTATTTGCGTTTACATGGGCAAAAAATGGCTGACAAAATAGTTGTAGTTGGGCCACACTTACAATGTTGCTGAGTATTGAGTAACGTTAGAAGTAGGTATTGCTCAAGGTCACACTTGAATGTATTACAGCCACAATATAACCTATAATTAACCACTGCTGGGACACAGGCCTAGTCCCTGTGAGAGGGAATGGGTCGTAATCCACCATGCGGACCGGCAGCGTGCAGTGTAGATTGGCAGATCTCACATGTGTTTAAATTATCGGTTCTAGGAAGTGCCTGTTTCCATACGAACTTTGCAGCGTCATAATTTCGGGAAAACATAGTCCGTTTGAAACGTCTTTACGCCATATTCATCGGGGCTTATAAATGTCACGCTTGCTTCACTTACCAGTTACTTGTTCCAGTAACTAGTAGACCAGAACTAAACACTCCTGCATGTCGTTCATAAAAATAAATGATCGATCACTATACCTCCATAATTGATTGGCGTTTTGTTCCCGCCAGTATCGCGAGAATACATTCTTCAGCACGAATAGAGCGCGAAGAATATTGCATCTCGCTTCTACATGTGCAATGAAGGGAAAGTTAGTAATGCTCTATCTCATTCGCAAGTGTGTAAAATAAAGTTGCATGTTGTGTGGCGTCAGTATGATTTTGTGCACCTGCCTTCTGTCATAGACCAAAATATTATAGAAGCGAAACTTTATTTGAGGATGTGGGGCCATTTGTGGATTACCTATGTATATTAAAAAAAAAAAAAAACAATATTTGCAAATTCCAGAACTATTTCAAGTTTTACGTTGATAAAAGTTCAATACGCGGCAATTATGATAAAACTAGCTGACTCGGCGAACTTCGTACCGCCATCTATCGAAATCATACAATCCTTTCTCAAGATATCATCAAAAAAGCCGTTCCATGCAAAAAGTATGAGAAAATGAATTATCTTTAATTTCGTGAATTTTTCCCATGTTTTAATAGTTATTCTGCTATTCAGGGCGGAGACCAATCCTACAAATCAAAGATCATAAAAATCGGTCCAGCCGTTCTTGAGTTAAAAATGGTGTAACTAACCCGACTTTGCTTTATATACAGCGTGAAATTTTAATGGTTGTTTTCCCGCGGCAGAAAGATTTGTACTCAGTAGTGCTACCGATTCATGGAGTTAATATTTTTTTTTTTTCAAATATTTATAAAAATATGATCTCAACTCGAAAGCAAGAGAATCAATAGTAACTCACGTGCGCCCCTAACATCTTTGCAGGTAGCAGGACGACCACGCGCAGTCGTCTTTTTGCGCTGTAGCTATACTATTGGTTCGAGATCGCGTTCGAGTGTGGTTTTTCACAATT
The DNA here is from genome assembly GCA_948474745.1 of Oligia latruncula. Lineage (NCBI taxonomy): Eukaryota > Metazoa > Arthropoda > Insecta > Lepidoptera > Noctuidae > Oligia > Oligia latruncula. The sequence continues at coordinate 10,315,559 of OX419707.1, read as the reverse complement.
GTAGATCTGTCATTTTTTAATACTTTATTTTTTATAAATCGATTGTACTATCAAGACAAAATCATTTCGCTTCGGGAAAACAACCATTAAAATTTCACGCTGTATAATAGACTAGCTGCGCCCCGCGGTTTCACCCGCGTAAATGTCGATCCCGTGGGAATATCGGGATAAAAAGTAGCCTATATGTTTTTCCAGGGTGTCAGCTACCTCCATACAAAATTTTATCAAAATCGGTTCAGCCGTTTGAGCGTGAAGAAGTAACAAACATATAAACACACAAACACACCCCCACACACTCTCACACTCACAAACTTTCGCCTTTATAAATCATCAGGCATCATCATCAGCAGGCATCTTCTGGGCACGCTCGTTCCATCATAGACCTCATCCATCGCTTTCCATCAGGCGTGAATCGTGATCGAGGTCAAGAGCAATATTTTTTTTTTTTATTTTTTTTTTTTATATTTTAACATATCTCGGGACCATGGGGTCCCGGTCCTTTGGAAGGCGTACGAGGGGCCGAAGCCAACTCGCAGAGGACCGTTAGAGATTTTCAATGAAATGAGGCACCAACCGACGATTATCCCTGTTCGCACTATACAAGTGCACCCAAGGACAACCCCCGGTTGGTGTAGGACTATTGCAAAATAAGGAAACAAAAATATTGGATTATGGGTTTTGGTGGCTAAAGTGAACTGGTTATCTAAGACTATGGAAAAACTATAGCCCCTGCCTGACCGATGTTCTCTATAAATTACACAGATTAAATGGCAGGGGGTGACTTGCACACTCAATAATGGGCCCCCGAAAACGGTCGCTAGCACATAGTGTCGTAGCGGCAAGGGGGCAACATGTCCTGAGGTGCTTATGAGGAGTGGAGAGGTATTCCACGGCTATCAGGACAATCCCGGAAGTACGGTCAAGATCCCTACCAACATCTTACTGGAATACTTCCTTCCTCCGAGCACGTTTGCTCTTGCGAATCTCCACTCAAGCCAGCCAATAAAGGCAAGAATGAGGTGGGAGCTCTGTTCCTCGTCATTGTTCACTCCAGCCGGCCAATAAAGGCAAGCCAGAGGTGAGGAACAAGACTTCTCCCGGGAGATAGGGTCCGTGGGGTCGCTACTGCCCAACAGCTCGCCACATGCTGCCCTGCGGATTTCTGTATCTCTCATGGTCTGGCTCCTAACTCTAGACCTGTTCCGGCAAAGTAAACCCTTCCGGCACAGGCCTAGAGTTCTGAGCGCGCAAGCCCCACCACGACGTCAACGTAGAGATACGGCGGTGGGGTTTTTATTATCTCCTTTATTTCATTAAATAACACATATAAATTATATTTTTAAATATTAGAATATAAAAAATATAAAAACATTTAAAAATATAAAAAATAGTAGCCCACCGGTATCGGGAACAGGGTCCAAGCTACCGGCGGTCAGGGCTCCAGAGAGAGGAACCTCCTAACAATGCGGGCCGTGTCCAGAAGTACCGCTTTCTGAATCAAGCCCTTGATCCAGCTGCCCAACGAGAGCCTCCTCAGGTGTTGGTCGAGGCTCTTGGCTATTAGACCATTGGCTGTCACGACTATCGGCACAATGATCGCTAAGTCCACATCCCACATGTCGACAACCTCGTGAGCCAAGTCAAGATTATTATTACAGAGTAAAGTTCCTAAATGCTGTCACAGTTTCACTTCTATATGGTTTTATTACTCTATGTTGCGCTGAAAATCCTACCTAATTTATTATGTTTGCTGCAATGTTTCGGAATTTGCGCTTGCTGGATCAGTTGTATATTTAGTAACATAATTGCGCTCAATGTTGTGTATTCCGAGTATTGCATACAAGCTGTGTTATAAAAGCATGCAGAGATTAAATTTTGTGAAATTCATAAAACCCTTCTCCACGTACAAAATTATCTCTCTGTACTTAAGGATAATCTGTTCTCTGATGACGATATAATCGCGATATAAGACGCGATATAATCGCGCGCGACATAAAGGCACCGCTTATTGCGCGACTTTTTTTTTTTGTTTATGGGAAATCATCAAATGACCCCTCCCGCTCTGGGTGGAGCGGAAGGGAGTGTCAGACTCTTACTGACTAAAACCCACCCGTGTTCCTTCCTTAGCCCTTTATGTTCCGGGCCAGCGGTAACCCTTTCGGACAATCCCGCTGACCCGGCACGCTTCGTCCCTATGGGGCCCCGCCTCGATGCTGACATCTCTTTAAGGCACGCGTGGAACACGTACGCGCCGTCCGGCACGGGCCTGGTCCTGATCGGACGGTGAGCTACCCATTACTCTCCGCCCGCAGGCCCGCGCCTACGGTGGCCGGGAGTCGTCACGCGGCTCCCGACGCCCGGAGCGTTATTGCGCGACTTGCGGTGTCTTCGTGTCGCGCGCTATTTTATCGCGTATCGCGCCTGTTTGAAACAGCCTTTAAACGCAGTTTATCGAATCATTTCGTGTCTATGTTGACGATAAGTAAAAGTGACAGTGTTAATGGATGTTTGTTACTGGCCGTACCATCAATTTCACGCATTTGTTCAGACCTGCCACCAATTTCACCCAATTTGACGACACGTAAGTTTCATCTGACTTTTGAACGCAGTCGGGACACGTATTGCGACACAGACACAAAGAATAGTACTGATTTTATTTTGTATGATTTCAGTTTTGTTAAATTCTGACAATATTGCATAATATTGCACAATATTGCATTTTTCATTAGTCAGGCACTTGTTAAAAAAAAATGTTCTCAAATAAAACCTAGAGAACACAAAAAAAAATCTCAGCAAGTAATATTTTGTTGTAAAGTCAAGGATATTAATTTCTAAGAAAATTTACAACAACTTAAATCTTCCGTATATTCAAATCACAACTGTAATTCATTATCAGTTGTATGATATGGCTGTAGGAAACACTAGACATTGACGTAGTGTGTTATTAATTAGTAACTCAAACTAATTGACGGCACGGTTGGCGCACTGGTTAAGCGAGTGACTGCTGCGCTGCGTGTCGCGGTTTCGATTCCCGCACGGAACAAATATTTGTATGACCTACCAGTAGATGTTCCGGGTCTGGTTGTTTGTGTACGTGAATTTAAATGTTTGTAAACGCACCCACAATACAGGTGAAATTCCTAGTGTGGGGCAAAGTTAAAAAAAAAAAAAAAATCTTTATCTAAAATCCAACTATCCATAGGATCCCCTTGGATTCTGCAGCTCTTTAAGGTCAAAAATCACATGAGGAAGAAACCTATCTTGTTTTCTAACATCCTTTATAAATGCATAACGCGTAATCAGCATTATAATGTTCCCACTGCTGGGACACAAAACTCCTCTCTGTGAGAGGGAGTGGGACGAAATCCCACCATAAAAAAATAATAACTAAAATATTATAATTTCCCACAATTTTACCGTAACAGTTCTACCCAAATTGAAAATGTGCGTGTGAACCCAACTCAAAGTTTCAAGATCATTCCACTTAACATAAAAATACATATTTAATCAGATTTAAACACCTTGACACTTCTGGTATTTGCAAAAGGGTTCACCCTTGTTTGGTATAACAACGTTTGATGTAATGTTACTAATTCGAACAACGTTTAAGAAAATAATCAGTTTGTATAATATCGATTAACATAATTTTCATTTCATCGAATATTTATTTGCGATAACAACATTTGCGCTATTGATCAAAAGGTATAATGTTCATTTGATGTAATGTTCAGGTGGTATAATATGTATTTTATCGAATATTCAATTGGTGTAATGTAATACGTCGACATAAGATGCAAGAGCGAGCGAAGGGCACCCCGAGGTTCGGTTTGGTTAGGTTACTTTAAACCCTTTACACAGAAATAGGAGCCCCGCGAAGCGGGGCTACGTCGACATAGGAGTCATGAGCGAGCGAAGGGCACCCCGAGGTTCGGTTTGGTTAGGTTACTTTAAACCCTTTACACAGAAATAAGAGCCCCGCGAAGCGGGGCTACGTCGACATAGGATGCATGAGCGAGCGAAGGGCACCCCGAAGTTCGGTTTGGTTAGGTTACTTTAAACCCTTTACACAGAAATAGGAGCCCCGCGAAGCGGGGCTACGTCGACATAGGATGCAAGAGCAAGGGAAGGGCACCCCGAGGTTCGGTTTGGTTATGTTACTTGAGCACACACCACGGACACACACACGCTTCGCGGGGCTCCTATTTCTGTGTAAAGGGTTTAAAGTAACCTAACCAAACCGAACCTCGGGGTGCCCTTCCCTTGCTCTTGCATCCTATGTCGACGTACCACCGCTTCGCGGGGCTCCTATTTCTGTGTAAAGGGTTTAAAGTAACCTAACCAAACCGAACCTCGGGGTGCCCTGGGATCAACTGAATATTTGATACGATCTTTCGACTAAATCATTATTAGTCTAGTGAAACATTAGTTTAAATAAAATTAGTGCATGTGAAAATTCGGTCAAATGACATTATTTCAAAGAAATAAATATGCTAAATAAAAATCTACCAATTAATTATTCGGTCAAATGAATAATTATACGAAATGACTTTATTGTAACTAAAATTAGCCGAAGCGATTTTCGACAAAACGTTGTTATACCAAACAAGGGTGAACCTTGCAAAAGAACCTGTTGTCCTTTTTTTACGCAGACATGTAATTCCCACTCAAAATTCCTCCATCTATTCGGGGCCCCAGCGAAGTAATTTACATTAAACAAGCATCTTAAACAAGGTTCTCTTTATGTTGCCTACTTCTTGTTTGTTCTGTCAAATTAAAATGGAAAAGTCGTGTCTTTTAAGGATCGCTTGTCAGTAGAAATGCGTGTAGTCGAGTTATTTCACTAGCAACCCGCCCCTGGTTCGCACAGTTTTAACGTCTTGAAAACACAGTTTAGAAGAACAACCCGGTCACACAGACTGACACGAAAATCGACTTTCATCAATAATATTTTACTAGCGACCTGCCTTCGCACGGTTTCAAAACATCGAGATATCTTTATTATAATTATGTTTACGTGTTTGGAAACTAAATTTCGAACACAGTATACGTGAGTTATCTTCTAAGCACAACTCCGAAAAATTACAAACCGGTCAGTTCAGAAAACGGGTCAAGCGTGAGTTTTATCTAATTGCGCACCAAAGGTTTCGAAACAACACCACTACTGAAATATTATTTCTATAATTAGTTATTCTATTGTTTTCTGTAATTATTTACTCTGTCAAACAAATATATTTGAGGCTTAAGATCTATTGAACTTATGCGTCAAAACTCTTTAAAAATATTCAAAAATATACCCGTCAGGCTTCGGCGGGATTGTCCGGAAGGGTTACCGCTGGCCCGGAACATAAAGGGATAAGGAAGGAACACGGGTGGGTTTTAGGCAGTAAGAGTCTGACACTCCCCTTCCGCTCCACCCAGAGCGGGAGGGGTCATTTTAGATGATTTGCCATCCGCAAAAAAAGGCTTAAGATCTAGCACCTTTTGCCCACGAGAAGCCTAAGAACACAGACATTACACCCCCACATAAATAATGTAGGCAATGAAATACGGTAAGTACCTAAACTTGAAAGTAACGGCAAATTAACTAACATCAAGTTTCCTCGACTCTAAATGAGAGTGTTAAACAAAATAGACATTCAGAGGGTATTCAAAGAATTCCTTCATTGTCTTGTAAATTAATTCGCCATACAATTTAAATACTGGTGACGGTAGTTCACTTGAAGGAAGTTTTCTTGGAACTGTTTATCTTTTTTGTTTTTTTTATCCTCTTACTTTGTAGCTGTTAGAGAATACTGGGCAATGAAACACTGTAATTAAATTTACATTTTGTGCTGTTATAACTACCACGACAGTTGAATAATGGCATAGCATAATCTATTGTATATAAAACTAGCAGCGCCCCGCGGTTTCACCCGCGTAAGTGTCTATCCCGTGGGAATATCGGTATAAAACTATCATATGTCCTGCCCTGGGATGCAATCTATCTCCCTGCCCAATTTTATCGAAATCCGTTTAGTGGTTAAGGCGTGAAAAGGTAACATACAGACAGACAGAATTACTTAGGAATTTATAATATTAGAGTATGGATTCAAAGTCCTGACTGACTGATATATCAACGCACAGCATGAACCGCTGTTCCTAGAGACATGAAATTTGGGGTGTGTGTTCTTTGTGAAGAGTAGATATCCACCAAGAAAGGGTTTTTCAAAATTCCACCCCTAAGAGGGTGAATGGGGGGAGGGTGAAATTTCACGCGGAAGAAGTCGCGGGCAGAAGCTGGTCAGCCTATAATGTTTCCAGTTTCCCACTGATCTGAACTACAACTCGTAAGTCGCGGCGGTTTCCACAGAACCACTACTGCTCTCTGTTTTTTGTTGAATAAAGCACGTTTTCTGGAAAAAGCACTCAAAATAAATAAATAAATTGGAAAATCACACTAATATTATAAAGGCGAAAATTTGTGAGAGGGGGTGTGTGTGTGTGTTTATATGTTTGTTACTTCTTCACGCTCAAACGGCTGGACCAATTTCGATAAAATTTTGTATGGAGGTAGCTGACACCCTGGATTAACATACAGGCTACTTTTTATCCCGATATTCCCACGGGATCGACATTTACGCGGGTGAAACCGCGGGGCGCAGCTAGTAAATAAATAAATCATAAATTGGTCCTTTGAGCGGAAAATAAATTATATTGATCACGAGTATCTTATAAATCTCATGTAGGTGTCAACAAAGGAGTTAAGTATACAGGAGCGTCGGATATAGTTGAAGTTTACTAAGAAACCTATGGATGTTCTGGACTGAAATTTAATTTAATAAATGAGCTGTTTGTTTTCTATTAATAAACTAAAATTTTATTAGAGAATATCCATCGGTTTCTTAGTAAACTTCAACAATATCCAACGCTCCTGTATACTTAACTCCTTTGTTGACTACAGTAGGCAACACGTCGGTGGTAACGCTTTGACCTTGAGGTGGCCTAGCGTGAAACAAAAGGCCAGCTTATACGCCTATTACACTGCACGATATTTAAGGCCTGATAATTGACTTGTTTTTTTTTATAGGGTCTCTTCCATCCTTTCTGCTACTCGTATATCCGAATTTAGAGAAAGAAAGAAAGAAAGAAAGAAAGAAAGAAAGAAAGAAAAATGCGTTTATTGGCATTACATCAAAATAAGTACACCTTAAAACTATAAAAACAGAAAACAAAGATTATAATGCCAAAAGGGCCTCAGCTCAGCATAATGTCAGATGACAACACAAGGTGTACCACCTGACCTGAAAGGGTAATGAGGTTTTTATACTGGTTTTGTTACCACCAACGTGCAGTCTGCTGTACCTATTCCTATCCTTGTCGTTAAGTCACAAAGAGGAATACCGAAATAAATTACTTTCTAAGCCCATTACAAATTCTTATGACGCGAGTAAGGTAATTTATCAAAATTGGCACCTGGTAGTAAAAAAATCTTCGATTCAAAATTCGCTCCTGGTAGCTCATCAAATCCACGTAACCGTTTCACCCTTAATAAAATACAGTCACCAAATTACTTTCTCGCCACAAAATTTGCATGCAGTCTCCATACTAGCTGTAATATTCGGATACGTCATGATGAACAGTGTATTCCGTAAGAGGCAATTTTATTTCGCTATTTTAATGTCTTAAGGGGAGGCCTATGTCCACCAGTGGACGTCTTTCGGCTGAAATGATGATGATGATGATTTTAATGTCAGATCAAAATACTTATATAACACCCACACAAACATAAAAAATTGGTCCTTCGATCCAAATTCAGCAAGGCAACGAATTAAAAAAAAATGGTCCTTCGATTCAAAATTCGCTCCAGGTATCTCATCAAATCTACGTTAACATTTTGTCCTCAACAAAGTCAGTCACCAAATAGCTTTCTCTCCACAAAATTTGCATGCGATCTCCATATAAGCCTTAATATTCGGATACATCATGATGCCCACTGCATTCCGTAAGAGGTATTGAGGTCATCTCATCCGGAGCGAGCGCGATTGTCCGCGTGTCTGCTCGTTCGCCATTGTTTTTCCTTCCATTTCATGGAGACGTTTATAAGTTAGGGAGCCAAGAACATTTTGCAGTAAATATATTACACCGTTGGGAAACTTTTCAGCGTTGAAAACTGGTAAATTATAGGAGATTGTGAGATAAGGTGCACTCGGAAAATTGAAAGAAAGAAGAAGCTGAAGGAATAGTAGATTGTTATACAAGGGTCAAGAGGAATTGATGACTTTCACCCGTGGTAAACACTCAACTTTTCATTTCGAAGGAAAGTAAAAAAATACTAGTTTTTATAAAATATTTATTGATAATAATAACATGAATAGTACCTACCTATATGATAGTTTTTTTTTATTTTAAATATGGAACACACCGCGTCACGGCACGGGCTGTCCGCTTAATAGGTATTTTTTAATTCACACTGGCTGTTTACACACTCACAAGACCGCAACATTTTTCTTAATTATGCAAAAATTTTTGTAGCTGAGTACTTAGCCCAATTTAGTTCTATTTTTTTTTATTCATTTCCGCCCTAGCGAGGGAAGAAATTACTATGAGTCTTTTGGTGGGTGGGAAGCAGCGTCTTCCACCCGCTATTCGGATCAAACAAACGCTACTTTCCAAGTATGAGATATGAAAAGAATATATCGTTTATTGCCACAGAAAAACGTGCATATTAAAAAAATAAATAATGTAGTAATAGTAGATAGAGGGTGTCAGGGATATGGACGCGCGCACTGTAACTATGAATTCAGCACATGATTCTAAACCTTGTGTAGAAATTATTCGTCTGTTATAAAAAAAAACACCTGTCAAAATGTATGGAATAGATGTTTTTTAAGAACCGAAGAAAAATTTCTACGCACGGTGGCGTTCAAAATCATGTACTGAATCCATTGTAACATGTTGTACATCGATGTTCCTGCCAACTTTTATAATTAAAAAAAAACAATGGTTAAAGTTGGAAGCGACGTTCTTTATTTTTTTGACAAATAGAAAAGCCTGAAAACGATGTCAGATTTACTCCCAGTACTACGCTGTCATGTTCACACACTTCCACTATAATGGGTTATGTTTTTTTATGATTTGAGAAAAACGAGCAAAAACTCCATGTACTCTTTTAAATTAAATTATTATTACAAAGTTTTTTTTTAATATTTATTTAAAGGTTTATCATCCGATTAAAAATCAGTACACACACAGATTTAAACGCTTCTATTCTTTCTATTTTACATTCGCTCCATAAACCACTTTTGCATCACACAATCAGCACCCTAATTGCGTAACCTACTTTCAATCACAATCTCAATCATTTTAAAAGATATTGCTAATCCATTGCCTTATAAATTTGAAAAACTAATCTGCTCAACAACGTAAATAACGCAATGAATGTTGTGGAACTGTCAAAATGAAAGCCATTGCTACTGTTAGTGTGTTACGCAATTACCCCGGTGAACTTGCCTAAACTTGAATTACGCACATCAGCAATCTTCCGATAAATACCATCGTATAACCTATCGGCGACAATGACCCAAGTTATGTTGTCTTTGAGCCATAAACGATACAGGGTCTTTACGGGAGAGGGTGAAAACCATTTAACCACGGTGATAGTGCCAATGAAAAGGTAGATGTAGAAGGTCCAGAGGTCCAGCTACATCCGTGTGACGTAAACGTAAAGAATCTGAACTGTTTTTTAATCATAAATACAACACTATCCTAGGGAATGTACAATAGTCCTTATAGTATAGATGACTAGATATTTTTTATATCAAGGAACTGGAAATGGAATTATAATGAACGCTTTGGTGAAGTGAGCTTGAAGTTAGCTGTCAATAGTGCCAATCCCCAGTGTATGATCCCTTTTTTTATTTTTTTTCGGATGGGAAATCATCAAATGACCCCTCCCGCTCTGGGTGGAGCGAAAAGGAGTGTCAGACTCTTACTGACTAAAACCCATCCATGTTCCTTCCTTACCCCTTTATGTTCCGGGCCAGCGGTAACCCTTTCGGACAATCCCGCTGATCAGTGTATGATCCCTTGCTAGACCATACATTACTTTTAGAGGGATGAATGGAATAAAAGAAGGTAAGTACTAAAATACTACTGTATTGTCCCAGAGGTAAAATGAGCTTAAAGGACTGATGGTGTGAAAATAAAGTGACGCGGCCCTCGTTGGCTGTAACAAGAACGCCTGGCTGATTTGATAGGCCAACGCGAACTGAACTAATTATTATGAGTTGAAATGAATGTGTGGCGTGAACTACTGAATTGTAAAATGTGCGGTTGTACCGTACACGTATCATCAGGTGGAATGACGGCGTACTGTGAGATTTTACAAAAAAGGCCGGCAGGATCGTTGGCTTGCTGCGCATGTCTGGGTAAGAAATGATAATGATATCGATAGACTGTTTGTCAGAGGATTTATAACAGTCATCACAGGTAGTGTGAAGCACGGCTGCCTTTATTGTGATGTTGTAATAGTATTTAACATCCAAGACAGCGGTGCTATTCTGTAAAAATCTCACCGTGAAAACTTAGGTGAAGTGAGCGTGGCGTGAGCTGTCAATAGTGTCATTTCCTAGCAAAAACCAACTCACTTCACCTAAGTTTTCACGGTGAGATTTTTACAGAATCGAAAGGCTTTTCCAGATTATTGAGTTCAGAACATATTCTTTGTGGTCCTTCTGCACCATTTTGTCTGGTATTAATACTGACAAGATTAAGGTTTACGCCGTTTTGATGGTGACTTAAGGGGCGTTAAACAGCCCTAAAGTAGCTTAACAACCGATGCCACTAGAACATTAGGATCGACTGATTATGGTGTTTGGGGAAACTTGGCGACGGTGGATACTTACGTAACTTCATTTTGATTATAATAAAGCACATATTGAGCTGGTGAAATATGGATGAGAGGGTCGAGGATCGTGATAAGGGGAGTTTTGGGGCTTTGGAAGCAGGAGTCTGCTGTGTAGGATGATGACACAAAGATCTCATCAAGATAATGTCCGGATTTTTAAAGAGACTGTGACCTCCAAGTTTGTTTCGGTGTTTCTTCTCAGAATAGTAAAATACCTATCAAAAACAATAATTGCTGTCAGATAACAACCCAAAAGGACGGCTTAAACCTTGAATATGTGAACAGATGCAGGATCGCTACAATGAGATAAGACCCTAATCAACCGGACACGTAGTGTTGTGAACTGGTCAAATTGTTTGTGGTTCGCCGAAAATTCGAATTCACTTGGTGCCGAAAAGTATTCTGTTCAAACTTCGATCCATAATAGCCACTTCTTCTCCCCAGCGAAAGCACTAAGAAGTGGTGAAGGGTGGGGCGTTTTGGGTACTATTTATTAATCGAAGTGTTTAAAACCAGCACTTAATAATAAATAAAATAAAGTCCTCCAGACCGTATTTCGGCCACGGCGGCCAATCTCAACGGAGACTAGCCTTCGGCGCGGGAGATATTATAGTGCACAAGTGTGCGCGCAGACACAGGTGCACTCCCTCTTCCCTCACTCTCATAGTCCGATGGGACGGCAATCCGACACGACCGGAGAGAGATCAGACGCAGGACCAACGGCTTAACGTGCTTTCCGAGGCACGGGGGTATCACACCACCAACTTCCAAACTCCGGGCTGTTACTAAGAAATTCCTAATGGAAAAGCTCAATAACACTTTGCCCGACCCGGGAATCGAACCCGGGACCCCACGCTCAGCAGTCGCGCTTGCGACCACGAGACCAACGGGGCAGTCTAAAACCAGCACTTAATAGGACTGATTTGTAGTTGAAAGATTTCAACCAAAGCCAATTGAATTGCGATTTGTTGAAGCCAAATCAATTTTTTTAAATTCAAGTCAATATTGAAGTAGTCGCAATTTTCAAAAATGTAACGTTTTCTTTATCGAAAGACTTTTTATAATGATGTAACTTAAAACTCAACAAATAAACGATACATCTACATAATTATGTACAAGTTTTAAACAAATACTTGTTATCAGGTAATGCTTGGCATACATAATTTATAAGGTGTATCTATTCATACATGAAATATTTTAAGAGGTACACCTATAACTGGTGGTTAAAGAGGCCATAGAAAAAAAAAAAAAATATTGAAAAAATTTAATAATTTAAAATTACTCGACACACATAATAAACGCTAGCTCCTTCCTATTTTTAACCCCCGACGCAAAAACGACGGGGTGTTATAAGTTTGATGTGTCTGTGTGTGTGTGTGTGTGTGTGTCTGTCTGTGGCATCGTAGCTCCCAAACGGATGAACCGATTTTGATTTAGTTTTTTTTTTTCACATCCATTACGCTAGGGTCTACGTATTTACCGTCATTAAAGTGCAGTAAAGGCTTTATGCAAAATGTCTCAAGTAATTTTAAAATTATAATAATTACGCAAAAAAAAAACACTTAGATTAGTTTTTTTTCGTTGCTTCGGCTTCTTTACCACCTATAGATGTTTCTCTTAAAATATTTCGTGTATGAATAACCCATACACACACACACCTTGTATACATATTGCCTTCAATTCAAATAATTGAAATGAAAGCTACTCGTATTTACTTTTAAGTAGCAGGAATAACAAATTTATTTTCGTGATCATAAGTAAAATATTTTATATGAGAAAGGTTCTTCTATTGAGGTATGAATTATGATAACGTATCCAAGAAATGTGTCTAAGAAATTCAAACTCAAAGTATTACATTTTCGTTTCGATATAAGTTTCTATGCATCAAAATAGATCATAAATTCATAATATCAAACATTGGTTATTGATTAGTCCCAACAGATATTTATATTGAAACTTGTATTGCTATAAAATGAATTAATTTTATATAATGTATATTTTGTTTATAGATTATTGCTATAAAATGAATTAATTTTATACAATGTATATTTTGTTTATAGATTATTTTATTTGAGATATAACCTGAAATACATTTGGGAAAAAAAGTGCAAAATTCTTAATCATATAATTTCAGACTAGCTTCGGCCCGCGACTTCGTCCGCGTGAAATTTGTTGTTACGCTTTAGATGTGTTGTTGTTTATTTTTTTGATTCGCTGTCAAATCCTAAGTCAAGACATCCATCCATACTTCCATACTAATGAATAAAAATGCGAATATAACTCTTTTGATACCTTTTCATGGCTTAACGGCTGAATGGAATTCGATTTAGGATATATTTTCAACATGTTATGATACTTTTTGCCAGTGTAATACGTTCCCGTCGAAAATTTTCCGACATTCACGCAAGCGCAGTCGCGGCCACCAACCACCAAACACTAACCTGGTGCGCACCAGTAACCTTTAATTGACAAATACAAAACTGTAGTCAAACAAATGATAGATGATTTTTAAGTCTGACGACCACTGCACCAGCGCGGCGCAGCGATATGCCCAAGAAAAACAAACCGAAGTTCACCAAATCAAGCCGAAACTGAATCGTCGATCAACACACATCCCTTCACCTCATCTTCTTATTCGTATACCTAAACTTCTAATTACAGGGATTAGGAGACTGATCAAAGGATTTATTTCTTTATGTCAAGGAGCTCGTTAACTTCGTGAAATAATTGATGATGTGAAACCAATTTGCTGTTGTGAATTATTAATTAGTGACTAGGGAAGGGTCGATTTTGGTGAGCAGAAATTTTTGGAATGTGATAATGTCCCTTGTCATAGTATGCTAAGGGTCTGCGGTCATTGGAACCCTACTTTGGTGAGTACGGGGAAGTATGTCTAATATGTAAATAACAGACACTTAGACAGCCTCGTAATTCAAACTCAAAGCATTTATTTCAAACTAGTGGACCCGACAGACTTACTCTTTTTGATTGGAAAGACACGTGGCGCCATCTATTTATCATAATAACGTTATTGTGGTTTTCCTCGGGAACGGCACTTTTTTTCGGAATGAAAGGTACCCTATGTCCGTTTTTGTACACCTGACAACGTATATGCAAAATTTCAGGATGATCGGTTCAGTGGTTTAAGCGTGAAAAGGTAACAAACAAACTTACTTTCGCATTTAAAATATCAGTTAGAATAAACCAATTACAGGTATTTTTCGGTCGGACAGTCAGAAAGATGAACGGACGTAATAGGTACCTATGGAGAAGAAAGGGAAAAGAACTGCGCGGATACTCTTTTAAATCAAAATAATATGGTTATAAAATATTGATAACATCATTGATTCGGAAATTATGCATGTGAGAACTATGCAGAACGTTAAAAGCGTCCATAGTAAACAAAAAACAATTAAATTAAAATAAGCCGTGGCAGCAGAAAGGTAAAAAAAAAAAAAAAAACGACTGTGAACGACCAACAGATGGATGCGGACATTAAGGATCAAAAATTCTAATATTGTTCCTTTAATTTTTGAAACCCTAAAATCAATGCCAACAAGATAATTTGACGTCAGTCAAAGATTTTTTATTAAAAAGGGCATAAATGAGTTTTAATAGTTTGATGGATTGATTCCTGAGACATTCGGAGAAATTAAAAAAAACTTTTTTCTTCATAGCCTTTGAACCTGATAAAATCTTTTTCTTGAGGAAAATTATACGGTAATTAACATCACGCTAGGATCCTTACCAGTTGAACACAAAGATAAAAAGTCAGAAAGAAAGCTAAGTGAAGCAACGCGGAGGGTCGGGGGTCCAAACTTCAGACGGACGAAGTCGCTGGCAGAATCTAGTCATCAATAATCCCACCCTAACACCCTAGTTCAAACAAACAACTCCACTACCAAGTTTCCTAACTGGTCCTTTTAACACTCTAGAAAAAAAAATCTTAGTTCCTTCTTTCTCCAAGAACCAATTTTCTCACATAACGCGACAGAATTCTCTGTTGTACACGAGATTGCATTAAGTCTTGTTAGTCAAAGTTATACATAGTGGTAAGGACACAACCGAATCTGTGAAAAACTAATGACAGTTGCTTTGGAAATTCAAATGCACTATGCGTAAGACGCGCCCGTAATAAATAAAAATGTATTTACAGAATGGGATATACCTACAGGGTCATTGGAAGATGGGTGCAAAGCTTTGAGGCGAAGATAGTACAGACAATTTAGAAGCATTTAAGCCATGGTTGTCTTAGACGAAGTTTTACCATTTATTTTTTTACCAAATTTTTGTTTTTTTCAAAAATTCCCAAAATTTTAAGGAAACTGCTTATTTATGGCCAAATTGAATGACAAATGAATTCATTTTTATTTTATTTTATTAAAAATGTGTAAGCAATCTAGCAAAACATGTTTTAGGCCTCTGTGTCATTAGAAATAATAAATATAAAAATTTGGTAAAAAAGCTTAAATGGTTCTAAATTATCTGTACTATCTTCGCCTTAAAGCTTTGCATCCATCTTCTAATCACCCTGTTTTTAACTTCTCAAAAAAATATTAATAACTGACAAATAAATAAAAAAGTTAACCTCTTTTTAAATTTCTGGTCTTTCCTCACATTTGTTTACAGTAACTACGGTACGGTAGTAAGGTATGGTACTCCGACCAAAAAGATTATGTTTTGTTGGAACCGCAACCAACCACGTGTGAGCCGAATTTGTCGCAGTAACTAAGCTCGGGGACCGGTGGTTGGTGGTTGGTGGTCGGGGTTAAGAGGAGGAGCGCAAAATGGAAACTATTAGACATTCAATTAAATGGAATGTATTTAGTTGAACATCTAATACAGAATTATAATAGTTATAAGCCTCAATACAACTCTCTACATTAGAATTGGCCTCAAAGGTCATTTTGTAAAATTTCATTTGGCAATTTGACCTTAGAGAGTTGTATTTATGATTTTAATAATTATTATAATTCATATTTGTTATGAACGCGTCTAACTTTTTATTAACATACAACCTGCCAGTCTGTTCTCTATCGGTCTTTGAAAATCTGTATATATTCCACTTGATGCTAGTGATTGACACTATTGACAGGTCACATTAAGCTAACTTCACCTTAGTTAACACAGTAAGATTTTTACAGAATAGGACGGCTGTTACTGATCTGCAAATTGCAAAAAACATAAGAAAATTCGAATTTAGAAAACTATCCTGGCGCATCCTCTTAACAAAAATAAAAAAAGAAAATTTAAGAAAAAAATTATTTTCAGTAAACACGACGCAGATAAACACAAACAAAAAAAATAACACGTGGAGATGACGGTTTTAGGGCCAACGTGACTCAGTTGACAGTGGTGCGCGCGAACTTCGAACTTCGAACGAAGAACTTCTATGTAAAATGTTCAGACGGGCGTATCCTTACTTTTGAAATCATTGCGTGGAGGAAAATATGCGTCACATCCACGCAAAAGAAATTATAATAATAACAATAATAATTTATTTACTTCAGATTAAAATCCATATTTTGTTAGTATATATTAGCAACAATATTAGCTTACAACTATGTTAGTATTGTTAGTACTTATATTTATGTAGACTACTATTTATATTAAACCATTCACTACCCTTACCCAGTGTTTTTGAATGGGGCAGTCGAATCGAGCAGCAATGACTTTCAGAATGCCATTCTTAGCATCCCGCAGACGCTGCAGCAAAGAAGCCGATTTTTTGCGAATGATGGCCTTGAAGCCATCCGTGTGAGCATCTGCAAACATCCCGGAGGCACTGCAGCGCCACGGTAGCCTTAACAACATTCTGAAAGCATTGTTATATTGAACCCGCAGGGTGTCATAAGATCGTCGCGTATAGCTCACCCACAGGCCACTCGAGTAAAAAGATTGACAATACGCTTTAAAGAGCGTTATCTTTACTTGAGTCGTACATCGAGTGAACCTGCGAGCAAGCATGTTACTTCTCACTGCCAACGCCCTGCGTTCCCGCTCTATATCTTCGTCATCCTTGAGGTCATCCGTCACAATATGCCCCAGATATTTAAATTTGTCAACCAGCTTTAGTGCAACGCCATTGACGAATACTGCAGGCACATGGGCAGGTCGATGTTTGCCTGCTTTGAAAATCAACAGCTCGCTCTTTTTGGTATTGTATCTTAGTCCATGTGCTTCAGCATATTGCTCGCAGATATACAGTAGTTTCCTCAATGCGTTTATCGACGGACCCAGCAGCACCATGTCATCTGCATAACTAATATTGTTGACACAGGTACCGTCGATATAGCATCCGACATGAGTGCTGCTGAGTCTCTCAAGTAGCTGGTTGACGTACAAATTAAACAGAAGAGGTGAACTCAACCCACCCTGTCTGACGCCACATTCCGACCTGTATTCGTCCGACAACGTACCAGCCCATCTCACCTGGTTTTTCTGGTTTGAGTACCAGTATCTGAGTAGGGAGATAGTATCCGCCGGCACACCCGCACCTCCTAGCTTATCCCACAGAAGGTCATATACAACAAGGTCAAAAGCTTTCGATAAGTCAAGGAAGCACGCGTATACCGGCGTCTTCCTCTCAGTATAGTACCTGACAGTATGCTTTAAGCTTAGAATGGCACTTTCAGTGGACAATCCTGACCTAAAACCAAACTGAGCATCATGTAAGTCCACATGTTGTTCGAGAATGCCATTTAGCACACTATCAAGTACTTTGGCAGTTACAGTCGCAAGCGAGATGGGCCGATAGTTAGTTTTGTCAGACGAGTCACCTGTCTTATTTTTAACTATCGGTACCACTATTGTACGCATGATCGACTCAGGTAAGTATGAGTGACTTAAGCACAGATTGAAAAACATCTTCAATACTCTTGGCAGATGCACACCAGCATATTTAAAATTTATGCTATTTAAAAAAAAATATGTTACTGGTTCCCTCTCTCGCAATAGGCTCGAATGAACACAAGACAGGCTCGCATGAAGTCTTGTTGGCACCGAGCCAAATGCGTGCGATGTGTACACGGCATGCACACTGCTTAGTTGGAAAGCCACTTTTGGGTAAATCGTAATTAGATTTTGTTTAGAGAAGCTAATGTTGCTTGGTTTTGAGTGTCACGTTAGTGTTGTAACTGATTTTTAATGTAATTTTGAACTCGGCAATGAGATTGAACGATTTTTTTATTTTAGTTTATGGTTTTTGACTCTGTTATTTATTACCTACATTTGACAGTCACGATCAATGTTTACGTTTTTGACAATATTTTAGGTAGGTTGTGATGATCAGCATGTTGAAAGCTTGATTTTAGTCTGCCATAATACATAAAAATATTGAAAAACAAGCGTCTTTCCCGACGCATTCTCACACACTACCGTACAATTATATTTCCTGTTGGGATTCGAACCCAACACAATACCTTGCGCGCGGCCTGCACGCGCAGGAAGCGTGACGGGCTCCACTGCGACGGACGGATACCCTTTAACTATTTGTCCGGGAAACTTGTTGTAACTGAGAACGGCATTAAACCATTGCCCCTAAAATACAGTCCACTCTTTTATTGCTCCCCGCGCTAACAGTCCCGTTACAATATATTTGATTGCTCAGTTCAGAAAGATTATTATGAACTGTGTTTGACTCACGTCGTCTTAAAATAATTTAGCTTTCCACTCGGCACAGGGAATAAACTTCAGATATTGAAGCTAGTATAAATGATCGGTTGTTTATAGAAGAGTTATTGGAGCTTCCCTTGAGAGAGGAACAGATTTAATAAGGTGTGTACTTGTAAGGTATTAATAACTATTAAAGAACAGCATGGGCCCTAATGGAGGTCCTATGGGATCACCTCTGCCAGTTCAGAAAACTTATTATCTCCTTTTCCGTGCGTGAAAAGCATACACAGTAGCTAGCGGACTTCTAAATCGAGTCAACCTGCATTTTTATGTTTAAAGACCTAAAACAAATACAAAGGGCTCAGCGGGATTGTCCGAAAGGGTTACCGCTGGCCCGGAACATAAAGGGCTAAGGAAATAACACGGGCCCACCCGTGATCCTTCTTTTAGTCAATAAGAGTCTGACACTTCCTTCCGCTCCACCCAGAGCGGGAGGGGTCATTTGACGATTCCCCACCCAGAAAAAAAAAAAAACCTAAAACATCAAAGCAATGCAGAACAACAAAAAAATTATAGGTCGGAAAAAAGTTTTCATGCTTTTGAAGCTGGCTTGTTGTGTGACACAGTTGTTCCAAATTCTAATTAACGAATTTGAAAAAGGAAAATAGATGTTTATTTTCATAAAAATATCTCAAAATTATCGTCTTTATACACTACGCTACTCGCAGTTAGCCCAACACAAGCAAAATTAGATCAAATGTACTTTGTATATACATAATTATCTCACTTTATATTTAATTATTTCCCCATCAGTGGAAAGGTAAACGTAGCTATAAAATGAAATTTTTTTTAAACAGGAAACGTATGGATAACCAATTAGTGGCAGTAGGTAGGTCACATTGCTCGCAGAACCAAGACCGCGTACCGGAAGATTTAGCGTTAGAAGGCTTCCCACAAGGTGGACCGATGACATTGTGAAAACCCTAGAAATCCGCTGGATGCCAGAAGTACAGAACCGGTCGAAGATGGTTGAAGAAGGCCTTATAGCAGTAGATGTTTTTCGGCTGACGATGTGATAAAAAGAAAAATAATGTATCTACCCTTGTTTTTAGCATCCATAATAAAGGAGCTGTTTTATTATTGTATTAAACGGATCTTGTTTCGAGAAAGGTCGACGAAATATAGACTGTAAACACAACTTTTTATATTAATACTTGATAAAAATAAATTGGTTATTTATTTTCGTGTACTGCGAAGGTAAAATGAGAGCAAGCTACAATTTTCTGTAAACGAATATAATGTAAACGTTCATTTTCTCTCAAGTTTTGTACTTAATTACGCATTGTGTGAGTTACCGGAGAAAGTGTGTGAAAGAGATATTGTGCGAGGGGTTGGTTGAGTGGGGTGCGAGGGGATGTGTAGTTAGTGGAGATAGTCTGTTTGAGAGGGATCAACAAGTTCTCGGTTCCCTGATAGTCTAGAGGTTTTAAATAAATGTAGTGACTGAAGATACATTTGTATTGAGTTAAGCCGGCCATACACGATACTTCCTATCGTCCAATCGGCATGACGCTGCAGGCTTGATCCAATCTGCAGTTCGTCTATATACACCACACACGATCAGTTTAAACTGTCCAATCGGCAGCGACGTTCAATTGAAGCCATGGCGTCACCGGTGACATATCTTGACCAAATTGAACTGACGATCGGCAGACCGCCATGCACGGTCCAATCGGCATGATCCAATCTAAATGATCAAGCCAAAAGAATCGAAATTCGATTGTGCCGTCAAATATAACTGTCATGCCAATCCACTCCCACACACGGTCAATTCTAACTGATCCAATCGGTAGCGTCATGCCGATTGGACGATAGGAAGTATCGTGGATGGCCGGCATTAGGCGATTGTCACACGGCACCGCACACTGACGCGGCAGGCGGTAACCTGCTGGCTACTGGGACTGGCCACTGGGACAGGGCGTCGTGTCCGGTGGTGCGTCTGGCCGCGCGGCAATCTAGGCGGCGCAGTTTGCACGGCCACGGGGTAAAAGTTTTGGTGGTCATTACTTCGTGGCGAATACAAATAAACTTGTTTGACTTCCTGCACTATTCGCCGCGTCTATCGCGCGAGTCCGTTTGTTTTGTGCAGAATCGATGCCAATTGATAGGCCTGCGCTCAATACGCAACCCGTTGAGAGAGAAACTCAGCAAGAGACGGGAATATTGTTTTATGCAAAATCGATGCCAATTGATAGTCCTGCGCTCGATACCCAACCCGTTGAGAGAGCAACTCAGCAAGAGACGGGAATATTGTTTTGCGCAGAACTGACGCCAATTGATAGGCCTGCGCTCGATACCCAACCCGTTGAGAGAAACTCAACAAGAGACGGGGATATTGTTTTGCGCAGAACCCGTTGAGAGAGAAATTCAGCAAGAGACGGGAATATTGTTTTATGCAGAATCGATGCCAATTGATAGTCCTGCCCTCGATACCCAACCCGTTGAGAGAAACTCAGCAAGAGACCGGAATATTGTTTTGTGCAGAATCGATGCCAATTGATAGGCCTGCGCTCGATACCCAACCCGTTGAGAGAAAGTCAGCAAGAGACGGGAATATTGTTTTGTGCAGAACCGATACCAATTGATAGGCCTGCGCTCGATACCCAACCCGTTGAGATACCTGCGCTCGATACCTAACCCGTTGAAAGAAACTCACCAAGAGACGGGAATATTGTTTTGTGCAGAACCAATGCCAATTGATAGGCCTCCGCTCAATACCCAACCTGTAGAGAGAGAAACTCAGCAAGAGACGGGAATATTGTTTTATGCAAAATCGATGCCAATTGATAGTCCTGCGCTCGATACCCAACTCGTTGATAGAGCAACTCAGCAAGAGACGGGAATATTGTTTTGTGCAGAACCGATGCCAATTGATAGGCCTACACTCGATACCGAACCCGTTGAGAGAAACTCAGCAAGAGACGGGAATATTGTTTTGTGCAGAACCGATACCAATTGGTAGCGCCTACGCTCGATACCCAACCCGTTGAGAGAGAAACTCAGCAAGAGACGAGAATATCGTTTTGTGCAGAATCAATGCTAATTATTGATAGTCCTGCGCTCGATACCCAACCTGTTGAGAGAAACTCAGCAAGAGACGAGAAAAATTGTTTTGTGCAGAACCGATACCAACTAATAGTCCTGCGCTCGATACCCAACCCGTTGAGAGAAAGTCAGCAAGAGACGGGAATATTGTTTTGTGCAGAATCGATGCCAATTGATAGGCCTGCGCTCGATACCCAACCCGTTGAGAGAAACTCAGTAAGAGACGGGAATATGGTTTTGTGCAGAATCGATGCCAATTGATAGGCCTGCGCTCGATACCCAACCCGTTGAGAGAAAGTCAGCAAGAGACGGGAATATTGTTTTGCGCAGAAGCGATGTCAATTGATAGTCCTGCGTTCGATACCCAACCTGTTGATAGAGAAACTCAGCAAGAGACGGGAATATTGTTTTGTGCAGAAGCGATGTCAATTGATAGTCCTGCGTTCGATACCCAACCTGTTGATAGAGAAACTCAGCAAGAGACGGGAATATTGTTTTGTGCAGAATCAATGCTAGTTATTGATAGTCCTGCGCCTGACACCCAACCCGTTGAAAGCGAATCTCAGCAAGTGACGGAAATATTGTATTGTAAAGAAACTTTTCCTAAAGATAATCATGTGCAGGATTTTACGCTATCCCCTACATGATTGAATTCTGATGACTCTGTCAAAGATAAAAATTACGAACCCATGGAAGATGATCGAAGAAGTGACGATACAGAAGAAGAAATAGAAACCGAAAAACCAAAATCTACAAGAAAACGTTCGAAAAAAGCTCTTCGATGGCACTCCATGGAAACCATGACATCAAATAGCCTGCCTTTACAGAAACGACGTATGACCATAGATGCGAACTTTAGTGTTTCCGTGGCAACACATATTGCTTTAGAACAGGTTACCCAAGTATCAAATAACCTACTAACTAGAGAACCAGTATCAAAAACAAAGTCGGTATAAAATAAAAAATGGCTGCGACAACAAATGCCATAAAAAATGTTCTTCTATTTTTAGTACTGATGAACGTGAAAGAATACATAGACCGTATTGGAACATGACACGTTCAGAGATGAGGGTGTTTTGTTTGTAAGATCTCATTCTAAGGTTGCAATTCCAAAAAGAAAATATACCACTGAACTAAAAAGAAATCCGAAAAGGTGTTTCTCTTTACCAAAAACTGATGGCACTTTAGCCTCCGTGTGTAAAATGTTTTTTTGACTACATTGGGTTTCGAAAAGACCGACGATAAAATACTTTCTAGCTGCCTCGGCGACAACAAAAATAAAGACAAACGGGGCAATAATACTAAATTTTCAAATTTTTATCGTGAAGTTATCAGTAAACATGTCGAATCTTTCAACCCATCTGCACCGCATTATCGTCGTGAGCATGCTCTAAATCGTCGTTATTTGCCAAGTGAAATTAACGTTAATTTCATGTACAAAGACTTTTGTACAAAGCACCCCGATACAGAAATTGGATACGAAATGTATAGAACACTTGAAAACCATGAATGTATCATTACATCGCCTTGGTAATGAGGAGTGTGAACTATGTGAGTCATACATATTGCACACACGTGATACTAATCATGATGCTCGCCAAGAAATAGTACCCAATTACAGAGAAGTATGCTGTTCACCACGAAAAATACAGTAAAACAAGACAGTTATATGATTCCCATAAATCCCTAGAACAAAATGAAAACCAGATATATTGTTAGATACCCTAGTAGTGACTTGGAAAAGGTAATAATGCTGCCAAGGCTCGAAACATTCAAAGCGGTTATATTTTGCCCAAGACATTTAATCAAACCTTCGCTCCAGTTGGAAAAATCACCAAGAACTCGAAGCCACTTTCGGCTATTTGGCACGATGGTATCGCTGGTAGAAAGCAAGAAGACATAATGAGTGTATATTTCAACTTTTTCTTACGTTTCCGTGATGTTAAAACAATACATATTTGGATGGACAATTGCACGGGTCAAAATAAGAACTGGCTGTTTTTTTTCCATGTTAGCTGACATTGTCAATAGTGAAGTAATTGCCACAGAACGTATAATATTAAACTATTTTGAACCAGGACATACCTTTATGAGTTGCGATCAATTCCACCACCAAGCTGAACTTTCAATGAATAAAAAAAGCAAGTTTACGACTTTAGTGATTTCGAAGATGGCCGTGGCCTCGGCTAATAATGGAAAGTTATTTTGAAGTCTTTGCAGCCTCAAGACTTTATCAACTATCCTATATAACAGAGCGACGCATCCAAAACGCGAATCCAAGGGCATAACTCAGAAACATGACTGAGGTGTGTTTCATAAGATCGAGCTTCGATCTTCACTATAAAAATAATTTTAAACGACAAGTTTCTAAAGAATCCTCAAATGTCAATTACATTTCGAGCGCATCCTAAAGGAATTGAAAAAGAACGGAAAATAAATATAATTAAAACAGTCATTATCACCGATAGTATCCAAGCATAAGCATAAGATTTTCTGGCAAAATTTACCCATTATTCGTGATGATAATGAACATTATCAAAAAGCCAAAAGAGTCACTAAGTAAAAATGTACAGTATATGTACTAAAACACTTATTACCTAATGATCTGAATAATTGTGCCTTTTTTTTTAATTTCATTTAAAACGCGTAGCAGGCAAGGCTTCACTCACGTTTGAAGAGTTAGTGACGCTCTTCACCCAAATAAAAGCAATCCTAAACTCCCGACCTCTTTTGCCCCTGTCATCAGAACCCACTGATACCAATCCTTTAACTCTTGGGCACTTCCTAATTGGACGCCCGCTGATGTCAGTACCTTCACTACCTGTGAAAACGTCTAGACCCAACAGGTACCAGCTTATCGAACAAATACGACAGCGGTTCTGGCAGAGGTGGCGACGAGAGTTCATGGCCGAGCTACAAAACCGAGCAAAATGGATAGATAGATAGATAAACCATTTATTTGGCGCACACAAAAAGACAGCACAACACACAAAAGTACAATATAAGATGATAACCAAACTACCTACATAAAATATAAAAACAAGGTGACGATAAAAAAAAAAAAACAAAATGAAAAACACACATAACGAAATAAAAGTGACACTTGACTATGACGAATAAAATTAGTACCTAGGTAACGAAACGTACACAGTGCAGTGTGCGTCTCAAGGTTGCACCAAATGGGAGTCCAGCTCAGCATATGTCAGGCAAATGTACCTGACGCTGATATTCTGCTGGATCCCTGCTGTGACACACGGACGTTGAGAAGACGAGATAAATTGGTGTTGGGACAGATTAAGTGCAGAGTGAAGTTTTGTAAGTATACCCACTTTAATTATGTATTTTTTATTAAGTTTTGCGTTGGAAAATGTTCTTGTTCGTAGGTGTGTTAATAGGTATTGCGCTTTGATTACTTGATTCTTATATGTATAATTTACAAAGTTACATGCAGTTTATAATGTGTAAATGAATAATATTATAATTATAGTGACGTTGCGTTGGTGCGAATAAATTAAAACAATAAACAAACAAACAAATGGAGAAGAGGGTACGCACCAATCAATGTCTGAGACCTTATTATCCTGAAAGAGGACAACTTGATGCCGCTCAACTGGCGTATGGGTCGAGTCTCCAAATTATTCCCCGGAGCCGACGGGATTTGCAGAGTAGCGGAGGTCTACATTGCTACCGGCACCATCAACGGGCAGTCAATAAAATGTGCCCTCTACCTGTAACTGATCAAGAAGAGTTGAAAGATTTCAACGGCGCGGAGGATGAACGCGCCTAAATGCGCTAATACGAACGCGCCCGGAGCAAGAGGGGCGCGCGGGGGCGACGCGGCCGCCGCCGCGCGCCGTCTGCAGCAGAGCGTATATATATATAAACGTAACGATCTTTAATGTCGCGATCGCGCGTATCCGCCATTATTGTACCATGTAAAGTGCCGTTTCATTTTTTATACAATATATTTTAATAATTACAAGTTGAGACATTATCATTTCAATCCTCAACACCTGTGTTTAATTTAGATAGTGTTTAGTTTGATGATTTGATACAATTAGCTTGTACACTTGAAAAGTGCTTTTTAGAATTGTTTCTGTTTGTATGTTTTATTATTTTTCCAGAGTTCATTTTTACAAATTTTATTACTTTTATTCGTGATACGTAAGTATCACGAATATTTAAATAAATTAAGACTGAAGTTGCCTCATGACTGATCTAATGTAACTTTAGTTTATTAAAGTAATTTAGTAAGGAGTACGAGTATAACAACATAAGTACCATAATGTTTGAGTTTGAGTGGATCCACTTGACCAAAGACTCGTAGGTACTACGTGAGCTCGACAATTTGTGAGAACATAAATTAAGTATATGGTCCATGCCAAATAGTGATCTCATGATCTGTAAGGTCTTAATTAGTTATAAGTTGATTATTGCTTATTAAAATTATATTTCTTTTATCTTTTAAATGCTGAAATATACATTTATTTTTTTAAAGATGTCTTTTATTTCTCACATATTTCCTTTATGAATGCTAAATTATAATGAAGCTAACCACAATCGAAATATTTTTAGCCACGTTTTAATTAAGTAAAGTAGTTAAGATTTTACAAAAGTTCCATACAACATTGGCAACAATTAGCTTAAAAGCATCTAAAGCCCCGTAACCGCTCATTAGGAAAGTTATTAAAATTGAAATATAAGCGAATGTCATGGCTATAAAGCAGTTAAGTCACTTAACAACTTTTTAGTTATGTAATTCTAAACAAGTAATATGAAGGTTATAATTTTAAATAAATTACTTTACTAAAAGCCGCTAAGGTATGATTAACTTCCTTTTAGTACAGTAATAAGATGCAGTAAATAGGTGACATGATAAATAAAATTAGAAAAAAATATTTTTAATTTTTTTTTTTTAATCATTTTTCAAATTTTGGACAGAAAAGTCCAGAAAATATTATTAACTACTTTTAAAAATCATTTTTCTAATTTTGTTAAGCATGTCAAGATGGAATAAATAGGTGACATACTTAAGAAAATTGGAAAAATTATTTTTAAAAGTAATTAATAATAGTTTATACTACCTCCAAACCAAAACTTTGGTTTTTTTTTCTATCGAGAAAATTTTATGGAATCGTGTTTTCGTCTAACATAGTACCTTACATTAATCCTCAACTTTAGCATATATTTATATCAAAATTAATGCTGCGCTATTTTAGACATAACGGAGGATCATGCTAAGCCATTTGAGGTAGTATAAGGCTCTTAAGAAAAAGAAAGAAGATAAAAATATTAGTTTAGTCCTGTCAAATTAGTCAGCGCCTGACGTAAATTGACGTATGTATTTTTAATAGCCAATTTTTTAATCTCGTCTAAAGCGTTAAGGAGTATCTTAATTTGACAGGACTAAACTAATATTTATCTTCTGTCCTTTTCTTAATGAAAAAGAAAGAAAAAGATGCATGAACTTAAATTTAGTTTAGTTTGTGAACAACAGAATCGGCGCCAATATCTAACTATCTATCTGACGGCACGGTTGGCACAATGGTTAAGCGATTGACTGCTGCGCTATATTTGTATGACCTACAAGTAGTTGTTCCGGGTCTGGCTGGTTGTGTTTGTGAGTTTATATGTTTGTAAAAGCACCCACAATACAGGAAAAATTCCTAGTTTGGGGCAACGTTAAAAAAAAAATGCTTCCTTGATCTTACTTGATCATAGGACCAGAGCTTTTTCTGACAACCCTGACCAAAACAAATTCACTGCCAATAACATTCTCTCCTATCCATAAAAAAACTTTGCAATATATCGCCACCGAAGGGACAGCCCTAATAATAATAAATAAGTCGTGATTGTAAGGTATAGTTCACAAGTCATGATGTAAAATAAATGGATGCGATCACGATCATGTGTATTGAGCCCATAGTGACCCATCAGTTGACTTTGCGATATTACTGTTGCAAGTGAAAAGCTTTAGCGGGTTATTATTACCCACCAAAAACATAATGTTGAAAAAGAAGGCCAAGTTCCTTACCTACTTCATGTAGATGTTTGACCAGCAAAAGAGTTGAAATCGAAACCAACGCCAAGTTTTAAACCATTTTCTTTGCACCGGCCTCATTTTGCAATTCTGTTGTAAGTAATTTGTGTTTGAAACTTTTTTAGATATCAATACAATAATATTTTTCCATTTAAACTTGGCTTTTCAGAAAACCATAAAATAATATGCATGAAAAATCAAACTCAAACTCAAAGCATTTATTTCAATTAAACCATTTTACAGGCACTTTTGAATTGTCAAGAAGTAGGTCAGTCAGAAAAATGTGAAGGTCATTCCAAAGCGTGAAGCTATGGAGAAGAACGGGCAAGAAACTCCATGGACACTCTTTTTAAATAACTATAACATAGCGAAAACCCGCCAAGTTTAAAGGTGTGGTGTGAAAACGGGCAAAAACCGCCCTTCTGTAGCCCGTCGCGCGTCTAATTAGCAGACACAATATACATTTTATTGTTATCGGTACACATGCTGTACACTCGACGTGCGAAGAGGTAGCAATGGCTTTCATTTTGACAGTTCAGCAACATTCATTACAATATTTACGTTTTTGTGCAGACAAATTGTTCGAACATTTAAAGGAATGGATTGAAACGTGTCACAATTAGGCTACTGTTTAGTATTCCTCAAGTGTACCTTATCCCTTGTACCAGACACCAAGCCATATCCGCCATAAGCATTGACCAGAAAATGGCCATCCCACATAATGTAGGGGTCAGATGGACGTCTTGCTTCCAAATTATAGGTATAATGGTCCTATATAATAGGGACATTTTAGTACATCTGTGCCCTCATTGCATATAGGAAGTCATAAAGTGAAGGCAGATGTTGTATGATGGAGTTTCATGTTTAGAGAGGAACAAACTGTGATGCCATAACGATGCATGTAGCAAGCCGGGTTTTGAAATAAGATTCCAGCCGGTCGATTTTGTAAAAATCTCACGGTGAAAACTTAGGTAAAGTGAGTTTGAATTGACACTATTGACAGCTGCTCACTCCACGCTCACTTCATAGTTTTCACGGTGACATTTTTACAGAATAGCACCGCTGTTTACAATTTTATGTACGGCAAAATATTTTTTTGTATAGCTTGGCACTCTTAAGGCAGGCTTCAAAATGATCGACAAGAATTCATTTAATTTCAATTACCTTCGTTTCGTGATATTGTATATATGTGTAGGCACCAATCATAAGACACATTCCCCTGGCTTCTGTTATACAGGCAGGAATTCCTAGTGCAAGAGGTAGGACTATATCGGTTTTAGTCTTGAAGTGGAAATAAATCAATTATCAATCATCGGAAATTATATTTTCGAGCCGTTTGGGGTTGAAACCCTCGGGCCGTGGGGTCCGAGTGCTCATGGTGTTTTTAAAGATATTTCGAAACGGCTGATTGACACTTCCCGTGACCCAAGGGCTGGCTTTTACCTTGGCCAGAGGCTAAGCATCGCCATACAACGTGGTAACGCCGCCAGTCTCTTGGGTACATTACCAGTCGACAGCGATGCGGATGAGTTTTTCGACGCTATTTTCTAGTTTCTGTATAGTTTTAGTTATGTTAGAATTTAATTTTGTTATTTTTACCTGTCTAAATGAATAAATACTATTAATAGTAAAATTCGGTAGTAGGTACTTTATTGTAGCTACACATTGATACAGTATTATGGAACACAGACTGTAGAGTCTATAGTTTGCGTTATCTACAGTGCATGTACACAATCAAATGAATCCCTGTCGAGTACATTTTTTTAGGCCTGTAGATCTACCTAGTACCTTATTACTTTTTTTATAAGTGACGAAAAATTTAGAATCATTTATGCTAAATTCATGGTTACAGTTTTCGCACTGGTTAAAAATGTTTTCCTATATAATTAAGAGATTATCTACATAAACCGTTTAAAATAAGCCCAGACAGTACAATTTGCACTTTGCACAATGATCAAACAAAACGCAAAACACGCCACCAGGCAATCGTCAAATCTTCAACAAATTGCTAACCTACCCGAATTGCAAATTAAACCAGATTAAACAGCTGGTATAAACATTCCATTTTCCCTTACACAAGGATCAACGGGAAAAACCAAGCCATCGTCAAAAACAAGGGGAATCTGGCAAATTTGAGGATGTTACAGTCAAAACTCGTTACCGGTCAAAATTAATTTTGACCTATTATAGTCAAAATCCGTATGAAGTTTTCTTTAGTAAATATGGTTACGGAATGACTTAGTAATTATTTAGAATCACCGCAAAAAAATATTTTTAAAAGGTTTTCAACCTTATCTAAAAGGTTTTTAATTGCTAGGAAATTGATAACCAGTCCAAAGTACTATTGACTTGTTACTTTGGTAAAAATGGGTTACGAAACGCCTGAATAATAATTTAGAATCACCACAAAAATTACATTTTAAATAAAAAAGGCACACGTCTACTTATAAAGTTATCAAGTACATAGTAATTGCTCGGAAATTCCTGACCAGTGAAGCAGTTTAGACTTGTTGCTTTAGTAAAAATAGTTACTAAACGACTCCAAAAAAAAGCTATTTACAAGTTCACAAAAAACATAATACATCTGAAAGTCCCTCAAGCAAGCGACATCACGGCAGGCTCAGACTAAGGTGGATTGCTTTAACAATTTTTTTTTTAATATAATACCTACACCTTATTTCAAAATTTGTGACGCTACAGAATCTTAGATCAAAGAAAGAACAAAGATCGGTCTGTGGCTTATTTGGATGGAAAGAGGTGGATGTCTTCCCACTTGTTGGTTGGGGAACACATCCTACTGAGGTTTTTGCCTAACAGTGGGAAACTATGGGCTAAAAAAAACTGTCTGAAAGAACCAAGTAGCTAGGAAGTGTTGAAGCTTGCCCGGTTAAAAGCACTTATGCATGTTTTTGCAGACAAAAAATACTTTTACCCGGTTATGAGTTTTGACTGTGACACGGATACCTATGAAATGCGAAGTTGAGAATAAATTTTTGTGAACATTTTCCTCTTCTTCGAATGCAATGGAAATAAGAAGGTAATGTTTTTCGTGACTTTCTACGTCGATAGGTAGCTCGGAATATTGAAAATACATTGTAGATAGTGAGTGTCGGTGATTGCTTGTCTGTCTGACATGAGTATGAATGTCGATGGCTATAAGAGTAGGGGAAGATCAAAGAAACGATGGATGGACTGTGTGAATGATGTGATATGGTTAGTGTCTAAACACACTATGCCGAAGGTACGCGACCGGAGTTTGGCACGATTACGCCTGCAATGCTATTTGAATGACTGACGACACATTATTCCGAAATTAAGTTGTGTTAAATAGCATTGCAGGCGTAATCATGTCGAACTTTGGTCGCGTACCTTCGGCATAGTGTGTTTATACACATATACACTTAGAAAAGGGGTGACTACCGAAATGACGAGTAATGGAGAAGTATGGAAGAAAAAGGCAAGTTCCGCCGACCCCAAATAAATTGGAATAAAGGCAGGAAAATGATGGGTCCTGTCTGCCTTGCTTTCCAATCTTTAAACTTAATCTGTCACTAGACCGAGATTTATAAAAATTACGTTACGGTTTCCTTGAAGAGCAGTGGCCACATAATAATGGCCGCCGTGACAACTGTCCTGAAAAAGATGGCAGCAGCAAAGATTTAAATCGTAAGATTCGCCGCACTGCATCAAAAGATGCGTTTCTGTTTCGTTTTGACACACAATGACACCACCACCCAAAGGTCACGATTGTCTCTGCATAACCCAAAGGTTGACGAGTAGAAAATGCCTATGGCATTAAGTCCGCCCCTGTTCATTTATGTGCTTGAAGTATTAAATAAATAATGACTTGACTTGATTGTCATGGAAACGGTATTTAACAATATGTGAGCTCACTCTTCTCAGTAAGGACACTTTTTCACATGACTAAGTACGGTAAGGAGAAATCTAGCGATTTAAATCTTTGGGCCGCGGTGTTTGACTTTATGGTGTCTAAACCGATCTCTACGAAAACACGCCAACTTAGTTTTTTAAATAACGACTCAGAGACATCATGCGCCAGTAAACTGCAGACGCTATGTGGCACTATAATGACATCCGACGATCTTCACGGATACCGTGGCTTTACTTAGCAAGTAGGGAAAGCATTACTCCTGTCACTGTCATACAACTGTCAAGCTGCAAGTGCAAAACAGAGACAGGAACATGTTTAAGTCAAAGCACGATCTAAGTAGCGTTTATATAACTCGGCCTTAGAACCTCACGAGGACTAGATTGGAGTTTATTCGTTAACTACCATATTCTCCTACTTTGTGATGTTGATGAACAATAGTTGTATGTCTGACTTGACGTGGACATTTCCCTGTGGAGGCTTAAACTGTATAAAAACAACGATGACGATTACCTACCATTTTTTCTCTTCGTACGTTTTCTCATATCACATTGGCAGAATTACCATAGAGAAAAATAGAATAGAAGAGTAGTACCACCGACACAAAGAGAAAAAGAAGAAGGTTATTTTCCTCATGCGTACATTCAACTGCACTGGTAACAATTGCACTACAAAAATCGCCCTTACCGCTACAACATAAAGGCGATGTCAATCAACACCACTGATGTAATGTTGATTATACACATACTAAACTTAATAGCCCTTTGAAAAAAAAATCACGTAAAATTGATTCAAGGATTCTTTTCAATTACAAAATAAAAACATGAAAATAATGTAGCTTATTTTTTGAGCAACTAAACATTCTTAACGGAATCTTGCAAAATACGGCAATAGAATTTTTCAACAGGTAGATTTTTTTCCTGTGGTAACATTATTTGCAAGCCACCCAATAAATTGGGTTATAAAACCTGATAAATTCAATATCAGACGTGTTGGCACCGTCAGTAGAAAAAAATCGTGAGGTCGATAGTAATTCCGGAAAGTTTGATTTTTTTCTTAGGATGCCTAGAAAGTTTTCGGTAATTGGTTTTCTTTTGCCAAGACTTCTTTTGTAACAGATTTTTCTTTAGTAACGTGGAATGTAACACTAATGAGCCGTCCTTTATGCAATGCAACGTCAAAAGCAATACAACAAATAGGCGACTTTGTTTCAATGTGTGTTAAATTTCACGTTAGTTTCCACAAGCCTGCACAGCCCGATTCAAACTTTGTTCTTTCTGATTTTATTTAGTTTTGCTCAGCTTTTAAGTATCGTAGTGTATTAAAATAACCTTCCTCAAGAATATTTAATTATATCAAATGCAAAAAGAGTTTTTCAAATCTGACTGGTAGTTCCGTTCAAAGAAATATACGAAATTTTCAGATTTAATAAATGTATTAGTTTAAATTAAAACGCTGTGTTGCAAAAAGTGAAACAAACTTTCTGCAAATTTTGCAAAATTAATACAAATACTTCGTATAATTTGAAGTAGAATTTTTCTGCTGATCATGGTTCTGCGAGGTAAAGCAAATTCATTGTGAAGGTCCTCTCATAAGAAAACTTTGTAATCTTATCTGAGATTGACGATCTAAGAGATAGGGGTGCTAAGGCTGGTCGTATGAACGTTATGGCACAGAATAGTGCAGAAGGTCAGCTGCAAAAACTGGCGCACGTACACATTTCGCACGTACACACTTTCTGGCGTTTTTTCAAAGTTGATTTTTTTGATTAACTAAGCTAAAAAAAATATACTTATATGAAAAAAAAATGCTTTAAAATTATATTTTCATATTATATTTTCTTTTTTCATCCTGACAAAAGAATATGCGCAGTTATCATTAATCCGAAAGACTTTAAAACTCGCTTTAAGTGAAGCCTGTCTATGATTCTCACTTCACCACAAAAGCTGACAAAAGCGAAACTACCCTACAAAATCGACCCTCATGTCAGGCTATCAACAACGCAACGACCCATTTTTAAGCACATTACAACGATAAGGTAAACTGGCTGCAGTAAACCAAGCTTGTCTTTCATAACTTAGGGCAAGATTCACAGACCGCACTTTCGCCTTTGCTAAGTAAGCATTTTACACAAACCTTAATTGCCCTTGTTGACTGCCTCGTTGTTCTAGTGGTCGCTAGCGCTACTGCTGAGCATGAGTTCTGTTTTTGGGTTTTTCATCAGGAATTTGTTAATAGCCAGCTCAGAGTTTAGATTATGCCCTGTTGATAGGAATAGTCTCGCCCTTTATTAGGGACTTAAACATAACTAGCGAAATGTGGGTGTAGGTACTACAAGTATCCATATTTTTATTCTTGTCTCCTGGCTTGTCAACCAAATCTGACGCCTACTGTTTTTTTTCTATTATTTTTAAAAATCAATGTTTGTCTCGTATTTCTGTCATCTAATTTTCAAAGTATTCATAAAGCATGTAAGTTGCATTTAAGCACCAATTAAGCTATAATCTCCACAGTACGTGAGTCAACATAGGTACAACACAGCGTAAAACCAAGCCAAATATAAAGTATGTGTGTTCACCCCTTAACACGTAAAACTCCCCCTACAAAGGCAACATATGGAGAAAACACATTTTTTTCGCATTTTCCACAAACTTTGGCCACTAAGAACGCTGTAAAAAGTTCGGCGATATATCAGAGAGTATTGGGGCTGTTCCTTAGTAAGTAGCCCGTCTGTTTGTTAGTGGAAGTGCTTTGATTTGTTTCCCGGTTTAATATAGTTGTTTTGAAGCATGTTTCTTAAGGGTCTTACAGGACCTAAACACAAAAAACGCAGGTTTTAGAAAAAATAAAGGTATATGATCGCCTACAGTAAACAAAATCAGAAAAATATGTGATATTCTTCAGGGTATATGCTATGTAGATAGTGTTGAAAACATAATACAACTAATTTGATACGATAGAAAAAAATCATGAAGATACCTCTAAAAACTTTCTTTTTACAATAAAAACCAGACATATACATACAATCATTCTGTTTTTTTGTCAGATTATTCTACAAGCAACATACTAAAATACTAGTGTTTTAATTTTTTAGTCCAAACAATAGATTTTTTGTAATTAAAATTTGTAGGTAATTAATTAACTTTATATGCGAAAAATAAGGTCTCATACCTATTTGAATTTAGTAAGAAATATCAAATTCCCGTTAAAATTCACCAATACGGTAAAGCCAAACTTTGCTTATTAAAAGTTCCACAAACAAACTCTAGGCAGAAGATTATTATTTTGTATTGTTAATTATTAATGTATTTTATTTTAATTTTTGATGTATGTGTGATGTATTGTATTGAATTTTGTATATTGTCTATGAGTTTTTATAACTTGAATTAATAAATAAATAATAATAATTAACATCTAAGGATCCCTAGACAATATTTTACAGAAAGCAAGTACTTAGGTAAAGACGCCAGCACATCAAGCTACTACAATCTGTCAAGTTTCTTTAATAGATTTTCTACTTTATCGCTAAAGCATAAGGTTCAAACTTGATTGGGAAAATTTGACAGTTTCGGGTAGCTTGGTGTGCTGTACCTACCAACTTAGGAAGGGGCCCGCGGGCGGCGAAGCTGGGGCTATGTCGTCGCTCGAGCAGTAAGGCTCAAAGAAGGGGCACGTAATATTATATGCGCGCTATAATAATGGGAGGACGTGCGGCCGTGGGATCGGCCTCACTTTGTGATGGGGCCCGCTAGGCATGGCGGGCTGATACCTGAGTCGGGGGTACGGCGAATGTACAGATGCCAGCACATCAAGCTACCTGAAACTCTCAAATTTTTCCAATCAACTTTGAACCTTATGCTTTAGTGATAAAGTTGAAAATCTATTAACTAAATTTGGCAGATTGTAGTAGGTTGATGTGTTGGCGTCTGTACACAAGTATTTCCCGGGCCATAACTCTCCGTTCTTTCCAGACGGAGGGTATCCATGAGGATTTCCCCACGAAAAAAAAACTATTTCGACACTTCAGCACGACTGACTATTTTTCAATGATTGGTCATTATGACAATCATTTATACTTACAGGGTCAAATTAAATTAGCTAGTGAAACTCTGCAGACGTGATGGGTATCATTAAGGGGCTTACATGACCTAAAGCGCGGTCACTGTCGGACTGCATAGACACAACGCTGGTAATTTGTTGCAAAATATGAAGCAATTATTTAACTACAAGAAATCTATTGTTTCGACAAAAAAATTAAAACACTAGTATTTTAGTATGTTGCATATAGAATAATCTGACAAAAAAACAGAATGATTGTATGTATATATTAGTATGGTTTTTATTGTAAAAAGAAAGTTTTTAGAGGTATCTTCATGATTTTTTTCCTTTGTATCAAATTAGTTGTATAATGTTTTCAACATAGTAAGTATCTATCTAGCTTAAATCCTGAAGAATATCATATATTTTTCTGATTTTGTTTACTGTAGTCGAAGTATTGTTTCTAAAACTTGCAGTTTTTTGTGTTTAGGTCCTGTAAGCCCCTTAATAGCTCAACTAAACACGATACAATAAAAAAAAATTAATGGTTTGATGTTTTGGGGTTCACTGAAAAATACACCAACTCTAAAACGGGGATTTCAGTAGATTACAAGCAAAAATATTGACACCACGAGCATGCGTCGCCCAGATAAAAAAGAGTTTCCTTAAAAATGTCTCCCTGGAATAAAATCAAGGAGGTATACCTACAGATGATTTTACTGAGATAGCAAATTGCTCGCAGGAAGCGGCAAATGAACCGAGAATACGATTATTTCGCCCTGACACTTGCGAAAATTTATACTAGGGATGGAACGGAGGCCATCTTAGCGGAAGTTCAGGTGTACCTAAAACCAAACCCAAACAATAAATAGAAAAAAATATGAGTTATTCTGGTCTGATCCCTGATCAGACCAGAATATAGCATGCGCAGGCCAAATATAAATCTTTTGCAAAAATTTGAAGTCGCTCAATAGTGCTATTGTTGCTGTTGATACTCAAATTGAGAGAACTTCTTCTGGTACGAAAGTTTGCGGAAGTTCCGCATATGCGGAGGCGGATTTGAGGTTCCGTTACAACCCTAATTTATACCTACCCTAGAGTGTTCCCTTTTATTTAACGAGTAAAGGTCGGTAGTTAGAGGTGCGAACTTGTGTATAATTAATTGCTCTCCGTTTTAGTTTCTTTTTTGGGTTGCATGAAAAAGTCTCCTGGTGTAGCGCAGTTTGTTCCGCCAGTTACTCAATTGACTCGAGTGTTCGTCGCATCCTGGACAATCACACCCAACACCTTATTTGACTGGCCAATTCTTCCCTTGCGGTGGTAGGGCTAACGACCGCCTGGTTTGCGAACACCCTCATACCGGAGGCCGGCGTCAAGCAGCCTGCTGTGTTTCGTCGATGCGTGGGTGTACCAGTGCCTTAGGCATCTTCTAGGCACGCTCGTTCCATCATAGACCTCATCCATCGCTTTCCATCAGCAATAATAAAAAAATAGTGTTAACTGAATTCGTTTTTATCTAGTACAGTATTTGTCTATGGTCTAAGTGGGGTAACATTTTCTAGAAAATTTGGCAAAGACATAGCATAACTTCACGCCTATAATCTCCGAACGGTTAGGCAGAGGTGTACCTTAGTACAGACGCCAGCACATCATGCTACCCGAAACTGTCAAATTTTCTCAATCAACTTTGAACCTTATACTTTAGCGATAAACTTGAAAATCTATTAAAGAAATTTGACAGATTGTACTTAGTAGCTTGATGTGCTGGGGTCTGTACATCTCACACAGGCCCGTCGTCCACGACGCTACTCCCAAGTAATGAAAAAAAGTATATAATGGATAGTGTGTGACGCAAGAAACGTGGTGGACGTTTCTTGCGTCACACACTATCCATCACAATCTGAGTAATTTTGAAAGATATTGCTTCATACATTCGAAAAAAAATTCCGCTCGACAATGTAAATACCGCAATGAATTTTGTTGAACTGCCAAAATGAAACCCATTGTTACTGATATGATAGTGTGTTACGCATTACCGCGCAGTTACAAACTCAAATCAGAATGTCACTGCACTAGGTATTTCAATGGCGGTCCGATTTTCCATTCACATTTTCCTTGTCTCATTATGTCATATTTTTATTTCAGTGAAATTGCGTGAAGCTTCATCTCCATAGCACGATTTACACAATGTAAGTTTCTTGCCTGAGGCATACTATTTAATTGAAACAACATAAGTACGACTTGCATCGTCCAGACTATTTAGTGTGCATACACACGAGCGGCAAACGTCGACGAAAGAGGCAACTGCAACACGTCGACGCGTGTCGGCGAAAGAGGCAACTGCAACACGTCGACGCGCGTCAGAGGCTGCCGCTGACACTGTACGGAAATATACGAGCGGCATGTTGACGCATGTCGCTCGTGACGGCGTAACTTTTATTGTTACTTCAACTTATGATATGCCACAGGCAACTAAATCGCAACATGTTAGTCAGGCTTTAAGCCAATTACCCGATGCAAGTTTGTTCCCTGTGCCATACAATAAAACTCAAACAACTTTTACTATCGCACTGTAAAATCGCACAATGTAAATCAGGCTTTATTCTGCATAAACAAGTAAGAAAAATGTCCAGCATAATAACTCGCTTACCATCGTTCTTTAGACACAGCCCTAATACGAGTAACCCCATAATGGAAAGAATTATCTTAATATCTTTGTCGACTTGCATTTGTTTATTTTAAACAAATGCAAGTCGACAAAGATATTAAGATAATTCTTTCCATTATGGGGTTACTCGTATTAGGGTATGCATAATTTGACTTACACCCGGTTTTTTGACGTATTCCACATTAGGCACTCGCTTAAAAGGCACCTGAGTTATTCCACATATGGCACCTATCAGTGATTGAGAATTTGAAGTTAAGAATTGGTCAAATTATACTTTATCATTCATCATTATCATCACCCACATCCCGACTTCACCCACTGGTGAGCATAGGCCTCTCTTTTCAAGTGCTATTCTCCACGCCCCTGTGCCAGCCTCATCCAGGTTCTACCCGCGATGGTAACAATGCTGTCTGCCCATCTCGACGCCGGACGACCGACATTTCGTCTTCCAGTCCTTGGACGCCACTTGGCCTTACTCCACCAGTCCACCTGTCATCAATGCGCCTTGCCAGGCATCCTGCCCAACTCCATTTGAGTTCCATAACTCGTTTTCTACGAATCTCAACGTTTGGGGGTCTATATAAGCTTTATGCCCAGTAGCGTACATTGCAAAAGGCATATATAAGCAGTGCCTACGTCGATAAATCACCATAAGCCTGTCAATTACATTTTATTGTGTGTGCCCAACAGTTAAGAAACTCATTAAATGATCATACTTAACAAAAAGCAAAATCTTCATACAAACACGCGCGGCAGTAGGCAGTCGCCAGACGGCCTACTCGGCTCCCGTACTATTCGCACGTTGTCATTGGTCTTTATTCGTTCAAGTTAATACGACGAAATTAAAAATACGTACGTCTCACGCGTAATACCATGACGTTCGACCTTCGCAATTTATCACCCTAAAGTAGGCATGCCTAGTCAAATAACCAACCGAGTATGAATGATAAAATCGTAATTTGTAATTCGTTCGTAATTTGGCCGTGCGAAAACAGAAAGGGATGGATATTGAGGTCGCCAATATTGAGGTAAAAATGAAAATCCAAGACGGGGCGGCTGTAATTTTTTTTTAATTTTTATCATGGGTATCGTTTTTTATATGGTTTTCGAGGGTACTGGAGCCAATAATAAAGTCAAAATGAAAATCCAAGATGGTGGCTGTAAAACTTTTTTTTTTGTTAATACCTAGATACTTTTTTACCGACTTCAAAAAAAAGGAGGTTATCAATTCGATGCGTATGTATGTAATATTATTGGAATTGGATTATATTCACATATGACAATCTATTAGGGCTTCCAAACAAATATACAAAATTTTATAGACGTATGTATGTATGTATGTATGTATGTATGTTTGTCCACGCATATCTCCGTAACTATTGATCGGATCGTGACCATTCTTTTTTTATTGGCTTACATTTACTTCAACTTAGGGAACAGTGCAAGTTTCATCAAAATCGATTCAGTAATTTTCAAGATATGGACTAAGACGTGAAAGTGTGACGGCCTCGCTTATTGATACGAGCTACGGGTGTAGTATCAAAGCGAAAACATCTCAAAACCTTGGTCAAATTCTAGTGCAACAACTAAAAATGACCAAATAAAAAGTAATTTAAAAAAATTAAACCGACTTCAAAAAGAAATGAACTCAAAATTATGAAAAAAAAATAATTTAAAAAATTAAACTGACTTCAAAAAGAAATTAACTCAAAATTATGAAATAACTTTAATTTCGGAAGTCGGTGGCATAAAACTAAAATACAGATCCCAAGACACCGACTTCCGAAATTAAAGTTATTTCATAATTTTGAGTTAATTTCTTTTTGAAGTCAGTTTAATTTTTTAAATTATTTTAGTTTATTTTTTGAGCTTACTAGTTCAGTAGAAACAATTTCGTACGGTGTCGGACAGGGGAGTGTACTCGGTCCGACATTGTTCCTTATTTATATTAATTATCTGTGCAATATGAGTATTGACGGGGGTCGCATTTTCTCATATGCGGATGATACCGCCATAGTCTTTGCTGATAAGACTTGGTCAAAAGTTAGAAGATCAGCCGAAACAGGCCTTTCAAAGATTGCAAATTGGCTCAATCGTAACCTCCTCACTCTAAATGCCTCCAAGTCTAACTACATTTGCTTCACCAAGTATGCACACACCCAACCTCCACCCGATTTCCAAATTAAGATCCACTGCTGTGCC
Source organism: Oligia latruncula (assembly GCA_948474745.1). Taxonomy (NCBI): domain Eukaryota; kingdom Metazoa; phylum Arthropoda; class Insecta; order Lepidoptera; family Noctuidae; genus Oligia; species Oligia latruncula. The sequence continues at coordinate 10,275,118 of OX419707.1, read as the reverse complement.
AACCCCCCAATTCCCGACTGCTCTTGTACACAGATTGATAGGTTACAATATACTAAATACCTGGGCATCATGATTGACCAGCGCCTATCCTGGCACATGCATACTGAACTGATCATGAAAAGGGTTAGGAAATTAATTTGGACTTTTAAAACATTGCGCCATGTTGCCTCAAAGAATCTTTTGCAGAAAGTCTATGTATCACTAGCCCAATCGGTTCTTACGTACTGTTTGCCATGCTGGGGTGGGACAACAAAAATGAAATTTCTGGAACTTGAGAGGGCGCAGCGTTCTCTCCTCAAGGTTATGCTCTTTAAACCCTACAGATTCCCAACCCATAGCCTGTACCTAACCTCTGACCTCCTATCTGTTAGAAAACTTTACATACTCCATCTTGTCCTGAGAAAGCACAAAGCCCTCCCGTATGATCCCACAAAGACGAGTGTCAGTAGCAGGAGAAACTACTTAGTCGCTCCATCTGTCCCTGTCAGATCCGTTTTTGCTGAGAGGCAGTATGAAAGGCAATCTTCCCGCTTATACAACCTTCTGAATAAAGAGTTACGCATTTATCCTTTGAAACTCCGTGACTGTAAACAAGCTATCACTGAATGGCTTAAGGAAAAAACCTACGATGAGATTGAGACTTTAGTATCTTCGCTTCCATGACCTGTCCAATAATTAAAAACACCGTGGCAGTGAAATTGTTAGTGGAAGAAGCTGTGCCTGGCTTCTTCCGATCCCAAGACATTGTCGCAGGGCTAACCTAAACCTAAACCTAAAACTGAACCAATTCAAACCCTGAGCCTAAACCTAAACGGATACTTATAGCTAATAAACACACAACTAAGGTAATTGCAATCAAAACTCATCCTACACTACAGCAGTCCATTTACACAACTCACTCTTGCCATTGCTCACGCAAACACATACACACACCCCTCACACGCACACACACACACACACGCACACAACAAAACCTACTCTCATACATCATACAAGTGCGCTCCTTCCTTTTTATTTCCTTTTTATTGTTCATTTCCTTTTTACTTTATTATTTTTTTTCTGTTTTATTTAAATTAGATTATTTTTATTTTACTTTTATTTTTGTTATTCTTGTTTCAATTGCATACCTACCTGTTATTTATGATAGTGGAAGAGCGGAGTTCACCTAACACAAGCATCTTCTTGCTTAAAAGGTGATCTCCAACTCATTGTGTGTTATAATTTGTATGTAATTGCAATAAACATTTTGATTTTGATTTGATTTTGATTTTGACTTAAAGACGGCACGGTTGGCGCAGTGGTTAAGCGATTGACTGCTGCGCTGCGTGTCGCGGGTTCGATTCCCGCACGGAACAAATATTTGTATGACCTACAAGTAGTTGTTCCGGGTCTGGCTGTTTGTGTATGTGAGATTAAATGTTTGTAAACGCACCCACAATCCAGGAGAAATTCCTAGTGTGGGGCAACGTTTTAAAAAAAAAAAAGGTGATTATTTCAATGTAACATAACATCACGCTTGTAAGTTGTAAGCCCCGAAAGGTAAGGCAGAGGTGTACCATATTGTACAGCCGCCAGCACATCAAGCTACCCGAAACTGTCAAATTTTCCTAATCAACTTTGAACCTTACGCTGTAGCGATAAAGTTGAAAATCTATTAAATAAATTTGACAGATTGTTGTAGCTTGATGTGCTGGCGTCTGTACACCCACATTTCACCAGTTATGTTTAAGTAATAGCCTTAAAAATTAAATTAAAAATTTAAAAAACCCCCGACAAAAACAGAATTAAGGAATCCCTACAAAAAGCATGAAATAAAAAAATAAATTTAAAAAAATCTTATGGAAGTCGGGGGACCGTTCTGTGGAACACCTTCTATTCTGAGGTCCCCCGACTTCCATAAGATTTTTTTAAATTTATTTTTTTATTTCATGCTTTTTGTAGGGATTCCTTAATTCTGTTTTTGTCGGGGGTTTTTTAAATTTTTAATTTAATTTTTTATTTCATGCTTTTTGTAGGGACTCCTTAATTTTTGTATTTAATTTCTTTTATTTTCTTCCGTTTTAAGATTCTGGTAATTTGGTGTTTAATCAGGTTTTTTATCCGTCAAAAAATATTGATTAATTTATAGTTGAAGAATAATTTTTAAGACAACAGATTTTTTTGTTTTATTATATTTTTCAAGTTTTTAGTTTTCATTTCGTTAGGTAGTTAATATTCCTCATTCCCTTTCAATATAGTGTAAATTATTCTACTTGTCAAGCCCTTGCATTTGATACCTATATTGAAGGAGTTGTGAAAAAAAAATGTAATTCGAAATCTTGGGTGGCGGCCATCTTGGATTAGAAATTTTTAATAGTGTATAGTATTCTATTAGTCAAGCCCTTTCATTTGATACCCATATTGAGGGAGTTGAGAAAAAAAAATTGTAATTCGTCACTTTGTTGTGGCGGCCATCTTGGATTAATTTTTTTTTATAGTGTATAGTATTCTACTATTGAAGCCCTTTCATTTGATACCCATATTGAGGGAATTGTGAAAAAATATGTTATCCGCCATTTTGTAGCGGCGGCCATCTTGGACCGATTTTCATCAAACATTGCTAAGAACACTCCCGACTAATACACCTTTCAAACAAAAAAAACTAAATCAAAATCGGTTCATCCGTTCGGGAGCTACGATGCCACAGACAGACACACACACACACACACACACACACACACACACACACACACACACACACACACACAGACACGTCAAACTTATAACACCCCGTCGTTTTTGCGTCGGGGGTTAAAAATAGCCCGAGAAAAAAAAAAGAAAAAAAAAAAAACAAGATTTTTAAAAATTCGGAAAAATGAATGCGTGGGTCAAATCTGCAATGGCTTATAAATGTATTCATTAACCTTCTTATTACGTTTTTTGGTAGATAAAAATAGCCATTGGTAACTGAGAGAAGCGAATCGTTCCATAATATTGAAACTCGTTACAGAATGTCTTTCTTTCATTATTATCTTATTGTGTTTTATAGTTATTGAATTTGGATCCTGAAATTACAACATAAAACTCAACAGTGTAAAAAGCACATTCAACTGAAAATCAAAATCCTTATTTTATTGTTATTATACTTTAATGTAGCACGGATCCCTAAAAATACGGTTATGGAGTCTACGGAACACAAAATAAGAGTACCTGGTTATATTACAAAAATGTTGAGTTTGAGAGATTTAAAAACCTGCCCAAGACTTCGTACGCGTTTTTTTTTAATTTCATATTTTTTAATAGGTAGGTACAGTCACGAGCACTAATATGTCAACACTTGGCAACTTTCAATTGCGATTTTTTCGTGAAATAACGAATGCAATGTTGAAATACGACACTTTACACAAACCTATGGGTTCGAAAATACGTTGTTCTTAATAACATAAAATTTCATTCAAAACTAAAGGAAAAAATCGTCTTTGAATAAAGCCAAGTGTAAACATACTTATGCTCGTGACTGTACCAACATCTTGATCAAAATTATCCTATGTGTTTCTCTAGGTTCCTGGCTACCTATTTATTAAATCTCATAACGATCGGTTCAGTGTTAGCGTGAAAAGTTAGCACACAGACAGAGATATTTTCGCATTTATAATATTAGTAAAAACTGGCCAAGTGCGAGTCGGACTCGCACATGAAGGGTTCCGTACCACAAGGCAAAAACGCCGAAAAAAACACGTTTGTTGTATGGGAGCCCCCCTTAAATATTTATTTTATTATTTATTATTAAAGTAAAAATACAACTGAGTATTTTGTGAATATTTCAAGTGCCTACCTGTTGTCATTATTGATATCGAGCCCTTAAATATTTATTTTATTTTGTTTTTAGTATTTGTTGTTATAGCGGCAACAGAAATACATCATCTGTGAAAATTTCAACTGTCTAGCTATCACGGTTCATGAGATACAGCCTGGTGACAGACAGACGGACGGACGGAAAAAAGAGAGATGTACCGACTATGAATTTTGCCGGCTACTGTCGGCCGACTAGTCGGTTGCAAAACGAAATAATGTTAAAAACTAAAACCCAACCCTTTTTTTTGTTAGCCTATTTTGTGTCCCACTGCTGGGCAAAGGCCCCCTCTTTTTTCTTCCAAACTTCCCTGTCTTGTGCGATCTCTGGCCATGTTGGCCCTGCAAATGATATTAGATCGGCACGTCACCTTCGCCTTGGTCTACCTCGACGGCGATAGAACATCGCCGTCGAAGTAGACCAAGGCGAAGGATGTTCTTTGGTTACAGTGTGTTTTTTATACCTTTTTAGTTGGCCACTACTTACTACTATTATAGTAGTATAATACAACTTACATCTTAAATCTATACGATATCACAAATGTCCACAAAGAATACTAAATCCAAACCAAAAAAACACCATAAAAATCCTTGTTTATCCAAAACACAGTGAGGAAGCAAAATCAGCGAATAATATTCCACAGACGTGCTGACGAAAACAATCTATATAAGACAGTATGTAATACATTACAAGCGAGTAAACTTGGCTATGTGATAAATGGGGACCCTACAAAGATGGATATTGTATTGAATGCGGTCAATTAATTATTGTAGTAGATTTTATGGATAACATACATTTCATCAATTTAGGGTAAAAGGGAAAGGAGAATAGAGTTATTTATTTATTTTATTCATTAACACATAGATTTGTTTTAACAGGTAAGACCGAAGCTAATAAAAGTATTCATGAATTGCTAATTGCCCAGTCCCAAGTGGCGGGTCTGGGTAAAAATACAAGTCACGCAGTGGACAAAATACAAATTTAAAAGATTGGCTGCTGCGCTGCGTGTCGCGGGTTCGATTCCCGCACGGAACAAATATTTGTATGACCTACAAGTAGTTGTTCCGGGTCTGGCTTTGTGTATGTGAGTTTAAATGTTTGTAAAACGCACCCACGATACAGGAGAAATTCCTAGTGTGGGGCAACGTTTAAAAAAATAAAATAAATAATAATAAAAAAATAATAATAATACAAATACAGCATATAGTTTCGTTGGTTGTTAGGATAGTTTTCATAGAGCATCCTAATTGAGTGAGGCATTTTTAAGGATATTGTTAATCCATTGCTTCATATGTTCGAAAAATTTGTATGCTCAACAACGTAAATAACGCAATGAATGTTGTTGCACTGTCAAAATGAAAGTCATTGCTACTCGTAGTGTGTTACGCAATTATCCCACAGGGAGATTGAGATTTTGTAGCAACTCCTTGATATAAATATGATCATGCGTACCCTGAAAGGATAGACAGATGTGTATCGTACACTCACATTTCCTGGTAGATTTTAAGCTTGCTCTATCCCATGAGAGGTAGTCACAGTCAGATCAAGCTTAGCTGACTTAACAACACGATTTCCTAACTGAGCTCAGTGAAGCGAGCAGTTTCATGACGAGTCACCGAATCGAGCTCACAGACGACACTATTGTGCAGGGCGAGCGTACCAAGCGAGGACAACGAGTGGAGCGACCTCACTCTTAAAACGAGGAAGCGAAGCGAGCCCACTTAGACCACGAGCGATCTGAGCGCGCTTTCACACAAGAAGAGCGAGCGAAACCTGTGTGTGAGTGGGCACGCGTTGCTCAGTCATCAGTTGAGTAAGCGCATTCTGCTAACTTCTTGTCGTTTCAGGGCTGGTTCAAAAGTTACCGTTCATCTCCTAATCAAAATGTTATCCAACGATCATAAGGCACTTTCATTTTATGTTCTGCCTAAACTCTCCAATTTGTTATGATGCGCCCCAGAGAGCAAACGATAAAAAACACATTTAAAATCTAGGTACCTACTAAACATTTGTTTTCATCGTTGTCCCTATTAAGACTTAATTATGTAATTTAAACTTTATGAACCTGATTTGATTAATTTAAACTTTTTGATGACGCTATAACCTATTACCGGACCGTTTTGGCATTTAGGTAGAAAAGTGGTGATGAAAATAGCATATTATGCAGATAAAAGATTGGCCTGGAAAGTTTTTATTTTATTTTTTATTTTATTTTATTCTGTTCGGGAAACTTACAGCTAAATTAAACAATGCTCTTAAACAATATGCATCTGAAGGCCATTTACAAGTTTCCACTAATAAACACTTGAAACAAAAAAGGTCGGTACAAAATACCTCTAACATAAATTAGGAAACAAAATAACAAAATTAACATAATAAAATAAATAGTTAGTATAATATAATAAATAATAGTTGGTTGCAGAACTTCTACCTAAGGTAAGCTGACATTCTTTAGGTTTTACGAAGTATTACAAGACTTTTCACAACTGAAAATCTTCGTGCCAAAACTAAAAAATTCGAAAAAAAATATCATTATATTTTATTTTACGTAAACCTACATGGGCACTTATAAAACGTCAGAAGCTAGGTGCCAATTGGTCGTTTCCATGGAGAAGAACACACAGGTTACTCTATTAAAAGTAATTGGCTTTTACAATGTTGTCAAATTACACTGTTAATTGGTATACAAGGACACTGTCCTTGTATACCAATTAACAGTGGTAGGCCTGTCAACAAGTACTAAGTACCTAAGAAAATAGAAAATGATCTACAAATCGAAGCATCTCTGAGTCAGTTAAGTTAAAATTCCCTTATAACTCAAACTCAAAGCATTTATTTCAATTAAACCTTGTACAGGCACCTTTGAATTGTCAAAATTAAATAGTCTGTCAGTTAGTCAGAAAGTTGAAGCTAGTTGCCCATTCCAAAAAGTAGATCTCTATGGAGAAGAACGGGCAAGAAACTCCATGGACACTCTTTTAAATAAAGATATTACAAAATCCTGGGTACATTAATCTTGTTGCTTCTATATTTGAGAACAATGTAAAAAAAAACACACATGAAGAAACAATTCAAAATATAAGATTAAAAATAAGCCTTGGCAGTTAAGAGATGACCAGTCTCAACCGACGGCGCCCGTTCACGAACATGACGCGTGGATCAGCACCATCCAGCTCAACCATTTTGTAGGGAACCGAATGATCCAACACAAGCGCCACCATCGGTGAGACATTTAAGTGAGCATGACACGTTCTCAACTGCCATGCTCTTTTAAGTCAACATCAAAAAATCATAATAAACGGAAACAAATAGTGGGATGACCCTCATAATTTCTCATGGCCCGATAATCTTCAAGGGATCTTTAAAGGGTAATGGAACCCATTGCTATCTCCACCCAAACTCCATAGCTCAGGGCATTCAAATAACAGTTACTATCGCCATTTGAACATAACCCATGCATTGCACCAAATTGGGTAGCGAACGACGCACTGAAACAAAGCAAATTTGGGCGCAAAACAATAAATAAAGATTACTGTGGCATTTTCCTACCGAAATGACCGTAGCGGTGTGGTTTTGAAACCAGCGGGTGGAGTTTTGTTCGTAAAAGATTTCGCATTGCAGTAAAAACAAATGACGACGGGTGGATGAGAGTCATTAAAGGTACGATTCCGAAGGATGAAGGATGTGGAGATGCTATCCTGCCTTTTGTGCCCCAAAACATGCAGTTAAAGTGACCTCTGCGCTGTCACCGGCACCGATAGGGCTGTGGAAGTGCCGAAGTTTTGGGCCAACAAAATTTAAATAACTGTCGCTCGTGAAAGCGACATGAAGAAGAACAATGACAGGCCTCCCGCTGTAAGACGCCATCAGCGTTTATATAGAGATACATACAAACATGCCGTTTGGTCTGTCACTGGAATTGCGTACTTGCGTGATGCCAGGAAGTATGTCACAAATGGATTGTAGAATCCGCTGTTTTACAAAACCGCTAGTTGTATTACAAAACAACTCCGTTATGTAAAACAGATGATGATGGACGGGTGAACGGGTGATTCGGATACCCAACGATACGAGGGACCTAAATTTTGGTTTGGACGTCAAGTTCCGGCCACCCTGTATAACATCTATTGACGTCACTTCAGACATGTATCTATCACTAACTGTTTTGTTTACCTTTGGGACAAATTTTCAAGAAGTTTTGTTTCTGTTTCAGGTGTAAACGACAAATGAAGACCACAACATGTAGAAAACACGTTTTTATACCTTGGAGTAACTAGTCGATATTTTTTCCATACAAATTTCGGGAGAGTACTACTCCATTGTTTAACATTGTGCATCCAAAGTTAAACATGATATCGTTTCGACTTATTATTAATTTTGTCTCTACGGAAACAAAATAGTAAAATAAAATTAAAAGCCATTAAAAAGTTATGAGCCAACAAAGATTCGTTTTTCTTGCCATTTTTAACGTAACTTTGGGTGTAAATAAGTAATAATAGAACTGTAAAATCTTCAAAACCAAGTCCGTACCGACAAAGCTCGGTTTACGAAGAGTTCAATAAACTTTATTTGTAATTGATTTATGCAGTGGTTTTTTTATAAAACTCGATTTTCCGAAGCACTATTCGAATTTTTTTACTCGCCTATCAGTTCGGAATGGTGTTTCTGTGCGTGAGAACTAGATGTTGTTCATGTAGACTAGCGTCTAACTGTTCATCACTAATAATAGCTCTGTCGGACATGAAGCCAGGTGAGACAGCGTGCTTTTTGGCTATGGCCACCAGTGAGTTAAGGCTCGCGACTAGTTTACTATTAAGTGAAATTCTTTATTCTGTAAATAGGTTATTGGAAACACTTTTACATGTCATCGTTTTATTATAAAAATAAAAATAAGCTAGATGGAGTCGACATTTCCGACAGTCGACAAGACATAATCTTGACTGCATCATTGATCTAGTGGTCGTAAGTACTACTGCTGAGCATGAGGTCCTTGGTTCGATTCCCAAGTCAACAAAGTGTTAATGTTTTTTCTATCTGGAATTTCTCAGTAGCAACCCGGAATCTGGAATTGTGCCGGGTTGATGGCAATAGACTTACCTATTACATGGGACTTAACCATAAGTGGCAAAATGTGGGTGGATGGTGCGCAAACCTTCGGGGAAACACAACGTTACATAATCTTGGTCAGATTATGTAAGTGGATTTCGTAGTAAACATCGAATCCGCTTACTCTGTGGCCCTAACCGCATCCAAACAGTCCCTCTATTGTTATCATTACACTAGTAAGTTCTGGGGTCGTTCAGGCATTTACGCTTAATAAGGAACGATAAATATGTCGCAAAATAGCTAAGACAGCGTTTGTTTGGGAATCTTGTTCTGGAAAAATGTTGGGAGGATACTCTTATACATATAGAAATATATTATGATAAAATACCTAAAAGTTTGAAAGTTTTGCCGCTATCGTTATTTAAAAAAAGGCTCTGAAGAAATAAAGCGAGAAAGAATTCTTGACTGAAAAAAATGTTTAAACAATAAGGTTTATAAAATAAGAATTATGTTTGGTTTTTGTGTTATTTTTCTTGTTTTGTTAGTAGATAATTTTTTTTTTTAGCTTTTGCATGTACTAGTAAAATGTGGCTAAACCTATTTCCCTATATCACCATGTACAAATATATTAGGTGTTGGTGTTAATTCGGAACGTATCATAATTTAAAAAAAAAAAAAAAAAAACAAATTGAATATGAACGCAGAGATGAGTGAGAAGGAGAAAGGGGATAGGGGAAGATCAAAGAGAATATCGTTAGAGTTTTCTACTTCATTAAGGGAAAATAGTCGATATCGATAAAATGAATTTTAATAACGTTTTTTATTAATCATCTTTATTTACAGCAATAGATAAATTAATTAGGTAATTGATATGTAAAAGCTGTTTGTTGTAAAAAAATATTAAAATCAATATTGCACAATGACTTCGCATGGAGAATAGCCAAAATCTACCATAAGCTTCATGCACATTAACTGGCATGGATAAAGGGAACGCGTGTAGAATAGTCCGGGTATAAACGACTGTGTGCAAATGGCCTTATTTGGACGTAATCATAATTTATAGCAATGTTACGGTGGCTTAATTAGTTGTGCAAATTGTTAGTTTTGGTTGTGGACTAATTAATTTTTATTGTAAGGGAATTAGGGGTATTGTTAACGATTAACAGTAAGACAGGGTTTATGTGAAGAAAATGGTGATGTTGTATTGTTTCCCCGAAGACTCCATAAATTATCACGAGAATCGCAAGGTAATGGGAAATGGTAAGACGCAATTGATTAAAGCCAGAGGCGCATGGCATGATATAGATTGCACCGTGCCTTAAAACTTCAAAAAAACAAACTACTTCAAAAAAAAAAAATCTTGAAAAAAAAACAAGTAATTAAAAAAAAATAAAAAACCCGACTGCGGTAAAAAAATTAAGTTAAAAAAAACTGAAAAGCTAAAAACAAGGCCATTTTAAATTAAATAAAAGTTGGAAGCAGGCGGGACCCATACCATTTTTTTATTATATTTTCAAACTCAAATGGGTCCCGCCTGCTTCCAAGTTTTATTTAATTCCTCCCCTCCTTTTGGGCTTCGCCGCAGTCGGGTAAAAAGGGTTTCTTTAATGCTGTTCTAGGTCAGTGCGGTTAGTGTGCTCTATGATTACAATCGTTAGTCGAAATCGGGCAGTCCGAAGCCCGCCTGTCGCGGCAAAAAAAAAACACTTAAAAAAGTGTAAAATACTTTTAGTAACTTGGGCTTGGGTTTTGATTTATTTTTTTTGTGAATTTTCAAACTGCCACCGACTTTCGAAAATAAAAATATTTTACACCAATTTTTAGGTTCTTTTTTTATGGGGGTTGTTTTTTTTTCGCCGCGACAATCGTTACGGGCTTCAGACTGCCCGATTTAATTTAATGATTGTAGTTATAGTCATCAATAAGAGCACACACACTTAGAACAGCAGTAAGAAATCCTCGTCTTTCCACAGTAGAACAAAATAATATACAATGAGCTCCTTTAGTTTTCAGCCGACATCGGAAACTGAAACCAGACGGTCGCTAACAATGGGCAGTGAAGTGGCCCTTTTCAGCTTACAACGACATATTGTAGACTAGAATTGAAATACTAAAAAAAAAAGGGTTTTTTTAAGTCGGTTGTTTTTTAGGGTTCCGTGCCTCAAAAGGAATAAACGGAACCCTTATAGGATCACTTTGTTGTCCATCCGTCCGTCCGTCCGTCTGTCTGTCAAAACCATTTATCTCGGGAACACGTGGAGGTATTGAGTTGAAATTAAAACCATATATACTCAGGTCTACTGTCTGTGTCTTAAAGCTGTGAAAAAAATCAAACACCTAAGTTAACGTAAAAAAAAGATACGGCCGTTTATGTCGCAAAAACCGTATATTTCGACACTCTCAAGGGAATCAAAATTTATAGGGTACTTCCCGTTGACATAGAATCATGAAATTTGGCAAGAAGCAAGATCATGTAGAAAAAAAAAGTTGAGTTTAGTTGTTGTTGTTGTTGGTGGTTGTTGAGTAAAGGAAAAAATCCGATAAGTGTAAATTTGTAGGTGTTTTAAAAAAAATCCCGTGATAAATTATTTACATACCTACAAAGTACGGAACCCTAGGTGCGCGAGTCCGACTCGCACTTGACCGGTTTTTTTTTAATTTCTTAGTTATAAAACCCCACAACAATTCATGTACCACTACTTACTATGTGAAGATAACAAGCTCACAGCTCACCAACATGGACGAACTGGATGAAAAGCTTAGTTTTTCATTAAACTTAGTTTCGATAAAAATAACTGAAAAACTAGGTACGTAAAGTTAATAGAATTGATTAGGACCACCGCGCGGACGTCTTCTACTAAATAAAGAATTTTTATTTCACCCATAAAAATTTAACTTTTGTAAAACTTTTACCTTCCATAATTATTCTTCTTACAAATTGGTGAAACGTAACATGAAATGACAACAACAACTACACTCTAATTGTTATTCTATTCTTCTCTATGGCAATGGTGCCGATGTCGACAATTCTGCCAATATCAGATGTGATAAGAGAAAATGTGTGGATTCAAATTTTTAAATTGCTAGTCTAAAATGACAGCTGCTTAGTAAAAAAAAGTAATTTAAAAAAATTAAACCGACTTCAAAAAGAAATTAACTCAAAATTATGAAATAACTTTAATTTCGGAAGTCGGTGTCTTGGGATCTGTATTTTAGTTTTATGCCACCGACTTCCGAAATTAAAGTTATTTCATAATTTTGAGTTAATTTCTTTTTGAAGTCGGTTTAATTTTTTTAAATTACTTTTTATTTCGTAATTTTTAGTTTTTGCACTAGTATTTGACCAAGGTTTTGAGATGTTTTCCCTTTGACACTACACCCGTAGCTCTTATCAATAAGCCAGGCCGTCACACTTACACGTATTAGTCCATATCTTGAAAATTACTGAATCGATCTTGATGAAACTTGCACTGTTCCCTAAGTTGAAGAAAATGTAAGCCAATAAAAAAAAATGGTCACGATCCGATTAATACTTCCGGAGATATGCGTGGACAAACATACATACATACATACATACATACATACGTCTATGAAATTTTGTATATTTGTTTGGAAGCCCTAATAGATCATCATATGTGAATATAATGCAATTCCAATAATATTACATACATACGTATCGAATTGATAACCTCCTTTTTTTTGAAGTCGGTAAAAACACTGACAAAGTTACAAAAAATGATTGATCGCACCTGTCATTTTGGTCTGGCAATTTAAAAAGCAGAGTTTAGGTGAATTTCTTTCATCGTGTTCATTTTATTTAACATTACAATCTGTACCCCGCATTAAAAATTTCCATCGACTGTGGTACTAGCACTCTGTGTTTTGATTAACAAAGTTGTGACAGCTAAGGGATGACAACGAATGGTGGATTACTCAGTAAAGTGTCAGTGGTTAAGTGAGTCCTATTTTTAACCTCTGGCTTATAAAGGAAGATTTTCTATTAAGGGCGCACCGAGCTTCTAGCGCTAATCGATTTTAGGTATTCTATGCGCTCCGTGTATGTGTGCGTGAGGCACACCGGCAAGAGATCGAACGGCTAGATAGATAAGAGCACTGCGCCAATCGCGCGCCGCGCGCGTCGAGCCGTGCGCCGCGCGCCGATTAGGGAATGCAAATCCGTTCTGTTTTAAAATCCGGATTTTTATGAACGGATTTTTGGTCCAATCCGGATTATCCGGATATTACGGATTTTTCATGAAAATTAAAAATCTACCCATATTAGTTTGTTAATATGATGTTTTTATATTTGTGTAAATGGATTAAAATAAAAACACATGAAAATCAAATCAAACGAGTTTTTAATGCTTTGTTATTTGGAATTATTCAAACTATCAACATAAAATACCATTATTATGGTGTATAACCTGCCTCTCTGCTTAGCGTTTGTGTACTACGAGAAAGCCTTTGATTCGATCGAGACATGGGTTGTATTGCATTCTCTTCAACGGTGCCAGATCGACTATCGGTACATCGAGGTGCTGAAATGTCTGTACGAAAACGCTACTATGTCAGTCCTACTCCAGGATCAGACCTCGAAACCTATCCTTCTGCAGCGAGGTGTGAGGCAGGGAGACGTTATCTCTCCGAAACTGTTCACCACTGCACTGGAGGATGTCTTCAAGGTTCTGTACTGGAAAGGGGCTGGCATTAACATCAATGGCGAGTACATAACTCACCTTGTTTGCCACCGATATCGTAGGCACGGCTGAGACCATGGAGGACCTCGGTACAATGCTCGATTACCTCAGTAGAGCCTCCGAAGGCGTGGGTCTTAAAATTAACATGGACAAAACGAAGGTCTTGTCAAATGCCCATGTAACACACTCTCTCATGAAGATCGGAGACGCTACACTCGAAGTCGTGGACGAGTTTGTTTACGTAGAACAAACTGTACAGTTAGGTAGGTCCAACTTCGGGAAGCAACGCAATATCTTCTCGTCCCACATATCGCAGTGTCTCAAGACGACCAGTGCGTGTTGCCAGTGATGACATCAGGCACTGAAATGTGGTCGCTCACAATGGGTATTATTAGAAGGCTAAAAGTCACTCAAAGGGCAATGGAGATGGCTATGCTTGGAGTTTCGCTGCGTGATCGAATCAGAAATGATGAGATAAAAAAATTAATAGGTACAAATTAAAAGAAACTCTGAAGAACATAAATAAAGACAAATAGACTTCTTGTCAAATTATTAAATATAACGTAGGCAAAAATAACAAAACAATAATTTAACTTCACTTATATCAACATAAATTTAACAACTTAAAAAAATATGTAATTTTTTGAGACATTAAATATGTCTTCAATAGTAATAAGTAATAATATCTAAAGTGCTGTCGTTTTACCTGCTGCAAATTCGGTTGCACATAATTCCTGCTGCGGAAAAAGCACGCTCTTATTCGACGCTTGTAGGCGGAATGCACTAAATATGCTTGTAAGTGGAATGAACGGAACGATCAAGGACGCCTCACACACTTTCTCGACCCGCGTCCCGCGCCCCGCTCGCTTCACAATTTCTTTCTTTACAATTAAAAAAAAATTGAATTATTCAAAAAATCCGGATTCGATTTTCAAATCCGGATTTGGAAGTCTAGTATAATTGTGCGGATATCCGGATATTTCGGATTACGGATAATCCGGATTGCATTCCCTAATTATGAACAACTTTCACTAAAGGACCATCTCTGAAATCACGAAAAAAAATCTGCTGTTTAAAACAAAAGTTCAATGCCTACTTGACCAAAGTCAAAGTTAAAGCATTTATTTCAAATGGGCACATAAACGGCACTTTTGAACGTCAAAATTTACATTAAAAAAATAGAACTGATTCTAGTTGCCCGTTCCAAAATGTATGTAACAGCTTTTTTTTTCGTGATTTCTGAGTTGGTCCCATAGTGAACTGCAACTGTTCTAATAATTACATACAATCTACAACTCTATTTCCACTTATTCTGATCTCTTCAAATTTTTCTTCAGGTTCTATTGTATAATAATCTTCTTCTGAATCTGAATCAGCTGACGAATGATGTGTAGAAAACAAAACGGTGAAGGAAACCGGCATGTCCTAGAACCAAAAATTTGTATACATGTGACATCTACCAACCCGCACTGGGCCCTCGTGGTGGATTACGGCCCACTCCCTGTCACCGAGAGGAGGCCTGTGTCCGAGCTATGGGAACATTATAGGCTGATTATGCTTATGCCTATGCCTGTTAGGAGCGGGCTGCTAAAGCAGCCAGAGAGGTATAATGAATAATATTCATGGGTAGCTACACCCTGTGAAAAGTAGGGTAGTGATAAAAAATTGTCCAGTATAATAATCAATATCGGACTTATAGACAGACGTGACAGGATTTTTCATAACGATCATGGATACGGTTAGATTTACTTTTATGGTTTGTATAGTAGTCCCCTAATGTGAATGATGTCGGTCTGCCTGCTCTCAGTGGTTGCAACTTCGAGTACCGACCACTGAGAACCGGCAGACCAACTCGTTTCACCTATGGAGACACCATACTTCGAATAGGTACTAAAACTGACCATTTCTCTTATTGTTTTTTTTTCGCAACAATGCAGAACTGCAACCACTGTGACTTGCGTGCATCATAGCTCTGAAATGCATCCACTGAGAGCCGGCAGACCAACTTGTTTCATCTGCGGAGACGCCATACTTTGAATTGAATAAGTAGGTACTAAAACTGATCATTTCTCTGATCGTTTTTTTTTCGCAACAATGAAGCCTCCTGTGAGCGCTATAACTCGAAGTTGCAACCACTGAAAGCAGGCAGACCGACATCATTCACATTAGGGGACTACTCTACAAACCATAAAAGGGAATCTAGCCGTATCCATGATCGTTATGAAAAATCCCGTCACCTCTTAGACTATTACTTCATGGTAATATTTTCTCTATGTGAGTAAGTCATATCACCGTCTATTTCTCCTTCCACTGGAAGAATTGTGTTCCGGTGTAATTGGCATCCTGTAATAGAACAGAACATTTGATTTAATTATAATTAGTTTATTTATCAACAAAACTGTTTTTGGATGAAATTTTTAGGACTTATTTCAGAAAAATAATTAGTTTTTGAACTTACAAGTCCAGAGTTTGATAAATTTTGGACTCGGTGTCATCCATGAAATTTACCCTGGAAATTGAAAGTTATAAAGATAATGCGGTACTTAATTTATAAATACTTAAATTATTATAATGTTTTCTTAGACACATCCTATTATTTTTACGCTTACCTCACCAGTTCTTCAGATGTCTCTTTGTTTTGTAGTGAAGTGCCAACAACTGGTACATTTACCCTATAAAACAGAAAAAGATAAAGAATTTTCCAGTGTACCAATGTAGTTTCTATCTGCAGTTGTCTTTCTCTCTCGTCATCAGAAGATTCAAATTTATTTTGCAGTGAAATGTCAACAACTGGTACATTTACACTATAAATAGAAAAAAATATACAGAGAATGATTAAAATCATAGTAGATTTAATTTAGTGAATTTTACCCACCTTTCGTACGTAAACTGTATTGCAGAAATATCGTAAATACTCGTAGATATAATACACACACAGGTACAGGGGGCCTAAAAAGGCCACTTTGGAGACTCATAAAAGGATAACATTATGAATTATAATATGTCGAAGACTTTCCGTGTTTTTCTTTTTTTCGCTGCACTACGTAGGTACAATCAAAGAGATTGGGATTGGATTTGGATTGGACTGATTGGTATTTTAGCACAGACAAAAAAAAAATGCTTCACCAATGGGATTTGATACGATTATCTTAACAGTTAGCTGTCCATTATGTCATCCTTTTATGATTCTGCCAAAGTGGCCTTTTTAGGCCCCCTGGTAATACATTCTACAAATAAATTTAAAAAATAATATTAAAAATAAATAAAAAAACTTCAGAATAGCGACTCATAAAAAAGGTCACTCCATTTTTAATCATTCTAATTAATTATTTTTTTATATATAAATCGCTGCGTAGGCTAGCGAGCGCGCGCCCGCGTGCCGCGCGCACGGGGCGGCTGTGCTGAGAATGCAATCACTACGTGGTTGAAAGGATCTCGGTACTTTTCTAAACACCCTATATACGGCGAGATTAATTTATACAGCCAAATTCATACTAGGGGCTTGGTAAGTGATAGATGAGTATCACGGATCGACAACATCACAACATATTATGCAAATGCAAAATAAAATGTTGACCTATTTGTATTTGTGTATTTGACTAAGGGCTGGGATTGCGTTTGAACCACACGAAAAAAAAAATTACGAAATTCATAAAGACGGTCATCGACCCTTGATACTGAGCACTTACCGAGTCATCAGTATGAATTTGGCTGCATGAATTAATGTCACCAGATACTAGAAAGTAGGTACCTAGGTACTGTACTGATTATACTTACGAAGCAACAGGAGTATTCTCTTTGTCTTCAACATTCTCAGCAAAGATAAATTAAATTGTTTTTAAAATACCCCATTAAAAAAAATAACACCACCTAGTAAGGCAATTAGCTCAGATTATAGTTCTATAATCTGACGCAATTAGTAAATAAGTAGGTAAATATACGAATTTTACTTACTTCATTTTTTCATGCAAGCGAAGGGGCAAGGGCAAGGGGCAAGAAAAGGGGTTGGCGAAAAACCAATGCTAAACGCATTGGTTTTTCGCCAACCCCTTCTCTCCCTTGATTTCTTTACTTTGTTCCCCATTTCAAACACGCTACAGTGAATTTTCATACAATTTTCTTCGTTACATTATTAAATCCGTGCGTAAGCGCAAGCGACACAGGCTCCCCGTCCGATGGCCGAGGCAGGACTAAAGCGGATAGGAGGGCGGCGCGGTAGCTCAGGGTATGCTGGGCGAAACTCGCGCGACTTTAGGTATTTCCTTCTTATTGTTAAACAAATACACATTTTGAAAATGTAAAGTATATACGTTGTATAAAACATGTAGTTTTGTTATTATTCAAAAACTGATGACCTTCCGCGAAGTATTCACGCCGTACTAAGCGTTTGTTTTGTTTTTTAGAGATAACTTTGTGAATTTATTCTATCGAGTCAACTTTATCAAATCGTGTTTCCATCGTGTATACTGGCTAGTATATATGCCCAATAATACCAATTTATTTCCTTAGATTTTTATTTAATTGTTTACTACTTCAAACAACCGTTATAAAAACGTGTTTTTGTGTATAAAAAGCTCGGTGCCCCGTTAAATACACGTGCAAATTCGTGGATCTTTGACAGTCGTTACGGATAGTCAGACGCCCGAAAGTCTGACAACCAGGGGGGGGGCTTACCAAGGGGTATCGTATTAACTAGTAGGTAAGTGGGTTGTGGAAGTCAGATAGGCAATCGCTCCATGTAAAATACTGGTATTCAGTTGGATTCGGTTAGACTGGAAGCCGACCCCAACATAGTTGGGAAAAGGATTTCATATAAATATTTCTAGAAATACAAAAACGTAATTCCATCCAGCATTTTAAATCCCTACCGGTCTCTAGAGATGGCCACTAAGTGAAGCCCAAGCGCTTTCAAGAGCCAAGTACGTTTTATACTTTAGAAAACGTTGAAGGCACAATGCGACGAGTCTGTTGCTAATGAAATGAAACCGTGAAACCTTTGACTTCAGGGGGCCAACTCCCTGTGCACGAAGTTCGTAGTTTCGGCCGTAATTCCGTTTCATAATCCGTATCACTTACGGATATAAGATTAGTTCGGTTTCCGAACTAAATTAATGAAAACACGATTTGACAGTTATCCCTCCTCCAGACGTGTTTTTTTTTGCCCTTCAGAAGAATTGAATTTGACACTAGTCCGTTTCACGAAAGAAGTCCCGCGGCAATAAGTGGAACTATTTAGTATTTATACAACAGGGGGGGGGGGGGTAGAGGGGGGTTCAAGGGATCAGACCGGAATAACTCGTTTGTTTGTTCAGAATAAGTAACTGAATCGATTCAAATTATTTTTACCCCATGCTTAAGTAGGTTATGCAATCTCCGCGCCGAACAGTTAGGTACCTAAGTACTATTATCAATGAGCGCAAGACGGCGCGGTGCGAGCGGCGCGGGTGAGCATGTTTTTGTACGGACAAACAGGTAACTTAACAAGCTTATAACTTTGTGATTTTTCATGATACAGCTTTGAAATTTTGTACAAAGATACTTTACATAAAAATACTAAAAATAATGTTGTATACATAGTTAGCAACATTCCTACAATAACCTCAGACACTTCTTTATTTGATATTGTGCATTTTATTAACTAGTTGAGTTAGTAACTAAATAAAGATTTATGTCTTCGTCGCATGCCTGTAGCGCCGCGTCTGCGAGACTTCTTTCCTGAAAGGGACTCTAAATTTATTTTTACGGATCAAATACTTTTGGACGGGCTCGGTATCTTCGTTGATGGACTTTGAGAGCAGTCCCACTGATCTATGAAACATTAGACTAAATAACGCAATTTCATAAGGGGCGGATCAAGATGCGGTTAGTAAGTTCAAGATTCAATGCTTAGCCGTATTTTTGTAACAGTCAATTAAAATTTGCGAAAAGTTTTGTTTTAATCGAAACTTAATGGCAGGTATAGCAGTACATAAAAAAGAACACACAACAACATCGTGAGGAAACCGGCATGTCCTAAAACCAAAAATTTATCATCTACCAACCCGCATTGGGCTCGTGTGGTAGATTACAGCCCACTCACTCTCGAAGTGGGAACATATTCATTTCAGGATTAAGTATAACAGCGCATAAAAAGAACAAACAATTAATTATATATGTTACATATGCTACGGGATAGAGGATGAATTCTGCAAGAAAACTTTAGCTATTACAAAATTAAACTAATCAGAAAGTCAAAGAACCAATTACCAAAATGTTTTGGTCCATTATAACGACTTTCTTTAAATCTTAATAAAAACATATTTCAATTTGCAACGCAAAACAATAGACGTCTCGTTAATTCCCTCAAGAAATTTTTATTCAGTTGTATTAGTTCACAAGCATTTAGAGAACTACAGACCATTTCGAATTCAATAATTATAGAACTGAGGTAAGAAATGTTAGAACATTCTTTATCACTTTGTAGAGTTTAAGATAAAACCTACCTACGATGTTTTCTCAGTTAGATCTTTGATTACATTTTGATTGTAAATAAACTTTTCTTAGCTATTATTTGTTCGTTATCGAGAGATTGCGAACTTTCTGAAAAAGGAGTGATACAAATTTTATGCCGCTTGGATCTCGGTATCGGGTGCACTTTCTGAATTGTCTGTTTCCTTTTCATCCAAATCTCTAGCTTATGGTTCGGTTGATTAATTATTTGCCTCTTTTATTTTCATCTTGAAGTTTCATGTAAATTCACGGAAATAAATTGTTCAGTAAATCGACTACCGACTTAAATTGTCTGATTATTTTAATTTAAACTGTTATCCTTAGGCAGTTGCATGAAATGGCTGTTCCACGGTAAATTATGACGTAGGATGTAATTTCTTTTAACAATTTGTTTTCCGCAACTATCACACTAATATTATAAAGGCGAAAGTTTGTGAGTATATGTATGTGTTTAGATGTTTGTTACTTCTTCACGCTCAAACGGCTAGACCAATTTTGATAAAATTTGGCATGGAGGTAGCTGACACCCTGGATTAACATATAGGCTACTTTTTATCCTGATATTCACACGGGATCGAAACTCATGCGGGTGAAACCGCAGTAATATTATAAATTTGAAAGTTTGTGAAGATATTTAGATGTTTGTTACTGAATCACGCGTAATCTGTTGAACAGATTTGGATGAAAATTGGCACATACATAGACTATTTCCAAAATTAACACCTCAGATAGTTTTTATCCCGATATTCCTACGGGATCGAAACTAATGTGGGTGAAACCGTGTGGCGATGCTAGTGTTGTTATAATTTTTATGATTACTGGCGACTCCCTACCCGTCTGTTAAACCATTCTTAATTTCCTAGTTTATGCATTTTCTATTTCCAGTTTTATACCTACACGCTCAGCATTTTCTCTTTTATTCCTTAATTGTGACAGAAAAGCTTGGAACAATAGGTTTACATTTTATATCTTCCAGCGCTTTTACCGCTACCAATAGGCTCATTAAGCGGCTTTATTGTTTATTAAATCAGTGCCCGACGTGATTGCGGATGCTAATTAGCTGTTTTGCTTGTCGCTGAAAGAATTTAGTTTCAGGGATTACCGTTTCTGTGTTTAGCATCTTCGTTTCGCGCTTAGTCGTAGTTTCCGCATTCGTCTTAAGAGCCTATACTACCTCAAATGGCTTAGCATGATCCTCCGTTATGTCGAAAATACCGCAGCATTAATTTTGAAATAAATATATGCTAAAGTTGAGGATTAATGTAAGGTACTATGTTAGACGAAAACACGATTCCATAAAAAATTCTCGATAGAAAAAAATCCAAAGTTACCTCCAAACCGAACAATAAACCGCTGATATTCAAAAAATACTTCAAATTAGATTATGAAACTTTGCATACTAACTGAACTAACTATAAAGCAGGTCTTATGTTAGTTAGTTTTTTTGAATTACCTTTATTTTCACCGTAAAAAGCAAATACCTAAACTATTGGCGCTGCCTTCCGCCCAGCACCGCACTCTGTCTCGCTTTCACACAGTCCGCGAGCAGTGTCGTGCAAGCGAAATACAGTAAATTTTAGCATATAAAAACAGTGAATTTTAGCTGAGGTAGTATAGGCTCTTAAGGGGCTTACAGAACCTAAATACAAAAAACGCAAGTTTTAGAAACAATGAAAGTATATGATCGACTACAGTAAACAAAATCAGAAAAGTAGCATATATACAACGGCCCGACATGACTCATCGGGCAGTTGCCCACCAGACACGACACCCGTCTGGTTGTAAGATCCTGCCTTTTCTATGAAGGATGAGTGAACTTTACACCCTGTTCCTGATACCTCTATGCAATGTTACTCAATTGATTCCCTAAGGAACGATGATAATGAAACTTTTGGGTCCTGCCATGGAGTAGGGAGGAATGGAATGTCACTCACGTACCTTATCTTCAATAAGTCTTGTTGCTTCCTGCAGTAAGCAGTGGTGATAAGGCCTAGTTAATTTTACCCGTCATAATGAACAACTGTTAAAGAAGTTATCTATATTATTACTTATAGAAATTTTGTTGTTTTTTCATCAATTGAATATAGTTTTCATCGGAAAAGTTGTTAAATATTCAGCCCTGGACAGACGCAGGTGACTAAATCACTACCCTGTATACCTACATCTCAAACCCGCACGTTAACACTCCATTTCTACTTTCTCCATGTTCATGTACGTCGCGGAACGTTCAGACCTTTTGTCCCAGGTACATGTCTTTATCTCCCAGAGGCACAGTACCAACTCGACTAGATTACACGTTTTGACAAACTTGAAATTGAATCTTTGGGTACGGGAAAACTGGAATTGTATGAATAAAAAAGTACGTACGTAGATGTTGTTTTGTTTGTTAAAGTTAATGCTCTTATACACGAGTAGCACGCGTCAACTGCAGTCATAGAGAAATTTTTTAAAATTTTTTTGTATGTTCGTTTGATACGCTTTCACGCTAAAACGGCTGTACAGGTTTGGATTAAACTTGGCATATGGATAAACCATGACCTGGATTAGAACAAAGCATACTTTTTATCCCGATATTATTACGGAAATGAGACTTAGTGCTTGGCCAGACTGGCAGCGCGGGGCGGGGAGCGGCGTGGGTGCGGGAACGTGCGCGGGCTGCCTGTCTGCGCTGGAGCACGGCTGCGTTTTGCGTGTTGTCGTGTCCAGTGTTTGACAAAATGTAATATGGATGAACAAGACTTATTTTTACTAGAAAAAAGCTCGAACTAGTTTGAGAATCCCGGTCCCCGCGCGGGCCGCCCGCACCTGCGTCTCCACTGCGGCCACTTGTATGAACGAGCTATGGCGTGAGTTGCCTGCGCGCTCCCCGCGCCGATCAGTCCGCGCCGCTGTCCCTCATAACTTCAAAAGTACTTATTAATTTGACAAATGAGGTATCGTTAGAAGGGTCTTGACCGTCCGCTGGTTTAGGTTATGTGACGTCACACTAAATTCAATATGGCGCCCTCTAGACATAAAGTAATGAATTTAAAAATATATTTTTTTGGGATGGTGCCTTTTATGGTGTATAAAATATAAATATTCCTGAAATAAGCCTCAAAAAAATTAAATAAAAAATAAGTTTAAAAACTAAAACCCGACTACTGAAAATGATGAAACAAGAAATTACCTTCCCGTGGTCGCATGCCGCTGTACTAACATACTTATAAGCTATGGTAGCATGCAGTCACGGGAAGGTACTTTCTTGTTTCATCCTTTTCAGTACTTAGTCGGGTTTCAGTTTTTAAACTTATTTTTTTGAGTTTTGCTGCCGACGCTGCGCGGTTATTTCGTGGTCTGTGTATCTCTCCTAATTCAAGTCTTGATTAATTAGCCCAACAGCATTGTCTAAGACGTCATTAGTAATACTATTGTATTGCATTGATTTGATCAAAGCTTAATTTATTAGAGGCTGAATGCGCGGTTTGGTTTAACACATTGTGGGTTGACAATGGAATTAATAGGAACAATGCGGGCTATCGCTTTGATACTCAAATGCATCAATTAGATGAGGTTTTGATATAATTTGCCGAGCATATTATTATTAAAGAGAGAGACGAAAGTATATAATACCAGCTGAAACGTTTTTTTTTCTCTCTAGCCTGCCCTGACCCACTCCTGGGCAAAGGCCTCTCTCCACTCCTTCCATCTTTCGCGAGCCCGCGCGTCCTCCTTCCAGTTCTGATGGAACCTATCCAACTCGTCCTGCCATCTCTTAAGTGGTCTGCCGTGACCCCGCCTCACTGTCCCAGGGCACCAATTCTACGCTATTTGGGCCCACAGCTTGTCGAACGTGAGTCGAAAAAACTCACACTAAGGCCACAGAAACTTCTAATCTTACATCATCATCTACCTAGCCTTTTCCCAACTATATTGGGGTCGACTTCCAGTCTAACCGGATGCAGCTGAGTACTAGTATTTTACATGGAGCGACTGCCTATCTGACCTCCAAAACCCAGTTACTGGGTAATACGATACCCCTTGGTAAGACTGGTTGTCAAACTTTCGGGCATCTGACGACCCGTAACGACTGTCAAAGATCCACGAATGACAACGATCCACAAATGACAACCGGGACCAACGGCTTAACGTTCCGTGCTTTCCGAGTCATGGAGGGGTCTTGGTATGTAAAGATTTTCACCCATCCACAGATCACCCGCGGCAAGCGTAGCCTAACCTGATCGATCGACTTGCTACGCCTGGACAGGAAAGGCCTGCACCGGGTGATGGGGACCATCACAGGACACTGCTCGCTAAACAAACGCTTCCACACAATAGGCATAACGGCCAGTCCTTTATGCAGGGATTGCATGGAGGCTGAGGAAATTTTTGCGCATATGCTTTTTCAATGCACAGGCATCACCCAGATTAGGACAGAAACCCTCGGGACAACCACATCTTACGCAGATGTCCTTAACAGACCAGGATATGTAATCCAATTCTGGGGGGAGGTGGGCTGGTTGGAATAGCCACAGACGGCCGCCATGGCCCAATCACAATGGAACACTTGAAGTACTGAGTGCAAAAACCAAACCCTCTAACATAGAGAAGCCCTACTACAGACTGAAATGTATTTAACAGCCCAAATGTTTGTTCTGTAAAGACACCCATCATTACTCACAACCATCGCAAAAACAGAAATCCAAAAAAGCGTGAAAACGCTAAACAGAATGAGTTTCAAAAAGTATACTTGTGCACAAAATAAATAAAAACCGAATTCAATTGCCAACTCAACTGTACTTCCGACGTCCGTAGCGAATGTGGAGTATTTTCCGGGCAAACAAGTCGAGATTGGACAGTAAAAAATAGTTCAGTGCATTTTCGTCCAATCTCCTGATTTTAGGATAGGTTCCTCTCTGTTTCTGTCTATTTCGTGGCGCAGTTAAAGTAACAAATGGAATTGAGAGACTTATTGGTGGATTGAGGCAATAGAACTATTTTTGAATTCTGTTTTTGGAACGCGTCGAATCGGATCGAAGGACCAATGACGGTTTGACAAAATTTATATTTAATATGATCTTGAGACAGGCTGGACCAATTTGGCTATTTTTATTTTAAATAATTCGTAATAGTAGTCCTAATATGTTTTTAGTAAAAGAAAAAATCGAAAATTATCCAAAATATTCGAAAAGTGGGAAAACCAGAAAGTCCTTCTTTGTACGAAATTTGAGAATGAACCATTGTTTGGACAGGACGACGTTTGTCGGCTCAGCTAGTTTTTATTAAATAAAAGGTTTGGTGTCTTTTTTTTAACCCAGTGATTGGTATGAATAAACTAAATAAATTTCTTAAAATAGGTATAAGAAATAATTAACTCTGCTAAGTTGAAGCAACTATAAAAGTTGCACGTCATTTAGCGCTTCAATAACAAAATATGGCACTGGCAAGAAACTTGCATCGTATAAGGCTCTGTATACTATGAAGTCTTGATTTTTTTTTTAATTACGTCAGAAAATAATGTAAAAGAGAATCCACCTAAGTCTCTTTTTAACCTTATGGGTAACTACAGCTTTGAGCCGTTTGGGGTCGAAATAATAATAATAATCATTTTATTTCAGAATAATAAATCAATAATTGTTTAGTAAAACATAAAAAACATAAAAAAAACTGTTAGTACACATGCAGATTGAACAAATAATGGACGAGCCGGCTATCAAATTTCCCTGCAATGACATTCAGGAGACTGTTTGAGCTGCCCCGGACCCTCTGCAGCAGCGACGCGGCACGCTTACGTCTGATCGCCGCGAAGCCATCAGTGTGCGCATCAGCAAACATTCCCGAAGCACTGCAGAAGCGTGGAAGCCCCAACAGCGTCCTGAATACATTGTTGTATTGAAATCGAAGAACATTGATGGCTTTCTGCGTACAACTTGTCCAGAGGCTGCATAGAAATGCTCGGGTCATAGGGCCCGAGAGCGAGTCTTTTTTTTTAAGGAAATTTCTCGCCGGCTGGTCGACACTTCACGTGACCAGAGGGCTGGGTCATTCTTTGGCCAAAGAATTAGTGTGGAAATGCTGCCAGTCTTCTGGGCACGTTTCCGGATGACAGCGATGCGGAAGAGTACTTTGACGCCTAAATGTCCTTTGTATAGGAAGTTATTTATTTGTATAGTAAGTTAGTTAGTCATCTAATTTAGTAAGTAGTGTAAATAGTTATTTCTTAACATAAAAAATAAGGGTACCTACTCCTTTTCTTCTTCTAAAATTGTTTGTCCGAAAATCATTATCCATAACACCTTTGCTGTAAACTTCAATGTTCAAAAACTCGAAATTTTGTTTTACATAATTATCTTTACTTTTGAAAACGGTTTTAAGTCTTTTGTTTATTGATTGTAATATTTATGACAAACAGGGCATAATGTATTTAACTATTTAGGGATTTCAAATTTATCGCATGTGATATTATGTGACATTACGTTCGGGCAAATGAAGATTAGGACAAAAACAAAATATGGCACTTTAAATTATGGATAAAAAAGTTAGGTAACACAATAGAGAATCAAAATAAGTAGGTAATTAAGTCTTTCGCATTATTTTCTGACGAAATTAAAAATACCATTGACACAAAACACATCCAGATATTCAAAGCAACTCGCCGCATCAACTGATGCGGAAATCGAAATCGTGGTTGAGAACCGCAAATTGCTATCAGTACAGAATTTCAATCTGACTGGTGTAACAACCAATGCCAATGCCATTCATTTTTGGTAATTCAACAATATTCATTGCGTTATTTGCGTTGTCGACCAAAATATTTGAAAAAATGTCTTTGCTCGACAACGCCAAGTGTGTTAAGAATAACGTTAAAAAAATCATCATAATCAGCCTCTAATGTTCCCACTGCTGGGACACAGGCCTCCTCTCTGTGAGAGAGAGTGGGCCGTAATCCACCACGCGGGCCTAGTGTGGGTTGGTGGATGTCACATGTCTTCGAATTTATGTCGATTTCCTCACGATGTTTTCCTTTACCGTTTTGAGAGCAGTGGTGATGAAATAATTATAAGATAAAAAATACCAGGTTTTAATTATTGAATTTAATAACCCGAACATGTTTTAAGTATAAACTTGTTATTAAAATATGATTTTTGGCTTATTAAATCTCAAATAGCAGCTGGGGGGTTAATGGTAGACCGTCGTTGTAATAGTAAAAAATGCTCAAGGGGTCATTTCCCATAAGCCAGCAGTACTTTTTTGAACTTCACTGAGGCAATTACAATATTATTGACTGTAAGTTGGAGTTTGCCGCTCTTCGATCACAACTTCACCTCAAATACGCGAAAGAGACAGGTAGAATACCTTCCACCTGTGTCTCTAAAGAACCAAACACCTCTTAAGGAAAAATAAAATCAAGCTCAAGTCAAAGAGCTTAACCAGATACACATTAAGAAGCAAAGCACAAAAAGCCACGAAATAAAATTCTCGCGTCACCAAACATTTAAATTTCAAGCGGAATTCTCAAGACCTTCATATAACCTTATAGCTGAAAGCGCTTTATATGAACCGAGTCGCTAAAAGGAAGAAATTTGTCCACTTTAGGTGTCGGAATGATTTATGCAACGAGTTTCTTCGCTGCAGCCGCTAAGTTTTTATCGTTGGCACAGATGTGGGTATTGTTGTAAGTTTGGGCGAATGTCCTAAATATTAGACAGTAGTTGGGAATATTGTAGTGTTATTGAATCTGAACAAAGAAGATGCAAGAGTATGCAAGTAGTTTACATGCCAATGTACCATAATAGCTTCTGATTGGTAAATGTCACAATGGCATGCAAGCTACTTGCATAGTTTTGTACAAGCTTCAGGCATGTGTATTACGGGCTTAAAATGTATGACAATATTTTTATACGTAGGTACCTTAGCTTACCAATTTTCAAGTTGGCAAAGTCGCAGTAGCTATCAAATATTTTGATATTTTTTATTTATTTTATAATTTATTTAAAATGAAAAAAAAAGAAATGATGAAGAAATGATGTTTGTGTTAATTTATGTGTGTTTGTGTTTTGATTATTTTGTCAATATAATTATTGAAATTATGAAATATCGCTCTTTATTGCAAAAAGATATTGATTATGAATTGCTATTGCTAATGCGCCCTTAATTATTACATGGAGTGACTGCCTATCCGACCTCCGACTGGTCATCAAAGTTTTAGGCTTCTGACTAACCATAACTACTGCCAACGATCTAGGAATGACATTCGTATCCAAAGGATTAACGTGCTTTCCGAGACACGAAGGGGTCACCTATCCAAAAACCGACCGCGGCAAGCGTAGCTTAACCTTCAACTGCCCCATACGGCTGTTTTCATTTAGCAAAGAGCATCTCACTTCACGCCCTTGTTTCTACAAAAAAAACACAAAAAAACAAAATCAATGACTGCTAGGTTTCAACGAAACATAATTCATAACGTTTTTTTTTAATGGTTGAAAAAGCCTTTGCACAATACTAACATAAAAATATTGCATAGCAACAGTTAAGTAATCGTATAAATCTAATTCCGAGTTTCGACTTCCAAAGGAAGCTGGATGTCATTAGAACATCCTCTCGTACTTCTGACGCCGGATGTTCAAATAGCCCGCACCAACCCTCGAGGGAAATAAGAAATAAACGATCGCATGCGAAGTAAATAGGACTTACACGGTTAGCGAAGTAACGGTTAGCAAGTGGACGTTCGTCTTTAATTTTATATTTATTTTGTAAAGATTTTATTTTAGATTTTGTATAGATTTATTTATATTTTATACTTAAAGACACCCCTCGAAGGAAATAAGACATAGACGGTTGCATGCGAAGTAAATAGGACTTACACGGTTAACGAAGTAACGGTTAGTAAGTGGACGTTCGTCTTTAATTTAATATTTATTTTGTAAAGATTTTATTTTAGAGTCTGTATAGATTTATTTATATTTTATACAGAATTTCCTAGATTCAGTGGTTCTGGCTTAGGCTTTAGGCTAAAGTATTTTTGCTTTAGTTTAATCCGTCTATATTGTTACGTTCCCACTGCTTGGGAAACAGGCCTCCTCTCTCCCAAAGGGAGTGAGCCGTAATCCACCACGCGGGCCTAGTGCGGGTTGGTGAATGTCAAATTTACAGTAATATAAAGGACAATAATTAGCTAAATAATAAAAACCGTAATAAAAACCGTTTGAACATACTGGCACCATTGGGAGGCGTTGTTATGTAACCACAAAAACCGACGTCTAAACCAATCCAGATTACAAGTAGCCAACCCACTTTTTCCATAATCCCCACAAAACACAATCTTGACGTCCTGCAACCGAATTTACGGGCGCTTTGACTGAATACCAGAGAATTACGGTCCTAGCTAGAGATGAGAAATACGGCCATGACGTAGATTGGCACAGAAGGCTACCTACATACAACGGCAGGCGCAGGCACACGTAGACTCGTACGTGCGGCAATCTGATACAAATGACAGTCGCGACTTCGTTTGCACTCGATATAAGGTTGCCATTAAAAATATTATCACACTAATATTGTAAAGGCGAAAGTTTGCGAGTGTGTGTGTGTGTGTGTGTTTATATGTTTGTTACTACTTCACGCTCAAACGGCTAGACCAATTTTGATAAAATTTGGTATGGAGGTAGCTGACACACTGGATTAACATACAGGCTACTTTTTGTCCCGATATTCCCACGGGATGGAAACTTATGCGGGTGAAACCGCGGGGCGCAGCTAGTATTGTACAGTATTTGTATAAAGATATACCTAACTACTAATATTTTTTTATTGCTTTTAGGTATCTCTTCCTATGCTACACCGGTTAACGTCATCACGTCAACACCGGCCGTCACTGAAAACCAGCGCTGTGGCTCTGTCTCGCATAGTGTCACAACATTATACTGACTGTCGAGTGATACGGCGCGTATTTTTAATAATAATAATAAATCGTTTATTTCTTAATTAGAAATTACAATTTGGAGGTATCGTTGGTCCCAAACTAGGCACGGCCTGTGTCTTGGGCACCATTACATAGCTCATAGGTACAAAATAACTAATTAAGTGAAAATTAAAAACAATAGAATTCTTATAATGAATTACAGTGTAAAAGTAAAACTTGGTTTGCTTTCCGTTTGTGCGCCTGTGTTTGAGTGTGTGTGTGTCGGGGGGTGAGAGTCTATGTGTGTGGGGGTGTGTGTAAGTGTAAAGATGTGTATAATACGTGTTTTTGTGTTGGTGCAGTGTGAGTTGAGTTTATTTTTACAGAACTTGTTCTTTTTGTGTTTGTGTGCTTTATTTTTTTCAATACGCGTCACGTTTTCTACAGACGCCAGCACATCAAGCTACCCGAAACTGTCAAATTTTCCCAATCAACTTTGAACCTTATGTTTAAGCGATAAAGTTGAAAATCTATTAAAGAAATGTGACAGATTGTAGTAGCTTGATGTGCTGACGTTCTGTACAAAGAAATGTCTTTTCCTTCTTTCTTCCTTTCCACTGTGTGCGTGCGTTTTCGTTCGTTGTATGGAGCCGACCTTCTGTGCCCTTTTTATAATGGTGACACGGCTTTAGCACCAGGATTCGGAGCGCACGGAAACGGAGACTGTTGGTCGTACATAATCTGTCTGAAACCCGAATGTTGCCCGGGCTGTTACTTAACATAGCGATCGGGTAGGATTAAGTGGTATTAGAATTTTCAGTTGATATTATTGTGGTCGGGTTTTTTCGGTCTCTTGTTGCGCATATTGCATTTGGTTCTATAGAATAAGAATAAGCATTGCCATCCAACGTGGTAATGCTGCCAGCCTTTTGGGCACTTATGCCATTGACAGCGATGCGGACGAATTTTTTGATGCCCAATGAGCTCCTGTCTTTTTCTTTTCCTTTATTTATTTTATTTATTTATACTATATTATATGTATATTTTAGAGTTAAATTGTAAAATAGTTAATTATATTTATATAATATACATATAAATAAATTTGGTTCTTGAAATTTTAATATTATGGATATCTTATTAAACAGAACGACTTTTGTAGTAGGTGATGATGTTATAAAGCAACGGTGCGGTTTGAATGAAGAGTACAGTCAACAAAAGAGATAAGTAAGCAGGATCGTCGGATATAGTTGAAGTTTAGTAAGAAACCGATGGGTGTTCTCGAATAAAATTATATTTTATTAATAGAAAACAAACAGCTCATTTATCAAATTAAATTTCAGTCGACAACATCCATCGGTTTCTTACTAAACTTCAACTATATCCGACGATCCTGCATACTTGTCTACCGGTTGGTATAAATGTCTCGTGTCTTCGATTTTTTGGTTCCAGGACATGCCGGTTTTCTCACGAAGTTTTCCTTCACCGTTTTGTTAATCACTAATAAAATATAATTTGTGTACTTAGATGTGTATCGTCTGCCTGGATACAAAAATTCAAAGCGTTAGATTTGCGCTCACCGTACATAAGTCGCGTGAAAAAGTGTCCATTATGAAAACAGTGAACTCGCACATCCCTTAAGAAACGATAGATGGGTACGCGATTTTCAGTATCTCAAATGTCATTGTCATCGAATGAGAAACAGAATCATTTGATGTGATCTGGCGAATCTAGCAATTTAAATCTTTTCCTGAATACCAAACCAAACTCGTTCACTGTGCGTGCATATCTCGTAAAAGCTTTGTAACAAAATAAACGAATAAAAATCTTAACAAATTGGAGGATAAGCCTCTGACATTCACACGTTTCGATACACACAATATAACAAGATTCAATCAAATAAATGTCTAATAAAACGCGAAATACCGACTGTCTCTGCAACAACGAAATGAAAATCATTGTTTGCTTCGATGTTCTCGATAAACGTCAATGTCAACTCTACTGGGACAGAACGTGTAAATATATAAAAGCTACCCACCGATTTTTAGTTAAAGACGATTTTTGGTAGTCAACCTTTGCTATTGTAAGGTCTTGCAAAGCACCTGTGGGGTAATAGCGCAACACACGTAAAATGACAATTGGTCGCAATTTTTTTCATTTTGACAGTTGAGCCACGTTCATTGCGTCATTTACGTTGTTGAGCAGAAGATTTTTTCAAACCTATCAAGCAATGGATTAGAAATTTCCATCAAAACCCTTGGATTGTGATTGAAAGCGTGTAAACGCAATCAGGGTGCTTTTCTATTATTTATTATTACCACAATAGGAAATATGGGTGATAATCATGGAAATTTTTGCCCATTCTTCTCCATAGGGAACCTACTACGCTTTGGAATAGGCAACTAGCTTCGTCTTTGTAACTGACCGACTCCTCGACTGTTGAAAAGTGCCTGTAATTTATTAGGGCGCATTCCACCAATATTTTATACCTATAGAATAAGTCTTGTCCTGAGAATGAAATTTGATTTTTGACAGTTTATCCATCCACTGTCAGACGTCAATTTTATTCCACGTATAAAATTTATCTGACTTTCGTAAAATCAGCCCATAATTGAAATAAATGCTTTGAGTTTGAATAGCCATTTCGATAGTTTACAGTTTGACAGTAGTTGTACTATCTGACATATTTGATATGAACATGTCAGATACTCAGATAATACACTTACTATCTAACGTCAAACTCCGCCACAGCCACCGCCTTGGTCTGAACAATGCATTATGCAGATCATAAACTGCATTATTGTGAAGAAGCAGATAAAATTGCACGCATTCAAATCTACCTTCCTTTGTTCCGTTTCAGGAAATCTCAATCGACAATTTATAACAAAATAACAAAAAAAAAAAGTGAAATCCCTCAAGATTCGTTACCATCCATTACGAACAATCAAATGTTACCTCTGATTGATGAGCCTACCAAGATCTGGACGATTGTAACACGTCCCCATTCCTTTGAGGAATCGTCATAATTAATAGGTCTGAGATTCCAACAGAGTATAATCTGTCATTTTGATCAATTACGTGACATCTCTAAGAAAAAAATGTGTTCCTTTTTGTTTTTTCTGGAATTCCGTGGGTCAAAGGAGGTTTTGTAACCGGCCATCGAATTCGAAATTTGAAATTGGTTTTGTGGGATCGGAAGAATTTTCAATTGGAATGATTGTAGATTCTTTTGTTTATCGGAATGATAAGCTTTTTTTTTCCGGACAAATTCCTTATTGTGTAGATTTAGTTGAAGTAATGCAAAGTTGATCACCGTAGCGTGTCTCATAAATATTTGTATCAAGCTATTAAAATTTGATGACGGTTAAATGCTTGCTTTCTTTTTTCATTCAAGCACTTTTTTCTCGCAACTAAATCACAAAAAATCTTATACACACTTGCCTATTAAGACATTCTAGCTAACTGTAGAAATTGGTCTTATTTGAAAGAACCCAAAAACGAACAAGTTTGGGGAAAATATGCGTCACATCCACGTAAAACGGTCAAAATCAAAATCATCGCTGAGTCATCGCTCAGCATAATGCAACGAACCTGTGCAAGACAAAGCTATTAAGCTTATAAGTTATATTAAGCTTCTCATAACTTGTTACGACATCTTAAAACACACCTAATCGCCGTACGCCTAAACCAAAAATTTAAAATTTTCGCATAAAAAAATCTACATGCAAAAAGAAAACGCATATGAAATTCTAAAACAACTTACGGTTTCTAGTAAAAAATGCCTGACCACATTACACTTCCTGTACAAAAACCCGACGATCAAAACACACGCAATCCTTTTATAGAAACATGCGAACACCCAAAAATACTCTTAATGGTCAACAAAATGTGCGAAATGTAATTAAAATGCCTCCGCGAGAGGTTTTCGTCGTAGCAGCCGTTTTCATTAAAAGTTTGGCAAAGCGAACGTTAAATTCGTCACAGGACTACGCTCTGGGCTCACATACCGACATACGGAACCTTTAATTCTTGAGTTAAGCCTTTGGATTTCAGTTCATTTGTTTCCCGTTTAGTTTTGAACACTTGGAGATAGGGTATAATGTTTTTTTTCAATCAAGATAACGTTTACATATTAAAAGCTAACAGACTTAAACTTATTAAACAATTCTATGTACAGTCAGCAAAAGAGTTAGGTATGCAGGATCGTCGGATATAGTTGAAGTTTATTAATAAACCGATGGATGTTGTCGAATAAAATTTAATTGTATTAATAGAAAACAAACAGCTCATTTATCAAATTAAATTTCAGTCGACAACATCCATCGGTTTATTAATAAACTTCAACTATATCCGACGATCCTGCATACCTGACTCTTTTGCTGACTGTACATGTATCTTATATGTATAAAATTCAAAGTCCTGATTGACTGATATATCAACGCACATCCTAAACCGCTGGTCCTAGAGACATGAAAGGAGGGTTTGTTCTTTGTGAAGAATAGGTATACTAGTGTATATCCTTTCTTAGTAGAAAGGGTTCGAAATCCCACCCCTAAGAGAGTTAATGGGGGAAGGGTGAAATTTCACTCGGACGAAGACGCGGGCAGAAGCTAGTATAAAATATAAAAGGGGAAAATAATCATAGGGCATCAAAAAATTTGTCGGCATTGCTGTCAATAATTCAAAAATTTGTCGGCACGGTTGGCGCAGTGGTTAAGCGATTGACTGCTGCGCTGCGTGTCGCGGGTTCGATTCCCGCACGAAACAAATATTTGTATGACCTACAAGTAGTTGTTCCGGGTCTGGCTATTTGTGTATGTGATTTTAAATATTTCTAAACGCACCCACAATACAGGAGAAATTCCTAGTGTGGGGCAACGTTTAAAAAAAAAAAAAAAAAAATAGGAAAAGTGCCCAAAAGGCTTTGCCCCGCTGTATGTTAAAACTGATTCTATTTAAATGAAATCTATGTGGAAGTGCTCAGGTGCGGTTTGTCCAAGTGCGGTTCAAATCAGTGCTCTGAGTGGAATACCTCGTTTTATTTAATTGTCAAAGTCATGTCATTACCTGCCATTGTTAAATTTTTAGTTGTCTCTGGCATGTAAAAAAGATGACTGAGTGTCATCCCTGATATTGACGTTATGACGCCATATCGCGCACCGGGTAAACGAAAATAGACCTTAAGGTGATGAACGTTTTTAACTGTGACTGTGACTGTAGAGATTATGATCTGCATGGTATGTGGCATGCAACATTTTTATTGGTAATTTTAAGATAATGGCATAACATTATAAGATAGACGCCAATACAAATTGAGAATCGGAATAAGAGTAGGCGTCAGTATACTTTTTACTTTTTCTACTCTAAGTTGGTCTCATTTAAAATTGAAAAATAACCCACCCATAAGGGCGTGGTTGATTGATTTTTACCTACTTAATTTTCACTTATAAATCGATTCAGTTAAAATTCGGCACACATTATGTAGTTCTAATGATACTACAATATAAAATAATACTAGAGTTGATCTGATGATTGAGATGGCAGACAGCCAAAAGAGCTCCTCAACAGTTCCCAGCAGCTACTTTGTCCTTGGGTTTATTTAATTGATCTTGATGAAAACATAAGACCTAGCTGGGGTATCACTGTCATTAAGGATCTGATGATGTAAATCGAAGGCTGCCAATGGAAGTTCTTATTTAAAAAGAAAACTGAAAAGCAAAAAAAAAAAAAAAAAAAAAAAAACTTAATACCCCGGTTAACACGGTACCCCTTGAGACCTAATTGACCCAATTTGATTATCTGTTAATGGTTTAATTTTATCCATTTCATGTTAAAGTGTGGTGAATAAAATTCTTGTAAACAGTCGTGTAGTAAAATTCTTATTTTAATTTCTACGCAAAATATACAGCATCCTGTAAGCAGTAAATTTTTGCATTTTTCCTTCACCTAAAATTATCATATAAATTGGTGCTTGTAACAGTTTTTAAAATTCTAGACAGCACCACTCTTTTACGATGCTTCACAACTAGGGTAAAGCCGACTTATTGAAGTGAAAACTTCTTTATGGTTTTTTTTTTTCTTCTTTATTTTCTTTTTTTTTTGGGCATTTTTTGGGATGGGAAAAAACTATTGAACCCGCGACACTGTTACCGTAACCGACACCGCGTGTGTGTTGTTTATAAGACGATTAAAAAAATACACGTACTTCTATCGGCAGTCCCGGAGTGCCACTGTTTTTTTTTCTTCTTGAGATCTTAGTAGACTAGTAAAGGTGTAAATTCTGAAAGGCGGCGGCAGACTTCAGACGGCAGTGGATTGCCGCCCAACAGCTAGTTACAACGGTTCACTCATAAAGTCACCATGACGGCATTTTCGCTCTTGCATCCTATGTCCCCTATTTCTGTGTAAAGGGTTTAAAGTAACCTAGCCAAAACTAACTTCGGGTGCCCTTCGCTCGCTCTTGCATCCTACGTCGCCTATTGCGTAATGCGTTCGTTGAATTCGGGTGCGGTAACGTATAGCGAAAGAAGAAAAGATAATTCGGAAATAATTCGAAGTATTGAAAATCGGAATGTCGTTTTTCGTTTTTAGGAAATTGTGTAATAAATAAGTCAATTATGTAAAACGTTTTTATTCCAAATGTTGTTTTAAGAGAAAAAATTAATAAAAAAATGAATAGTTTGTCAAATAACACGTTACTAAACAAAAGTTTACCTGGAAATTATTTTGTAAAGTGAATTATTTGGCAAACTTGTTGTTGTATAATGATGAAATAACAAATCATGTTTTTGTCAATCGTTGCTTGTCAAGGAAACATTTGTAAATTAATTTCTGGTTAACTGACGGGAGGGTACCACTCCGTCTACCACACGGCGTGCTCGAGTGGATGTATCGGCTGGCTCAAATTTATCTAGTTGTGCCTCAGCGAGATCGTCATAACTGAAATCAGTGTAGTCACGAATGAGAAGTAGCTTGTGTATGCACAGTTTTAGTGGCAGTTGAAAGAAAGTTCCGCAATCATCTCAGGGACTTGGCAGACGCAAAAACCCAAGAAAGATGCTTGTCAATCCAAACCCCAAGGTTCCTGACTGTCTTGCTTAAAAGAATAGCAGTTCCGTTAAATTTTACCTGGGGAAGCTGCAACCAGTTTATATTGGCGATCATCTAACTTTAACATTCAAAATTAGGCTATAAAATGCAAAAGATTTTTCAAATCCGACTGCAAGTTCCAGAGGTTAGTGGGTTCAATTAATAAACAAATGAACTTTCAACTTTATTATTAAGAGTTAGAGAAGATAATTATATAAGAGACCGAGCTTTAATAATTATAAGACACCGCACTATCGCATAAGGCATTGAACCTAGTGATAACGTTTCGTTACTAATTTTATTCGTCATAGTGTCATTTTTGACATAATCTCTTTATTACTTGACATTATATAGAGACAATTCAAATTTTTCATC
This sequence comes from Oligia latruncula, assembly GCA_948474745.1. Classification (NCBI taxonomy): domain Eukaryota; kingdom Metazoa; phylum Arthropoda; class Insecta; order Lepidoptera; family Noctuidae; genus Oligia; species Oligia latruncula. Next base: position 10,237,713 of record OX419707.1, on the reverse strand, counting down.
TCTTTATTAGTGGTTGTAATGGGAATCATATCACTAGGTTTTATTAGGTTTTTATTTTTTATTTTATCCTTTTGATAGATTCTTATTTTGTAAATGTGAGGACTTTGTAGGCCTTGTAGACTTTAGATCTGTAGACCATTTTTTATCTTATCAAGTACCTGATACTTGTTGACAGGCCTACGCTATCCTCCCATACCTACTGTAATTTGAAAATATTGTAAAAGCCAATTATTTTTAAAAAGAGTAACCGTGGAGTTTCTTGCCGGTTCTTCTCCATAGGAAACGACCAATTGGAACCGTGCACCTAGCTTCTGACGTTTCATAAGTGCCCATGTAGGCTTATGTGAAATAAAATATTTTGATTTTGATTTTATTTCGATGTGTTTTTCATTTTGTTTTTTTTTTATCGGCACCTTGTTTTTATATTATAATCATATAGTTTAGTTATCATCTAATGTTGTACTTTTGTGTGTTGTGCTGTCTTTTTGTGTGCTCCAAATAAATGGTTTATCTATCTATTTATAACGGCAAGTGAGATAAATAAATATAATTTATATAAAAAAAAATATTTCTTGGTTTTGTTTTATTTAATTCATGATGCTGCTGCACTGCAATCTATTATCACGAGCTCATGATCTATCCGTAAATGATTTACATCTTTCTACCAAATGACTACTAATTATTTAAATTCAGTTTATTCTAGAATTTACGGTCAATGAGTAGAAATAATGTTGACAAAGTAAAAAAAAAATCTTTTCCACATAGTGGCCGCGTTTCTTTTAGAACTGACATTTCCGTTAAAAATGTTGGCAATACGAAGCCAGAAATTCGTAAAAAGTGGGTTCATAAAAGTTGTAGAAATTGTATGAGGTTTCATTTGGTATAAAAAAAAATCAAAAATATGCAATTTATATACCAAAAAGTGGGAACACTGTGTTTCCAGCCCCCCCCCTCCCCCCGCACAAAAAGTAAAATGTCCTGACATCTAAAAGGTCACATCCTAGACGTCAGGACTTCCCTTCCTAAGCACCATGAACAAGTCTCTGAAGGCTTAGCACTGTACAACTCCTTTATTGTCTGGACTATTATTACTCGTAGTACTGCTAGTATTTAAATTTATTTTCGTATTGTTGTCTCCACATTTTTTCAGAATACAACTAAATCACAGTAGGTACCGTAACAACCGAAGTAAAAACATCCAAAAGAAAATCTAATACACATGACAACTTGATACCAAAACAAAAATATTTTTCTTATAGAGGATTTCCTTCGCAAAATAATTTCAGAATAAATCCTCTTTGCAGGGTACATTTTGTTGCAAGGGCGAACCCACAGATATAGATAGACCTAGATAACGCAAGTATCACGAACTGTATGAAAACCAAGCGTGCCATTTTTTTACTACCTACTATGACGTCACAAGCTCGCGCTCTCGCTCACGCTTACCCAGCCAGCAGTACGAGTAAACAGGACTGAGCGCGAAAGCGGCGGCTTACGATTTTTGAACGTAAGCTGGTGCGATTTTAGGCATGCGAAGTAGTTGCTTTTGCGTTATCTAGTTGTATCTGTGGGACCCTTACCCCTCCTCCCCTTGCTATCCTAAGGGAATAGACACGTACATAATTGTGATGGTGGGTTTCTTTGCTGACGGGGAAGTTAAAAGGAAAAACGAGATTTATAATAATTTATTTAATTTTAATTTCCAGGAACTAGGAAATATCCTGCTGTACGTCTTAGAAGGCAGTTTCCTCGCAGTACATTTGAATCAAGCGTCTTTATGTAAATGAAAAATGCTTGATTTAAAAATAGTCAAAATTCTTCACACAACAGGTGCCTGAAGATGGACGGAGCCGCCGAGGTCGGCCCAGAAAGCGGTAGCGAGACTAAACGCGTTCCGCGAGGGCCAGTTCGAGCCGGAAAAATAGTTCCTGGGAGGACTTGGGGGAGGCCTTTGCTCAACAGTGGGACAGTATACAGCAATAAAAAAAAAAAACAAAATGAGATTGAGTTCTGATCAGATGAACGAAAAGTATGTTTAGTTTGTGCGTGTGAACAGGTTGTGTATGTAAGTATGTGGGAAAAACCTTTGTTAAAAGCCTGAGCACTGTCAAAATCATAGTGATCTTTATTTTCGTTACAATAAGCTTGCTGTTGAATTGATGCTAGTTCTTTAAAGAGCCCTTCCAGACATGGCTCTGCATTGTTAGACTCACATGAAATCCTAATAATATAATGTTTGGACTGTAAAAAGAAACCATGACCTCTGAATTGATTTCGGCATTTCTTCTCAGGAATCAGCCAGCAAGGAAATGCCGGCCTAATCTAGTTTTAAAATATTGACATGTAAAGTGTCATAAAAGATCTAATTACTTAAATAAACATTTTCAACGAGTCTGTTTACATTACAGTGATCTTTATAAACGTTATTTTAAGGTAGCTGAAATTGCATTTTTTTTTCGTTAGCCTATACTGTCCCATTGCTGCGCAAAGGCCTCCCCCATTTTCTTCCACATTTCCTTATGCTGTGCCTTTTCCGTCCAGTTGGTTAGGAACGAGTCTAAATCGTCACGCCAGCGTTTTTTAAGCCTGCCTCGGAGACGATGCCCGTCTTCAGGCACCCACTGTGTGACGATAGGAATATTATTACTACTCATAAACATAAACTACCAAGGAATAACACTGCAAGGTTACCCAAAAACGATACTGCTTCAATATCAAGACAAGTATAAAGGCAAGCTGTTTGTCTGCACGCGGAAGAGAAAAATTCAATTTGGCGGCGAGGTGTTCCGCATCAACATACTGCTGGAAATTGCAATAACATATTGGATCTCAGAATTGCAATAATGCTTGTGAAGTGGTTTCTGGAAACAAAAGAGATGTGACCGAATATTATGTTAGCTATGTCTTATATTGCACTCTGCCATGTTTTGTCTCTGCATCTCCCAAAGGTTGACTGGTAGAAGATGTTCGCCTGTTTACAGTATTTTTACTAGCGCTTAAAGTTTGAATAAGTAAATAAATATTGTAATTTACATATCCTCCTTGCTAAGTTAACGTTTTCTGAGTTTATCTTGGTCATTATTGACATCGATGTAGGAAAAACAACGTGAGGAAACCTGGATTTACCTATCTATACTAAAAATTAAGATATTTTAGAGTTAGTTTGTAGGGATCCGTACCAAAATGGTAAAACGGAACCCGTATGGCGAGACTCAGTCTGTCTGTCTGTGTCACAGCTGGATATCTCAAGAACTACTAATACTATCAACTTGAAATTTGGATGACGTTTGCCCAACTATTTTGCAAATAAGAAAGAAATAAAAATATATGTATATTTTGTGCAACAGGGACTGAAAGGAGGTCCGAAAAATTCGGAGTGGGGCTACCAGGGCATGTGGGGGTATCATAATTATGAAAGACCGCAGCTTGCACATTCTCAATTTTTTTTTTAAGGCCGCATAGTTTTCGACTTTTGAAGAAAAATGTAAAAAAAAATACCGGTCCCCCCTTACCTCCGAAGTTTTCAAAGAGAAAGATCTGAAAATATTCTATGTGATAAAGTTTATGTAAAGATTACAGGAAAAATAAAATGAAGTCTCTAAATAGCACACTTTTTCAGAAATAATCAACAAAAGTTACATTAGTTCCACTATCGGTCAAGAGATGGCGCTGACATAAAACTGCAATATTCTAGACCGCAGTGCACAGATCAGGAGTTTAGAAGACCCAAGACATATAGCAGCCCCATCTAGAACAAGAACCAATGCATCTATAGAAAATACAGCAACAAATATCTAGGACCAGATTCATCTTACCCATCCAAGCGAAAACACCTACGATGACGCACAAAAGGGGTAAACTTCTTACCCTAAAACTTCCGAACAAAAGAAGAAGAAAGTTTGTCAGAACAACTTGTGTTAACAACATTGTTACTAAAGAAACGCTTCGCCGAACAACGCTTATATACCGAATATCCAATCAAAGATCGAAATATCTGCTGTCAAAACTTCTGGGGAATGTAAGAAAAACTTCGGCGATACACTAAAAAAAACGTAAATTACCTGCGAAGTTAGCTAAAGGTGTTAGCAGACATGCTTTTTTAGCATCGTCGAGAGGCGATTTTGCGACCGACGTCGTGTTTATTGGATCGCGTTTTAGCGACTCACTGCTTTTATTCGCGGTTTCAAAGTTACACGTTTCAACGAAGGCGAAGGCTGTATCCTAATATAAACTATCCTCGCGTGAATACGCGAGTGTCGCAATCATTATTGGTTCGGCGATTAGTACCGGAAGGCGCCCTCTATCGGTGCGACGATCGTTTTCTGTTAGGACACGGTCTTAGATGCTTAAGCAGCGTTTGAGCGCTCTTTCAAAGTTACGCATTTTCCATTGGTCGTAGTATCAAACTTGCTCAAAGTATGTAAGATTAAGAGCCCGCGCGGACACTGTATAGAGCTTCCGAAAAGCGACAAAATTACTGATCGCCGATGCTAAAAGTAGCTTGTCTGCAAAATCCCTTAGATAAAGGAACGAAAAGGAAAAGGACAATGTTTAGGGAAGTTGGAAACAATATTGCAAGTTATACAAAACTCTTAGAAGGTGTCCCTGGGGCAAATCCGGACATAATTGCGAATCTTGCTTTTTTTTTGTAGATACTGGTGGAATTGTGGACGAACATGTCGGAAAATGCAAGTAGACTATTTATATGGCATCTACATGTATTCTATATAATTGTCACCATATAAATATGAACAATGATAACCGACATAGCCCGAAGAATTGCCAAACTTAAGTGGCAGTGGGCAGGGCACATTGCTCGCAGAACAGATGGCCGATGGGACCGAAAGGTTCTGGAGTGGCGACCGCGTACCGGAAGACGTAGCGTTAGAAGGCCTCCCACAAGGTGGTCCGATGACCTTGTGAAAGCCGCAGGAACCCGTTGGATGCGAGAAGCACAGAACGGGTCGAAGTGGAGATGCTTGGGGGAGGCCTATGTCCAGCAGTGAACGTCTTTCGGCTAAAATAATGATGATGATGCAAGACAAAAGATAATTTTCATGCTTTTCGATATTGTTGGACGCAAGAAAATTCTATGTGTAACATCATTTTATTATTTTGTAAACGAGAGAATGAATACAAAATTTACTTCCGAGTCTCATAATCGTTTATTAACCTTTCTTAAATACCCATTCATTCTTTATTGCTTTTAATTTCGTGCTAATTTCCTCTGTTTTTGTAAGCAATTTTAGGAAAAACAAAAGAAAAGCAGAGTATGTAAAGAATAAGAAAAAATAGCAGGGGATCGAGGTAGGTGGTGGTGGAGGGGGGATTCAGGGGATCAGACCGGAATAACTCAAACTTTTGTTTTGTAAAAAATGTTTGTGAAAATGTAAATCATTAGGCAGAGGTTTTTCCGTTTAAGCCTTATGCGGGCTTTATACAGCCGCAAATGTCTAAATGGCAATTTGGTTATGCTGCATGTGTGACTAAAATCGCAAGTTCCAAAGTAGAGCAGGTTTCGACTTTATTCGTGCAGTGACAGGTCATATGCAGCGGGTGACTAAAATCGACCGTGAAAATGCTCGGTCTAGGCAATCGCTCGCGACATGAAGATTGAAGGTGGATATTTTGCTATCTAAAATTCCTATCCCAAATCGTCTACCTTGCTATCTGAATATTAAATATTATGATCTACCCTAACACTGGTTAGGGTAGGGGGGATGGTCTGTTCGACAATAATTTATAATCATACTAATATAAGGCTAAGGCGAAAGTTTGTGAGTGTGTGTGTGTTTATATGTTTGTTACTTCTTCACGCTCAAACGGCTAGACTAATTTTAATAAAATTTTGTATGGAGGTAACTGACACCCTGGATTAACATATAGGCTACTTTTTATCCCGATATTCCTACGGAATCGACATTTACGCGGGTGAAACCGCGGGGCTAGTCATATTATAAATGTGAAAGATGGTGTATTTGGATTTTGGATGTTTGTTACTCAATCATGTAAACACGGATGAATGAATTTGGATGTAATTTGGGACACAGATAGTTTTTAACCTGGGCTAACTACGTAGGATACTTTTAATACTGTTAGTGCGTTCCCGGGGGATATTTTCCGACTTCCATGCGGGATAAGCCGCGGGCGTATGCTAGTGACTGATAAAATCTGTTATCCTAAGAATTAATTAAACAGATTCTTGGTAAATTAATCCGAAGAGATAGATACGCAAGTATAGCTGTCTGTCTGCCACGTTTAACGTGGCTGAAATTCCAAACCAATTTTGATAGCTTGAAATCTAGAAATATGTCCAAATACCAAGATATAACGCGTTTTATTAACTTTCTAATTTCGCAAGCATTTTGCAGAGGTATTTTAACTACGAACCTAGTTAGTTTAAGTAATTTTTATATGAAAAAAATAAGCAAAATGATCACAGGGCATCAAAAAATTCGGCCGCATCGCTGTCAACAGGAACAGTGCCCAAAAGGCTGGCAGCATTGCCACGTTGTATGGCAATGCTAATTCTTTGGCCAAGAAATAGGCCAGCCCTCTGGTCACGTGAAGAGTCGACTAATCGCTTGGCGATATCTCGAAAAACCAAGTGGGCACTCGGACCCCATGGCCCTAGTGTTTCAACCACAAACGGCTCGAACATATAACTTCCAATCAGGTTGGAATATTTTCGCCGTTTGAGGTTTTGCAATGTACATATTATTATTATTTTAAATAGGTATTAGCATAAATTATGTAAATATTATAAATAGCAATAAAGAACTCAACAACTTACAAAAGTAATTTTTGACTAGCTATTATTCACATGAATGCAGCATTTAATATTTTTGACATTAAGATTGTAGATTTTCATGCCGGCAAAATTGTAGTAAAATTATTGACTCCACGCTTGGCAATACTTAAGTGGAAGTCCTGTACTGTTAATGCACACTGAATAGTCAGCCCTACTGCTTTCCTAACTGGCCAAGAAAGAAAGAAGAAAGAAAATACCTTTTCAGAATAAGCCACAATTTTTTTCATTCAAGCAAGGAACCAAGAGTAAAAAACAAGGACAGTCGAATTGTTTTCCTATTGTTGTCAACAACATAACATCATCACGCCTCGTTTCCCCAATTATCACCACACTGACCTGGGAATCGAACCTAGGACCACATGCTCAGCAGTAGCCCTTGCGACCACTAGACCTACGAGGCAGACACTTTTGTCATAAATTCCGAATAAATTACCGAAGTGGAGGATTACTGACCCTTCCAACACGCGGTGCATCTGATCAGACCAAGTTCCACTTGCTGGAGCGTCCTAAATGCTCGTTCACATGCAGTTTTGAAGACCTGAAGAACCACCAAAAGGACACTGATGCCGTAATCAATGACACCTCCTTTGTGTCCAACAAACAATATAAAAAAGTCAAACCTAAGTACCGTCGACACGAAAAGAAAAATACGAAATTGACTATCTAACTGTCACATAGACAAATAGACCTTATCGTTTTCGTGCAAGTGACATTCAATCTTAAGGTAATTAAGCAATTACAAGGTCGACCATACATAATTACAATACAGTGTGTATCAGAAAAGTGTGGTCATACTTAGGGGGTGTGGCACAGACTATCAAACTGAGCAACTTTCTCTCTGGGACCAACATTGTAATCACGAAGAAATTATCGAGTGTCCCATACAAAACTTTAATATTAACGAAATTAAAATGAATAATAATTTAATTCAGAGAAAACTCCATAGGGTAGAATACTTACTCGACCATACATTTAAGGGACGGCTGATATTTTTTTCGCAATTACAATGTTGGTCCCATGGAGTTATTCAGCTTGAAGGTCAGTACCATTTCCTTTTGATTTTTTTTTTTATTGTTGAATGGGCCTACTCTTGACCTCGATCACCTGATGAAAAGCGATGGTTGAGGTCTATGAAGCCACGTCCCCGTGCGCCGTGAGGCCGAGCCTCATGAGTTCATATAATAGGGACGCGTTGCACGAGGCTTTGAGGCCGCGTGGCCCACAGTGGGGACGCATTTGATGGAACGAGCGTGTCCAGAAGATGCCTGTTCACTTGCTTTGAAGGCAGACCCTTAAATGTGACCATACCTTTCTGTTACATGCTGAAATTTAGTAACTTAATTTCGGTTTTTCACATTGCGCAAATGTCACAATAATTAGTTCGAGTAACCTTGACATAATATAATTATCTTTGTCTCCTTATCAGATAAAATAATGGAAACATTTTGAAAGATTCACTGTTACTCAATTGCTGCAATTCATGTGATTAGATTATCATTATTATGCATGCAAACAAAATTAGGCTGAGGAATCCGGTCAAAAGCAAGACTTGGTAATTTAATTTAAGTGTTCCGTACAGTTAATAGGTTTATTTTTATTGGCCGCCCCAAAGACGACCCACTGACAGAAAAGTGCAATACCTACATAAGCGGTAAAAATTTATGAAAGAGCAATTTTTTTTACCGTCGAAAAATTTCACCGCAATTGGTTCAAAATCATGTGGATCACTGGATCCATGGTAACGGGTTTCGCGTCGATGTCCTGTTCATTTTTGCTTTGACACGTAAAACTAAATATTTAGAGTTACGATATTAATTACTGCTAATACATACTTTAGTGTAGGTACTATTAATCAACTCAGCCTATCACAGTCCACTGCTGGACATAGGCCTCTACCAGGCTGCGCCACAACACCCTGTCCTCCGCCTTCCGCATCCAATTTACCCCAGCCACCTTCTTTAGGTCGTCCGTCTATTTAGCTGGGGGGCGTCCCACACTACGCTTGCTAACACGCGGTCTCCACTCCAGGACTCGTCTGCTCCACCGACCTTCGGTCCTTCGACAGACATGGCCAGCCCAATACCACTTCTGTTTGCTTACTCTGCAAGCTATGTCATTAACTCCAGTTCTTTTCCGGATAAACTGATTTTATCCTTTAAGAGTAAACTAGTCGCGAGCTAAAAAAAAAATCTAAAAGTGCTTTGGAAAATCGAGTTTTATGAAAAAACCACTAAGTACATAAATCAATTATAAACAAAGTTTATTGAACTCTTCGATAACTGAGCTTTGTCGGTACGGACTTGGATTCAAAGATTTTACAGTTCTTTTATTACTTATTTACACCCAAGGTTACGTTAAAAATAGCAAGAAAAACGAATCTTTGTTGGCTCATAACTTTTTATTGATATTTTATTTTACTATTTTGTTTCCCTACAGACACAATTAATAATAAGTCAAAACGATATCATGTTTAACTTTGGGTGCACAATGTAAAACAGTGGAGTAATACTCTCCCGAAATTTGTATGAAAAAAATATCGACTAGTGGCACCTGAAAGAGGCTCCGAGTATAGCTCGCTCCATAGCGCGCTGAGCGACCTTGAATTTGTGGACCAGCCCGACCGTTAGTGTCCACGTTTCGGCACCGTATTTCATGACGGGCAGGATACACTGCTTGAAGACCTTAGTCTTCAAACACTCCACGATAGGTAGTAGAGGCCCGTGAGAGCCAAAGCCTGCCGGGTCAGCGGGATTGTCCGAAAGGGTTACCGCTGGCCCGGAACATAAAGGGCTAAGGAAGGAACACGAGTGGGTTTTAGTCACGAAGAGTCTGACACTCCCTTCCGCTCCACCCAGAGCGGGAGACCCTCATTTGATGATTTTCAACAAAAAAAAAATAGGTAGTATACTATAAATTAATAGATGTATTTTCATAATTTGATTTAGGGCTGATTGCACCAAAGTCTTTATCCGTGGAATCAGATTGACGTCTGACAGTTCTAGTATGGAAAAACTGTCAAAAATTCTAAATTTATTCTCAGGATAAGACTTATTCTAGATATAAAGGTTTGGTGAAATTCGCCCTCAGTAACATTGACAAATTAATCTAAACAGCTAAACATTTGACAGTCATTAGCGACGTTGCCAACTTTCTGAATGCTTAACAAAGATCACTCGTTTAAGTTTTTTGACATAGAAGCAGCAGCAGGAAGTCATATTTATCAACAAAAAAAAACTATATACTAAAATCTATACTAATAATAAAGCTGAAGACTTTTTTTTTGGTAGTTTGAACGCGCTAATATCTCTGGAACTAACGGTTGGATTTGATTTTATTGGCCATCTGCCAATCAGACATTACAATTTCGTTATAATAATGAAGATTCCTGTTACGATAGTAATAAATAAATACCAGAACAATACATTTTATTGTTTGGATATTCTGTTATTAGCTTTGTTGACTCAATTAGTCAATTGCGACCATTGACAATGCTCAATAACTTATAATTGTCACTTGTGTGCGCTTATGTAACTAGCAAAGTGTTTGTTATGTAAATAGAACTTGAGATAATTATATAGGACAAGCTTCTTCCCGCGACTTCGTCCGCTTGAAAGTCAGCTATACCATGAAACATATCCTATATTATTAGGAAATAGTACGAATAGCCTTCTATTAGTAAAATAATTTTCAAATCGAATAAAAACTTTCATAGATTACTCTACAAACATAAAAATAATTATATAATATTATTGAAGTAAAAACTTCTTTAGGCGCGTAGGGCATTTTTTGAGATGGGAAAAAAGTAAGCGACACCGCGCGTGTTTTGTTTATAAGACGATAAAAAAATACCCGCTTCGGATGTGTTCGGCTCTCCTCGGGATGTACTCGGTTTTAATGTATATGCGATTATGTCAGTGAGTGATGGCAAAGTATTCTGTTTGTGTTTTGTTTTCACTTCTGTCGGCGCTAAAGTACCTACTCGCCAGTACAGGTAAGCTTTTTCTCTCTATATCATTCTAATGCAATCGTGTATCTTTAGCACAATTATTTTCAGTCCGAAACAAACCATCAATGCAACCAGGTTTATGAGATTTACAAAAGAGGACCCCTAACAATTCAGAATCAAAGCTGAATGATAAAAATGTGTGTCAAAATAATATTTTGGCATCACATTCCCTTCTTCTGAACCCAAAAAAATAACAACACGAATAAACTTCACCCACTTATGAATCATGTAAACCTCTTGCTCTAACAAACACAAAACTTGAGACACAAAATAAATAGTGTACAGAAGGTCGGCTCCATATAACAAGGGAAAACGCACGCACACATAGACACGCTTCACGTACAGCGAGTGCAAGCGCACTTGCGACTGGCATTTGTTTGAGATCGCCGCACGTACAGTCAACAAAGGAGTTAAGTATACAGAAGCGTCGGATATAGTTGAAGTTTACTAAGAAACTGATGGATGTTCTGGACTGATATTTAATTTAATTAATGAGCTGTTTGTTTTCTATTAATAAACTAAAATTTTATTCGAGAATATCCATCGGTTTCTTAGTAAACTTCAACAATATCCGACGCTCCTGTATACTTAACTCCTTTTCCTTTTCTCCTTTTTTTTTTGTCTTTGTTTGCTATGTGTGCGTGCGTCTGCTTTCGGTTCGTTGTATGTAGCTGACCTTCTCAACCTACCTATTTTGTGCTTGAGATCTATCTTTATCAGTCGAGTGTACAGTGAAGGCAACTATTATCAGTTAAACTACGTTGACCTTAATAATCTTTTGTAATTTTCAGGTATAAATGTTCAATTATCACGAACAATCGGCAGTGGCTGTAATTAATTCAACATGATTTCATTTCTGTACTTCTTGGTGTTTGTGAGTTATGTCGGTGAGTTAAATTTTTTGGTGTAATTTTATTTTTACAATTATTTATAGTACCTAGTTGTAATTTGTGTTATTAATGAACGCCCTGTTTCTGGGTCAAAAATCAGGTTTCGTTTGTACCTACTCTTCTCTAGTTTGAAAAAGGGGTTTTCTGAATTATCGACAGCCAAGGCAATCAGATCACTTAACATGAGTTTCATTTTGACTTATCGATGATTTTTGCTCAACAATAAAAGATATATGACCTGTGCTAGGAGGCCAAAATTATACTAACTTAACAAGTTGTGTTACTGATCTTAGTGATTATAAATAATCTGTAAATACATATTTGTTACGGTCGCGAATCATATTTTAATCAACGTACAACTTAATACTGACCAGCAAATTGCAAAAAAACGTAAAAAAAATGAATTTCGCGGGCTTTCTTAGGACATTTTTCTCAAAGGAAATAAATGGTTTCAAAGAATTGATTGTCGAAACTGTAAAACAAACAAATAATTATTATTTTACAGTGTCATCACCCACGATAAAATCCTTAGCGGATCTGAAAATCGTTGGAGGAGAAGACATCGAGATTACTGATGCTCCGTACCAGGTGTCTCTCGTGAGGCGAGGCACTCATTCCTGTGGAGGAGCCATCGTTGCTCGTGACATAGTTATAACAGCTGCTCATTGTGTTATCGGGTACGTATAATGTATATGTCTGTTTTCATGTGTGCTAGTGGTTGAAAGAAAAGCTAGCAGTAATACACTAAAAAGTCTAATTTGGTTTGGTTTGGTTTGTGCCCCTGGCACAGGCAACTGAAAGAACACGGGTGAGATTTAGTCAGTAAGAGTCTGACATTCCCTTCCGCTCCGGGGCAGCTTAGGGTTTCTTTTATTTATTTTTTTTCCGCTCTGGGTGGAGCGGAAGGGAGTGTCAGACTCTTACTGACTAAAACCCACCCGTGTTCTTTCCTTAGCCCTTTTTGTTCCGGGCCAGCGGTAACCCTTTCGGACAATCCCACTGACCCGGCAGGCTTCGGCCCTATGGGGCCCCTCCTCGATGCTGACATCTCTTTGAGGCGCACGTGGAACACGTACGCGCCGTCAGGCACGCGAGTGGGAGGGGTCATTTGATGTTTTCCCATCCGAAAAAAAAAAAAGTCTAATTTGGTTCCTTTTTATAAAAACCCTGAAAGATAGTTTGAATACTTTTTATTGTCTAGGTATAATTAATGATTTTCTGGAATGTGTAACGTAATTATTTATGTTATATATTAGAGAGGACATTTCAATCAACTGTAGAATATTCTCCATAAGAAAAATTCTATAATTCTTTACGTATAAACGCGGCGACGCCGACGGTACAGTTCGCGTCAAATAACTTTGCCGCTCTGAAGTAGACAACAAATCACTGCGGAGTAGTTAATCCTATGAATAAAACAGCAGCGCGCATGCGCGGCTAGCGAAAAGCCTAACTTCAGAGGGGCAAAGTTATTTGACGCGAACTGTGCCTCGGTAAATAATAAATTATACTGTTTGGACCCAGTTGGTGTTAAATGCGTTCATCTCGATTACAAGAACTTTTCTAATATTCATAATTATTCGGTGTTTCTTCCCAGAGCAGTGAGCTAGGAATCACCGAACCCATATTGTTTGTTTAAAAAAATGTACACGTAAAAGCACGTTAGTATTTTTAACCACCTTACAATAAAAATATCAATATTGATGAACTTTTCTGTGGCCTTTAGAAACGTAACATTAAAAAAAACTAAACATTGAACCAATTTATTCTTCATAAGGCTGATTTTACAATCGACAGATATTTAGATATTTTTATTTGTGGAATATAATTGACGTCTGACAGATTTTGTATGGAATAACTGTCAAAAATTCAAATTTATTCCTCGTATAAAATTATCTGGCGTTAGAAAAAGCAGCCCTTAATATTTTATTTAAACTCTTATACAAAGAAAAGTATAGACGGCGGGTAGGTCCATTTCATTTCCACAAGAAAAGGATAAAGTATTGAGTTATTATAAGTAACAGAAAAGGATGAAGCTATACTATTTCCGTCTCTCAGTGCGTGCCAGTTTTTTCAAGGCAGCTACATAAGTAGCCAATGTTAGTTAAGTTAGTTTTTTGTCTCATGTGTGGCCACGCAACCCGATGCCGATGCTCTATAGCTTTCTTACTCTAAGTTTAAACTTCTGATTGTCTTTTCTCAGATCATATCCAGAAATGTACCAAGTCCGTGTCGGATCTTCATACAGCCAAGGAGGCGGAGAGTTATACCCCGTCGGAGATCTGAAATGGCATCCTGATTTCAACTTCTCTAAGATGGACAGTGATATTGCTATAATATGGCTTTCGAGGCCTTTGACGTTCAGCGAACAAGTGGCACCGGTGGAAATGATGGCAGAGAATGAAGAAGTTAAAGATGGTGATCTGACAGTTGTGACTGGATGGGGTAATCTTTTTGTAAGTGACACGAATAATCTACTTAAAAAAAACATAAATTCATTGACAGACAACACACAGCCTAAACCGTTGGGTCTTGAAGCATGAAATTTTGCACAAGAGAGTTCCAGCATATAACAAAAGTGAGCACTAAAATAGGATTTTTTTAAATTCGTCCCCGAAATGGGTTAATAGGGGATGAAAGTTTATATGGAGGTTTGCCATTGAGAAATCCTATCGGACACACACATTTTGCATTCATAAATAAATAAACTACGGCCCTTTTTCCATGAGGCAGTAACTACAGAACTCCAGCTACGATCTTTGGTTTAGTCCCATCTCGGCACCCATGAACTTATTTATCATGCCTACGAAAGATTCACATCTGGGCACCCTGTCCTCTAATGAGGATGATTCAAAGGCCTGTCTGTGCAAGTCCCATACAAATATATATTACTTTGTCCACTAAACACTAGTATTTTAAAATTAAACTTATTTTATAAACAGTAAGTTTTGATAAATATTTATTTTGATTTAATATCAAATCGATTTACTCACTACACTGATACTGTGTATCCTTTTTTTGACGACTGTGTAACTAACAATGATTAATGACAGGGTGTCGAGATGGGAATATTTCGTAGGCATGATAAATAAATTCATGGGTGCCCAGATGGGAAGGTGCCGAGATGGGACTAAACCCGATCTTTACATACTTTTTTTGCTCCGTTTATGTTAATACATCAGAGGGCCTAGTGCGAGGAGTTTTTATAAGTCACCAGATGGTGCTTTAATCAGTTTATAAAGTTTACGTTGTTAGGATTGCTTATGAAATGGAACCATTGTGAATCACCATCATACCTTTCACAAAAAAAAAAACATTTAATAAGTTTTTTTTTTATTTTTGTAGGAAAATGGTGGCATCCCGACTATGCTGCAAATGGTATCCGTCCCGAAGGTCAATGAGAAGCAATGCGATGACTTCTACCAACCGATGTACAGTATCACACGCAACATGCTGTGTGCTGGAACTAGTGAAGGTGGAAAGGACGCATGCCAGGTAATTTATAAAAGTATCTACTTTATATCCGTATTTCTGTATATCCCTTTAAATACATATCTTTATAGATACATACATGGTGTACAATGGAGGGGCTTGTGGCTATTTAATAACAGCCGCATTCGATCGATCATGTTAAGCTACGCTTGCCGCGGTTGGTCCATACCAAGACCCCTCCATGCCTCGGAAAGCACGTTAAGCCGTTGGTCCCGGCTGTCATTCGTGGATCTTTGACAGTCATTACGAGTCGTTAGAAGCCTGAAACGCTAACAACCAGTCTTACCAAAGGGTATCGTATTACCGAGTAACTGTGTTGTGGAGGTGAGATAGGCAGTCGCTTCATGATATTTACTGGTATTCAGCTGCATTCGGTTAGACTGGAAGCCGACCCCAAAATAGTTGGGAAAAGGCTAGACAGATGACATGGTGTACAGTCAACAAAGGAGATAAGTAACCATCGTCGGATATAGTTGGAGTTTAGTAAGAAACCGATTGATGTTTTCGAATGAAATTTATTTTGATAAATTAACTGTTTGTTTTCTATTAATTAAATTAAATTTCATTCGAAAGCATCCATTGGTTTCTTATTAAACTTCAACTGTATCCAACGACCCTGGTTACTTACCTCCTTTGGTGACTGTACATCGACGCACAGACTACTGTTACCTTGAAATCAGTAGATAATGGTGGTGGTCTAGAATCATGTGCTGAATTTATGGTAACAGTCTTTGCGTCAATGTCCCTTCTTCGCCATTATCATTTCAGCCCGGAATTACCCAGTGTTTGGGTATAGGCCTGCCCTTTTTTCTGCGATATTCCAGTTCCATACGTCTCTCATCCACGTCTTTCCCGCGACTTTCACGATATCGTCAACCCAACGCGCTTTTTGACGGCCCTCGTTTTGGCCACCATTCCGTCACAATGTAAAGTCAACATCCCTATCCGTGCTTACACCGAATATAATTATCTTGATTTTTAAAACTGCTGAGAAATTAAGCGTCATCCAGGAGTTAAGGTCTGCAACAAAAGTCCAATAACACAGTCACTTTTAGACTTTCATAAAAAATTACATTGAAATGATGCGATAAATATCCAACTAAAAACATTTTGTTTTCACAGGGTGACAGTGGCGGCCCCTTGGTCCACAACAGCAAGCTAGCCGGCATTGTATCCTGGGGCCTAGGATGTGCCCGACCCGACTACCCTGGAGTCTACGCGAAGGTCTCTGCCCTCAGAACCTGGCTGGACAAGAACATTGCTGAAATACGGTGGAAGCATCTCATCAGAACGACTGCGTAATTTTAAGAAGTACAGTTGTGTTGGGGTAAGGCCGTATGAGTCGAATTCCCGGAAATATTTTTTAAAGCTGACCACATTGTTTTCTGCGCCATTGTATTCTACCTCGACAGAATAAAAATAGCTCAGAATTTGATTCGTACGGTCTTACCCTGACGCCGAACTTATACCGTCATTCCTAAATTATTTTTAACAAAAGGGTTCTTTGTTTGAACCATCTGTGACTTTGTCTGTCTCTTACTATGCTCGTGATTATCATAAAAAATTATACTTATTTTCGATGTGATTATATTAGATTTACGTGAAAATTGTTATATTGGTTTTATTTTATCAATTTACAACTGTAGGGGTAGGTACAAGGTATATGAAATTGCGAAAAAAACATCCTCCATACATGCTCCATATACTTATATTCGCATAACTCAACAAAATGTAGGGAACAGGAGATTGCTTGTTAGAGTAGTTAAAGTTGTTCATAATGATGTGTACAAGGACTCCTTACGAGATATTCAGTAACCTTGCATAAACATGCAGGTAATTATGAGAAAAAAGCACATACTTACTTGTATGGACTCTGCAAAGGTTCAATCACCTGCATACATTGAAAAACATAATCCAATCCCATATCCAAATAGATCGCTCCAAAAACTAGCTAAAAAGTAATGACGTTCCCAGTTTCCAGTTCCCAGTGACTCTTCAATCACCCAAGCGGGATTAACTCAATGTCCCAACTTTTCCATTTCCTACATCGATGATATGAGAAAAAGTTTTTCGATCGTGAAATGCAGTTTGCAACGTACTAGCCTTATCGTTCACTCGTCCTTTTAAAAAGCTGCTCTTTTGTATGCGAGAGCTCGAATAGTTACTCTTTTAATTCCAGCCATTCTGCAAGGTTGAAAGGCTAGCGATACGCTGGAAAAGGCTTTGCTTAAAGTAAATAGGCAGTGAGATAAAATGTACGTGGTTGGTGCGGTTAGAACGAAAAAGACACATTTCTGACTCGTAGGTAAAGTTAAGGAAAAAATAAAATGACCTGAAACTGCAGTATGGTTTTAGGGCTTTCATGTTTGTCCTGTATTCTTAAAACTTTACGATGCTGTAGCTACTAGTCTAGCTACTAATACAAATTAATTATTATAACCATAGATATAGATACACCTAGATAACTACTTCGCGTGCCAAAAATCGCAACCGCTTACGTTCAAAAATGCGGGCCATTCACGATCAAGTTCACCGTCAACTTGACGGTGTATGGCTATGGGTATGCATGATAAGTGGCCATACACCGTCAAGATTACTGGGCGCGACTTCAAGTCCGCTTTAAACTTGACGGTAAATTTGATCGTGACTGGCCGGAGCCGCCACTTTCGCGCTCAGTCCTGTGTAGTGCTGGCAGGGTTAGCGTGAGCGCTGGTGGGGCGAGACGGGTGCCGCACGTGGCCGGTCTTTGATTCGATTTTCCCACCACTAAATAGTGCTTGTGACGTCATAGTAGGTAGTCAAAAAATGGCTCGCTTGGTTTTCATACAGATCGTGATACTTACGTTATCTAGGTATATCTATATCTGTGATTGTAACAAATTGTAATAAGTTACGGTGTGCACGAGTGATCTCCGAAACTTATGATCACGAAGTCTAGACATGAATTATTAAATACAAATATCAATCACCCGTAGATATGAATAAAGTTTTAAACTAAGACAACATCATAATATATGAAACAATAACAACATACTGAGCCTGCAATGTTCCCATTGCTGGGACACAGTTCTCTTCTCTGTGAGAGGGAAACATTATGTGAAAAACGGTATAAATTTTCAATTTTAAAATCGTTCGAAATTATGTAAAGCTTTGTACGGTACACAGAAACTATAGGACTATCATTCCTGTGTACGCGTAACTGATTACGCGTCTATTGGAACGTAGTCCGTACAAGACGACGAAGACGAAGTATACATACTTCGTGCTCTGCCTCTGGTCCACTGAAAAGGAAGTGTGAATGATAACGTGATGGTTAACAGAGGAGAACGGGAGAGAAAAACGTATTGTGTAATTTTCAAGAAACATGGGACAAGGACATGCAGAAAGGAGTAGTCAAGAAAAAAAAAAAAACAAAAGTATAGTAGGTACGCAAATGATTTAGAATACGCTTCACCGTGTAAACACGTCGCCAAGCGATCGCGTCAATGTGCGAACTTGAACTAATTCGATACTACATCATCATAACCATTTATATCAGAAGGCCAATTTCCGTAATTAAAAACGTTAAAATTCTAGTCGCTATCTCATCTCAGCGACAATCAATGTCAAAAACTTGTCAAAAATATAGGGAAATGAGAGGTAGTCTTGACAGATTAAGACCGATAAGAGTTTGAACGTTCTTAAAAGTACGAGAATTGCCCCTCTGGTGTCGACACGATAGATAGATATGAGATAATAGATTGACAGCAATTAAAAAGATAAGCCAGTCAACAAGGTTGGTATCAGGACACGTGTAGATACGTGCATGTGCTTCAATGCACTTCATTCGACTGATAAGATTGACCTTGACTTCAAGTCATCTTATCTTACAGTACATATTCATTTTGTAAAAAGTATATAATTATATCAGTCTATACTATACAAATGTCTATTTGTTCAAGTTTTTGGTTAAACTCAAACTCGAAGCATTTTGAAGCACGAGGCACTTTTGAATTGTCAAGGGGTCGGTCGGTCAGAAAGACAAAGCTAGTTGCCCATTCCAAAGCGTAGGCACCTATGGAGAAGAACGGGCAAGAAACTCCATGGACACTCTTTTAAAGTTAGTAAACTATGTACAGACGCCAGCACACCAAGCTACCCGAAACTGTAAAATTTTCCCAATCAACTTTGAACCTTATATTTTAGCGATAAAGTAGAAAATCTATTAAAGAAATTTGACAGATTGTAATAGCTTGATGTGCTGGCGTCTATACCTGCCACTCTGTATAGGTTCCAGTTTGATCCCACAATTTTAAATGTAAATAAGTAACAATCGTTTTCAAAGCGTTTCGTATTTCAACAACTACTTTCAACAGGATTGACATAAGCTTTTCGGGTAGCTTATGACAATCCATTACATTTTCGATTTATCCATTAATGGTATTGCTGATAGTGTCACTTTGTCTTTGTCACTCTCTCTGGCATCAATAATATTTTATTCACAAGAAATCCTTCAACTAACACGGGCTGGAGATACTTCTAAAGCTTCTTTTAGCGCACTTTTACTTAAGCACAAATCTCCAAAAGAATGAAGAAGATCTCTTAGGCTTAAGACTTGAAGATTAACAGCTAATCTACTAGATGTATCTTTAAACCAGGTGCCAACAAGAACGTTGTAGTGAATGTTTTTAGGATCATTTTCACAAAAATATTTTTATTTTGCTTCGTCAAACTGGGCAGTTTTTAACAGGCATAGCGATACTATTTTTTATATTCAGTGTATATAATTTTTCTGATCTCAGACGAGTGCCTGGTGCGTAGATTATCCATAACCACACATTATACAACGTTATTGTTAGTATATGCGAAACCTGAATATAGTTTGTTCAGAATAAGTAGGTAACTGAATCGATTCCAATATTTTTTACCCCATGTTATATTTTGTCCCAAAAATATTTAAAAAAGGTTAAAAGTTGGACACCGAGCGACACTAAGTAGGTTATCCAATCTCCGCGCCGAACGGTTAGGTACCTAGGTACTATTATCCATGAGCGCAAGACGGCGCGGTGCGAGCGGCGCGGATGAGCATGTTTTTGTACGGACAAACAGGTAACTTAACAAGCTTATAAGTTTGTGGTTTTTCATGATACAGTTTTGAAATTTTATAAACAGATTCTTTACATAAAAATACTAGACACGTGTTTCGGGTGCGCAAAAATAATGTTGTACAGTGATAAAAAGTATAATAATGTCCTAAACCAGGTTATGCAAAATTTCATCGAAATCCGTTCAACTGTTCCGGCCAACAACGGCGTGAAAGGTAGCAGACAGGCAGTGACTCTCGCTTATACTTTCGAATTATAGTACCCATAGATACGAATTATTCAGACAGTTTCTTTGGAAAAAAGGTTCTACTTATAGCTTAGCTTTTGTTTTTTGCTTGTAAGAAACTGTATTCAGCCGCATGTTCGCATCTCAAGAGCCACTTAATCAATTTTAATTAGGTCCTGAAGGCAAAGGCAAAGCTCAGACTTTGCCCCCGTACTTTGTTTGAGTACAAGATCTTCTTTAAAAGGAAATGCTACAAGCTTTTAGGCCCCGCTCACGGCCTTGAGCGATGCGACTTGTGAAGTGACTTGCGTGAAGCGAAATGCAAGCGCGTGACTCGTGGCATGCTCTAAGTTTAAAGCGTAAACACTACATTCATTTGTTTTCTCCGCAGTCGCTGATCACCCGATCGATTCTGTAAAAATCTCACCGTAAAAACTTAGGTGATGTGAGTTTGTTTTTGCTAGGAATTGACACTATTGACAGCTCACTCCACGCTCACTTCACCTAAGTTTTCACGGTGAGATGGTTACAGTATCGCACTGCAGTACAATATTTTATGGTCAAAAGTTGAGAGCACACGTCAACATCCCACTATTTATATTGCCAAAAAACAAATGCAGTTGAAACTGTCATGTGTTTCCAAAATAATAGGTACATAAATATTGTACTGTTAAACTTTGTGTGAACGTGGCCAGTTTATATGTCAAACTTAATGTTATAAACAAAATGAGCTTGAAGTTTTTGAGATTTGCTTCTCTAGGCTGACGTACCTATTATACAGGGTTATTGGTAAAGCATTAACAACCTCTTAAGAGTTCATTGTACCTACTCATCATTATGAACAACTTTTACTATGGGACCAAACTTGAAATCGCGAAAACAAATCAGCTGTTCCCTACATTTATGTTCGTACAACTCGTCAAAATGTAGGGAACTGCTGATTTTTTTTTCGCGATTTCAGGTTTGGTCCCATAGTAAAAGTTGTTCACAATGACGAGTACAATGACCTCTTATGAGGTTGCTAATGTTTTACCAATAACCCTGTATACGAGTAGGTACATATAAGCACTTAGAAACGATGTGTCATCTTGACGATTTTACAAATGTCAATGTCATTCAAGAAACAAAAGAAAAAACAAAATTGTGCTACGAGGACGTAGCACAATTTTTTTTTTAATTCAAGGATGCCCAAATTATATGCACTTGACAAGTAACAATAAAAAAGTCTGGTTTCATTCAACTTTGGCGAGAAAAATTCCCCAATATTTTCCTTCGGCTAGGTTTATTATTTTCCCCTTCGCACTCCATAAATAACATTGAAGGCCCGAAAAAAGCCGTAAACACTGGTGTGGTTTACGTTTACAACATATAAACGTTGTCTGGTTGTACATTTGCATATTGTAAATAATTTTAGAACAAAACAGAAGAACTGGTGCGGGCCTTATCATTAGGGAGTTTATCTTTTCTTTCTTTAAAGCTATTGTAGAAGTAAAGCTATAGTGTGTTGTTATATTGTGAGTTAGTAACCCAGACAGGCGCTTTACTTTGTGTAAATTATTTCATCACTACTGCTCTCAAAACGGTGAAGGAAAACATCGTGAGGAAACCGGTATGTCCTAGAAGCCAAAATTCGAAGACATCTGACATCTATCGATCCGCACTGGGCCCGCGTGGTGGATTACGGCCCACTCCCTCTCACAGAGAGGAGGCCTGTGTCTTAGCAGTGGGAACATTATAGGCCGATTATGCTAATGCAAATATTTGACAGCTATTGCGATGTTGCCAACTTTCAGAATGCATTCTCTATCAGATTTCGTCTATAAATACATAGAAAATGTTCTCTGCTAATTAGATGTTAAAAAAATATATTTTGCGGTCAGACGATGTTTTTTACCCATTTTTGTGTAAGGCGATTTTTCTTTTGTTATTGTTAATTAACTTCTTGTAATTAATTACTCACTGGCCATTCATGAATATCAATTGTTTTGCCAGCCATGAATTCCCAGAACGATGTACAATGGACCCGTATCAAATATTTAAACAATTCAAACCTCAGTAATTTGACAACAATGGACTACATATTAGCGTGGTAACACTGAGCTATATGTTAACTTGGCAACACTGAGCTGTCAACTGTCAAGTCAATTAGCTTTTCGAGAGAAATAGATACAGTCCGGCCGTCGAGCGACTGCGTGCCTTATACCTGTCAGAGCGACTATTCTAGTAGGTAGTAAAGATCAAATTCGCAAAACACGTAGTCGTTTATATGAAACTGACAGGTGTCAAGACCGTATTCTCTCGTCGAGCGTACTTTAGTAGTATTGTATAGACATCATATTGTCGTGACGGCCCAGTGCACAGTGTTTAAGAGGAAATGCGGTCGGAGAGACCTTTGAAAAAGGATAAGTAAAAAGTCATAATTCGGGGTTTGGCTCTCGCCTGTTTCCTCCTCCAATATTGGACTAATTTAAAATCCGGGCAATCTGGCGGGGTTTTCAATTCATATCGTCACTGGAAAGGAGAAAATGCTAAAGCGCCATTTGGGCCAAAATTAGTTATCACACTAATACGCATCTTGAGCAAGCGTCGTGATGCTCGTGGTTTCTGTGTATGAGCAGAGGTCTTTGCCCTACAGTAATGGCATTAAAAAATTCATCCGCATCGCTGTCAACAGAAAACGTGCCCAAAAGACTGGCAGCATTGCCACGTTGTATGGTAATGCTGATTCTTTGGCCAAAAAATAGGCCAGCCCCCTGGTCACGTGAAGAGTCGACCAACCGTTTGGCGAATTGGCGATGTCTTGAAATACTAAGTGGGCACTCAAGTAGTGATAGGTACCTACGCGATTTTAAAGAAAGTATATAAAATAATACTAAAGTGAAATATAACCAATGCGACAAAATTTTTTCGTCACGATTTTTCATCTCGCGTCGAAATGAGACTCAACTATGCGTTCCCATAGTGACATATTTTGTTTTGGCACGAGATAAACCAACGACAATATTTTATCGCGCGCTTTTTTTCCTGGTAGTTTCGATAACAGTACTTCCGGGCTTTAACATCATAACAACAATAATAATGATGACAAAGCAATTTGTTTATCTGATAATATTTTAACAGACGGCGGTCAGTGGGTCGTCTTAGGTCGTTGGCCTTTATGATTAGATTATTACTCTACTTTTATGTTTATTCAAACAGATTGATAAATTCTATAAATATCAGTGCCGTAATATTTTCCATTAGATATTATTAGTATCGATTGGTATTTTTTTTCAAAAACATTTTTTTTTCATTTATGGTCCCAAAAATAATGTCCCATAGTTGAAAGATGGTTCATTTTAACATGTTAATAAGAGATCATTTCAAAACTTGTTAAAATCGCAGTGTGTGAAGAAATTATATTTAAAGTTCATAATTCGGATTTTCGCAGTACCCATAAAACGAAAATAATCATTACGTAATTTTTCCTGCATAAACCTGACAGTTTCTGATTTTTAATTTTCTTCTTTCTACGGTGGTCATTATGTACACATACATTTTGTCATAAAACCTATGTATATAGAGTAGTAATTTATTTGAATTAAACCATTTAGAGCAGTGGTGGTCCAGTGGTAACGGTTGCGACATACGAGTTGGACGTCGTAGGTTCGAACTCAGGCAAACGCTTTACTTTGTGTAATTAATTTCATCACCACTGCTCTCAAAACGGTGAAGGAAAACATCGTGAGGAAACCGGCATGTCCTAGAACAAAAAAATCGAAGACACGTGACATCTAACAACCCGCACTGGGCCCGCGTGGTAGATTACTGCCCACTCCTTCTCACAGAAAGGAGGCCTGTGTCTCGGCAGTGGGAACATTATAGGCTGATTATGCTATTTACAGGCACTCTTGAATTGTCAAGGAGTCAATCAGTCAGAAAGATGAAGCCTGTTATCCATACCAAAGCGTAGTAGATTCATATAGAGAAGAACGAGCAAGAAACATCATGGACACTTTTCTAGATACAATATTTTGATTTAAAAGAGTGTTCATGGAGTTTATTTCCGTTTTATTAATATTTTAGATTATATAGTACCTACTCATGGTCATATTATTTATTTACCTTATTTACGTAACGCAATAAGAAAGTATGCATAAAAATTAATTAGTTATACTGCGCGACCATTGTTTTAATGATTATAATTAGATAGGTTTTACTCGCGACGTTGGTTCATTTTGGGTTTGTAATTATGAACTTATAATTCCAGTTGTAACCAGTTGTAACCAGTTGTATCCCATCAGAAGAATAGTTAAAAATAATCATATTAGTACTTTTGAAGGGAGTAAACCTAGAGATGCCCAATGAATAGTAATTTTGCCAAAGCGCCGAACATTTAGCGGCCGAAAAATCGGAAAAATATGTGTAGATTTCACGGGTGACAAGTTACGACCTGTCTCATTGAGGTACGTGTGGTAGTGACGCCGCAGGCATATTTGTTTCATAACATAACATCACGCCTGTATTCTTCGAAGGGCAGGAGTGTACCTATTACACTAGTTATGTTTAAGCCCCATGTAATAGGGGGCGAGCCCATTGCCATCCACCGGGCACAAATCCAGAATCCAGACTGCTACTGAGAAATTCTAGATAGGAAAACCCTATAACACTTTGCACAACCCGGGATTTGTTTAATTTGTGAGTAAATTGTGTCATGATACGCATTATTCGAAAACTAATTGCCTAGATCGGAAGGCAGACCCTTACAAGTGGTGGATGGCAAACGCAAAACAGCATCCAAACCTAACAGAAAGACGTGTCATTCCTAAAGAAAAGTGCAATAGTTTCCGAAAGAAAGACAAGAAATGCTGAGTAAATTGTTTTCATTTATCACAACTTAGGTACCACTTTTTAAGAATTAAATTTTAAAAATTTGTGAATCAAGTAAAATTGAGTTGTATATGCGTTTTTTTTTTCGTTATTTGCTATTCGGTATTCGGCAAAAAGGGACGCAACAATCGGTCGAATACCGAATATTTTAAAAAGTAGTTAAATGTGCCGAATATCGAATAGCAGCCAAGTATTTATGGTATCTCTAAGAAAAGCCCTTGTTTAATAGTACAAACAAAACCTAAGTTAACTTCAGAAGCTCGCAAAATGTCCAATAGTGATCTGTTGGTCCGCTTGCAACGTCTGCAAGAAATCGGAAAAAATACAAATCATAATCAGACCCTTTTACAAACTTAAAAAAGGCAGCGATAGAAAATTATAATATAATTATGCTAATTTTAACTATATCAGTTAAGTATACGTACAGTTTTGTATAAATAGGTTAGTTTAGAAGCAAATATTTTAATATTGTATTCAAATTATATTATATAGCGACATATGAAGATTATACGAAAATGTCTGGACAAGTGGCATTGGTGTTGCTTATATTTTCAATTATGTCCAACAATGCGGCAAGAATACTGGCATATTTCCCATTTCCGTCGATCAGTCATCAAGTTGTGTTTCGCCCTCTAACTCAGGAACTGGCTAGGCGAGGGCATGAAGTCACAGTCATCACAACAGATCCTGCGTATCCAAAGGGAGGAACACCTGCGAATCTAACAGAAATCGATGTCCACGACTTGTCTTATGAGAAATGGAGAGCACTATATAAATTCAGTTCATCAGGCGATAATGATTTGGTCTCTCAAGTGCGAGTAGCATACCAAATGATAGTGCAGATCGTTGAAATGCAGCTGAAAATGGATAAAGTGCAGCAAATTTTAAAAGAAAAAAAGATCGATTTGCTATTGTTAGAAGCTTGTGTTAAATCCGCGTTACTTCTGTCTCACGTTGTCAAGGTGCCCGTAATCCAAGTGTCTTCTTTAGGTCCCATGTACTTTAATGTGGAAATTATAGGATCAGCCTGGCATCCTTTATTGTATCCGAACATTTTGAGCAAGCGTTTGTACAATTTGTCAAACTGGGAGAAATTATTGGAGCTGTGGAGTTTTTTTGAATTAGAAAGTGTAATAAATGATATTGAAGATGCAGAAAATGAATTGGGCAAAAGATTGTTTGGACCAAATGTACCAAGTATAAGTGAATTAAAAAATAATGTTGATATGCTATTTTTGAACATTCATCCTATTTGGGAAGGAAATCGTCCAGTGCCTCCTAGTGTTGTTTATATGGGTGGATTGCATCAGAAACCAGTGAAAGAATTGCCAAGGGTAAGGCTTTATCTTTGTTTTACACGTTTCAAATGTTGTTGTTTCTTTAAACAATAGAATATGAATTTCAATCTGCACTTTTATAATTTATTGACTTCTTTCTAACATAAAATATCTTCTCATCAATCTTTTGTCACTCGGCAATACTCGGCTTTCTATTCGTGATTTTTTTTCGGAAGTGGACCAGTAGTTCTGAAGATTATCCTCTACATACAAACTCACAAATACATCTCTATAGGTAATATTAAAATTCAAACATAACCCTTTAACCTCTAAAAAAAATTGGATTACAGGATCTAAAAACTTATCTGGACACCTCAAAAAATGGTGTGATATACATTAGCTTTGGTACAAACATCCAACCTTCACTGCTTCCTTCAGAAAGGGTACAATTGATGTCCAGAGTTTTCTCTCAATTACCTTATGACGTAATTTGGAAGTGGGACAAGGATGAACTTCCAGGACTACCTAAAAACATCAGGATATCCAAATGGCTGCCGCAGACAGACCTACTAAGTATGTGATAATAATTGATAGGGCAATGGACCCACATTAAATGGATTGCTATCAATTGGTGAAGGGGAAAACTTTATTTAACAATTTGATAATTATCAACATTTCTGTCAGTAAAAGTAAAACTTTTGGTAAACATTGCATGTACTAACAGATAAACTGACTAAATAAATACGATCTTTCAGGGCATCCAAAGATAAAAGTTTTTATTACACAAGGAGGTCTACAATCAACAGACGAAGCTATCGCAGCAGGAGTACCTCTGATTGGTGTACCAATGTTGTCAGATCAATGGTACAATGTTGAAAAATATGAGCATCATGGTATTGGAGTCAAACTTGATTTACTCACAATGACTGAGGAAGAATTTACAAACGCTATTAACACAGCTGTAATTCGTGATAAAAGGTCGGTAAATATTTTTTTATATTCTGATTTGTGTTTCACTTCAAAAAAATTGTCTGTTGTCATCGTCATCATCATTTATCATCCACAGCCCGACTTCACCCACTGCTGAGCATAGGCCTGTTTTTTCTTGTGCCAATCCCCACGCTCCCGTGCCAGCCTCATTCAGGTTCTACCCGCGATAGCAACTATGTCGTCTCGTCTTTCAGTCTTAGGAGGCCATTCTGTTACAGCCTGACTCCACATGTCATCACTGCGCTTTGCTAGGTGTCCTGCCCAACTCTATTGTCGTGGTTAGGTATAGTAAATTAATTGAATGATTCCCGTTAGTATTTTTTTGATTAATCATGATCACAATCATTTACTTTTCAGTAAGTATCAAAGTGCACACTACTGCTTCTACTGCATAATGCACTTTTTTTACTCAAACTCAAACTCAAACTCAAACTCAAATCATTTATTTCAATTAAACCTTGTACAGGCACTTTTGAATTGTCAAAATTAAATAGTCTGTCAGTTAGTCAGAAAGTTGAAGCTAGTTGCCCCATGGACGTAATATATAGAAGTAACTCTATATATTACGTCCATGAGTTGCCCATTCCAAAGCGTAGATCTCTATGGAGAAGAACGGGCAAGAAACTCCATGGACACTCTTTTAAATCAAGATATTACAAAATCCTGGGTACATTATTCTTGTTGCTTCTATATGTGAGAACAATGTAAAAAAGACAGAAATGAAGAAACAATTCAAGACATAAAATTAAAAATAAGCCTTGGCAGTTAAGAGATGACCAGTCTCAACCGACGGCGCCCGTTCACGAACATGACGCGTGGATCAGCACCATCCAGCTCAACCATTTTGTAGGGAACCGAATGATCCAACACACGCGCCACCATCGGTGAGACATTTAAGTGAGCATGACACGTTCTCAACTGCCATGCTATTTCAAGTCAACATCAAAAAATCATAATAAACGGAAACATGGTTCTTACATTTACAAAATTAAAAAAAATGCTTCTAAATTATACAAAACTACAGTTTGCAATTTAAGAGGTAAATAGAATTTTATTACCTACCAAACAGGAAGAGATATTTAATATTGAAGTATTCAACAATTAAAACTTGATTGAATAAATTAAAAAAAGTTATGTTCGTAATGTCAGAAACACAAAAAAAAAGAAAAAGGGAAGCACCTCTTCCAAATATTGAAATTAACTACAAAGATAGTCTTACAATCTTCAGCAGCTCCAACAATACTTTCAAGTGTCAATCAATTAGTTGTGGTTGTGGAGCAGGACCAGCATTGAGCCAGGCATTTTTATCAGCGATGTAATCCCCTAACTTATAATATGCCTGACTGCATAGTGTGCGTTTTATACAAGACTTGAATTTTGTCTCATTCAGTTGAAGAATGTGGGGAGGTATTTTATTATAACATTTTAAACAGTACCCCATAAAAGATGAATCTACTTTAGCCAGTCTGAAACCTGGTTGAACTAATAGGTCCCTATTTCTAGTACTATAATTATGTCTTTCACCTCTTTTACTAAAAAGATGTAAGTTTTTCCTTACATACATGATGTTTTCGTAGATATATTGACAAGGCACCGTCATGATGTTAATTTCCTTAAACAGTTCCCTTAGAGAATCGCGCCTGCGGAGATTATATATAGCTCTGATGGCTCTTTTCTGCAGAATAAAAATAGAATCGATGTCTGCAGCCCGTCCCCAAAGTAAAATACCGTAAGACATGATACTATGAAAGTAACTAAAATAGACTAGTCTCGCGGTATCTACATCAGTAAATTGACGGATTTTTCTGACAGCATAAGCTGCTGAACTTAGCCGTCCTGCAAGAGATGTTAAATGAGGACCCCATTGTAGCCTTGAGTCGAGCGTGATCCCCAGGAAAACAGTTTTATCGACGAATTCCAGTTTCTCTTGATTCAATATTATCTCACAATCACTACTCTTGACATTTGGTAAAGAAAATCTTATGCACTTAGTTTTATTTCCATTTAATACTAAATTATTAGCAGTGAACCAATTTTGAACCTGCAGTAGGGCATTATTTACGTCGTCAAAATTTGTAGCACGTCTATTTACCTTAAAAATTAAGGAAGTGTCATCAGCAAATAACACCATTTGTGGTTGATTTTTTAATAAATGGAGTAGATCATTAATATACACTAAAAAGAGGAAAGGACCCAATATTGAGCCTTGTGGCACACCAATTTTTACTATTAAACCAAGTGAATTGACACCATTTATTTGAACTTGTTGTTGCCTATCATTTAAATAAGAACTAACTAAACTGAGCGCAAGTTTTCCAAGTCCGTAATGCTCAAGTTTCAAAAGCAAGGTTTCGTGATCGACGCAATCAAATGCCTTGGAGAGGTCACAAAAGATTCCTATTGCGTCTTGGGCCTCTTCCCACGCGTTAAAAATGTGTTTTAATAAAGTTACACCGGCGTCGGTCGTACGACGCCCTTTGGTGAAACCATACTGTTGATCGTGTAAGATTTTATTCGTGTTAAAATGATTGAGCATTTGATTAAGCATTATCTTTTCAAACACCTTGCTGAAAACCGGCAAAACGGATACGGGTCTATAATTATTCGTGTCTTTACTGTCCCCGGATTTGTAAAGTGGTATTACCTTACTGTATTTCATTAAATCGGGGAAGACTCCTTGATCCACGCACGAATTAAATACTAAGGCTAAGTAAGGCGCAATAGTCTCAATTATGGAGGTACAGACCTTAATGGACATTCCCCAAAGATCTTCTGTCAATTTGATCTTAATTTGCTTAAAAGCTTTAATTACTGTTAAGGGGTTAATATGCCTAAAGTTAAATTCAACCGGGCAGGCTGAAACGTTCGCCCTTACTAAATCCAAAGCGAGGGAGGGCGAGGAATTTAAAGTTTCAGTTGTTTTGAGTGGGATACTAGTAAAGAAATTTACAAATTCTTGAGCCACTTCTTTGTTATCGCAAATGAGACCGCTTGACGTCTGTAGTGTGTAATCAGAATTATGCTTTTTATTCCTGTTCGTTTCATTATTTATAATTTTCCAAACCGTCTTTATTTTATTGTCTGCTGATTTGACCTTGTTGCTAATGTATAAGGCTTTAGCTGCTTTACAAGCGTTCTTAAAAGTTCTAGAGTAAGTAGCAACATACTTATTAAAAGTTTCCGTGTTAATATAAGGCTTAAGGCCATACAGCTCGAAAAGTCTTTCCCTACTTTTCCTAAGTCCTTTAGTTGCCCAGTCACAAAATAAAAACTTAGGGCTGACACTTTTAGTGATCTTCTTAAAAGAATTATTGAACTCGGTTTGGACTACCGAAAAGAATTCATTATACATAATATTAACATTGTTCACTGTAAGGTTCTGATTACTTAATTTACAAGATAAAGTGCTATTAAATTTATTTAAATTACCTGATGATATTGGTCTGGATTGGATCTGCACTTTTTGTATTGGCATGTTGGACTCAAAACTTACAGTTTGACCACTGTGATCGGACGGGAGATAATTAACAACGGCTTTATCTAAATAGTCGCAGCAACAAAACACATTATCAATACATGTAGCAGTAGTCGTAGTTGTTCGGGTTGGTTCTACAAACACATTTGACAGATTGAACGATTTAAACAAATTTAATAATCTACTGGTATTTAAATTATTTTCTAAAATATTAATATTAAAGTCACCACAGATAATTACTGACCTATTACCAGTTGCAAGTTTTGCCAAAACATCTTCCATTACTGACTCAAATATAGAATAGTTTTGATAATGTGGGGGTCTGTAAACGCACACTATAACATGCTTATCTAGCTCAACACAAGACAGTTCAATGCTATGTTCAACTGATAGTTCAACTATGTCTTTACGAGGTTTGAATTTAATACAACTTTTAATTAGGATTAGTGAACCACCACGCAGCATTGACTTTCGATTAAAACAACTGGCCACACTATAATTGTCATAGTTAATTAACATTTCAGAATCTTTTAACCAATGCTCAGTTATACAAATAATGTCAAACTTTGTTTTTTCTAAAAACAACTCAATTTCCAATTGTTTGGAAGAAAAACCTTGAATATTTTGATGAAATAATTTCAAGGATTTCTGCTTAGCCCCTTTTCTACAGTTCACTATTTTATTGCTAGAAAATACCTTTTTGTTATTAAGTGTAACTATACTGTTATTGGTACCTTCTGTTGTCTTACAAACTAGTTTAAAATATCTGAGCTAACCACCTTAGCATTAGTACTATTACTAATTGTGGTGCTAATTATGGATGACTTCGACATACTAATTATGTCTGGGTTAATATTAAGTGCTAATAGCCTAGCTATTCTACGTCTAAAATTAATGGGCAGATACACAGTATCCCTAGTCGACCTTAACTTATCAACAAAAATGTTGGTATCAAAAAATATAAACTTGTCACTATGGTGACTAACTAAGAAATGCATGTAATTATTTAACATGTGAATGTATTTGTTTTGTCTGTTTGACAAGTGCTCAAAATATGGAAAAGCACACAAAATTATTTTCTTACAATTTAACTTCAATAGGTCGGTGACACTATCAGAGATATCATCTTTGATAACATTTAAACTATTACCTATAAGTACAGTAATAATGTCATTAGGATCATATTCATTCCTGGTTATTGAAGACATTATTTGTTTGTAGGAAGTCTGAGGCATGCAAAAGTTTTGTGAAGAATGACACAGGTTGTTGCTAAGTAATTTACCTAATCCTTTTCCAAAACTATCAGAAAACATAATAGAGCAGTAACAAACTTTACTACTACACGGGAGAGAACTAGCATCTGTCTGAAGTACTTGCAATGGACCTTGTTCAATATCTGGCGTATCTTGATGTGGAATAAAGACCTGAGCACTTCCTGACTGGGACGGGTCCTCCGTTCCCTCAGTTTGGAGAGTGCCAAGATTGGATGTGCTTTCCAATAAGCAATGAGGGCCGCTGAGAGTCAGCGGGTCCACTCTGTCTGCATTGGAGTTGCACATGTCCACTAACTCATTTGCCGCAAGGATATGCTCCTGAATTTGTTTTTCAGACCGCACATACTTAGTATAAAGTGAATGTATCGACTCTTCAAGTACCTGAATTTCAGACTGTAAGCGTTGTGTGTCAATCTCATAAATGTTCTTACTGTCTTCTAATTTAATTTGATAATTATTTAATTTATTTATAAGAAAAACACGTTCTTTTCTTAGTATAATATTATTAGAACTGTGTTTTTGTTGTTTTCTAAATTTGTTGCATTTATTTATGATTCTATTTAGTTTTGCATATTTTTTAATTTTATTTTGACTTACTTTATAGCAGCTATTGTTATGTTTCATAATGGAATCTTCAGTAAGATCTATTGTTATTAAGGGGTTGCAATTAGTGTTTAATAATTCATTATACAAGTTATTGGATTCCTTAGCCTGAGTACATTCTTTTTGTTTCTGTAATTTATTGATTCGAACATTTGCATGAATTAATTCTTCTTCTAGGTCCCTAACCCTACATAAAGCCTCCTCATATATATTACTGCAGTTGTTGAAACCATCCGTGACCACCCGCAGTTTGTCCCGTTCATCAACAACATCCAGGTATTGTTGATGTAGGTCTACCAGCTCTTGTTTTAAGCTAGTGTTTTTGAAAACGACCTTCTCGATTTCCTTCTCACTATCATCTATTTCCTGTAACAGCTGTTGACATTTGTTGTTTGAAACCTTAAGAGCTTCAGTGGTTGTTCTCAATTTAAGCTCCAACTCCTGAGCAGCAGCCTTACGGGTCATCACAGGCATGGTTTCAGGAATTAGTACTGAAAGTAGAATTAAAGGAACGGTGAGAACTAATAAGACAGACAAACAAAAAAGGAAAGCTAGAAAAAAAAAAAAAAAAAAAAAAAAAAAAATGGGAGAATTTAGTGTTGCTTTATAGAGAAATGAGGTAGGGAAGGCTCCTGAATCTAATCGAAATGCAACTAGATCAAATCAAGTACAAAGTTACATTTATTCTATTGACTTATAATTTTACTTTTCCTTAAGTGGGTAGGATGCCTAGATTAAAAAGTTTTTTTCCTAATTTTAGTTTTACAAACAGTTAACAATGCAATAAACGATAATCAACGTTCTTGTTGTTAAGTATTCAAATATATTATACCTACTATGGATCAATAATATACGATATTTCACTACTTTATTTTCGTTAAATAATTATGTACTTATATGTATTTTAAGGTGCCAAATCCACCAAGAAAAGTGATTCAAGGACTCAATGAAAGCGTGTTACAGAGTCTAAGATACGACTATGTGGTAATTAAATAATAAAAGTAACAATACTCCCCGTTTAAATCCGTGAGTCGAACATCAGCTGTTCGTAATAGGTTACCGGTAACGGTGGGCAACCAAACACTGCGTTTTATGAATATTTGCAGGAAAACAATAATCCTGAGTAATTATGCACTTATTTTACATTTAGTTACATTAAATCACCTTAATTACACTTAAAAATAATTAAAATTAATTTTTAAAATACGGAACAAAATTTTGACATGTTAGTCAGGCAGTGTTGCCACTTTTATCTATATCCTACTGTTATCTATATCCATTGATTGTATGGACTATTAATGTTACCAATCGGTACACATATAAGTTTTTTTTTTTAATAAATGTATATCAAATTCTAGATATCGCAACAATGTAGTAACATTTGGTAGGCTGATGCGCGATCAGCCCCAGCCTCCTCTGGAGCGCGCTGTGTGGTGGACGGAGCACGTGCTGCGTCACGGCGGCGCGAGGCATCTGCGCGCGCCCGCCGCCAACATGTCGTGGGCGCAGTACCTAGAACTACAACTAGTACTTACTCTATTGGCAATTGCTCTGGGCTTTATTCTACTTGTAATACTTCTTTTGCATAACTTATGGAAGTATTTAAGCTCTCGTGTACAACAAATTAAATTGAAGGTAAATTGAGGACAACTGTCGCAATGTAGAATGTGAAGCTTTTTTAATGTAATTCCAATTAAATTTTATAATAATTACATCTTTGATAAATACAGCGTTAATAATAAACCAAAAACCTTTTCTTTTTGATCTTTAGCTTGTCGAGTGTCCACTCAAAACAATAGAAGACAAAGACCTGCGGTGCTATTCTGTAAAAATCTCACCGTGACAACTTAGGTGAAGTGAACGTGGAGTGAGCTGTCAATAGTGTCAATTCCTAACAAAACAAACTCACTTCACCTAAGTTTTCACGGTGAGATTTTTACAGAATCGACCGGCTGGTCTCTAATCTAGTAAAACCAAAATCGTGTCGCGAAAAAATTAACTGATTGTTAGGTAATGGGTTTTGTATATAAAAGACAAGATGGCTGCTAAGTCTTGTTTATTAATATAATACTTGGAGACGACATTACGAAGCACAGGACACAGACATGGACGCGTCGGAACAGGAAGTAGGAAGAGCCGGCCACAGACAATCTAGACTCCTGGGCTAGGGATTGCGACAACTGGTGTTGCTACACCTAATAATCAACTGTCCTTAGAGTAAGAAAGCTATAGAGCATCGGGTAGCGTGGCCAGTGGCCACACATAAGACAAAATACTAACTTAACTAACATGAGCTACATAAGTAGCTGCCTTGAAAAAACTGGCACGCACTGAGAGACGTAAATAGTATAGCTTTATCCTTTTACTTATAATAACTCAATACTTTATCCCTTTCTTGTGGAAATGAAATGGAGCTACCCGCCGTCTACACTTTTCTTTGTATAAGCAACTGTCCCAAGAACTTAAATATCCACTCGACTTAAATGTATGTAAGGGACGGCTGATTATGTTTTCTGGTTTACGATGTTGGTCCAATGGAAAAAGATGTTCAGTTTCACACTTAAATTTGACCACACCTTTCTGATACCTACATGCTTATTATGTTTGTATGTGCTATTTTTTATCTTTTTATCACCCATTAATATCCCACTGCTGGGCAAAGTCCTCCAACTCTTCTTCCACCTCTCTCTGTCTAGAGCTGACAAGGACCAATCTATGTATATGCTATTTACAATACTGAAATGCTGACAATATAAACGACATAAAATTGGAGTCAAACTTAACATTTTGATGACTGAGAAATATTAAAAAAAAAAATGATGTCAACTCTGTTATTATTGATAAAAGGTAGGTAAATTGCATCCCTTTTATATTATAAATCCGATACGGTTTAAAAAAAAAATATTGTTATTATCACGAAGAAAATCTTGAAATGTTCCCTCGAAAATTTCAGAAAAGTGTTAACAAGTTTTGTAACCCGGAAGCGAATCCGGGAACTTTACTAAGAGTCTGTAACTAACTGAGCTATTAAGGTCATCAGATATACATATGCTTTATGAATAATAATGTGTCTTTATTTCGCACTAGCGTGATGTCGAGCTTCAGTGTTTCGCACAAGTGTTATTCGCACATCCATTTGTCGAGCTCACGTAGTACACTCAAAAGGTGACGAGGATAGACTGGATGCGAAAGGCGGAGGGCAGTCTATTATGGCGCAGCATGGGAGACGCCTATGTCCAGCAGTGGATTGCAATATTCTGAGTTGATTGATTGACATTTTCAACATCATTTTTATATTCAACATGCTGTTAGCTTGCTAAGTGCAAATGTTAAATCCAGTACATTTTAATGTTAATTCTGTATGACCATGGTACTTCACTAATTCCATGAGCCAGGCGTTCATTATGATCCGTGTTGCACTAACAATAATAAAAATTACTGGTAGACTGTCCAGTGGTTTGGTAATTAATTTACACTGTGTCGTTTACCGTGCAATGAAGCGCTGCCCACACTGCAAGGACACTGACGTAACCTAGTTACTAGTGCCGTAAATAGACAAACAGTCCTCAAATGATGGCGCAAAGTAATTTAGTTTCTAAAGCGACTTGGTCACTTTCAGTTAAAAAGGAAGCTTATGGTCTCTTGTTCACATCTACATAAAGGTACAGGGTTATTGGTAAAACATTAACAACCTTTTAAGAGGTCATTGTATTCATCATTATGAACAACTTTTACTACGGGACCAAGCCTGAACTCGCGAAAAAAAATATCTCCTGTTCCCTAGATTTTGACGAGTTATACGAACATAAATGTAGGGAACAGCTGATTTTTTTGCAAGTACAATGACCTCTTAAGAGGTTGTTAATGTTTTACCAATAACCCTGTATACATAAAACAAAGTCAGGTTAGTTACCTACACCATTTATAACCAAAGAACAGCTGGACCAATTTATAGGATCTTTGATTTGTTGTATTTGTTTCCGCCCCGAACAGCAGAATACCTAACTATTAAAACATGGGAAAATCCACGAATAAATTTGTAATGAAGATAATTCATTTTCTCATACATTTTGTTCTTATTGATTCTTAGGCAGTACGAAGTTTGCTGGGTCAGCCAGTTTGAATAGAATCTGGTTAATTGAAAATCTGGTGACTTGCTCATCATCATCTGCCTAGCCCTTTCCCAACTACGTTGGGGTCGGCTTCCAGTCTAACCGGATGCAGCTGAATACCAGTATAATCTGAATCTGATAATCTAATCTGGTGACTTGCTCATGAGGGTTTTATAGGTAATAATCTGAATCTGATAATCTAATCTGGTGACTTGCTCATGAGGGTTTTATAGGTAATTGTTGCGACTACAAAAATCGACGGTTTAACGCAGACATCATGTAGTACATATGGATCACTATGGCATGGCAGCTTGAAGCCAGACACGACGGCGGCAATAAACCCGCGTAGGGCACATGCGCCGTAGACACTGTGTTAATAAATAGTAGATTTCGTCGGCACAAAACGTGTGTGATGTGAACTAGTAGTGGATTAGAGTTAAAACAATAATAATTGTACTGTAATGTGAAACGATTGTATAGGCACAAGTCACAGTGTCAACAGTTGAGTGTGGTTAGATTTGTGTTTAGTGTTACGTCAAAGTTCCATTTGGTGTTTATCGTACTTATTGAGCCCACAACAGAAGGCCAATTCCCATAATTAAAAACGTTGAAAATCTAGTCGTAATCTCATCACAGCGACAATCAATGTCAAAAAATTTACAAAAATGTAGGAAATTTAGAGGGTTTTTTGACAGATTGAAACTGAAATCAGACTGTGAATGTTCTTAAAATTACGAGAACTGCCCCTCTGACCTCAAGGACGTTGATAATCTGAAATGTCTCATCATCATCTGCCTAGCCTTTTCCCAACCATGTTGGGGTCGACTTCCAGTCTAACCGGATGCAGCTGAATATCAGTATTTTACATAGAGCGACTGCCAATCTGACCACAATAACTCAATTACTGGGTAATACGATACCCCTTGATAAGACTGGTTGTTAGACTTTCGGGCTTCTGACTACCCGTAACGACTGTCAAAGATCAACGTGCTTTCCGAGGCACGGAGGGGTTACGGTATGTAAAGGTGGTCACCCATCCACAGACCAACCGCGGTAAGCGTAGCTTAACCCGATCTATCGACCTGTGCGGCTGTTATTATTTAGCCCTCTGAAATATATTTATGTAATCTGAAATGTCTATAAGTACTTCTATAATTATATTATTATAAAGAGATATTTGTATGTTTGTAAGATTGTATGTATGAGTATGGGTAGTCTCCGGAACTACAAGTCGGATTTGACAAAATCTTTTTGCATTTGATAGCCCAATTCTTGAGGAAGGCTATAGGCTATTTATCCTCATGTCCTTAGTTCCAGGAGCCGATCACAAAGAAAAATTTATAGAAAGAACGTTAAGCAAAATCGAAGTAATAGTGCGGACAGACGATGAAATGCGACGGAGTAGGTCGGGGGAACAAGAATTTTCACGCGGACTAAGTTGCGGGCAGAAACTAGTTTTGTATACTTTAATCTTCTGCGAACATTGGTAACATAATAGTCTTATCTATTTTGATTACTACATAGCCAACAGTAATGTTTAATCTAATCTTTTAGATTATTATTGTTATTTTGCTTTTAATATTTCTTATGTTTCAGTACCAACGAACTTGTTGACACGAGTTCAATGTGTCAATCAATCGATGCAAAGTCGCGATGAGTGCAAGTTTCATATAAAACGATAATAGTGTAATTTAATTGACAGTGGAGAGGAAACATTTAGTTACGTACAATCATGTCCGCAATGATAACCTTGTTGCTATTAACGTTATCAATTGCATCTAACGATGGGGCAAGAATACTGGCCCTGTTTCCTTCGCCGTCCATCAGTCATCAAGTTGTGTTTCGTCCTCTAACTCAAGAACTTGCCCGGCGAGGGCATAATGTCACAGTCATCACACCAAATCCCGCCTTCCCAAATGGAAAAACGCCTGCAAATCTCACAGAAATAGACGTCCATGACTTGTCTTACGAAAAATGGCAAACACTATATAAATTAACTTCAGCTGGCGGTACTGATTCAATGGAACTAATACGAATACCATTCCTTATGATGATTGAGCTCGTCGAAATGCAACTGAAAGTGGATGCAGTGCAAAAAGTGTTAAAAGAGGAAACGGTTGATTTGCTATTGATAGAAGCTTGCGTTAAACCTGCACTTGTTCTATCACACATCGTTAAGGCGCCAGTGATTCTGGTGTCTTCTTTCGGTCTTATGAACTTCAATGTGAAAACTATTGGATCAGCCTGGCATCCTATAAAAATGTATAGCCCTGATAGTATGAGCAAGCGTTTGTATAATAGATCAAATCGGGAGAAATTAGTAGAACTGTGGAACTTTTACAAATTAGGAAATATTATGCAGGAAATTGAAGTTGCGGAAAATGAATTGGCCATTAAAATGTTTGGACCAGATGCACCGACAATTAATGATTTCGAAAATAATGTTGATATGTTGTTTTTAAATACTTATCCTCTTTGGGAAGGTAATCGTCCAGTACCTCCTAGTGTGCTTTTCATGCGTGGAATACATCAGAACCCAATCAAAGAATTGCCAAAGGTAAGTTTTGATGTTATACTTATACATATTTTTTTGCTATAAATATTATATCAGTGTCATTAAAATGTATGTATGTACAGTCACGAGCACCAATATGTCAACACTTGGCAACTTTAAATTACGATTTTTTCACGAAATAATGAATGCAACGTTGAAATACGACACTTTACATATACCTATGGGTTCGAAAATACTATGTTTCTACTAATATAAAATTTCATTGAAAAATAAAGAAGAAAATCGCCTTTGAATAAACCCAAGTGTATACTTACTTTTGCTCGTGACTGTATACATTAGGTCATTAAAAGACGGATGAATATTGCATGTATGCCCACTGTATACCGGACTTGGGTACTGCATCGACTGTTAGTCTTTCGAATCATCCAACACAAACTTCCCAGGTACACATTTGTCCTGAAGGGCCCATAACAAAACATCACAAGGCACTTGGACGTATGCCTTTTCGTAGTCAACGAATACTATCTGCAAGTTTTCATGCGCACCACTATTTCTCGTGCAGCTGGTTAAAATATAAATGTATATTGTG
Organism: Oligia latruncula; assembly: GCA_948474745.1. NCBI lineage: Eukaryota > Metazoa > Arthropoda > Insecta > Lepidoptera > Noctuidae > Oligia > Oligia latruncula. Next base: position 10,197,500 of record OX419707.1, on the reverse strand, counting down.
TATGATTTATAAGAAAGGGTAGTAAATGAAAGAAGAAAATGAATGAGAATAACATTTTGCTCCCACCCTTAGTTACCTGGAACAAAAGTTAAAAGCAGAAGCCAACTGATAGGCATTTTGATTCAAAATACACTAAATATTGTATTGCAGGATCTCCAAACTTATTTAGACTCTTCAAAGAAGGGCGTCGTATACCTGAGCTTTGGTTCAAACGTACAACCTTCAATGATTCCTCCAGAAAGGATACAATTGATGGTTAAAGTCTTCTCTGAATTACCTTATGACATGTTGTGGAAGTGGGATAAGGATGAACTTCCAGGACGCCCCAACAATATAAGAATATCCAAATGGCTGCCACAGTCAGACCTTCTTAGTTAGTGACATTCGTAACCATATGGTAAAATAAGAGACCCAAAGGCTAGGTGGAGCGACGACTCACGACCTACGCACGCTTCCTTCGCTTCTACTGGATGAGCGAATGAGGATCCTACATCTAACTGTGGATTGCTGTAGGCTGGTGATGATAGTGATATTACTGTAAATCCGTAATAAAAAGTGGTAAACACAGGTGATCTAAATTAATATTATGAACTTTCAGGGCACCCAAAGATCAAAGCATTCATAACACAAGGAGGTCTACAATCAACAGACGAGGCGATCACAGCAGGAGTACCTTTGATCGGCGCGGCGTACCAATGTCCGGTGATCAATGGTACAATGTTGAAAAATATGTACACCATAAGATTGGAGTTCAAATGGATCTACTCTTGATGACTGAAGAAGAAATTAGGAATTCTATTAACACTGTAATCGATGATGAAAGGTGGGTAAATGAAATCTTTCTTAACTTTGTTCTTAGGTTGAACATAGGCGCACGGGTCGATCTTCAAGGTTAAGCAACATTTTCCGAGGGCGTTCCGTTGAAGGATGTCCATACATGACTTACCGAGACCCCTCCGTGCATTGGAAAGCACGTTAAACCGTTGGTCCCGGCTGTCATTCGTAGATATTTGGCAGTCGTTATCGGTAATCACAAGTCCAAAAGTCTGACAACCAGTCTTACTAAGGGGTATCGTGTTGCCTAGTAACTGGGTTGGGGAGATGTCAGATAGGCAGTCGCTCCATGTCAAAATACTAGCTGCATCCAGTTAGACTAAAAGGCGACCCCAACATAGTTGGCAAAAGTCTAGGCAGATGATGAGGATGTACGATGGGATAGACATAAAATCAAATGTTAATACTATCAATTATTTCCAGTTATCGCCAAAATATAATAAAACTTGGCAGTGTGTTACGAGATCAGCCACAGCCTCCACTGGAGCGCGCCGTGTGGTGGACGGAGCACGTGCTGCGTCACGGCGGAGGACAACATCTGCGAGCGCCCGCAGCCAACATGTCGTGGTCACAGTATCTAGAACTAGATCTAGTGTTTTCTTTATGTGCGTTCGCTCTATGCGTTATTCTAATTGTTTTATTGATTGTTAATAATGTGTGGAAGTTTTTCACTGTTAGTCAAGCGCACAAGAAAAATAAGGAAAATTGATGGACCTGTAATGATTTTTTAAATCAAAGATTAAAAAAATATAAACAAATTGTTGCTTAGTAGCTAAGTATATTTTTTTCTGTTGTAGTAATATAGTTGTTGAAATTTATGTTGTGATATGATTGTCGTTGTGAATAGCACAATAGTTTGGCAATAAAGAAAGGAGAATTGAATTTTATTATTATTTTTGAATAAGTTCCAAAGATAACGTGACGCAAACGAAGTCGCATTAATTGCTAGTGTTATCTTACAGGTTAGTTTTATATAATAACTGGTATATAAGGAAACGTATCAATTAATTTATCTATCATAGCAATCCGCGCCCCCTTATAATAATGTTCGCATCAATCGTCTTTGTGATAACAACGGTATCAATTACTTCTAATGATGCGGCAAAAATACTAGCTTATTTCCCATTTCCGTCGATCAGTCATCAAGTTGTGTTTCGTCCTCTAACTCAAGAACTGGCCAGGCGAGGGCATGAAGTCACAGTCATCACAACAGATCCTGCCTTCTCAAATGGAGAAACACCAGCGAATCTAACAGAAATCGACTTCCACGACTTTTCTTACAAGAAGTGGAGAACACTTTACGAAGTAACTTCGACAGGTGATAATGATTTGATCACACAAATACGACTAGCATTCCACATGATTACTGAGCTCGTTGAGATGCAGTTGAAAGAAGACAAAATGCAAAAGTTGTTAAAAGAAGAAAAGTTTGATTTGCTATTTTTAGAAGCTTGTGCAAGACCAGCGTTACTTATGTCATACATTGTTAATGCGCCCGTGATTCATGTGTCTTCTTTCGGTTCCATGAACTATAATGTGGAAACTATGGGGTCATCCTGGCATCCAATACTATACCCAGACAGTTTGAGTAAGCGTTTGTATAATGTAACGAAGTGGGAAAAAATCGTGGAATTGTGGAACTTTTACAGACTAGAAAATGTTATGCAGGAAGTTGAAGGTGCAGAAAATGAAATGGGCAAAAGAATGTTTGGACCAAATGTGCCGACTATAAGTGAATTACAAAATAAAGTTGAAATGCTGTTTGTGAACACTCATCCGATTTGGGAAGGAAATCGTCCAGTGCCTCCCAGTGTTATTTATATGGGTGGATTGCTTCAGAAACCAGTGAAAGAATTACCAGCGGTAAGTTTATAAATTATTCTTATAATTTCCTGAATCTGCATTTAAAGTCGAGTCTACTGATTTATCCTTGCATTTTATAAAACGCAATGAGTATCATGGCAATATATTAGTGCTCTTATGGTCCTAAAACTACATATTGGAGTAACATATTTGTATTTTATGGATCGTTTTCGTATTTGTTTAAGTTGTTTCTTTATGTGGTATGTGTACATGTACAATCATATTATTTATATATATTTAAATGTCTATAATGCTTCCAAAGAGTCATCTAAAAAATCATACATAAAAAGGTCATATAAAAAGTCACCAAGGAAATGATAGTCATGAATATCCCTTTTAGGGACAATTTTGTAGAATAATGTATTATCAAATAATTTACTGCATTTAGTGAGTGCCTTGCAGTACCTGACCTTTCTTCCCCTCTTCTTCTTTGTAACAGGGTCAGGTAATAAGCAGAAAGAAATAATTTCTATTACATATTTCAATGAGTTACAAATTTCATTCACTCTCTAGAAGTCTGGAACTAATAAAATTTTCAAATATTTCTGTTGAAATGGCAACAGTAGAATTATTCGTTTAATTTTTTCAAAGGATTTTATATGAAACGTAGAAAGCACATCGTTATGAGAAGATTCAATAAGGAAGTAAGGCAAGCGAAGTGACGGTACAATACTGTTATTATAATGGTCTCTATGATATTATACTTCTCTATGTCGTAGAATCTGAACATTTACCTATACAATCATACAGTGATCCTTGAGATAGAAATAAATTGGTAGCTTCCTACCTTCTTTTGTTACAACTTCACTTAATTAAAGTTTTTTATCTTTGAAGTACTTATACAATTATTATTTATATATTACAAATGTTCTAGACTCGACAGAGTTTCAAAAAACAAGAAAGGGCTTAATAATATTCGAATCGCAATGAATGCTATGCCGAAAATCAATTACCTACCAAAACCATGAATTCGGACCCCGGTCCGAATTCTGCTGCTCGAATACTGCTAGTTCAGATGACCAATGACCTCAGTGTTGTTTTTTCTTTTTACATTTAAACGGAACCCCCAGAATACAACCCCAACAAATGATAATGTACAATATATTATGTATAATTTGGATTGATCCATGATATATTTATGTAAATTCGGTTTAAAAAAACTTTTACACGTCAAAAATAAATAGTAATATTTTAAAACTAGATGAAGTTGGTGTTTTGTAATCGACTACGTACTTTGAGTAGAGACATCGAAATAAACTCAGAGATCACAGTCTCTTAAAAAGTCCAGTCACTATCTTGGCCAGATAATGTGAGGATCACACAAAGACAGTCTTTTGAGGAAAGAACCATACAGCTTTGAGTGGACCTGACCAGTTAGTGTACAGATTTGTTATTAATCGTATACCTCAACTCAGAACTTAACTTATTACTTTGCCGGGGTAAATCAGCAAAGCATTCATACGGGAACAGTTATTCGGGTTATCGTTTTTAATCGAACATTTTTATTGCAGGATCTCAAATCATTTCTAGACTCTTCAAAGAACGGCGTGATCTATATTAGCTTTGGTACAAACGTCCAACCTTCACTGCTTCCTACAGATAGAGTACAATTGATGGCCAAAGTCTTCTCTCAATTACCATACGACGTACTATGGAAATGGGACAAGGATGAACTTCCAGGACGCTCTAAGAACATCAGGATATCTAAATGGCTGCCACAGTCAGACCTTCTAAGTAAGTGATAATAGTTTTAAGGACGGCCTCTCATATGGGTCGCTAACTGTTATTGCTAATTTTGGGGTTGTCGTCCCAAAGTTAATTAAACATAAACTCACTAGGGTTTTGAAATAAATGAAACTGATTCGTGTTTAAATAGATGTGGTCTTTTAGCAACGGCACAATTTATTCTCAACATGTTTTTGTATGTTTTCCTTTGTTTGAGAGGTTTGTATAGGCGCACACAGAAACCCTTTTAGGTTATTTTATTCTACATTTGACCTCTAATTAAAACGTCCGATGATCAACCAAAGTGTGTTTATGTTACTACGACCCAATTAAGATTAGGCTTGAGTAGTTTTAGTTATTGAGTTCTACACTATTGCCTTTTTATTTTAGAGGTGTTTAAAATAAAAAAATAATGTAATCACTGATCAAAACCCTGAATTGCACTTCAGGTTAAAAATAATCTACTCTTCCTATCCAGCGATAAAACCATAGGAAAAAATACACAATCACTATACTTACAAATTATGAATTTTCAGGGCACCCAAAGATCAAAGTATTCATAACACAAGGAGGTCTACAATCAACACACGAGGCTATCACAGCAGAAGTACCTCTGATTGGTGTACCAATGTTGGGTGATCAATGGTACAATGTTGAAAAATATGAACATCATGGTATTGGAGTAAAACTTGATTTGCTTAGCATGACAGATGAAGAGTTCAAAAATGCTATTAACAATGTCATTGGTGATAAAAGGTTGGTCCAAAATATCTCTCTATTATTTTACCGTCTATGTATTATCAAAATTTTGTACGAAAATGACAGATCGAAAAGGAATTCTGGAACAAACTGAACCGAAATTATTAAAAACAGTGTGTTAGGAAAACGTAGATCATCTACGGATAGATTACGACAGTTGCAGCATCATGAAATAAAACAAGACCGAGAAAGCAATATTTTATAATTATCTTTTTAGATATTTACCGTATCCTAAGAAATCTATTTTCATTAAATATACTGCAAAAAACTTAAAATAAAAGTTTTAAAAAATGCCGACTCAAACAAAACTCTCTAAAAACTAAAAAAAAATATAATATATTGGGCGTGTTTTTTTTTTTGAGTGGGAATTCACCAAACTACCCTTCCCGCTCTGGGTGGACCAGAAGGGAGTGTCAGACTCTTACTGACTAAAACCCACCCATGTTCCTTCCTTAGCACTTTATGTTCCGGGCCAGCGGTAACCCTTTCGGACAATCCCGCTGACCCGGCAGGCTTCGGCCTTAACGGGTCCCTTCAGATGATGCTCACATCTCTTTGAGGTGCGTGTGGAACACGTACGCGCCGTCCGGCACGGGCCTGGTCCTGATCGGACGGTGAGCTATCCATTACTCTCCGTCCGCAGGCACGCGCATACGGTGGCCGTGAGTCGTCCCCTGGCTCCCGACGCCTGGAGCGTCTCCCGCGGCGGCTGGGACGGGAGGCTCTCTCCCTCATCCATCCCGCCACCTCCTTCGCTAGCATGACTGCTTCGCAGAAGGAGGCGACTGCCTCCCACCCACTCCCTCTCGCTCTGGACCATGGCTTGCACAAGGGCCGGACGCGAGAGGTCGCCGCCGCTGCCGATCGCCTCTATGAGGACACGGCGGTGCTCCGCCCAAGCGGGGCAGACCTCCACCGTGTGCTAATATATTGGCCTTTAGGCCCTAAGGAAATATTTTGATCCAAGCGTCCTCGCTTCAGGGGACAGCTACTGAAAATTGGAAGATAACAGCAGCTATTTTACTTACAATAGCTTAAATTTATTTTTGCTAAGTATAAGCCTTTTCAGTATACATGTGTACCACAAGCGGTACAAAGGATGATGGCCAGGATTGGCACCACCCTCTAATAGCGATGACATCTCGTTGGATAGGTATTTTAATTGAAATCAATATTTATAATGGCAGCATTTTTAAAATGTTGTACTCGTCGACGGCTGTAGTTGCCTCTGTCGTTGACGCGTGTCACTCGTGTATATGACCAATAACTTGTATGTACTCGTTTATCAAAATATTAATTACACTGCGGTTTTTTTTTTATTTAAATGTAACAAGAACAAATACATCGCCTTTTGATAGTCGATCGCGGGGAGCCCCCCTCCTTCAAGAAGTAGAAGCGGTGCGGGTGCGCAGCATACGCACAGGAATTATCTAATTGATCTCACCTAAGCCATCCCTGTTCCTAAAACTGGTATAATCATTGAAATATAGTTTTTAATTTTTCCTTCATATCGGTACCTATTACTCGGAATGGAAAAACAATTCAGCCAAGTGCTATAGAACGATTTGTTCCAAGTAATGTGGTCCATTGCCCTTTGTACCAAGCTGACATTTGACGCGTCAGTTATGTCTATTATGCATTCAACACAAAATTAATTAAAAGTGAAAAATTATTTAATGAACCGAGCCAACAATTTCGGCTTTCGGCTTCTTTCACTCGACTACCGAATAATCAAAAAATTAAATACAAGGAGCAGATTAGTTCATAATTAAGTAATTTTTCAGTATCGTGTGGCCGTGGAAAGTTCCTTCACCTGAGTTTTAAGCGTCTGATATGAGCTTTATTGATTACAGTTTTCGTCACAATATCGTAAAACTTGGAAGCATAATGCGTGACCAGCCACAGCCTCCACTGGAGCGCGCCGTGTGGTGGACGGAGCACGTGCTGCGTCACGGCGGCGCGAGACATCTGCGCGCGCCCGCCGCCAACATGTCGTGGGCGCAGTACCTAGAACTACAACTAGTATTTACTGTGATAGCAATTGCGCTGACCTTTGTTCTAGTACTCTCATTCCTTGTATACACCTTATGGAAGTATTTTAGTAGGCACGATAAAATAAAAGAAAATTAAACATCTTGTAATGTTCCCTGATTCAAAGAACAATTAAATGTAATAAGATTTTGATACTTTTAGATAGATAATTGTAATTATATCTCTATTAGTATTGTACGAATATAAGTAGTAGGTAATATTTCGTAGGCTAAATTATAACAACCACTCGAGTCGATCTTTACTGAGGTCGGTTCGTGGATGGGTGAGCATACATTAAATGTCCCCTCCTTGCCCCGGAACGTTGGTTCTGGCTGTCATTCGTAGATTTTTGACAATCGGTACGGGTCAGAAGCCCGAAAGTCTGACAACCAGTCTTGCCAAGGGGTATATCGCGTTCTCTAGTTACTGGTTTGTGGAAGTCAGATACAGTCGCTTCATGAAAAATCCTGGTATTCAACATAGTTGGAAAAAAGGCTAGGCAGATGCTGTGGTAATAATATTTGTACAATGAAAGTGTAAAAATATGTTAAAATTGTATCTCATACAAAAAACTGTGATAAACATGATGTTAAAAAATTAAACAAAATACCTACTTACTAGAATTTTTTTGTTGCCTCAAATAAAAATTATGCGTGTTTCAATTCATTCCTGTGTCATCGAAAAATCCTTCCTTATTCCTTTTCTACATCATAAAGGGAACCTCTGTGCAAAATTTCAGCTTTCTAGGTCCACGGGTTTGGGCTGGGCTTTGATGAGTCAGTCAATCAGTCAGTCAGGACTTTTCTTTTTATTTATATAGATAGATACATATTTAAACTGAAGCCTTCTTCACATGGGGGTAGGCACAAACTTCGGAACGCCACCTGCTAAGATCCTGACAAACTCCTTTTGCCTCGTTTTATCGTTTACGTTCGTACATCTAGTCACACACGCACGCGGGTTGCGAGTGCTACGCACTATCTTTATTTAATAAAAATATTAAACAATATGCCCAGTCACAATTAGCACGCATCGTTAAGATAACAACATTTTACTGTAAAGACAATACAATCTTTATCATTATTTTTCTACACGCTAAACAGCGTATAGTCATTAGGGCAGGAAGGCAGAACGGACCTAACGAACGGAACTAATGTATAAAAAAACGATTAGTTTTATTCAACATTCCCGAGAGTTAAACTTATCAACAAGATTTACTCTACACTACTTAATTAGATGTATAATAAATTATGGTATCGTTTTGTATTTACATATTCATAATAATCATCATCTTCCTAGCCTTTTCCCAACTGTGTTAGGTCGACTTCCAGTCTAACGGGATGCAGCTGAATACCAGTATTTTACATGGAGCGACTGCCTATCTGACCTCCACAACCCAGTTACTGGGTAATACGATATCCCTTGGTGAGACTGGTTGTCAGACTTTCGGACTTCTGACTACCCGTAACGACTGTCAAAGATCCACGAATGACAGCCAGCCGGGACCAACGGCTTAACGTGCTTTCCGAGGCAAGGAGGGGTCACGGTATGTAAAGGTGGTCACCCATCCACAGACCAACCGCGGCAAGCGTAGCTTAACCTGATTGATCGACCTGTGCGGCTGTTATTATTTAGCCACGGGCCCCTCACATATTCATATAATATGTACATGTAAATAAAAAAATATTTTCCGACCTTTACACGGGCGACGCCGCTAGAAAATGCTAGTTGCATATAAATTGCATATCATAATCAAAAACTTATTTAAGCCAATTTTCCAATCTTATCATCAATTTCTTGGTTTAATTAATAATAGAGGTAAACATTTCAGGATTCTTACAAGTTTTTTAAATAACCTCCACCTGTGCCTCCGCTAAGATGGCTGTTACATCCCTACTCAATAGGCAGAGTCAAACGCACAGTGGTACCAGTAGCACTACGAAAATAACCCTTACTGCTACGACATAAAGACGCGGTCAATGTGCGAAAAGACAGAGAGACACATAGATTTTATAATACCTATAATAAATTTAGATGAATCATAATTGAATATAGATAATTTCATCATGTCCGTGGCGTCAATGGTGCACTAAAATTCAAAAATACTACAGTAAGTATTAATAACAGAGTCGAATAAGATGACTTGACACATTCAACGTAAAACAAGAATCTGCAAAAAAAAATCTAGTATAATAAGATATTTGTATCACGTTATTTGACTGACATAAATAAGAACGAATAAAAAAAACGTACCTACAAGTGAACTATAATAATACTGACCGTACTTATCCCGGTTAGTTTACGTATAAAACGCACGTCGATGAATTCGTTCGAATTAATCGTGACCGGGCATCACAATGGCGACATTAGTGGGTCTAGCATTGAGTCTTCTCTTACAAATTTTCGTCACTGACGCGGTGAGGATACTGGCAGTGTACCCACTCCCGTCCATCAGTCACCAGATGACCTTCAGGCCGATAACGATGGAACTCCTCAAACGTGGACATGAAGTGACAGTGATAACAGCAGATCCCATGTTCAAGAAAGGTGAAGCTCCAAAAAATCTTACGGAAATCGATGTCCACGATATATCATATAAAGTGTGGGAGGCGTTCATAGCATTAGGAAAAGGAAACAAAGAAGATCACTTATCACAAATTAAGGTTGGAGTAGAAGTATTCATAAAATTAGTGAACAAGCAACTGCAAGTCAAAGAAGTCAAGGATTTAGTCCAAGGAAAGAAGAAGTTTGATCTCTTGCTTACAGAAGCGTGTGTTCGTCCAGCAATAGCCTTTTCACATGTTTACAAAGTGCCTTTGATTCAAATTAGTTCTTTCGGAGCCATATGGGTTAATTATAAAGTAATTGGTGCTCCGGAACATCCATTCTTGTATCCTGGAAACATGAATCAGAGAATCTACAATCTGACAATGTATGAGAAGTTGTATGAATTATACAATAAATACGTGATGGACCATTTATTTGAAAATTTGGCAGATGCAGAGAACAAACTAATAAGGAAACATTTTGGATCCGATATTCCGGATCTGGAGGAACTCCAGAATAATGTTGATATGTTGTTTTTGAATATCAATCCAATTTGGGAAGGAAGTCGCCCTGTGCCACCGAGTGTCATCCATTTGGGAGGACTGCCCCAGAAACCGCATAAGGAATTGCCACAGGTAAGCTATTTTTGTGATGTATGTGTCATTCAAACTTTGCTTAGTTGAGAATATTCGTAGGAACGCAAAGCTGGCTATTAAGTTGGATGAGATCTAGGTCCAGAATTAATAGATGCTTATTTTTGGTGATATGATGATGAGACAAATCTTGAGTATACACGGTATTTATTGCTTGCCATAGCTCAGGGGGTTTTCAGTACTTATCATTAAAGAAAAAGAAAATTATAAATAACCACAAAATGCACCTATTTATTAACTAAGAATTTAACTACCATAAATTACGTTTATTAATGAAAATTTTTTTTTTGATTAAAAGCATTGCCATCGTATTTATGCATTACCCAATTAAATAGTACTCAAGTCAGGTCAATTTTGTGGTTGCTTATTTTATTGTTTCTTTTTTGTACTTTCATTGATACTGATCCCGCCCCTGAGATACGGCACACAATTTAATGAACAACCTTTCTAAATTAACAAAAAAAATTATAGGTAGGGACAAGAATATGCTGGTCTAAATATTAGCAATAGATATCGCCGGCCAGCCTCAACCGCGGCGGCTCGCTCGCAACCTCCTGCTCCTCAGCCCACGGGCCGCCTCACCTTCCGCGCTTTTTTTATATCGCATTTAGTTTTTGAGTTATAGGCGATTTTATTACAAAAGACATGAACAAAATGCGTTTTTTTTTTACATTTTTGCATTTTCAAAAAAAAAAATATGACATTCCAATTTTTTTTTCACTATCTTGTAAGTCTTGTCAATAAATAATTTATGAGCAAATTAATGAGGCACGTAGAATATTTAAGGGGCGCCTGAAATGGTGCCAGAAAAATCAGGATCAGATCAAAATGGACATAGTAGCTAAACAGAGGGAGACTAATAACTTAAGTAAATTTTGGAAATCCACAAATAATCTAAATTCTCGACCTGGCCTAACGGTAAGCATTGGAGGGAAGGGAGATCCAGAGGGTATTTTAAATATGTTTAGGGAATTGTTTGAGGTGCAGTCTCCCCTTGGAATTGTTTCTACTAAATAAATATAGGCTACTATGAACCCCAGTAGTACATTCCTGTGGAATAATTTCCGACCTTTACACGGGCGAAGCCGCTGGAAAATGCTAGTTGCAAATAAATTGCATATCACAATCAAAAACTGATTTCTAGCTAATTTTCCAATTTTATCATCAATTTCTTGGTTTAATTATTAATAGAGGCAAACAAGTAGAGGATTCATTGAAGTATTTTTAAATAACCTCCACCTGTGCCTCCGCTAAGATGGCTGTTACATCTGTACTATTGAGCAACGTCTAGCTATTGTCAAACGCACAGTGGTACCAGTAGCACAACGAAAATAACCCTTACTGCTACGACATAAAGACGTGGTCATTGTGCGAAAAGACAGAGAGACACATACGTTTTAAAATTTAGATGAATCATAATTGCATACAGATAATTTCGTCATGTCCGTGTTATGTTAAACAAAAATCTGCAAAAAAAAACTGGTATTAAGATATTTGTATCACGTTATCAAAGACTGATATAAATACTAACGAATAAAAAAATGTACAAATTATCTATAATAATACTGAACGTACTTATCTCGGTTAGATTACGTACGCACGTCCATGAATTCGTTCGAATTAGTTGTGACCGGGCATCACAATGGCGATGTTAGTGGGTCTAGCATTGAGTCTTCTCTTACAAATTTTCGTAACTGACGCGGCAAGGATACTGGCAGTGTACCCAGTCGCGTCCATCAGTCACCAGATAACCTTCAGGCCGATAACCATGGAACTCCTCAACCGTGGACATGAAGTGACAGTGATAACAACAGATCCCATGTTCAAGAAAGGTGAAGCTCCTAAGAATCTTACGGAAATCGATGTCCACGATATATCATACAAAGAGTGGGAGGCGTTCATAGCATCAGGAAGAGGAAACAAAGAAGATCTCATAACACACATGAAGATAGTAGTTGAAGTGATTAATGACATAGTGGACACACAACTGCAAGTCAAAGAAGTCAAGGATATAGTTCAAGGAAAAGGGAAGTTTGATCTCTTGCTTACAGAAGCGTGTGTTCGGCCAGCAATAGCCTTTTCACATGTTTACAAAGTGCCTTTGATTCAAATTAGTTCTTTCGGACCCGTATGGGTTAATTATAAAGTAATTGGTGCTCCGGAACATCCATTCTTGTATCCTGAAAACATCAATCAGAGAATCTACAATCTGACAATGTATGAGAAGTTGTATGAATTATACATTAAATACATGATCGACCATTTATATGAAAATATGGCAGATGCAGAGAACAAGATGATAAGGAAACATTTTGGACCCGATATTCCTGATCTGCAGGAACTCCAGAATAATGTTGATATGTTGTTTTTGAATATCAATCCAATTTGGGAAGGAAGTCGCCCTTTGCCACCGAGTGTCATCCATTTGGGTGGACTGCCCCAGAAACCGCATAAGGAATTGCCTCAGGTAAGCTATTTTTGTGATGATGTATCATTCAAACTTTGCTTAGTTGAAAATATTCGTTGGAGAGCAAAGCTGGCTATAAAGTCATTTGTTGGGTGAGATCTAGGTCCAGAATTAATAGATGTTTATTTTTGGTGATGTGATGAATCTTGAGTATACAGGACATTAATTGCATGCCATAGCTCAGGGGTAGGTTCAGTTCAACGAAAAAAAAAAAAAAAAAAAATTACCACAAAATGCACCTATTAATTAACTAACAATTTAACTACCATAAATTAAGTTTATTATTGAAAAAGTTTATTTTGATTAAACACGTTACCATTGTATTTATTTTGTGGTAGATTTTTTCATGGATATTGATCCCGCCCTCATCCCTGAGATACGGCACGCAATTTAATTAACAACCTGTATACGTTAACAAAAAAAAAATACAGCCAGGGACAAGAATCTATTGGTTTAAATATTAGCAATAGATTTATGTTAATCGATTGACTGATTGATTAATTTAATAACAATAATCATATATTGGTAATGTCTGCGTTTAAATATCCGAAAGCCAATTCTAGTCGTGTACAACAAACAAAAATTTCGATATTTTAGGAAAATTAGAGGTACTTTTAGCAGATTGAGACTGGGATCTGACTGAGAACGTTTTACCAGTTGTCAGGATATAAGAAAAGACTATTCGGATTGAATAACTTATATTTTAGGAGCTGATATTTTTAATATAATTTCGTTTGACACATTGATGTAGGACAGCAGAACTCACGAATATATAAACGAACAGTATAATATGTAGCAGCCGGCCATCAGAGTCACCTTTGGCAAGTCCACTCCACCTCGTAGAGAAGAAGACTGGCGAGTACAGACCATGTGGCGATTACCGAAGGCTAAATGCCGTCACCAAACCGGATCGGTATCCAATACCACGACTTCGTGACTTCACGTACCATCTCAAAGGTATGAAAATCTTCTCGAAGATTGATCTGAGGAAAGCGTATAATCAATTGAGAATACGAGAAGATGACATCGAGAAGACGGCAGTCATTACGCCGTTTGGGCTTTTTCAATTCCCACGAATGCGTTTCGGTTTATGCAATGCCAGACAAACATTCCAGCGACACATCAACAGTGTACTCGTCAACATGGACCTATCATTCGTCGACAACATTTTCGTCACCTCACCAGATCAAGAAACCCACAGAAGTCATATAGAAGATCTTTTCAAAAGACTCAAAGAGCATAGGCTAAGAATAAACATGTCGAAATGCGTTTTCGGACACAAAAAACTAGAATTCCTTGGATACATATTAACAGAAGCCGGTATCCACCCAACAGAGGATCATGTGAAGACAATATTCGATTACCCTGAACCTACCACAATTCAAAAATTATGACGAATCGTCGTAATTCTAAAGTTTAATAAAGTTTAAAAGATTAACATATCGAGATCGTCGACGATTCCTCGGTATATTAAACTTTTATAAAGACAATATACCGCACGCTGCACACGTTCAGGAAAAACTATACAAATATCTACGAACATGCAAGAAAAATGACAAGACCAAGGTGAACTTCAACAGCGAAGATAAAGAAGTATTTCAAGCCTGTAAGAACAGCATCTAAAACGCCGTCACTTTGTCACACCCTTCAGTTCACGCTCCGTTATCACTGATGTGTGACGCCTCAAACACCTGCGTCGGAGCCGCGCTACAGCAACGTGTAGGAAACAGCTGGAGACCACTCAGTTTTTTCTCAAAGAAACTGACAGAAGCACAAAAAAAATACAGCACGTTTGACAGAGAGCTACTAGCAATCTACCTGGCAATAAGGCACTTTAGGCGTATGTTTGAGGGTAGAGAAATATGGGTATACACGGACCACAAGCCGTTAACGCATGCATTACTGCGGCTAAATAGCAAGACTGAAACACAATTACGCACGAGGTACTTACACTATATCAGTCAATTCACAATTAATATATGCCATATTGAAGGAAAGGACTACGTTGTGACCGATGCATTGTCAAGAATCGAAGCAATATCCATTCCATCACCAATCGACTACGACGAGCTGGCTCGCCTGCAACACAACGACAGGCAACTGACTGACGTCACGAAAAACAATTCGCTCCGATTTGAGCGAATTCGCCCACTCAATGCAAGTAAGCCAATTATGTGCGAAACATCAAGTGGGCACGTACGACCTTACCTGCCACCTGAGCTACGAAGAAAAGCCTTCGACGCCATACACGAGTTGAGCCACCCGAGCTACTACGAAGATTTTTCTGGCCAAGCATGAACAAAGACGTCAGTATGTGGAAAAAATGTTGCATAACCTGCCAACGAACAAAAGTGCAGGGACACACAGGATCGCCGCTAAAACAGTACCCACCAGCAGATCGACTGTCGCACATACTCAGAGATATCGTCGGACTACTACCTATATCAGATGGAAGACGGTATTGCGTTACCATCATCGACCGAGCAACTAAATGGCCAGAAGCATTCCAGGTCAGCAACATGGAAGCCAACACTATCGCCACGGCCATCTACGAAGGGTGGATAGTGCGATTTGGTTGCCCAGAAAGGATCACAAGCGATCAAGGAAGACAGTTCGAATCTCATTTATTCAAAACACTAATGAATAGAATGGGCATCGAGTTAAAGTCAAAGCATTTATTTCAAATAGGCACTTATAAGGCACTTTTGAACGTCAAAAATTACGATTCAATAGAATTGATTCTAGTCGCCCATTCCAAAGGGTAGTTTTCGTATGGAGAAGAACGGGCAAGAAACTCCACCGTTACTCTTTTAAAAAGTTTTACAATATTTTGCATACATTAATTATATGTGAAGACGATGCACCTAAAATAAAATTACTATACCACAATAGGTAAAATAATTAAAAATGAAACCATGACATATAAATTAATTAATTATCTGATAGATACATGGTGCTCATATATTTACAAACATGGTAAAAGTAAACGATTTTCATTTAAAATAATAAACAAAATGTTGTCAGGGTCAATGTCAGGGTGTGAGTTACAGAAAAAATAATTACAAAATGTAATGAATGTCAAAAAGAATAAATTTTACAATTAAATTAGCAACCAGTTTGATTTTGTCTAGACTCTAGATTGTCCTATGGAGCAGGACCGGCATGTTTCCAAGCATTCTTATCTTGGATATAATCTTCTAATTTATAGTATGCTTGTTTACAAAGTGTACGTTTAATGTGAGTTTTAAATTTTCTTTCATTTAATTGCAATACATGTATGTATATCACAAGGTATTTTATTGTAACATTTAACACAGTACCCCATAAAAGATGTATGTACCTTGGCTAATCTGAAAAATGGTTGATGTATTTTATCTTTATTTCTAGTGTTAAAATTATGTCTATCGCTTATTTTATTAAAAAGATGTTGGTTTTTTTCTTACATACATAATATTTTCATAAATGAATTGGCAAGGTACCGTCATAATATTAATCTTTTTAAAAGTTCCCTGAGAGATTCGCGGCGACGTAGATTATAAATGGCTCTGACAGCTCTCTTTTGCAAAATAAAGATGGATTCAATGTCAGCAGCTCGACTCCATAGTAAAATACCGTACGACATAATGCTGTGAAAGTAGCTAAAATAGACTAAACGCGCGGTTTCTACATCAGTTAACTGTCTTATCTTTCAAACAGCATAAGCGGCCGAGCTAAGCCGCCCCGCAAGAGATGTTATGTGAGGTCCCCATTGTAATTTCTCGTCCAGCGTGATTCCCAGAAAAACCGTTTGATCAACAAATTCCAGTTTTTCTCCATTCAGTATGATGTCACATTCACTACTTCGAGAAAACACGAACCACTGCCTACCACCCACAGGCGAACGGAATAGTTGAAAGGTGGCATCGATAATTTAAAACAGCATTGACGGTACGACTACATAACTCAAGCTGGACGCAAGAATTGCCAACTGTTTTGCTGGGATTTCGCGCTGCAATTAAAGAAAACACTGATGGGTCATCAGCAGAAGCGCTATACGGTAAACCACTCCGGCTACCCGGCGAAATGCGTGGAGAAACGTCGATATACGTGAATGCAAATACACACTTTGGTGACGTCATAACCAACGCAATGAAAAAGATGTATCATCATCTATACAAGGTGTTGATTTGCATCCTAGTCAAATTCAAGGACGTAATTATGCTAATGATTCTCGACCCAAATCAACAATAAAATGGGTAGGTTTTTTTTTTTCTTATTTACGGAAATCCGCAAGTGTGAACCAACCGTATTTAAACGCGACCCGTCTGTTACCAGTCCTAAACCGCGCTTTCACACACAAACAAACGCCTTTTACTTTACTAAGTACTAAAGTACTAAAATACTAAAGTACTAAAATGTCCTTTATGACAACCTCCTGAAATTTGACGAGGATGCAAATCAACACCTTGTATATAAGGATATATAGATGATGATGGTGACCCCATCTGTAGAAGTGTCCAAAGCGGCCATACACCACTAGCCACTGATGCCTCAACTACTGGGCCTAATCTTTAATTGTTCTTCTTTTCAGGATCTAAAATCATATTTAGATTCGTCAAAACATGGCGTTATTTATATCAGTTTTGGTACAAATGTGAAACCAAGTCTTCTACCCCCGGAAAAGATTCAAACGCTGGTGAATGCCTTCTCTAAAATGCCTTATGATGTACTATGGAAGTGGGACAATGATGAACTGCCTGGAAAGTCAGCTAACATCAGGATATCCAAGTGGCTGCCGCAGTCAGATTTACTTAGTAAGTAAAGTTGATACTTAATTTGCTTTTTTTTTTATAGATTGGTCTATCCCTTTTGGTGAACATACTTTCTTTTTATTTTTTTTATGATTATTCTATCATTCAATGAATCTCTACAGAGATTCATTGAATGATAGAATAAACAATTGGAGCGAGTGGCCTGTAGAAAAAACAATATTATTTAAAAGTGACGATTCGCCCGTTTCGGACGAATAATTTCGTGCGAATCGATTAATAAGCCAAAAGGAACTCGTTATGTCAAAAAAAATATCGCGTCTATTTGTTATCTCATGTTGACCTTGACCATATACTCGTAGTAAACAGTATAGTACAGTAGGTATAAACATCGTAATAAAGTGTAGTCTGTTCCAAAAGTATAATTCTGATTAAAATGTAAACAAAGAGAATAAAATATGTATGTACCTGTAGCATTAATGGTAGCAATTCTAATGATAATACTTAATATAATAATGATAATGACTCCACCGCCGTATCTCTACGTTGACGTCGTGGTGGGGCTTACGCGCTCCGAATTCTAGGCCTATGCCGGAAGAGTTTATTTTGCCGGAACAGGTCTAAGGTGAGGAGCCAGACCAAGAGGGATACAGAAACCCACAGGGCGAGCTGTTGTGCCCAACAGCTCGCCCTGTGGGTTTCTGTATCCTGTAGCGAAAAAAATCAGCCGTTCCCTAGATTTTGACGAGTTATACGAACATAAATGTAGAGAACAGCTGTTTTTTTTTTTTCGCGATATCAGGTTTCGTCCTATAGTAAAAGTTGTTCACAATGATGAGTACAATTACCTCCTAAGAAGTTGTTAATGTTTTACCACCATATTCTGTATAAAACATTGATCAAGCAGGGGTCATAAGTTCTTCCATAGTTTTTCGTAACCAATCCACTTTAGTCACCCAAACCCATAGTCCAAATTTTTATTTTTCCATATCCTGCAATAGTCCTACACCAACCGGGGGTTATCCTTGGGTGCACTTGCATTGTTCTGACAGGAATAATCGTCAGTTCGTGCCGCATTTTCCTAAGGGGCCTCTGCGAGTTGGCTTCGGCCCCTCGTACGCCTTCCAAAGGACCGGGACCCCATGGTCCCGAGATATGTAAAATCATATACCTAAATAAATAATAATGATAATGAATAACTGATGAAATTAGTATATACGTTTTTTACCACTTTTGACATCAATGTAACGCGTTTTTCACTATATAGTGATGCCACCATGGACTGAGACAGGCTCGACCTAGAGTGGAGCTCATAAGCAAAATTCATTTTTGCTCATAAGCAAAATTCATTCATGTTTTTTTTTCAAAAAATTTTTTTACTTTTAAACAATTTTTTTAGCAAAAAAACATGGTGTTTCTATCTATAATATTATTTTTTACTTTACTAAGGTTGAAACTATTTAACAGTTACAGTCATATACAAAAATATGTGTGAGTCTAGGACAAACGCGCGGAGTGAATGTAATGTAAATTCGAACAATTTATAACTTGAAAATACTCGTTTTACACATATTAATACCAATTTTACTAGGTAATTGCTTGTCACCAAAATACAAAACCAAAATGCTATAGGATAGTTGTATTTTAGATTAAAATATCGCTCGAATTTAGGGGGTCCACTCACTACGCACGTAACGTAATCCATATTTTCAGCCGATGTTACTGGCGTTTTCTACTCCGTATCACTTATAACATTAGTTCGGGGACCGAACTAAAAATGAATGGCAACTCGGTTTGACAGCTGTCACTAATCCCGAGGTGTTCTTGCCTGTCCGAAAAAAAATAACTTGTCCCTTGTTTTGACGGTCCAACTTCATTCGGATGAACTCCTATCTTCGTAAACGGACTTAGAAAGTAGATCCCCTGGACCTCTTTTCGTTAAATGATGTACAAGGTTAAGGTGATAAAGTAATTACGAGCTTGACCTTCACCAAAAATACTCCATTGACAATATGTTTAATTGTATCCTTTCTTCCCTTGCAGAACACCCCAAGATTAAACTGTTTGTAACACAAGGAGGTCTCCAATCAACGGACGAGGCTATCACAGCAGGAGTACCTCTGGTTGGTATGCCGATGGTTGGCGATCAATGGTACAATGTAGAGAAATATGAACATCACAGAATTGGAGTCAAACTGGAATTGGAATCGCTTAGTGAAGAATCATTTATAAATGCCATACAAAAGGTTATTGAAGATGATAGGTAAATTAAAATTGTACACTATGAATATTCTGAATAAGGGGTTTTTGAACACATTTTATTTATTAGAATCTAATCAACGTAAAAAGTACTCAAGGTTTACTCACTTGGACAGTTATGTTAAAACAGAACAATTAATTTTCTTTTATTAATCTTAATTAGCACCGTTGTTTTTCAATATTGTCTCATCACAAAAGTCAAAGTCAAATCAATAACTTGTAGGTAAATTCGAGATATTTTTGACAGATTGATACTGAGATTGCAGAAGGATAACCATTATTTTTCCCTTACAGCTACCGCAAAAACATTGTCCACCTAAGGACTCTCATGCTTGACCAGCCAATGAAACCATTAGAACGTGGAATGTGGTGGATTGAGCACGTGCTGCGTCACGGCGGCGCGAAGCATCTTCGAGCGCCCGCCGCCAACATATCGTGGGCGCAATACTTAGAATTTGAACTCCTTGCAGTAGTATTAGCAGTCTTACTGACCGTATTTTTAACTGTAGCCGGTTTAGCTTATAGTTTGTATAAGTTTGTTACTAATAACTTTATTAATAGTTCCAAGGTAAAAAGTAGTTAAAGTAGCTGAAATGCAAAGATGGGCATTAACTCGTTTATCCGTTAATCGTTACTGAACGAAGTTAACAGTCTGCTTAACGGATTAACTTTTAAGTTAACTTCAAAAAATGTTAACGCTCTTGTTAACTTCCGTTACATTAAACTTCCGCTAACTTTAGTTTACTTTGAATTACGCGCCGCACCACGCTCACTCGTACGTATGTTCGGACTTCGGCGAGTCGAATGGTGAACTGGACTGCGTTCCAAACCTACGCTCGGAGCGTAACTTTTTACCCTGACGTTTCAATTTTGACAAAATGTATGAAACTTATGTCAAATTTGACATTTGTTGCACTTGTACATACATAGTATGAATATGTAAATACAAAACTATATTTATTATATATTTAATTAAGTAGTGAATCTTGTTGATAAGTTTAACTCTCGGGAATTTTGAATAAAACGAATCGTTTTTGGTCTACATTAGTTCCGTTCGTTGGGTCCGTTCTGCCTTCCTGTCCCTTGCCCTAATGACTCCACGCCGATCAGCGTGTAGAAAAACAATGAAATAGATTATAATGTCTTTACAGTAAACTGTAGTTATCAATGATGCGTGCTATTGGTGACTCCGGCATATTGTTTACTATCTTTATTTTATTTTTAGAGTATAAACAGTAAAGTCTTTTCAACAAATCATCGTTACAAGATGTTATTATCTTAGTGATGCGTGTGACACGGCATTTATTGTTTAATATTTATACATATATAATATAATAAGACAGTGAAAAAACTGTGTCTGTACATTGAATATATAAAAAAAAAAATAACTGAGGGGGGTTTAGAAACAGTAATAGAGGACAAATCAAAAAAAAAAATTCTGTCTGTTTGTTTGTACACGCTAATCTTCGGAACTACTGGACGGATATGAATGACTTTTTTTTTTGTTGTATAGTTATTATGTCTGGGCAACATATAGGCAAATATATTTATCTTGGAAACTTGAACACCTGATGCAGAACCGCAACAGACCAGCTAAACTATAAGAGATACAAAAAACGGTACCATATCAAAAATTGTTCCACTTGATGAGCATTTTCTGCTTAGAGAATAAATTTGAAGATCTGGAACACCTGATGTGGAACTCCAAGAGCCCAGCTACACCATAACACATATAGGAATGACATCTTAGCAAAAGTTGTTCGGTCTGATGGGCATTTCCTGTTGACTTATAAAAATCGAAGATCAGAAACATCTGATGTGGAAATCAAAACTATCACTAATTTCACCTCCACGCGGTGAAGGCGGTAACAGCTTAGGACTGATTTTCGATGACATATATCATTGAAAATTTGACTCTACTGGCCAAAACTCCCATTTATTTTTTTTTAACGTGAAGAAATGCTCATGCATTCTGCACTACCACGGGGAGATAGTACAGTTATGTGGTACTCTAACCCACTAAAACTCCACGGTGTCCTCCTCTGCCGCTTACGGCGGGAACATGGGCACGCGTTATGTAAATAACCTCCACCTCTGCCTCCGCTAAGATGGCTGTTACATCCCTACTCAATAGGCAGAGTCAAACGCACAGTAAAAAAACACTAGGAAAATAACCCTTACTGCTACGACATAAAGACGCGGTCAATGTACGAAAAAAAGACAGATAGACACATAGATTTTATAACGCCTGTAATAAATTTAGATGAATTATCATCGAATATAGATAATTTCGTCATGTCCGTGGCAATAAAGTTGCACTAAAATTCAAAAAAATAGTACAGTAGGTATTATTAAAAGTATCGACTAAGATGACTCGACACATTCAATGGTAAACAAAAATCTGCAAAAAAAACTAGTATTAGGATATTTGTATCACGTTATCAAAGACTGACATAATTAAGAACGAATAAAAAAAACTTACAAGTCATCTATAATAATAGTGACCGTACTTATCTCGGCTAGTTTACGTATAAAACGCACATAGATGAATTCGTTCGAATTAGTCGTGACCGGGCATCACAATGGCGACATTAGTGGGTCTAGCATTGAGTCTTCTCTTACAAATTTTCGTCACTGACGCGGCGAGGATACTGGCAGTGTATCCAGTCCCGTCCATCAGTCACCAGATAACCTTCAGGCCAATAACGATGGAACTTCTCAAACGTGGACATGAAGTAACAGTGATAACAGCAGATCCCATGTTCAAGAAAGGTGAAGCTCCAAAGAATCTTACGGAAATCGATGTCCATGATATATCATACAAAGTGTGGGAGGCGCTGATAGCATCAGGAAGGGGAAACAAAGAAGATCTCATAACACAAATGAAGGTTGGAGTAGAAGTATTTATTGACATAGTGGACGTGCAACTGCAAGTCAAAGAAGTCAAGGATTTAGTCCAAGGAAAGAAGAAATTTGATCTCTTGCTTACAGAAGCTTGTATTAGGTCAGCATTAGCCTTTTCACATGTTTACAAAGTGCCTTTGATTCAAATTAGTTCTTTCGGAGCCGTATTTCTTAATTATAAAGTAATTGGTGCTCCGGAACATCCATTCTTGTATCCTGAAATCATGAATCAGAGAATCTACAATCTGACAATGTATGAGAAGTTGTATGAATTATACAATAAATACATGATAGACAATTTAGTTGAAAATATGGCAGATGCAGAGAACAAACTAATAAGGAAACATTTTGGACCCGATATTCCGGATCTGCAGGAACTCCAGAATAATGTTGATATGTTGTTTTTAAATGTCAATCCAATTTGGGAAGGAAGTCGCCCTGTGCCACCGAGTGTCATCCATTTGGGCGGACTGCCCCAGAAACCGCATAAGGAATTGCCTCAGGTAAGCTATTTTTGTGATGTATGTGTCATTCAAACTTTGCTTAGTTGAAAATATTCGTAGGAGAGCAAAGCTGGCTATTAAGTTGATTGTTGGATGAGATCTAGGTCCAGAATTAATAGATGTTTATTTTTGGTGACAAGATGATGTGACGAATCTTGAATAAACATGGTGTTAATTGCGTGCCATAGCTCAGGGGATTCAGTATTAATAAAAAACATGAAAAAGAAAATTGAAAATATCCAAGAAATGCATCTATTTATTAAAATAAAAAAGTTGTTTTGATTTAAAGCATTGCCATCGTTTATGGATTACCCAATTATATAGTGCTTTTTTGTTCGAAGGTAATCAGAAAATAGGTATGTGGTATGTGTACAAACCTACTTACAAAATAAATAAATCATTTCATTTCAAATCAAAAACAAATACAGGTAGGAACAAGAATCTGTTGGTCTAAATATTAGCAATAGATATCGCCGGCGAGCCTCAACCGCGGCGGCTCGCTCGCAACCTCCTGCTCCTCAGCCCGCGGGCCGCCTCGCCCCTATGCGCCTAGCGCCTTCCGCGCGTTGCCCCAAATACGGCTACGCAAAGGGCACCTTAGCACCTAGACCGTAAGATATAGAGAGGTCCTGTTTTTCTAGAAATGTAGCCTAACTAACCCCGACGATATTTTTTTTTCTGTTGCATTTAGTTTTTGAGATATAGACGATTCTATTACAAAAGACATGAACCAAATGGGATTTATTTTAACAATTTTGCATTTTCCAAAACAAGTATTATGACTTTTGCATTTTTTTTTCACTATCTTGTAGCTCTTGTCAATATGTATTTTTTTAGACCTCAACCATTTACGTAACCCTAAAACTCACAAAGCCCTAGCCAAATCTCACTATTTCGTAAAATGAGGGCCTTTATCCGGAGCCAGTGAAAAAGCATTTTCAATGCTAAAAAAAAGTAGTTTATTTCTCACCAGCTAATACTAGGCAAGTATACTAATGTCGTTTACATTATACAATAATAATCCCACAGCATTAGTGGTGGTAAAGAGAGGTTTACTTAGGGTATTGACTCCATCTTCTGAAGTAGGTGAGGCCTGTATCTCAGCAATTTCTTTATTTTATAACCTAAAACATTGTTTGCTACCGTTTTAATGTATTATTAAAGAATGTAAGTAGTGAATAAAAGTGTGTGTGTGTGTTTAATTAATTAATATGTTTGTGAAACAGGAGGAGGGGCTTGTGACTAAGTCGATCGGGACCGCTATACTCACATTCACACGCCTGAAGAACATCATCACTAATCTTTAATTATTCTTCTTTTCAGGATCTAAAATCATATTTAGATTCATCAAAGCATGGCGTTATTTACATCAGTTTTGGTACAAACGTGAAGCCCAGTCTTCTTCCTCCCGAGAAGATCCAAACACTAGTGCAAGCTTTCTCTAAAATGCCCTATGATGTACTGTGGAAGTGGGACAAGGATGAACTGCCTGGGAAGTCAGCTAACATCAGGATATCTAAGTGGCTGCCGCAGTCAGATTTACTTAGTAAGTAAAGTTGATACTTAATTTGTTTTTTTTTTTGATAGATTGGTCACCGTGACTTTTTTTTGGTGAACATACTTTCTTTGTAATTTTTTTCTGTAGTGCAATTCTATAAAAATTGCACCTTAAAAATATGGTGAAGTGAGCTGTCATTCCACATGCTAAGGATTGACACCAAAGTCACGTGCCCAAATATGGTAATAATCGCGTATTAACGCGGAAGTAGGTATAGGTAACTCATAATTTATTTAGCACTTTTGTCAATTTTTTTTGTGTATATTTGTAATGCGTATTTTCACCACATATTATTATATGGTAATACCACCATGGAGTCTACAAGACAGGCTCGACCTAGTGTGGACTTCATAAGCAAAATACTTCCTTTGCGTCTTATTTTTGTTTATTTATGTAAATCTAGCCATTAATGTAGACTATGAGGAAACGTAAACACTGGTTTTGGCAAATAAACATTATAATATTTAGCTTATCTAAAATATTTTTTTTTTCTTTACTAAGGTTGAAACTATTTAACAGTTACATAGACAAACATATTTTATATAATATGTCAGCCTAGCTCGAACGCGCGGTGAAAACGTGAATTCGAACCATTTATATAACTGACAATACTCGTTTCGCACATAATACCAATTTACTTAGATTTAAGACTTACAAGATACTAATTGTTTGTCGCAAAAATGTATGACCAAAATGATATAGGATAATTGTATCGAATTTAGGAGGATTACTCACTACGCACGTAACGTAATCCATTTACAGTTCGGGGCCCGAACTAAAAATGAATGGCAACTCGGTTTGACAGTTGTCACTATCCCGAGGTGTTCGTGCCTGTCCCAAAAAAAATAATTTGTCCCTTTTTTTGACGGTCCAACTACATTCGGATGAACTCCTGTATTCGTTAACGGACTAAGAAAGTAGACCCCCTGGACCTCTTTTCGTTAAATGACGTACAAGGTTATGGTGATAAAGTAATTACGAGCTTGACCTTCACCGAAAATACTCCAGTGACAATATGATTAATTGTATCCTTTCTTCCCTTGCAGAACACCCCAAGATTAAACTGTTTGTAACACAAGGAGGTCTGCAATCAACGGACGAGGCTATCACAGCAGGAGTACCTCTGGTTGGTGTGCCAATGTTGGGCGATCAATGGTACAATGTAGAGAAATATGAACATCACAGAATTGGAGTCAAACTGGAATTGGCATCGCTTAGTGAAGAATCGTTTACTAATGCCGTACAAAAGGTTATTGGAGATGAGAGGTAAATTATAATTTTATACTTACTATGAATATTCATAATAAATAAGGGTTTCATGTTTCAGGGGGTCATGGTTTTTTTTAAATTTAACCAACGTAAAAAAATACTAAAGGTTTACTCACTTGGACAGTTTTGTTAAAACAAAATAATCTTTTTCTTTTACTAATCTTAATCAGAGACGATGTTTTTCAATATTATCTCATCACAAAAGTCAAAGTCAAATCATTTATTTCAAATAGGCACATACAACGCACTTTTAAACGTCAAAATTTACAAAAAAATAGAATTGTTTGTAGTCGGCCCTTCCAAAAGGTAGTTTCGTTTAGAGAAGAATGGGTAAGAAACTCCAGCGATACTCTTTTAAAATTGTTTTATAATGTTTTCTATTCGTTTTTTTTAATTACCTATGTGTGAATACTATGCTCCTAGAATAAAATTACTTTAAGTACCTACCATAATAGGTCAAAAAATAATAAAAATAAAGCAATGATATGACCAATACAAAACAGTCCAGTGTTCGAAATCTAGTCACTTTCTCATCTCCTCAAGTGACACGCGCACACACGAGGGACACGCGATAATCAATCACAATAACTTGTAGGTAAATTCGAGGTATTTTTGACAGATTGATACTGAGATTGTAGAAGGATAACCATTATTGTTTCCCTTGCAGCTACCGCAAAAACATTGTCCACCTAAGGACTCTCATGCTTGACCAGCCAATGAAACCATTAGAACGTGGAATGTGGTGGATTGAGCACGTGCTGCGTCACGGCGGCGCGAAGCATCTTCGAGCGCCCGCCGCCAACATATCGTGGGCGCAATACTTAGAATTTGAACTCCTTGCAGTAGTATTAGCAGTCTTACTGTCCGTATTTTTAATTGTAGCCGGTTTAGCTTATAGTTTGTATAAGTTTGTTACTAGTAACTATATCATTAGTGCCAAGGTTAAAAGTAGTTAAAGTAGCTCAAATGTTGTTGATATATTCTGTAAATAATTTCACCGTAAAAACTTAGCTGAAATATGCTCACGGTGATCTTGAAGTGAGCTGTCAATAGTGTCAATCCCAAGTATCGGGTAGAATGACAGATCACTTCACTTATGTTTTGACGGTGATAATTTCACAGAATAGAATAGACCGACTGTTTTGTAAAGTCTTTCCGTCTCATTACAAGACGTGTAGTTCAAAATTCAAAGTGGATTGGTTCGATTCGTACCTACTCGAAACCAGTATTTGTTGGGCATAATACAGCTGATAGTTTTTCAGGGTTTGTCAGTATGTTCATGTGAGATAAGTGTTTGTAAACGCACCTACTTTAAAGGAAATAAAAATCCGAATAGAGTCGACTTTCTAATAATGTATTACAACAGGAATTCATTTGATTGTCTACAATTTGTGTTCCCTAATACTGTATCAATGTATAGACAGCTACCCTCAAGAACTAAATCTGTAAATGTCTCGTAGTCTGGTACAATGTTATGGAACAAAGATTGCACACAATTAAATTATTTTTTGTAGATGTACGTATACAGGGTCAAATTAAATTAGCTAGTGAAACTCCGCAGACGTGATGTGTGTCTTAGATAAAATGTATTATTGTGATAATAATTAGAA
This sequence comes from Oligia latruncula, assembly GCA_948474745.1. Classification (NCBI taxonomy): domain Eukaryota; kingdom Metazoa; phylum Arthropoda; class Insecta; order Lepidoptera; family Noctuidae; genus Oligia; species Oligia latruncula. Next base: position 10,169,770 of record OX419707.1, on the reverse strand, counting down.
ATACAGAAAATATTCATTAAGTGTTTTGTACAGTAGAAAATAAAAAGTAAAATAGTGGTTAATGCTGACTTTCATTTTAACAGATAGATACCACACAGTAAATTCAAGTAAATCAATCAAGGTTATCAATAAGAGTTTTGACATTCTGCTGTTTATTATGTAATTAATAGTTACGGCGCAGATAATAATCGCAAAGAAACGCAAGGTCAGGCCGATGGCCGATGAGTGGCTTGGGACCCTGCTCCTCTCCGGTCTACCTGAAACATACAAACCTATGATCATTGCAATTGAAAGTTCAGGCATGAAAATAAGTGCAGACTCTGTAAAGTCAAAAATTCTAGAAGATGTCAAAATGTGTGAAAGTGACACGGTTACCTATCATAAGTTCGAAAAATATTTGACCGAATTTCATTTCACCTAAAACTTTTCAACTATTTTCGTTTCGTTTTTTTTTACTTCATCGAAGTCACGTCTGCCACTGTATCAGTTGACCTATTATCAATTCGAATTTTTTCGTTACTCCGACGTTTCATTTGGTCGAAAAACTTTTTACCGAAGTTACACTTACCCGAAATAACATTTGTTCGAAGTATTATGTTTCCGAACATTCATTATACCACTGTTTTAATTACCATATTTTCATTTCACCAAACGCGATTCTGAGGAATTTTGTGTTCGTGGAGTACGTAGGTAAAGTTTTTCGTGCGTTACCTATTTACCTAACTAGATAGTTTAACTAAATAATTTAGGTAAACGAAACAATTAAGTCGGTTTACAACAAAATACAGCCCTGAATTTTGAAGTTGTGAAGTGGTCAATAAAATGGGCATTCCACGAACACAAAATTCCGCAGAATCGTGGCACCATCACATAAGCCAAGTTATTGACAAAAAAAAAACTGGCTTTTATCATTTATTGCACGAGCTGATTAAGGAATCAAAAGTAAAAATGTCTGATATTGAATTAATGATATGCGGTACTCCACCAGAAAAAAAAAAGAAAAAAATACGTCGTTAAAGAAACAAAAATTCAAAAACTTATGGAAATTAAAGACAATTTGAGTGAAATTAAATATTTGAAAGAGCTTTCAAAACTAATTTAATTATTACACTGGCGGGCGTTATAGATTAAGCCAACAGGAACTAATTCCATGTAAGTTTAACCTACTATTGTTTTTTAATTAATTATTTAAATATAATTGCACTTAATAAAACAGTTGATTAGGGAGATGTTGAGAGTATGCGAGAACTATGCAGCTACACACGGACTCGTTTACAATGTAAAAAAGAGTGAATACATTGTTTTTAAGGCCGCTGGTAAAGCCATCGACTATGTACAGTCAACAGCAAAAGTAGATGACCAAAATCAGAAATTCAATACCAATGAACCGTTCAATAGTATTGAATTTCTGACTTTGATCATCTACTTTTGCTGTTGACTGTACCAAGTTTTACTCTGAATGGCTTGAGTATAAGGCGAGTAAATAATTTTAAGTAGCTGGGGCACATATACTTACCGACGACCTTAAAGACAATGTGGTCATAGAGAGGGAGCGCAGGGCACTGGCGGTCAGAGGGAGGATATGTTGGCGCGCAGGTTTTACCGTTGTACTAATCAGGTTAAAATAACCCTTTTCAAAGGGTACTGTCAGGGTATGTACACGGGAAGCCTGTGGGTCAGCTTTACCAAAAGATCGCTGGAGGTCCTGCGCATTCAATATAATAATGTTTTCAGAATGCTGTTGGGACTGCCCCGTTTTTGTAGCGCATCTGAGATGTTTGCGCTAAATCGAACCGACGACTTTTATGCGGTCATGCGGAAAAAAATCTTGTCCTTAGTAGCCAGACTGCGGGACAGTGACAACAGTATTCTGAGGACAGTGGCGGATAGCATCTACTCTCCTATTCTGTGACGTTTTTTGGGGGTGATGAACGAGTGAAGCACTTTCCCATCGCTTGTGCGTCGTCCACATGAAGCGATCTCGGTTATACAAGTTTTAAATAATAAATTATATAACTAACACTAATTATAAGGAATTTACTAACACAGTGGATCTTATGTTGTCCGAAATAAAGAATTTATTTATTATTTAATTAATAAGCATTTTTTGAGACCTCAACCATTTATTTACGTACCCCTAAAACTCACGAAAACCCTAGCCAAATCTCACTATTTCGTAAATATAGGACCTCCTATATGGACCCAGAGAACAAGCATTTTCAATGCAATAAAAAAGTAGTTTATTTCTCACCAGATAATACGAGGCAAGTCATACTAATGTCATATACATTAAACAATAATAATCCCACAGCATTAGTTTGTTTGTTTGTTTGTTTTATAAAAAAACGTTGCCCCACACTAGGAATTTCTCCTGTATTGTGGGTGCGTTTACAAACATTTAAATTCACGTACACAAACAGCCAGACCCGGAACAACTACTTGTAGGTCATACAAATATTTGTTCCGTGCGGGAATCGAACCCGCGACATGCAGCGCAGCAGTCAATCGCTTACTTATGATATTGACACTATCTTCTGAACTAGGCGAGGCCTGTATCTCAGAAGATAACACTCAACTGATAATTTCGTTATTTTATAACCTAAAACATTGTTTGCTACTAAAGAATGTAAGTAGTGAATAAAAGTGTGTGTAAGTGTGTTTAATTAATTAATATATTTGTGAAACAGGAAGAGGGGCTTGTGACTAAGTCGATCGGGACGGCGATACTCCGCTTCTGCTTCCGCTTCTATTAAGTCCGGCTTTGTACCTTTTTGTGCAAAAAGTTTAAATAAATAAATACTCACGTTTACACGCCTGATGACATCATCGCTAATCTTTAATTGTTCTTCTTTTCAGGATCTAAAATCATATTTAGATTCATCAAAGCATGGCGTTATTTACATCAGTTTTGGTACAAACGTGAAGCCCAGTCTTCTTCCTCCCAAAAAGATCCAAAATCTAGTGCAAGCTTTCTCTAAAATGCCCTATGATGTGCTGTGGAAGTGGGGTGTTTTTTTTTTTTAACGTGGAGAAATGCTCTTGCATTCTGCACTACCACGGGGAGATAGTGCAGTTATGTGGGACTCTAACCCACTAAAACTCCACGGTGTCCTCCTCTGCCGCTTATGGCGGGAACATGGGCATGCGTTAGCACTCATCCCTGAACCCGCCGCGGCTGTCCGTCACCGGACCCTCCTCCGGGGAGTACTCTCCATCACCGGCGCACCAGAACACATAGCACGCCGTGACCACCCCAAGGACCAAACCAGCACATGGGCGCCAGACGACCCCGTGTCTGCCACTGTGTCTGTCATTGGCCCCGCCGCCTGCCAATTTTCGGCCGCAGAGGATAGGGAGAGTGGCCAACGTCATACCAACACTCCTCCTCCCCTGCGGCCCCACCGCGTCCGCCATCAGACGGTGGCGACCCCGTCAAGGCCGCGGAAGGTAGGGAGAGCGGCGCACCGCAATACCCGACTCCTCTCCCGCCGCGGCCTCCAACCCTCAGCCGTAATGCCTCAGATACGACATCGCGGCCCGCCTCAGTTGCGATGTCGCCCAAGCGGCACCGCAACCTACTTGTTGGCCGCTACGTCGTCGGCTTATCGGCAAAAGCCCTGACAAGCGGCCCCTCCTCGGGTTCCTCTTCGCTTCACCGTGGGTGACCAAGCCACGGCTACTGAGCCCCCCCGCCTCGACAATGCGGGAACCCATTGTGGGGGAAAGTAACCTAACCAAACCGAACCTCAGGGTGCCCTTCGCTCGCTCTTGCATCCTATGTCGACGTAGCCCCGCTTCGCGGGGCTCCTATTTCTGTGTAAAGGGCTTAAATAAAGTAACCTAACCTCGGGGTGCCCTTCGCTCGTTCATAAATATGTTTTCGGAAACTAGTATGTTTTTTGGAAGTTAATTATTTTTGTTTGGAAATTATTTTTTTATTTGACAGATTTATTATTCGTAGAATTGTAATTTGTTTAAGCTCATTTTTGTTAGTTAAATAAAAATTTATTTGTCGGTTAATTTTGTGTTAATTTTTCGGTAATTAATTGTAACACAGCTTAGTTAGTATTTATTACATTCAACCACAGATCGCCGGAAGTTAATTTGTTTCCGGAAGCAATATTATTTCCCATTTTTAGCAAATGTTTTAGGACTAACAATGTTATTAAAAGTGAACATTCGGAATAACACACATTATATAATACAATAGTTAGGACATATGAATTTATTCCTTGCAAAATTAGGAGATTCAATCATTACAGTATTCGACATTATGACAGAATAGTTTTAAAAGTAAAGATAATTATGTAAAACAAAATTTCGAATTTTTGAACATTATGGTTACTGAAGTTAGCAAACGTGTTATGGATAATGAATTTTGGACAACCAATTTTAGGAAAAGAAAGGGGGTAACAGTCCTCACATTCACAATAATTAAATAAAAATAAAAAAAACTTTACAAAGTGAATAGGTACCTACTTATTCATGTCATTGTTTATATAAAATTCATCAATGTTAACGTGTATATAAAAAAAAACCGGACATAACCTTTGTGGACCATGTAGATTGGTGTTTGAAACGATCTTTTGAGGAAATAACCACACAGATTGAGTGGACCTGTTCAGTCAGTGCACGCATTTGTCAGTAACCGTGCAGCTCAACTGAGAACTTAAGGAGCTCAACGATTCGACGAGCAATACCAACGTCAGGACATTTGGGTAGGCCGCATAAACTACTCAAACTGCTAGACCATCATTAAAAAAGAAACAATGACCCACATAGACCTCACATTCACAATAATTAAAAGAATATTATACTTTATTTATTTATTTATATATACTTTATTGTACACCAGAAAATACATAACAAAAAAAATACGATTAATACAAAACATACAATGGGCGGCCATACTTTATACAGTAAATGTACATGTCAGTGTATAAGTAAATAAATATAAAAAAATATATAAAAAATAAAGTGTAAAATAGCAAAATAAAAACAATATTCACTGTCTTAACCTATTGGAGCAGCTCAATCCCAAGCGTTTTTGTCCTCAATATTCGTAATAACACACATCATATAATACAATACTTGGGACATATGAATTTATTTCACGCAAAATTAAGAGATTCAATTATTATTACAGTACTCGACATTATGACAGAATAGTTTTAGAAGTAAAATTAATTATGTAAAACAAAATCTCGAATTTTTTAACATTATGGTTACTGAAGTTAGCAAACGTGTTATGGATAATGATTTTCGGACAAACAATTTTAGGAGAAGAAAGGGAGTACCCAATCTGTTACTATGAATTCCAGTAGTACCTTCCTGTGGAATAATTTCCGACCTTTACACGGGCGAAGACGCTGGCAAATGTAAGTTGCATATAAATTGCATATTATTATCAAAATCAAAAACTGATTTCAAGTCAATTTTTCAATCTTATCATCCATTTCATCATAAGCCATCTATAATAATACTGAACGTACTTATCTCGGATTACAATTATGATACGATTACGATATCGATACGATTACGATTATTATTATCTCCTTTATTTCAATAAATCACATATAAATTATATTTTTAAATATTAGAATATAAAAAATATAAAAACATTTAAAAATATAAAAAATAGTAGCCCACCGGTATCGGGAACAGGGTCCAAGCTACCGGCGGTCAGGGCTCCAGAGAGAGGAACCTCCTAACAATGCGGGCCGTGTCCAGAAGTACCGCTTTCTGAATCAAGCCCTTGATCCAGCTTCCCAACGAGAGCCTCTTTAGGTGTTGGTCGAGGCTCTTGGCTATTAACCCATTGGCTGTCACGACTATCGGCACAATGGTTGCTGAGTCCACATCCCACATGTAGACAACCTCGCGAGCCAAGTCAAGATACTTGATCTGTTTATCTTTCTCGGCTTTCACGAGGTTATCATCATGCGGGACGGTTATGTCAACAATCATTGCGCGCCGCTCTGATCGATCCACCACCACTATATCAGGCTTATTGGCAACAATAGTCCTGTCAGTGATGATGGATCGATCCCAGTACAATGTGATATTACCATTTTCGAGAACTGGGTCGGGCACATACCTGTAGTACGGCACCTCCGATTCCACAAGGCTGTATTTCAAAGCAAGCTGCTGATGGATTATCCTGGCTACAAGGTTGTGTCTATGCAAGTACTCTCCGTTAGCCAGACGAGAACACCCTGAGATGATATGTCTGATTGATTCCCCCGGCCGGTGACATGCCCGACAGATGTCAACCGTGCCGTCTTTCACAATAAATCTCCGGTAATTGTTCGTCATTTTATTATTATTATTATTATCAGCCATTTCTGTCTCACTGCAGGGCAAAGGCCTCCCTTCCCTCCTTCCACTTATCTCTATCCAGTGCTGTTAAACGCCAATCCTTCTGGAAAGAGTCGAGCTCGTCCCGCCACCTCATTCTGGGCTAGATTACGATTAGATTACGTATAAAACGCACGTTGATGAATTCGTTCGAATTAGTCGTGACCGGACATCACAATGGCGATGTTAGTGGGTCTAGCATTGAGTCTTCTCTTACAAATTTTCGTAACTGACGCGGCAAGGATACTGGCAGTGTACCCAGTCCCGTCCATCAGTCACCAGATAACCTTCAGGCCGATAACGATGGAACTTCTCAAACGTGGACATGAAGTGACAGTGATAACAGCAGATCCCATGTTCAAGAAAGGTGAAGCTCCAAAGAATCTTACGGAAATCGATGTCCACGATATATCATACAAAGTGTGGGAGGCGTTGATAGCATCAGGAAGGGGAAACAAAGAAGATCTGATAACACAAATGAAGGTTGGAATAGAAGTATTTATAGACATAATGGACGTGCAACTGCAAGTCAAAGAAGTCAAGGATTTAGTCCAAGGAAAGAAGAAGTTTGATCTCTTGCTTACAGAATCGTGTGTTCGTCCAGCAATAGCCTTTTCACATGTTTACAAAGTGCCTTTGATTCAAATTAGTTCTTTCGGAGCCGTATCGGTTAATTATAAAGTAATTGGTGCTCCGGAACATACATTCTTGTATCCTGGAATCATGAATCATAGAATCTACAATCTGACAATGTATGAGAAGTTGTATAAATTATACAATAAATACATGATAGACAATTTAGTTGAAAATATGGCAGATGCAGAGAACAAACTAATAAGGAAACATTTTGGATCCGACATTCCGGATCTGCAGGAACTCCAGAACAATGTTGATATGTTATTTTTAAATGTCAATCCAATTTGGGAAGGAAGTCGCCCTGTGCCACCGAGTGTCATCCATTTGGGCGGACTGCCCCAGAAACCGCATAAGGAATTGCCTCAGGTAAGCTATTTTTGTGATGTATGTGTCATTCAAACTTTGCTTAGTTGAAAATATTCGTAGGAGAGCAAAGCTGGCTATTAAGTTGATTGTTGGATGAGATCTAGGTCCAGAATTAATAGATGTTTATTTTTGGTGACAAGATGATGTGACGAATCTTGAATAAACATGGTGTTAATTGCGTGCCATAGCTCAGGGGGTTCAGTATTAATAAAAAACATGAAAAAGAAAATTGTAAATATCCAAGAAATGCATCTATTAATTAAAATAAATTTCTTTTAGTATTGAAAAAAGTTGTTTTGATTAAAAGCATTGCCATCGTTTATGGATTACCCAATTAGATAGTGCTTTTTTGTTCGAAGGCCTATTTACTGACTAAATAGGTATGTGGTTGCTTTTTTTATTGTTTCTTTTTTGTACTTTCATTGATACTGATCCCACCCCTGAGATACGGCACACAATTTAATTAACCACCTGTATAGTTGTATGCGTTAACAAAAACAAATACAGGTAGGAACAAGAATCTGTTGGTCTAAATATTAGCAATAGATATCGCCGGCCAGCCTCAACCGCGGCGGCTCGCTCGCGACCTCCTGCTCCTCAGCCCACGGGCCGCCTTGCCCCTATGCGCCTAGCGCCTTCCGCGCGTTGCCCCAAATACGGCTACGCAAAGGGCACCTTAGCACCTGGACCGTAAGATATAGAGAGATCCTGTTTTTCTAGAAATGTAGCCTGACTCAATACCCCGATGACATTTTTTTTTTCTGTCGCATTTAGTTTTTGAGATAAAGATGATTTTATTACAAAAGACGAACAAAATGCGATTTTTTGGTAATAATTTTCCATTTTCCAAAAAATTTTATGACATTTGCAGTTTTTTTTTCACTATCGTGTAGCTCTTATCAATACGCATTTTTTTAGACCTCAACCATTTACGTAGGCCTAGAACTCACGAAGCCCTAGCCTAATCTCATTACTACTACTACTAATATCAGACTGACTAGCACTATTGTAAAAGTATAAAAAAGTTTGAAGTTGTAGTGTAAATTGAACTTTACTGTGTAGGGTTTAAAGATTAAAGTTGTTTTTCCTTAAACTCATATTTGTTTACAGGTTTGGCAAATAAATCGCGAATGCAGATCACATTGTATAAACTAAACCAGTCTAGCACTATTGAAAAGGTTATAAAGATGTTTGAAGTTGTTAGTATAAACTGAACTTTACTGTGTAGGGTTTAGAGTTATTTTTCCATAAACTCATATTTGTTTACATTTTTGGCAAATAAATCGCGAATACAAATTACATTGTATAAAAATAAGGCTGATATAAGATTAAACCATATTAGTATAACAGAATTATACGTTTATGTAGTAGTAGGTAGTTATTTAATAAGGTGGTGCATTGTTATGTGAAAGAGCGCCTCTCGCCATCAAACATAAAAGTTTGGCGAGTTTAGATTTAACTTACACCTCTGTATTTTGAATAACATTAAATAAATTATTATAAAAAAAAAAAACTAAACTTTCATACAGTTTCTATAATTATGTCTGTAATTTATATGGTGTACATAATAAAGAGTATTCTATTCTATTCTATTCTATTCTTTATCCGGAGCCAGTGAAAAAGCATTTTCAATGCTAAAAAAAAAGTAGTTTATTTCTCACCAGCTAATACAAGGCAAGTATACTAATGCCGTATACATTACTTATACAATAATAATCCCACAGCATTAGTGGTGGTAAAGAGAGGATTGCTTAGGGTATTGACACTACTTGGACGTGGTGAGCGCTCTGTTTCCCTTACGCCCAGAGCATACACCACCCGCTATGGTTCCGCCTTGGAATGTGCCCAACGCGGAAGACGACGACGACGACGACGTGCCTGAAGTGACCCGGGTAGAGTTGAGAGTGACGGTGATTGTGTCTCTAATTACGACAATCAAAGAGTTAAGCGCATGTTTAGAGCGGGGCCAGCTTCCACGCCGGTGGAAGACCGGAAAGCTGGTCCTGCTAAAGAAGGAGGGGCGCTCCGCAGACTCACCGTCTGCCTACCGGTCCGCCGACGCCGACCGCCGCCGACCGCCGCCGACCGCCTCGTCCGGCACATGAGCAACGAGGGGCCGGACCTGGCGGACAACCAGTTTGGTTTCCGTCAGGGGCGCTCCACAGTGGACGCAATCATGCGCGTAAGGGTCCTGGCGGAGGAGGCAGTCGCCCGTGGTGAGGTGGTCTTGGCGGTGTCGCTCCACATCGCCAACGCTTTCAATACCTTGCCCTGGAATACGATCAGAGAGGCACTCCGGTATCACGGGGTGCCAGGTTACCTCCGCCGCATTATCGGGGCCTATCTGTCGGATAGAGCGGTAGTTTACCCGGGTCGTGAAGGATGGGGTCGGCGAGAAATGTCGTGCGGTGTTCCGCAGGGGTCGGTATTGGGGCCGCCCCTGTGGAACATAGGCTACGACTGGGCTCTGCGCGGTGCTCTTCTCCACGGAGTCGGCGTGACATGCTACGCCGACGACACGCTAGTGACAGCACGTGGGAAGACGTACCGGCAGGCGGCCATACTGGCGACGGCCGGGGTCGCGCATGTCGAGGGTAGGATCGCCGCGGTTGGGCCTGGATGTGGCCTTGCACAAATCCGAGGCCCTCTGTTTTCACGGGCCGAGGAATAAGGCGCCCCCGGGTTCAAACATCGTGGTAGGAGGGGTCTCCATAGCTGTCGAGTCGACGATGAAGTACTTAGGACTCGTCCTCGACAGCCGGTGGAGCTTCGGGCCGCACTTCCAGCGGCTCGCACCCCGCTTGTTGGGCGCCGCTTCAGCGCTCTCGCGCTTGCTGCCCAACTTGGGGGGTCAAAATACCTCCTGCCGGAGGCTCTACACAGGGATCGTACGGTCCATGGCGCTTTACGCCGCGCCAGTGTGGGCGGATGCCCTGACGGCCCGTAACATCGCCATGCTACGAAGGCCGCAAAGAGCGATGGCCATCAGGGTAATAAGGGGATACCGTACGATCTCCTTCGAGGCGGCGAGCCTCCTAGCCGGATCCCCGCCCTGGGACCTAGAGGCGAAACTCCTCGCGTCACTCTATACATGGCGCGAGGAAGCGGTGGGGCGGAGCGAGCGCCTGGTGCCTCGACAAGTCGAGGCGCGCAGGGCAGAGCTCCGCCAGGTCCTAGTGGCGAAATGGGAGCAGCGACTTGCGCGACCCACGGCAGGGCACGCCGCGATAGCGGCGGTAAGACCCGTGATGATGGAGTGGCTGGAGAGACGCCACGGCGCCCTCAGCTTCCGGCTGACGCAGGTGCTTACCGGACATGGGTGTTTCGGGAAGTACCTGTGTCGGATAGGCCGGGAGCCGACGCCCGAATGTCACCACTGTGACAGCTGCCGTGAGGACACGGCGCTGCACACGTTGGAGGAGTGCCCAGCTTGGGCAGTGCAGCGCCGTGACTTAGTCGCGGCAGTCGATGCTGCGGGCGACCTCTCGCTTCCGGCCGTCATTTCATGCATGGTCGGGGGAGCGAGAGCGGCTGGACGGCCCTCGACTCCTTTTGTGAGGACGGAACGTCGGCAAAGGAGGCAGCGGAAAGGGAGAGAGAAGCTGTTACCTCTCTCCCGGCCCGCAGCAGACGCACCGGGCGTCGCAGGGTGGCGGACGATTTCCGGCCACCATAGGGCGCGGCCTGCGGGCGACAGACTAGGGGCGTCTGCGCCCGATCAGAAACAGGCCTCGAGGCGGCGGCGTAGTGTTCCGCGCACTCCCAGTTGGAGTACCTGCGGCCGCTGGGTGACGGCCGCAGAGGGTGACGGGGCCCGCCTACAAACATCTGGCGGGCCAATACCTGCCGGGGGCGCGGATGAATGCGCAAGCGATACCCGTACCCCCGGCAATAGGTACAGGAAGGGAACACCGGGGTGGTTTTTAGTAAGAGTCTGACATACATGAGGATATTCCCCCCGCAAAAAAAAAAAAAAAAAAGGGTATTGACACTACTTCTGAACTAGGCGAGGCCTGTATCTCAGAAGATACCACTCAGCTGACAATTTCGTTATTTTATAACCTAAAACATTGTTTGCTACTGTTTTTAACCCCCGACGCAAAAACGACGGGGTGTTATAAGTTTGACGTGTCGGGGTGTGTGTGGGGGTGTGTGTGGGGGTGTGTGGGGGTTGTGTGTGTGTGTCTGTCTGTGGCATCGTAGCTCCCGAACGGATGAACCGATTTCGATTTAGTTTTTTTTGTTTGAAAGGTGTATTAGTCGGGAGTGTTCTTAGATACGTTTGATGAAAATCGATCCAAGATGGCCGCCGCTACACAATGGCGGATAACATATTTTTTCACAATTCCCTCAATATGGGTATCAAATGAAAGGGCTTCAATAGTAGAATACTATACACTATAACAAATTTCAAATCCAAGATGGCCGCCACAACAAAGTGGCGAATTACATTTTTATTTTCTCAACTTCCTCAATATGGGTATCAAATGCTAGGGCTTGACAAGTAGAATAATGTACACTATATTGAAAGGGAATGAGGAATACTAACTAGATAACGAAATGAAAACTAAAAATTTGAAAAATATAATAAAACAAAAAAATCTGTTTAGTCTTAAAAATTATTCTTCAACTATAAATTAATCAATATTTTTTGACGGATAAAAACCTGATTAAACACCAAATTACCAGAATCCTAAAACGGAAGAAAATAAAAGAAATGAAATACAAAAATTAAGGAGTCCCTACAAAAAGCATGAAATAAAAAATTTAATTAAAAATTTAAAAAACCCCCGATAAAAATAAAAATTAAGGAATCCCTACAAAAAGCATGAAATAAAAAAATTTATTAAAAAAATCTTATGGAAGTCGGGGGACCTCAGAAAAGAAGGTGTTCCACAGAACGGTCCCCCGACTTCCATAAGATTTTTTTTAATTAATTTTTTTATTTCATGCTTTTTGTAGGGATTCCTTAATTTTATTTTTGACGGGGGTTTTTAAAAAATTTAATTAAATTTTTTTAATGTATTATTAAAGAATGTAAGTAGTGAATAAAAGTGGGTGTGTGTTTAATTAATTAATATGTTTGTGAAACAGGAGGAGGGGCTTGTGACTAAGTCGATCGGGACCGCTATACTCACATTCACACGCCTGAAGAGCATCATCACTAATCTTTAATTATTCTTCTTTTCAGGATCTAAAATCATATTTAGATTCATCAAAGCATGGCGTTATTTACATCAGTTTTGGTACAAATGTGAAGCCCAGTCTTCTTCCTCCCGAGAACATCCAAAAACTAGTGCAAGCTTTCTCTAAAATGCCCTATGATGTACTGTGGAAGTGGGACAAGGATGAACTGCCTGGGAAGTCAGCTAACATCAGGATATCTAAGTGGCTGCCGCAGCCAGATTTACTTAGTAAGTAAAGTTGATACTTAATTTGTTTTTTTTTTTTTTTATATAGTGGTCACCATCTCTTTTTTTGGTGAACATACTTTCTTTTTAATTTTTTTAAGATTTTCTGTCATTCAATGAATCTGTAAGCAATTCTATAAAAATCGCACCTTAAAAATATGGTGAAGTGAGCTGTCATTCCACATGCTAAGGATTGAAACCAAAGTCACGTGCCCAAAATATGATAATAATCGCGTAATAACGCGGGAGCAGGTATAGGTAACTCATAATTTATTTACCACTTTTGTAATTTTTTTTTGTGTAATGCGTAATGCGTATTTTCACTACATATATGGTAATACCACCATAGAGTCTACGAGACAGGCTCGACCTAGTGTGGACTTCATATGCAAAATGCTTCCTTTGCGTCTTATTTTTGTTTATTTATTTTTTTTACTTTACTAAGGTTGAAACTATTTAACAGTTACATAGACAAACGTATGTTATATGTCAGCCTAGCTCGAACGCGCGGTGAAAACGTGAATTCGAACCATTTATATAATTGACAATACTCGTTTCGCACATAATACCAATTTGCTCAGATTTAAGACTTACAAGATACTAATTATTGAACTTAGATGATAAAAATGTATGACCAAAATGCTATGGGGTAATTGTATCGAATTTAGGTTTACTCACTACACACGTAACGCAATCCATTTACAGTTCGGGACCCAAACCAAAAATTAATGGCAACCCGGTTTGACAGTTGTCACTGTCCCGAAGTGTTCTTGCCTGTACAAAAAAATGACTTGTCCCTTGTTTTGAAGTTCCAACTACATTCGGACGAACTCCTATCTTCGTTAACGGACTTAGAAATTAGACCACCTGGACCTCTTTTCGTTAAATGACGTACAAGGTTAAGGTGATAAAGTAACCCACCAAAAACATTTTCATGTAAAATGTTGCCAAGACAAGACCACATATGGCTCGCACTGCCAAAAAGTTATCAGATCTCATGTAGAGCCAAGCTTCTAACTCTACACGCCCTAGCTTCACAAACTCTACACCTTAGTCAAAATATGAGGCTTGGCCGTTTCGTTACTACAAAAACTATTGTATAACAGAAAAGTAATGAACAGTGAATAAATTTTTCACCTTACGCCCATGTGATGGTAGCGAAACGGCCAAGCCACATATTTTGACTAAGGTGTAGAGTTTGTGAAGTTAGGGCGTGTAGAGTTAGAAGCTTGGCTCTACATGAGATCTGATAACTTTTTGGCAGTGCGAGCCATAATGTGGTCTCGTCTTGGCAACATTTTACATGAAAATGTTTTTGGTGGGATTTCACATTTTTTGAAAGTTGCTTATGAAATAATTTTTTTTTTGGGGGTTCTTTACTAAAAATTCCTGAAATATGTATTTTATTATTTATTACAAGGAGTCCCTATATCAATTTTCAGAACTCTAGCATCAAAATTTGCGGAAGTCTCGTACAAACTTCCATCCTCTAGTTTAAGGGGTTGGAGGATAAAAGTTCCAAGTTTTAGAGTTTTTTTTTTGTTAGTGTACTATTACTAGCTTACATACGAAATTTCAGCTTTCTAGGATTTCAGGAAGTACCTTAGAATATTGATGATCATCAGTGAGTCAGTGACGAAATCGGGGTATTTTAGATATCAATAAAATCTAAAGTATAAGAGCTATGCAATTGAAACTATATAGGTTTAATAAGTCAACCACTGACATCATATCCTAAAAATTTTGTTTATCTGGTATAATCCAAACCCAAGTTATGAAGTTTCAAAAATACGACGAAGTGCTTCGAGAAAAGGTGCCCTTGCGCTTCGCTTGGCTGGTCTTGGCGGGGGCACTCCCGTGCCCCCAGATTACGAACTTGACCTTCACCGAAAATCCTCCATTGACAATATGATTAATTGTATCCTTTCTTACCCTGCAGAACACCCCAAGATTAAACTGTTTGTAACACAAGGAGGTCTCCAATCAACGGACGAGGCTATCACAGCAGGAGTACCTCTGGTTGGTATGCCAATGTTGGGCGATCAATGGTACAATGCAGAGAAATATGAACATCACAGAATTGGAGTCAAACTGGAATTGAAATCGCTTAGTGAAGAATCATTTACTAATGCCGTACAAAAAGTTATTGGAGATGAGAGGTAAATTATAATTTTATACTTACTATGAATATTCATAATAAATAAGGGTTTCATGTTTCAGGGGGTCATGTTTTTAGGGTTCCATAGTACCTACAAGGAACCCTTATAGTTTCGTCATGTCCGTCTGTCTGTCCGAGGTTTTGCTAAGAGACCGTTAGTACTAGAAAGCTGTAATTTTGCAGGAGTGTGTATATAAATTACTCAGACAAAGTGGTAAAATAAAATTTTGGAAAATATTTTTTTTTAGGGTAGCTTCCCTACATGTGAAGTGGGAATGAATATTTTTTTCGTCGTCTACCCCATCGTGTGGGGTATCGTTGAATAGGTCTTCTAAAATGACTTGAGGGTTGCTAAAGATATTTTTCGATTTAATGCTCCATTTACGAAATATTAAACTTTAAAGTAAAAATTTTTGTTCCAGTAGGGCGTCTCCCCCCTCTAAAAGCTAAACTGCGGGCTTGAAAAATCTGGAAAAATTCAAGATGATAGTGTATTTCATGATCTTTAAATAAAAACTATAGGAATTATGATAACTTTTTTAGTTTAGCAGTAATAGTCGTTGAACTTGGGTGTTGGATAATTTTGTACCAAATACAAAATCCTTAGCATTAATCCTACATAGTGACTAAGACGAAGTAGTTACTTGTTTATGACGGGTAAAGACTTGCATTAAAAAACAAAATATGAAATAAAAAAACCATAATAAATTATCATAAGTTTCATAATACTGCCGCTATATGGAATAATGGAATTACAATTTTGTGAATTGATATAATAACTTGGCAGCAATCGTATTCTTATTTCTTAGCTTTACAAGGAAGAAACTGGTTCTTATTAGTTAATGTCTAATCTGTTTAAATAATTATCTTCGAAAACCAATATTTTGTTGTGTTTAGTATCGCTATTCGATAACAGATGGCGTTGTGCCGTGACGTCACTTTTATAGATCGCGGTGTTAAGATTTTCTTGCAAGGTATGACCTCCGTGGTTACGTTATGTATTGAAGTTTTGTTTTACTCTGGACACCCTTGCATATATTGTTATCGTTTTTTAACTCCTAGTCTCCTAAGATGTTTACCATTACTTAATTATATTCATTATATTCAGAATAAAGAACAACAGAATCGTACTATATAGTGATAACGGGGCTACTACGGAACCCTACATTGTGCGTGGCCCGACACGCACTTGGCCGGTTTTTTTTTCATTTAACCTAAAAAAATACTGAAGGTTTATTCACAAAACTGTCCAAAGTTTTGTTAAAACAAAATAATCGTTTTCTTTTATAAATCTAAACCAGAACCGTTGTTTTTCAATATCATCTCATCACAAAAGTCAAAGTCAAATCATTTAATTCAAATAGGCACATACAACACACTTTTGAACGTCAAAATTTACAATAAAATAGAATTGATTATAGTCGGCCCTTTCAAAAGGTAGTTTCGTTTAGAGAAGATGGGCAAGAAATTGCAGCGATACTCTTTTAAAATTGTTTTACAATGTTTTCTTTAATTTGTTTCATAATTATATGTGAAGACGATGCTCCTAAAATAAAATTACTTTAAGTAAGTACTTATAAAATTATGAAAAAAAAAAAATTACGTGACTAACACAAAACAGTCCAGAGTTCGAAATCTAGTAGCTTTCTCATCTTAAGCTTTGTTCCTCAAGTGACACGCGGACACACGAGGGACCCGCGATAATCAATTTCAATAACTTGTAGGTAAATTCGAGGTATTTTTGACAGATTGATACTGAGATTGCAAAAGGATAACCATTATTTTTCCCTTGCAGCTACCGCAAGAACATTGTCCACCTAAGGACTCTCATGCTTGACCAGCCAATGAAACCATTAGAACGTGGAATGTGGTGGATTGAGCACGTGCTGCGTCACGGCGGCGCGAAGCATCTTCGAGCGCCCGCCGCCAATATATCGTGGGCGCAATACTTAGAATTTGAACTCCTTGCAGTAGTATTAGCAGTCTTACTGTCCGTATTTTTAATTGTAGCCGGTTTAGCTTATACTTCGTTTAGGTTTGTTACTAATAACTATATCGTCGACCGTAGGTTCAATTGATGTAAGGGACAAAATACCCAAAATGAGTTGAGTATACAGTTTTGTTCAGAATTTTGCGCTCTTTCGAATGGTGTTTGAAAAAATTCTAACTTAAAAAAAATGTTCACCCTACTGATTTTTGGATCAAAATTTCGAATCAGCCCCATAATAACAATGTATCTGAAAAACTATGCAATATAGCAACTTGAAATGGTGTAATTACCGCCGCCAATCCACTTCACATAAGGTAAGGGTCTTCCCAATCAACGAATTACCATTACATGGTTTATTTTTGAAGAACTCATAATATAAAACTGGCCTTACACTAATGTCTTTGTTATCTCAAAAAATAAATGTCATCCATACTTTAAATGGATTGCACGAGTTTTGACATAGTTATCCCTTACCCCAATTTGCATTGTCATACTTTAAGCAGTGTCAACGTTACACCTATTTGAATCGAATTATATTTCGGTTCGGTGTCCGTTACACCAATCTCGTGAGAAGTAATGAAATTTATCCCTGTTACCTTTATTTTTCCTGTTACCTCCCTGTTACCTTTATTTATCCCTGTTACCTTTATTCATAACACAAGATAGCACGTGCTTGCACTATTACTATCCTTTTCCATCTCTCAACGTCTTTCTGCGTGCGAAAGAGAGGATGATACCAATGCGAAAGCAGCGCGCGGGCATCAAAAAAGTCACTGTCCGTGCGAGTTCACCTGTCGTTTGGTCGGGATTGTATGTACACGGTTTTTGACAAAAAGAATGTGGTAAAAATGGAAAAACAAAACCAATTAAGCTAGTTGCTTCGACGCAGACAGAAATTACTACAATTGGTGAATAAGATAACACAGTAAGTAGATACATTTTTACCGACTTCACAAAAAGGAGGAGGTACTATGTTCGGCTGTTTTTTTTTTTTTTTTTTGTATGTTTGTTCATCTAATACTCCGCCAATTTTCGACAGATTTTCAAAATTCTTTTTTTGTTCGAAAGTAGATAGTTCTGAGGTGGTCCCACTGTCACCAAGTTAGGATCTGATGATGGGATCTTAGAGAAATCGAGGGCAACCCTCAAATTTTATAGGCTCACTTATTGTTTTTTTCGCATATTTTATGAGGTATCTTTTGTATTTGCGCATGGTTGTCACCATCTCAGGTAGCTGGGCTGATGATGGAAGGTACAACTCCTTAACAGTAAGAAGTTACTCGAACAGGCAAGGACTGTTTTAGTAAATTGTTTTGATGTTTGATAGGGCATTTGCCACATTTGGTCTCATGATCATCAAGTCATGACCTGATGCTGCAGTCAGGATAGTCTGCAGAGTACCTAACTCCTCGACAACTAACAGCAGATATATCGTGTTTAGGCTCATTGAAAAGGGCTCGATGTATATGCGAGTCCCTTTCCAGTCCAGAACATTGAAGACATCCTCTAGTGCAGCGGTGAACAGTTTCGGAGAGATAACGTCTCCCTATCTCACACCTCGCTGCAGAAGGATAGGTTTCGTAGGTTTCATCAAGATTATTTGAAGCTACCATATTGCGCTAAAGTGATTGACAATTTGAATCAAACGGACGAAGAAGAACGTTATCTTCTTCGTCCATGTGATGAAAAAAACCTCTAAAGCCGCAATTATATTTAGCCCGCGCCGCGTGTCGCCACGCGTGGGTAAGCTATCGGTTACATACATTTAGTATAGGATTGATTACATTAGTCCCGCCCCGCGTGTCGCCACGCCACGCACTAAATGTATGTAACCGATAACTTAACCACGCGTGGCGACACGCGGCGCGGGCTAAATATAATTGAGGCTTTATTCTGAAACGTTTATTGATCTCAATAAAATCAAGATCTCAAAATTATATTAATATTTTTCTTAAATGATTTTAATAATTAAACATTGATCTCATATTGAATGCGGTAGAAGTAAAATTGTTTAATTTAATTTTATTAACAAAGCGCTACAGGCTCTATTATGGTTATTTGCAGCTACTCTTTTATTTGAATAAGAATTCAAAGTAAGTATTGGTAAAATTATTACCATTTTTTTCAATAATTTGATTATAATGAGCATATTATTAAATGAAATAATAATAATAATAATCCATTTATTTCAGGCATCGCAGGCCAAAAAAACACATACACGGTTCTAATACATTTTCATGTATGATTTTTTATAACGATTTCCAAATTTAAGATGACCGTACGTCAAAAGTGTGAACTTCATTTTCTGTCAAAAATCTCTTTACACTGTATTATGTTTCATACATTTTTTCAACAAGACCTTTACACTTTTTTTCATTATAGATTGGATCCAACGTAGAGATCAATTTAATGTAAGGTACAGGACTACAAGATACTTGGTCAGTAAGGGACATTACTAACAAAATACGTTAGAGTAAGGGACGTCTATTTTCTTAAATAGCTAACTTAATTAAATAAATGTTAGACAGGTAGATAGAGCACTAAAATACAAGATTATGTGTGAAATTAGATCCGAAAAAGGTTAATAACAAAAAAAAACTTTGTCGGCCTCTCCTGAAAAATCGTATTTTGTCCCTTACCTTAATTGAACCTACACGGTCGACGATATTATTAGTGCCAAGGTTAAAAGTAGTTAAAGTAGCTGAAATGTTGTTGATATATTCTGCAAATAATTTCACCGTAAAAACTTAGCTGAAATA
This sequence comes from Oligia latruncula, assembly GCA_948474745.1. NCBI lineage: Eukaryota > Metazoa > Arthropoda > Insecta > Lepidoptera > Noctuidae > Oligia > Oligia latruncula. The sequence continues at coordinate 10,150,093 of OX419707.1, read as the reverse complement.
AGCTCACAGTGATCTTGAAGTGAGCTGTCAATAGAGTCAATCCCAAGCATCGGGTAAAATGACAGATCACTTCACTTATGTTTTGACAGTGATCATTTCAAAGACGTCTCATTACAAGACGAGTTCTATCTTTAAGTCGAAGTCCAAAGCTTCGAGACAGTTATTGTATTTTTAACTTTATTTCGACATAGGTACTAATTTGACCACATAGGCGGATCACTACACAACGCGCCACGCGACGCGGCGCTGATAACGCGCCCCCGTGCGTGATTTTTTACAAATACTAAAAAAAAAACGCGTTTCCACGCGGGGAATTTGACTCCGTTAGCCGCGCCAGTCGCGTGGCGCGTTATTGTGTGTGATCCCCCACTTAGATCTAGGTAATAAGGTAATAGGTAATACGGGCTGGTTTCCGCAACTCCACGACAATGCGCGTTTTTTGCGTACGGCCACTTAGATCTAATGCCAGTTTTTGTAAGTAGAAGCTATCGGAATAAAGTTCAAAATTCAAAGTGGATTGATTCGATTCGTACCTACTGTTCTATTAATTAACGTGCAGTATTTGTTGGGCGTAATACAGCTGTATAAGTTTTTGTAAACGCACCTACTTTAAAGGAAATAAAAATCCAAATAGAGTCGACTTTCTAATAATGTATTACAACAGAAATTCATTTCATTGTCTACAATTTGTGTTCCCTAATACTGTATCAATGTTTAGACAGCTACCCTCAAGTACTAAATGTGTAAATGTATCGTAGTCTGGTACAATGTTATGGAACAAAGATTGCACATAATTAAGTTATTTTTTTGTAGATGTATGTACACAGGGTTAAATTAAATTAGCCAGTGAAACTCCGCAGACGTGATATGTGTCTTAAATAAAATGTATTATTGTGATAATAATTAGAAATACAAAAATATTCATTAAGTGTTTTGTACAGAAGAAAATAAAAAGTAAAATAATGGTTAATGCTGACTTTCATTTTAACAGATATATACGCCAGACAGTAATCTATTCAAGTACATAAATTAATCAAGTTTATCAGGAAGAGTTTTGACAGTCTACTTATTTATTATATTTTTGTAATCACCTTTTAAAACACTTCATTTTGATGTCCCACTCGATGGTATTAGTAGAAAAAAAATTTCGTACTCCACAATAATATGGCACCCCCAATCGGCCATTTTACTTTGTTTTTTATTTTAATGTAGCCACACTCGCGCTTTCAAGAAAAAACAAGACGTATAATTTATCCAAATCCGTTCATTCGTTTAGGAGTTACGAGGGAACAAAGAAACGGACATACCTACATACAGGCCAAACACATAACCCTCTTTTTGGGCTTCGTCGCAGTCGGGTAATAATAAATTAAAGTCATGTTTACACAACACGTGTATTGTGCGTTTGATAAAGTGGGTAGGTACTTATAAAAAAACTAAGTCTAAAAACTAAACGAAACTTTTCTTGTTTCATCCTTTTCAGAAGTCGGGTTTTAGTTTTTAATCTTACTTTTTTCATACTTTTTACAACGTGATTTTTCAGTAATTTCTATTTAAATTATTTTGGGGTTATAATTTCGTGATAAATTATTTGCAGAGCCGCTTTAATTTTTTATTGTTTAGGTTTTATTGTCTTACATGTACCTAGGTATTATACCAAACTTATAAGTAAGTACAGACACCAGCACATCAAGCTAAACTGTCAAATTTTCTCAATCAACTTTGCACCTTAAGCTTTAGCGATAAAGTTGAAAATGTATTAAAGAAATTTGACAGACTGTAGTAGCTTGATGTGCTGGCGTCTGTATATAATTTTTTTGGCTCAAATCTAAGGCGTGATTTTTAGAAAATTTTCCTATTAATCGGGTGCATGCAAACAAAGCCGTAAGCAACAGCTGACAATATTTTGTGGAAATGTGCTAATTAAGCCCAACAACACGGAAAAATAAAATAAAAAAATTAAGGCATGTCTTTATGTCCGCTAGAGGGCGCTACATACAATTTAATGTGGCGCCACTAAGCCTACTTATAACCAGTGGACACCTCATTTGTCAAATAAAGACAAGTAGTTTAGAAGTTATGAGGGGACAGATGAACATACATACATACACAATACATACATACCGGTCAAAATCATAACCTTCCTTCCTTACTTCGCCGTAGTCGGGTAAAAACAAACGACGTACCTATGTGCCATAGATGATAGAATAAATTAAAATGTATAGAAGGGACGGGGTGATTGAGTAACACACTAACAGGAGCAATATTCTTCAAAATTATTCAGATTGTGATTTTAAATGTGTTATGCAATTATTAGTAATCCACCACGCGGGCCCAGTGCGGGTTGGCAGATGCCACATGTCTTCGAATTTTTGGTTCTAGAACATGCCGGTTTCCTCACGATGTTTTCCTTCACCGTTTTGAGAGCAGTGGTGATGAAATAATTTACACAAAGTAAAGCGCCTGTCTGGGTTCGAAACTACGACCTACAACTCGTAAGTCGCGGCCGTTACCACTGGGCCACCACTGCTCTTACACACCACGCCGATCAGCGTGTAGAAAAATAATGATATAGATTATAATGTCTTTACAGTAAACTGTAGTTACCAATGATGCGTGCTATTGGTGACTCCGGCATATTGTTTACTATCTTTATTTTATTTTAGAGTATATTATATACAGTAAAGTCTTTTTAACAAATCATCGTTACAAGTTGTTATTATCTTAGTGATGCGTGTTAATTGTGACACGGCATTTATTGTTTAATATCTTTAATAAATAAAGTTAGTAAACATTATGCCGTGGCACCATTACTAATTATTTTTACAGTGGGCCTAGCACGATATATGCTAATGTGTAAATCTGGTGATAAAATACTTAAAAACCGGGCAAGAGCGAGTCGGACTCGCGCACCGAGGGTTCCGTACCATCATTTTTTTTTTTTTCCAATTTTCGGTGGAAGTTTACATGACAATGTACATCATATATTTTTTTTAGTTTTATCATTCTCTTATTTTAGAAGTCACAGGGGGGGACATTTTACCACTTTGGAAGTGTCTCTCGCGCAAACTATTCAGTTTAGAAAAAAAATGATATTAAAAAAGCCAATATCATTTTTGAAGATCTATCCATAGATACCCCACCGTGTATGGATTTGATGAAAAAAAAATATTTGAGTTTCAGTTCTAAGTATGGGGAACCCCCTTAATTTATTGTTTTTTTTTCTATTTTTTTGACAGAATACATCTACTTACCAAGTTTCAACAGTGTAGTTCTTATAGTTTCGGAAAAAAACGTTATCTTTAATTGACAAGCATAATTGAAATAAATGCTTAGTCTTCTGCCTAATCTTTCTGTGCTCGCCTACGCATCGACCCCGCTCGAAGCGTACCTCTGCTGCGTAAAACAATATACATACATAAAAAAAAAAAATTAAAAATCTAAAAAAACCCCGATTATTAATTTAATTTCTTTTATTTTCTTGCGTTTTAAGATTCAGGTAATTTGGTGTTTAATCAGGTTTTTTATTCATCAAAAAATTATTATAAGTTTATAGTTGAAGAATAATTTATAAAACTAAAGAGATTTTTTTGTTTTATATTAAAATTTTCTAGTTCTTCCTTTAGTTATTCAACTTTTGTACAAGTATTTCATAGTTATTAGATATCTTAGGTATTTCAGATCTAGTTTATAAAATGGGACTGCAACATCGATATCTGATGTAGAAATACGTTTGTTAAGTAGGATCATTCCATTCGTAAAACTGGTCAAACTCCAGTGGTCGTAGGTACCAGTCATCACTCCGCTTACCTCATCAATCTAGGGCACTGATCAGACAAAAAAATATTTTTTAAGTTTATATTCATTTCAATATAGTGTACATTATTCTACTTGTCAAGCCCTTACATTTGATATCTATATTAAAGGAGTTGTGAAAAAAAAAATAAAAATTCGCCATTTTGTGGTGGCGGCTATCTTGTATTTGAAATTTCGTAATAGTGTAAGTATAGTATTCTACTGGTCAAGCCCTTTCATTTGATACCCATATTAAGGGAGTTGTGAAAAAATATTAAATCCGCCATTTTGTGGCGGCGGCCATCTTGGACCGATTTTCATCAAACATAGCTAAGAACACTCCCGACTAATTCACCTTTCAAACAAAAAAACAAAATCGGTTCATCCGATCGGGAGCTACGATGCCACAGACACCCCCAGACACGTCAAACTTATAAGCAGGGATTGAAAAGGTTCCAAAAATACCGGTAAAGAACCGGTATTTAGTGGTTCCGGTTACTAGAACCCGAACCGGAACCGGAACCTAAATTAGAACCTTTATTTTACCGGTTCTTCTTGAAAACGAGTCCGAACGAGTTCATACGATGCCGCTCAGCGCAGGAAGATAGCGGCAAGGTACCTACGGGCGGCCGCCGCGCCGCACAGAGTGGACGGAAAACCAAGCTTCCCCCTTTCGTAGAATTTTTGAAAAATAAAATGTTTTATTTGATAGTTTCAAGTATACAGTTTTTTCGAGTAGGTACATTAAAACATTAAATAAATAAGTAGTATTTTGTGAGGTGCATAACCAACGCGTGCGCCACTTTATTTGTTTCACTGTTTGATTTATATAAACCACTGATAATAATTACTGACAATATTTGCTGACACTGTACCTACAGTACAGACTTCCACTCGCCAATAATTCGAACTGAAAGAAAAGATACGCCAGCCACGCGTGAAACATTATCCCTTCTTTCTTAGAGAACCTTTAAATCGGATGACACAGAACCGGTATATTGGAACCAGAACCAAACCGGAACCGGAACCGTACCGAAAAGAAGAACCTTTTTAAGAACCGAAATGAAGAACCGGAACCCAAATTCGTACCGGTTTTAAATCCCTGCTTATAAGAGCCCGTCGTTTTTGCGCCGGGGGTTAAAACACCCCGTCGTTTTTCCGTCGGGGGTTAAAAATAATAACTTTTAAACTAACTCCAAATACATCCTCCGACATATATAACTTTATATGACAAATTTTCGGGTTTTTATATGCTGTTCTTTTATTTAATTTTTTTACTTGCCGCCTTGTTTCTTGCCAAACTCATGCTGCTAGGCAAGGTCAACGGGAACATTATTTTTAGGCTTTGGTTTATTTGCGAGTGTCAACATATGCGGCATTAATGGCCGTAGTTTTTATTGCGTTGACTTGGAACTTTGATTTTCTTTAAAGCTACAAGGAACCGTAGATTTGAGTTTTTGATATTTATATTTCAACTTGATACCGCAGATATACAAAGACGCAGTCAATGTGCAAAAAGACAGATAGACACATAGATTTTATAATACCTATAATAAATTTAGATGAATTATCATCTAATATAGATAATTTCGTCATGTCCGTGGCATTAAAGTTGCACTAAAATTCAAAAAATAGTACAGTAGGTATTATTAAAAGTATCGACTAAGATGACTCGACACATTCTATGTTAAACAAAAATCTGCAAAAAAACTAATATTAGGATATTTGTATCACGTTATCAAAGACTGACATAATTAAGAACGAATAAAAAAAACTTACATGTCATCTATAATAATAGTGACCGTACTTATCTCGGCTAGTTTACATATAAAACGCACGTCGATGAATTCGTTCGAATTATTCGTACCCGGGCTTCACAATGGCGACATTAGTGGGTCTAGCATTGAGTCTTCTCTTACAAATTTTCGTCACTGACGCGGCGAGAATACTGGCAGTGTACCCATTCCCGTCCATCAGTCACCAGATAACCTTCAGGCCAATAACGATGGAACTCCTCAAACGTGGACATGAAGTGACAGTGATAACAGCAGATCCCATGTTCAAGAAAGGTGAAGCTCCAAAGAATCTTACGGAAATCGATGTCCACGATATATCATACAAAGTGGTGGAGGCGTTCATGGCATCAGGAAGAGGAAACAAAGAAGATCTCCTAACACAAATGAAGGTTCTAGTAGAAATAATTATTGACATAGTGGACGTGCAACTCCAAGTCAAAGAAGTCAAGGATATAGTTCAAGGAAAGAAGAAGTTTGATCTCTTGCTTACAGAAGCGTGTGTTCGGCCAGCAATAGCCTTTTCACATGTTTACAAAGTGCCTTTGATTCAAATTAGTTCTTTCGGAACCGTTACGGTTAATTATAAAGTAATTGGTGCTCCGGAACATCCATTCTTGTATCCTGTAAGCATAAATCAGCGAATCTACAATCTGACAATGTATGAGAAGTTGTATGAATTATACAATAAACACATGATAGACAATTTATTTGAAAATATGGCAGATGCAGAAAACAAACTGCTAAGGAAACATTTTGGACCCGATATTCCGGATCTGAAGGAACTCGAGAATAATGTTGATATGTTGTTTTTGAATATCAATCCAATTTGGGAAGGAAGTCGCCCTGTGCCACCGAGTGTCATCCACTTGGGAGGACTGCCCCAGAAACCGCTTAAGGAATTGCCTCAGGTGAGCTATTTTTGTGATGTATGTATCATTCAAACTTTGCTTAGTTGAAAATATTCGTAGGAGAGCAAAGCTGGCTATTAAGTCGTTTGTTGGGTGAGATCTAGGTCCAGAATTAATAAATGCTTATTTTTGGTGTTAATAATATGATGATGAGACAAATCTTGTGTATACACGGTGTTAATTGCGTGCCATAGCTCAGGGGGCTCAGTATCAATAATAAAAAAATAAATTATAAATAACCACAAAATGCACCTATTTATTAGCTAACTATTTAACTACCATAAATTTAGTATTGAAAAAGTTCGTATTGATTAAACGCGTTACCATTGTATTTATGCATTACCCAATTAGATAGTACTTTTTGTTCGAAGGTAGTTAGTAAATAGGTACATTTTGTGATAGATTTTTTTATTGTTTATTTTTGTTTTGCCCTCACCCCTGAGATACGACACACAATTTAATTAACAACCTGTATACGTTAACAAAAAAAAATACAGCCAGGGACAAGAATCTATTGGTCTAAATATTAGCAGTAGATTAATATTAATCGATTGACTCATTGATTAATTTAATAATAGTTATATATTGGTAGTGTCTGCGTTTAAATATCAGAAAGCCAATTCTAGTATTCAAAATCTAGTCGTAGTCTCATCTCGACGACAAACAAAAATGTCGAAATTTTAGGAAAAGTAGAGGTTTTTTTTAGTATTTTTTTTTTCCAGTATTTTGAGACTGGGATCTGACTGAGAACGTTCTTATAATGACGAGATTTGCCCCTTAGTTGTGGATCTTCTATCTATACGGACACTTTAAGATATTATTATTATTATTCCTTTATTTAATTAAATATCACATATAAATTATATTTTTAAATATTAGAATATAGAAAATATAAAAACATTTAAAAATATAAAAAATAGTAGCCCACCGGTATCGGGAACAGGGTCCAAGCTACCGGCGGTCAGGGCTCCAGAGAGAGGAACTATTATTATTATTATTACTTTTGCGTACCTATGGTATTTTATCATTTCTTTTTTTAGGTTTTGTTCTGTGACTTTAATTAAATTATTCTATTATATCCAGTTATTTTCATAAAATTATTAGAAGAAAATATTATGATCGTCTCGTTGGTCTAGTGGTCGCAAGAGGAACAGCTTCTGAGCATGAGTCCTGGGTTTGATTTCCAGGTCATTCAAAGTGTTATTGACAAAACACAAAAGCATCCTTGGGAATTTTTTACAAGAATCTATTTCTCTACACTTTTTCAAAAGTCATTCTATAATTTATCTTATTGCGATAAAGGTACTTACATCATCTTAATTGGAACTGTCTGACTCGTTTCAATTGTGCAGCATCGTCATGATATTCCACTAACAGATGGAGGAGAGTCACTCAAGTGGTGCCTGATATAAACAGTATTAGAATCAGTGAAGCTCAATTAGCTGACAAGGTAATCAAGCCCTGACTACTTGTCAAGTGCGTGATTTGTGTTTTTGAGTGATTAGCAATTTTCTATCATGCTTTCAATGTCTGATAATTAATCGAACCATAGCACTACCTATAATTAGCCTATAATGTTCCCACTGCTGGGACACAGGCCTGCTCTCTGTGAGAGGAAGTAGGCAGTAATCCACCAAGCGGGCCCAGTGCTGATTATAATTCTGTAAATACATTATTTGTTACGACCGCGAATCATATTTTAATCAACGTACAACTTAATACTGACCAGCAAATTGCAAAAAACGTAAGAAAATTTAAGAGAGGTTTGCTTAGGCTATTGACTCTATCTTCTGAACTAGGTGAGGCCTGTATCTCAGAAGATAGCACTCAGCTGACAACCTAAAACGTTGTTTGCTACTGTTTTAATCTATTATTACAGAATGTAAGTAGTTAATATAAGTATGTATGTGTGTTTAATTAATTAATGTTTGTGATACACGAGGAGGGGCTTGTGGCTCACAGTATAACAGCCACACGGGTCGATTGATCAGGTTAAGCTACGCTTGCCGCGGTTGGTCCGTGGCTGAGACTTCTCCGTGGCTCGGAAAGCACGTTAAGTTGTTGGTCCTGGCTGTCATTCGTGGATCTTTGGCAGAAGCCCGAAAGTCAGACAACCAGTCTTACCAAAGGTTTCGTATTATCCAGTAACTGGGTTGTGAAGGCTAGGCAGATGATGATTAACATGTTTGTGAAAATAAAATATATTCAGTATTTAGGTAGTCTAATAAAATTGATTGTTTGTTTGATTAGATAGGAGAACAAGAATGTCAAAATTAGATCAGTATGAAGCATAGATATCCGTGGTATGAAGAAAGATACTATATTATTATACTATGGGCCTTTTCGTATTATTCTGATAAGGGTCAGAGGCCCTATTAGCTAGGGATGAATTCAAAACTGGAGTATAATTAAACCATAATATAAACACGCCTGTTTCCCTCAAAGGGTTGTCATGTTTTACCAGCGGCTTCGCCTGCGTTGTAATCGGGAATCATCCCACGGGGACATACTACCGGGATACTCACATCCACACGCCTGAAGACAACATCGCTAATCTTTAATTATTCTTCTTTTCAGGATCTAAAATCATATTTAGATTCATCAAAGCATGGCGTTATTTACATCAGTTTTGGTACAAATGTGAAACCAAGTCTTCTACCCCCGGAGAAGATTCAAACCCTGGTGCAAGCCTTCTCTAAAATGCCCTATGATATACTGTGGAAGTGGGACAAGGATGAACTGCCTGGGAAGTCAGCTAACATCAGGATATCCAAGTGGCTGCCGCAGTCAGATTTACTTAGTAAGTAAAGTTGATACATTTTGTTTTTTTTTTGATAGATTGGTCACTATCCCTTTTTTTGGTGAATATACTTACTTTTTACTTTTTTTGTCATTATTCTGTCATTGAATGAATCTCTGTAGAACATCAGTAGTTGCTGAACAGAATCATATGCCTCTATTCTATGATTTCCTACGATACGCAGTTTAACTTGATAATGTGCTCAGTTTTATTAATAAGCTAGCTGCACCCCGCGGTTTCACCCGCATAAGTCTTGATCCCGTGGGAATATCGGGATAAAAGCACACTATGTCCTAATCCGGGTCATGGTCTACCCACGTGCCAAATTTCAGCCAAGTCCGTCGAGCCGTTTAAGTGTAAAAGCGGAACTTATAAAAATCTTTTTTTTTTCTTTATAATATTATTAGTTTCGCTCATATAGCATAAGATAAGATACAAGTTTTTTATAATATTAATTGTATCCTTTCTTACCCTGCAGAACACCCCAAGATTAAACTGTTTGTAACACAAGGAGGTCTGCAATCAACAGACGAGGCTATCACAGCAGGAGTACCTCTGGTTGGTGTGCCAATGTTGGGCGATCAATGGTACAATGTAGAGAAATATGAACATCACAGAATTGGAGTCAAACTGGAATTGGCATCGCTTAGTGAAGAATCGTTTACTAATGCCGTACAAAAGGTTATTGGAGATGAGAGGTAAATTATAATTTTATACTATGAATATTCATAATAAATAAGGGTTTCATGTTTCAGGGGGTCATGTCTTTTTTAATTTTACCAACGTAAAAAAATACTGAAGGTTTACTCACTTGGACAGTTTTGTTAAAACAAAATATTTTTTTTCTTTTATTAACCTTAATCAGAACCATTGTTTTTCAATATTATCTCATCTCAAAAGTCAAAGTTTATTTCAAATAGGCACATGCAATTTGAACATCAAAATTTTCCAAAAAAAAATCATTGTTTGTAGTCGGCCCTTCCAAAAGGTAGAGAAGAATGTGCAAGAAACTCCAGCGATACTCTTTTAAAATTGTTTTACAATGTTTTCTTTAAATTCGTTTTATAATTATAAGTGAAGACGATGCTCCTAGAATAAAATTACTTTAAGTACCACATTATGTCAAAAATAATAAAAATAAAACAATGACATGACACAAAACAGTCCAGAGTTCGAAATCTAGTCGCTTTCTCATCTAGTCGCTTTGTTCCTCAAGTGACACGCGCACACACGAGGGACCCGCGATAATCAATTTCAATAACTTGTAGGTCAATTCGAGGTATTTTTGACAGATTGATACTGAGATTGCAGAAGGATAACCATTATTTTTCCCTTGCAGCTACCGCAAGAACATTGTCCACCTAAGGACTCTTATGCTTGACCAGCCAATGAAACCATTAGAACGTGGAATGTGGTGGATTGAGCACGTGCTGCGTCACGGCGGCGCGAAGCATCTTCGAGCGCCCGCGGCCAACATATCGTGGGCGCAGTACTTAGAATTTGAACTCCTTGCAGTAGTATTAGTAGTCTTACTGTCCGTATTTTTAATTGTAGCCGGTTTAGCTTATAGTTTGTATAAGTTTGTTACTAATAACTATATCATTAGTGCCAAGGTTAAAAGTAGTTAAAGTAGCTGAAATGTTGTTGATATATTCTATGAAAAATTTCAACGTATAAACTTTGTGTCAATCCCAAGCATCGGGTAAAATGACTCATCACTTCACTTACGTTTTGACAGTGATCATTTCAAAGACTGTTTTGTAAAGTCTTTCCGTCTTAATACAAGACGAGTTCTAACTTAGTCCAAGTCCAAAGCTTCGAGACAGTTATTGTATTTTTAACTTTATTTCGATACAGGTAAAGTTCTTAATAGTAATTTGACCACATAGGCGAATGACCACAACGAGCCACGCGACGCGGCGCGCCCCCGTGCGTGATTTTTTACATACTCAATAAAAAACGTGCTTCCATGCGGGAGTTTGATTCCGTTTCCCGCGCGTTTCAGTCGCGTGGCGCGTTATTGTGTGTGATCCACCACTTAGGTCTAATGTCAGTTTTTGTAATTAGAAGTTGTCGGAATAGAGTTCAAAATTCAAAGTGGATTAATTCGATTCGTGTATACCTACTCGAAACCAATATTTGTTGGGTATAATACAGCTGACAGTTTTTCTGGGTTTGTCAGTATGTATATGTGAGACAAGTGTTTGTTAACGCACCCACTATAAAGGATATAAAAATCCAAATAGAGTCAACTTAAAAAAAAAGTAATTTAAAATTTTATTATCGACTTCAAAAAGAAATTACTTAACTCAAAATTTCGAAATAACTTTTATTTCGGTAGTCAGTGTCTTGGGATCTGTATTTTAGTTTTAGTTTTTTGCCACCGACTTCCGAAATTAAAGTTATTTCATAATTTTGAGTTATGTAATTTATTTTTGAAGTCGATTTAATTTTTTTTTATAATTTTTTTAATTCGTAATTTTTATTTATAAGTAAAAACTGGAATATTTGTCTTAATAAGTAGGTAATAGTTTTGTTGTAAATATTTCACTAGAATTTGACCAAGGTTTTGAGATGTTTTCCCTTTGACACTACACCCGTAGCTCGTATCAATAAGCCAGGCCGTCACACTTCCACGTATTAGTCCATATCTTGAAAATTCCTGAATCGATTTTGATGAAACTTGCACCGTTCCTTAGGTTAAAGTAAATGTAAGGCAATAAAAAAATTTATCACGATCCAATTAATAGTTGTGAAGAAATGCGTGGACAATCATACATGCATACATACATCTGTAAAATTTTGTATATTTGTTTTGACATATGTGAATATAATGCAGTTCCAATAATATTACATACATACGTGTCGAATTGATAACCTCCTTTTTTTTGAAGTCGGTAAATAATGTATTACAACAGGAATTCCTTTGATTTGTGTTCCATCATACTGTATCAAGGTACACTCAAGTACTAAATGTGTAAATGTATCGTAGTCTGGTACAATGTTATGGAACAAAGATTGCACACAATTAAGTTATTTTCTTGTAGATGTATGTATACAGGGTTAAATTAAATTAGCTAGTGAAACTCCGCAGACGTGATGTGTGTCTTAGATACAATGTATTATTGTGGTAATAATTAGAAATACAAAAAATATTCATTAAGTGTTTTGTACAGTAGAAAATAAAAAGTAAAATAATAGTTAATGCTGACTTTCATTTTAACAGAGAACAAACTCTTCCTGATTCGCTTGATTGATTTACTTGAATAGGTTCCTGTCTGGTAGTTTTGACATTCTGCTGTTTATTATGTAATTAATAGTTACGGCGCAGATAATAATCGCAAAGAAACGCAAGGTCAGGCCGATGGCCGATGAGTGACTTGGGACCCTGCTCCTCTCCGGTAAAATAAGTGCAGACTCTGTAAAGTCAAAAATTCTACAAGATGTCAAAATGTGTGAAAGTGACACATCTGCTTTTGCAGCAAATCATAAGAATTAAGGGAATACAGGTTCCTAGAAACAGTTTAGAAAGGGACCTCGTTGCTATAATGGGCATTGTTCATATTTTTTTAAATGTTGTAATTGAAAAACCATTTCGAAGAATAGCGTTACTGATCATTACGGACTAATTAATTACGAAAAATATTCATATTTTATTGATATTTTTGATAAAATACGATTGACCTTGTTTGCCCTTTGGTTTGGCTGTACAGTTTTGTATCGTTACCTCGTTATCGTTAAAAAGTAAGAGGCAAGTATTGTCTACAATCTGTCAAGTGTCAAATTATATTTATTACTAGCTTCTGCCCGCGACTTCGTACGCGGATCCTGTTGCTTATGCCAGCGACAACGGGGTCGTCAAAATCGAAGATCTGAAACGTCTGATGTCGAATTCTAAGAGCCCGGGGACGGGAAAACGGCGTGATGCGCGAGACGATTCGAGACGTTCTAGATCTTTCAGTTTTTGTAAGTCAATAGGAAATGCCCATCAGACTAAACAACTTTTGCTAAGACGTCATTCCTATAATTATGTTATAGTGTCGCTGGGCTTTGGAGTCCCACAACAGGTGTTCCAAATCTTCAAATTTATTCTCACAGCAGAAAATGCTCTTCACGTGGAAAACTTTTTGCTATGGCACCATTTTTATATCTCTTATACTTTAGCTGATCTGTTGCGGTTCTGCATCAGGTGTTCCATTTTCCAAAATAAATTAGTGATAGTTTGTTGATTTACAGAAACACTCAAAAGATGCGTCTCATACTGTACTATAGCTTAGATCCCTCAAAAACTATTTGGCTTAGTAAACTCAAAATTTGAAAGTTACGTAGTTAATTTACTGGTAAGAGACGTCAGGTTAATAAGGAAATTTAGGAGACGTCGAATAACAGAAGTGTTATAATTTACTGTAACACTTCTGTGTAAACAACGTTCGTAGTTTTTCCCTCGGTCTCATTCAATATGTAAGTACAGCGAGTCAGGACTGGTGACGCGGGAGCAAGCGACGTACAGTTGTCCGTGTGAGATGCAGCTCGTCCCTGAGGTCGACACCCGTAGCCTTCAGTGTCTGCCCCTGTGACTTATTTATTGTCATTGCGAAGCACACGCTCACAAGAAACTGCACGCGCTTGAATTGCGCGGGTAATTGTGGCCGGGTGTCACCATTGCCAGGATCGCCCAGAAGGCACGATGGAGCACACGGTGGAGGTCTGCCCCGCTTGGGCGGCGACCTCTCGCGTCCGGCCCTGGTGCAAGCCATGGTCCGGGGCGAGAGGGAGTGGGAGGCAGTCACCTCCTTCTGCGAAGCAGTCATGCTAGCGAAGGAGGTGGCGGGACGGATGAGGGAGAGAGCCTCCCGTCCCAGCCGCCGCGGGAGACGCTCCGGGCGTTGGGAGCCACGGGACGACTCCCGGCCACCGTAGGCGCGCGCCTGCGGGCGGAGAGTAATGGGTAGCTTACCGTCCGATCAGGACCAGGCCCGTGCCGGACGGCGCGTACGTGTTCCACGCGCGCCTCAAAGAGATGTCAGCATCGAGGAGGGGCCCCATAGGGCCGAAGCCTGCCTGGTCAGCGGGATTGTCCGAAAGGGTTACCGCTGGCCCGGAACATAAAGGGCAAAGGAAGGAACACGGGTGGGTTTTAGTCAGTAAGAGTCTGACTCTCCCTTCCGCTCCACCCAGAGTGGGAGGGGTCATTTGATGACTTCCCATCCGAAAAAAAAAAGGGGTAATTGTGGGGAATCGGTGGTTTAGGTGGTATAAACACGACATCGCCGACACCACAACCCGTTAGAATTTCCGCCTTAATGATATTTCTCTGCAGCGAGACGACTTTGAGCCGGGTCCCATTGCACAGTTTCGGCGGAGTGAGATTCCGAAGAAGCATAATTGGGACACCGACCTTTAGCTTAATGGTGTGCGCTGGTAGTTCACTTGCACTGAGGAAATTGAGAAATTCTACGGGGTAATGTGTAGCGTCATCTTGATCGACAACAGTGTTTATTGAAGTGTAGATCACTTCATTTCCCTCAATTTCCGCGAGAATGCATTCATTGATCGCTGAAGGTTGGTCGTTTCTGGGTGTTAAAATGGCTCGTTCACACACCCAAGAATTATCTTGGTGCGGTATCCTATTGATGTCCTCGTACACCAGGAGTATCAAATCTTCTAAGGTGGACACCACTCTCCCAAGTATCTCAGGTAGAACCACCTGGCCACTGACTACTGGTAGCGTTCCCTCACCCAATTTTAAGAGAACATCAGAAAATTCTTGGGCGTGTACATTCCCGCCAAGCTGTGCTCTCATATTCATCGTTAAACGCAACATATAAATATGTGGCCATAAAAAAGAGCATTTCAACAAAGCATTCACCTCATCAGCCCTAGTTCCTCGTGTCACCACCACAGGCAGCGTTTGTCGGAAATCGCCGCTTAACAGAACTGTAACGCCACCCATCATTTGCTGGTTCCTGCGGATGTCCTGCAAAGTCCTGTTTACCGCCTCTACTGCTTTTCTGTTCGCCATAGTGCATTCATCCCACACGATTAAAGAGCAATCTTTAAGCACGCGCCCTTTGTCGCTGTTGCTGTTGCGTTTGGAGTGTCAACTCCACAAACAACAAATGTGCTTGGTAAGATATAACTTAGAACCAAAAGTTTGACTTGACTTTATGATAGTGTAGCTTGCTGTACCACCAATCAATCTGTTTAGTAACATTGGTGTGAAACTCCCCATACAATTAGATAGGAGGATGTATAGTTCTCAGATTTCGTAACAGTATCGTTCCTAATGCACATAAAAAATGCAAAAACTAAAAAAAAAAGAATTTTACGATTTAAAAAAAATAATAATACGGGATTTGAACTCGCACCATTTAGTGCGGTAAACGGTCGCCTGACCATACCGCTAAATTTCCTGTTGACATATTGTTGAAATAGCTGTTCCCTTGCAATTTATAATATTACTGCCCCGCTCCTTTATAAAAATAGCGTGATTGTTATGTTTCCAGGGTTAAATTTTTATTAACTAAATAAATAACATGTCATTTTGGGCATTCAATTATTTTGTGCATTCAATTACGAACCAAAACCTTTTAAAATCAATATTGCTTACCTCCCATAACATACGGCGTGATAATATGTAGCCTAAAGCCTTCCTTGGTTTACAAAGAACATTTTTGCTGAATTTCAATACAATCTATCCAGTAGTTTTGGCGTGAAGCCTTACCATACACACAGACAAACAGACAAACAGACAAAAATTCTAAAAAGTCACTTTTTGTCATCAGTTACGTTTTTCTAACAAAAGCCACTTATTTTTTCTCGAAAATTCTCAATGTACAGTTTTTCTTTCGTTACTGTTTTATTATATGTATAGATATTATTATTTTTGCTCCCCTTATTTCAGCTACGCTATGATGGCTGCTAGTAGAAATATACTCTAATATCATAACGGTCTCAACTTTAGGCAGGTTTCGCGAGTCAGCTTTAACAAAAGTATCGCTCATTGTGGTCATTTGTGGTTCAGGAAAACGAACAATAAAATTATGTCGCCGCGTGCGTTATTATTCTATTTCTAAGTCGCCGCGTAGATTGTTCTAGTCACGGAAGAGATAAATTTATCTCTTCCGTGGTTCTAGTGACGACAGAGAGTAGTATATTCCTTGGACGACACTTACTCATAAAAAAACCATTTGTAAACAAATACGATAATAGGATAGGATTCGAATTCGATTATATAAGACAGTATTTGAGTATTCAGTATTGACACTTTGACAGATGTGACATGGATGACGTTGTGTTGACAGATTTAAATTTTTAATTATGTACTAGTGAAGCAACGGCACAATCTTTTTAAGCCAAAGATGACGTCACCTCACCTACCTTAAAAACTTAAAATAATTAATTTTTTTTTTTAAAAATAACTATTGAACCTATCATCAAAATATTCAAATTAGTTTCTCAAAATGCTCTAAATTTTCAAAAAATAAAATAAAATCTAATGGTTAGAATTTTTGGACAATCCCCATTGCAATAAGTATGGCGATGTCGTTGCTGAGTGCAAGTCAAATCCTATAAAGAAGAATCAAGAGAGTTCAAGCTGTGCAGCTGCTTTTATAGCTTCTACAGCGAATCCTTATGAAGATCCCTGGTATATTTAGACTCGGGTGTGAAACAATGATTCATCTTCCCAAAGAAAAGAGAAGAAAATGGGATGCAAAAGCACAGAAAGCCATATTCATCGGTTATTGTGATCATACAAAAGGATACAGATTTATTATTTCTGGTTCCAGAACAGTAATAAAGAGTAGAGATGCAGTCTTCCTTGAATCTACAGTAAAAATAAATTATGTTCTCTCTATGACTCGTCATCTGTATCAACTGACAAGCATACATCTGAGAGCTCTGATGCTAATGATACATTACAATCCACAAACACTGATTATTACTCTGAACCAGGTAACAGTAGAAGACAGTGAATATTTACCAGATGAAAACATCAAAACTTCATTAGTAATTATTTTTACAGTGGGCCAAGCACGAACGCGCAGAACAAATTTAAAGTAAATACGAACGATTATAAAATTAAAACACGATAGTGACCATAATGGTGATGCTCTTCAGAAAGGTTACGTGCGTAGTAGTCGTATATTGCTGAGAAGAGTACGAGGAACTCGTGGCTAACGGTCACCAGTAAGGTCCGAAGATAAAACTCCTGAATGCCTGATATTTATTTATAGCCGTTAATATAACACTGCTGGGCAAAGGCCTCCATACTAAATTAAAAATCAAAATCAAAAGTCATTTATTCAAATTAGGCTGAGAATCAGCACTTATCGAACGTCAAAATTACATAGAACAGTTCCCCAAAACGCCCGCCCTTCACCACTTCCTAGTGCTTTCGCTGGAAAGAAGAAGTGGCGCAACAAACTCCCCTGCAGAACAATTGTCTGTTGACTGTACAATAGTAGCTGTGCAAAGTAGTTAATATTAGCCTAGCTTTCTCATTATCGTTATCTATTAAGTGGCAAGTCTAATTGAAATAAATACCTGGTCTTATCTTTCTGTGCTCGCCTACGCCTCGACCCCACTCGAGGCGTACCTCTGCTGCGTAAAACTATGTACAAAATAGTTACTTTTAAAGAAATTAATGTTACTGCCCCCAGCTGATTGCAGCCGTGAGCTCCTTCCGAAGTGGTTCCGCCGGCGGCCTCGACGGCCTGACTCCTCAGCATTTAAAAGATTTATTGAGTTCAGGCGCCGGGGAAGCTGGTGAGTCGCTTTTGAAGGAGCTTGCGGCTCTAATTAATCTGATGCTCAACGGCGGTGTGAATGATGGCGTCGTCGATGTCTTGTACGGTGCCAATTTATGCGCCCTGCGCAAGAGAGACGGCGGCATTCGTCCCATTGCCGTTGGGTGCACCTACAGGCGTACGGCAGCCAAAATATGCTGCAAATTATACGGCGACATTTTGTCAAACAAATTCCAGCCCCTACAACTTGGCTTTGGTTCCAAAGGGGGCTGTGAGGCTGCCGTACATGCCCTATCTAGTTTTTTAAATGCCAATAAAGGTGAGGTCATCCTCAAGGTTGACGTTAAGAACGCTTTCAACTCTGTCAACAGGGACACTTTGTTGGCTGAAGTAAAAAAGGAGTTACCAGAAATTTATGGTTTCATGTGGCAGTGCTACAGGCACCCATCAAAATTATTATATAAAGACAACGTTTTAGAATCTGCAGTCGGATGCCAACAAGGTGATCCACTCGGGCCAGTCATTTTCAGTTTGGCTATCCATCCCATAATACAACAACTAAATTCAAAATTCAATGTGTGGTATTTAGATGATGGAACATTGGGAGGTGACGTGGATACCGTTTTAAAAGATTTTCAATTCCTTAAGCAGCAGTTCCAATCTATCGGCCTTGACCTCAACAACTCAAAATGTGAAATTTACATTTGTGACAATACTGACAGACAATCAACTATACAGAAATTCAATTTAATAGCCCCAGACATCAAAGTTTTGGAAAAAAGTTCATTGCACCTCCTAGGTTCCCCAATTTTAGAAGACACTTTTTCACCATTTGTCGACGAAAAAATTAAACATTTTAACGATATTTCGGATAGGCTTTATAAAATTAATTTACATTCGGCTTTCACCCTTATCAGATATTGTTGTTTCGGTCCAAATTTTATGTATTTTCTCTGCTCTTCCTCTTTATGGAAGCAGCCACATCTTTTGGACAAAATTGACCATATTATTCGCAGTACTCTTACATCCATTTTAAATGTGGCTTTGGACGACCGCGCGTGGCTGCAAGCCTCACTACCCATTCGTTTTGGTGGGCTCGGCGTCCGCAAAATTTCTAGCGTAAGCCTACCGGCGTTCCTATCCTCGGTCCACAGCACAGAAAAGTTAACCACACGAATTTTGATTCCTGCTCAGGTTGACTCTGAAGTGCCGTGTTTGACCGATGCAGTGAACGCCTGGAAAATGGCTTGCCCGGACACGGTTCAGCCCGAGAACCCGTCTTCCCAGAGACAGTGGGATGAGCCGCTCTGCAGGTTGGTACGGAATAAACTTATTAATACGTCCACCAATACTGCTGAGCGAGCCCGCCTGCTGGCTGTGGGTGAATGGGAGTCGGGCCTCTGGCTTCAGGCGCTACCGTCACCCAACATAGGCACTATGCTGGGTGACACCACATTCCGGCTCGCTACATGTTTGCGTCTGGGTGCTCCTTGCGGAGCTCCACATCGCTGTCAATGCGGTGAAGCAGTCGACTGCCTCGGACACCATGGCCTATCCTGCAGCAAGAGCGCTGGTCGGATGGCACGGCACGCCAGCATTAACGACATCATCCGTCGGGCTCTTGTCACCCGGGGGGTGCCAGCTGTTTTAGAACCCAATGGCTTGGCACGCGACGATGGGAAGAGGCCAGATGGAATGACCATAATGCCTTGGAAGTTGGGTAGGCCTTTGGTGTGGGATGCTACCTGTGTCGACACCCTCGCGCCATCCCATCTTCCTAGCACGGTGGGCTGTGCTGGGGCGGCTGCTGCAGGAGCAGAAAACCTCAAACGGCGCAAATATAACAACCTTATTGGGAGCTATATGTTTGAGCCGTTTGGGGTTGAAACACTAGGGCCTTGGGGTCCGAGTGCTCATCAAATATATCGGGACATCGCCAAGCGGTTGGTTGACTCATCACGTGACCAGAGGGCTGGCCTATTTTTAGCCCAAAGAATAAGCATTGCCATCCAACGTGGTAATGCTGCCAGCCTTTTGGGCACTTATGCCATTGACAGCGATGCGGACGAATTTTTTGATGCCCAATGAGCTCCTCTCTTTTTCTTTTCCCTTCTTTTTTTTATATACTTGTATATACTATATAATATGTATATTTTAGAGTTAAATTGTAAGATAATTAGGTATTAATAAAAATAAATAAAGTATCCATTTAAAAAAAAAAAAAAAAGAAATTAATACGATTTTACTCAATAAGAAAATGTCTCAAAACAAATTAAATTCAGATTTAACAAGTATTTCTAGTAAGCTTTCGACATCTAGTGTTTTGAAACCAACAATCAACTCGACTCCGAAAACATCCTCCTTGCATAATAATATCATAATCAAAAACTGATTTCAAGCCTTTATAATTTTATCATCAATTTCTTGGCTTAATTGTTAATAGAGGCAAACATTTTAAGATTCATATAAGTATTTATGTAAATAACCTCCACCTGTGCCTCCGCTAAGATGGATGTTACATCCCTACTCAATAGGCAGAGTCAAACGCACAGTGAAAAAAACACTACGAATATAACCCTTACTGCTACGACATAAAGACGCGGTCAATGTACGAAAAAAAGACAGATAGACACATAGATTTTATAATGCCTATAATAAATTTAGATAAATTATCATCGAATATAGATAATTTCGTCATGTTCGTGGCATTAAAGTTACACTAAAATTCAAAAATACTACAGTAGGTATTATTAAAAGTGTCGACTAAGATGACTCGACGCATTCAATGGTAAACAAAAATCTGCAAAAAAAACTAGTATTATGATATTTGTATCACGTTATCAAAGACTGACATAAAAAATGACATATTGTAGAAGGATTTCTAGGCGGTATGTCAAAAACGTAGACAGAGTAAACTATAGACTGCTGCATATCTTCTTTTTCTTTCGCACAAGAAAAAGAGAAATATATTAACGTCACTAGCAAAGAAAAGAGACATAGTAAGAATATTTCTGTCCCTTACTGCGTGTCGGCTAAGCACATCAATGTGCACAACAAGTTTGACGTTTATGAATGAAATATTAAAAATTATGAACGAAATAATAAAAACTACACCGCGATTAAACGGAAAATAAGACCTTTTTCGTACATAATTCAATAATAGTATATTTGCGCAACTATGAAAATGGTAAGGTGTAAAAATGATAGTATGATGAAGATTGCCGGAATTTTTTGTCCCTTTCGGCGACACGGATACCATGAGTCTATAGATTACTCTGTCTACGGTCAAAAACGAAGAAAAGAAATGTCACTTTGTATAGAAAGCAATGTGTCTCTCTAGCACCGTCAGCACGCGTAGCATGAACACTTCTATCTGGACAACACCTTCAGAGCTGCCCCAGTTCTGCAATGTCACACATAACTTCAGTGACGTTTGTGATATGTTGAAAATGGCAACCGCTCACATGAGTATGTCCGAGATTCTGCCTCGTGTGCACATTTACTTCCAGATCTGGCCATCTGGGTGTTGAAAAAACTGTGACAGCAAGCACGTTCCACGCCTCAGTATTTTATTTTTCGTAATTTTGTCTATGGGAGTATTGCTTGCGTTCCAGGTTCTTTAGTCGAGTTGTTAAATATAGTACATGACATCTGTGCCAAAAACCGTGAGTATTACGAAATAAGTTATCTGTAGTTGAAAATCATTAAAAAAACAAATGACGCATGTGTAATTCGATACTCGCGTGTCTGTCCAAACACCCACCATAATCGGTACGTAACAATGTCAATATTATTGTTTATCAAAACTTTAGAACAAAAATGGTATGTATTATATGTCATTCGATTCAGTATGAATATGGCTATTTTTTAGGTAAATAAAAAATAGGGGCATCGCTTTCGATTTTGAAATAAAATTATTTTAATTTTTAATTTTCGTAATGTAAACAAACATTAAAAATAAATGATTAAGTATTTAAAAAAATCTAAGTCTCTTAAAGTTACGAAACCAGTTTTATAATCTACCCTGGTCTATCCACTTAAAGAAACAGCCATTAGTTTAACAGCGGTCTATAGAATTTTTTTCTGTACGAGTCGTGTATGAGTGGCGAGGGCGCCCCGCGGCGCGTCGAAAAAAATGTACATAATGATGACGTAACCTTGGGACGCGGGACACGTGAGTAGCGAACGAATAAAAAAAACTTACAAGTCATCTATAATAATAGTAACCGTACTTATCTCGGCTAGTTTACATATAAAACGCACGTCGATGAATTCGTTCGACGTAGTCGTGACCGGGCATCACAATGGCGACATTAGTGGGTCTAGCATTGAGTCTTCTCTTACAAATTTTCGTCACTGACGCGGCAAGGATACTGGCAGTGTACCCAGTCCCGTCCATCAGTCACCAGATAACCTTCAGGCCGATAACGATGGAACTTCTCAAACGTGGACATGAAGTGACAGTGATAACAGCAGATCCCATGTTCAAGAAAGGTGAAGCTCCAAAGAATCTTACGGAAATCGATGTCCACGATATATCATACAAAGTGTGGGAGGGGTTCATAGCATCAGGAAGGGGAAACAAAGAAGATCTCATATCACAAATGAAGGTTGGAGTAGAAGTATTTATGGACATAGTGGACGTGCAACTGCAAGTCAAAGAAGTCAAGGATTTAGTCCAAGGAAAGAAGAAGTTTGATCTCTTGCTTACAGAATCGTGTGTTAGGTCAGCAATAGCCTTTTCACATGTTTACAAAGTGCCTTTGATTCAAATTAGTTCTTTCGGAGCCGTATATGTTAATTATAAAGTAATTGGTGCTCCGGAACATCCATTCTTGTATCCTGGAATCATGAATCAGAGAATCTACAATCTGACAATGTATGAGAAGTTTTATGAATTATACAATAAGTACATGCTAGACCGTTTGTTTGAAAATATGGCAGATGTAGAGAACAAACTAATAAGGAAACATTTTGGACCAGACATTCCGGATCTGGAGGAACTCCAGAATAATGTTGATATGTTGTTTTTGAATATCAACCCAATTTGGGAAGGAAGTCGCCCTGTGCCACCGAGTGTCATCCATTTGGGCGGACTGCCCCAGAAACCGCATAAGGAATTGCCTCAGGTAAGCTATTTTTGTGATGTATGATGATGATGCACCTTAACACCTAGACCTTAAGAGATAGAGAGGTCTTGTTTTTTAAAAAATGTAGTCTTATTCAATACGACGGGTTTTTTTTTATTTTTTTTTAAATCGCATTTAATTTTTGAGATATAGACGATTTTATTACAAAAGACGAACCAAATGCGATTTTTTTTAACAATTTTGCATTTTCTAAAACAAGTATATGACTTTTGCATTTTTTTTTCACTATCTTGTAGCTCTTGTCAATACGCATTTTTTTAGACCTCAACCATTTCCGTAACCCTAAAACTCACAAAGCCCTAGCCAAATCTCGCTATTTCGTAAAATGAGGGCCTTTATCCGGAGCCAGTGAAAAAGCATTTTCAATGCTAAAAAAAGTAATTTAAAAAAATTAAACCGACTTCAAAAAGAAATTAACTCAAAATTATGAAATAACTTTAATTTCGGAAGTCGGTGTCTTGGGATCTGTATTTTAGTTTTATGCCACCGACTTCCGAAATTAAAGTTATTTCATAATTTTGAGTTAATTTCTTTTTGAAGTCGGTTTAATTTTTTTAAATTACTTTTTATTTCGTAATTTTTAGTTTTTGCACTAGTATTTGACCAAGGTTTTGAGATGTTTTCCCTTTGACACTACACCCGTAGCTCTTATCAATAAGCCAGGCCGTCACACTTACACGTATTAGTCCATATCTTGAAAATTACTGAATCGATCTTGATGAAACTTGCACTGTTCCCCAAGTTGAAGAAAATGTAAGCCAATAAAAAAAAATGGTCACGATCCGATTAATAGTTCCGGAGATATGCGTGGACAAACATACATACATACATACATACATACAATACATACATGCATACATACATACATACATACGTACATACGTCTATGAAATTTTGTATATTTGTTTGGAAGCCCTAATAGATCATCATATGTGAATATAATGCAATTACGTATTATTACTGATTGTAACCGAAGACTACAATATAATGTAACTAAAACGCGCTGGTAGGTTACCACAGTTTATTTTCACATACAATCGCAAAATCCAAAAGTGAAATCCATCAGCTGTCAAACCTGACAGGCCTACTAGAATTTAGAATACAATTAATGTTCCGAAAGAAGGTGATATGCTGCACTGTAACGAGTTCGATTCGCAACATACTCCACATTTTTTTTTAAAAGTCTAGTCTAGAGCTCCTGGGGCAATAACTTCTTAAGTGGTCTCCTGAGAGGGCCAGCACCTGTTCGTACATCCGCCACTCTTGCTACTCCATCTGGGCCTGTGTATATCTTAATCACTCTACCTCTCGGCCAAGATCCCCTGGGTAACTGTCCATCTGCTACAATAACCAAGTCGCCCTCTTTTATAATTGGAGATGATCCACCGCCGCGTCAAGGCACTAAAGTCGGAAGATATTCTCGCATCCATCGAGACCAGAAATGATCCGTGAGTCTTACGGCTCTGCGCCAACCGTCTCGTCCGATGATATCCCGATCCGTCAACGTAGCTGGGATAGGTCTCCCTGAGGACGATCCCAGTATAAAATGCATTGGTGTCAAAGCTTCCTCACAGTCTGGATCAACTGGAACGTGTGTCAGTGGACGCGTATTCACTAAATTCTCTGACTCTAGTAGAAAGGTCTGCAGAACTTCATCTGAGGGGGAGCGTTCTCTTAGGGTGATCTTGAGTGCTGTTTTGATTGATCTTACCATTCGCTCCCACGCTCCACCCATGAATGGGGCCGAAGGAGGAATGAATCGCCATGAGACCTTCTCATCTGCTGCAAAACGGTTAATTTCCGCTCCGTAAAGCTCCTTTAGCGTCCTATTGGCACCCACAAAAGCTGTTCCGTTATCGGACCATATTTCACTCGGTGTTCCACGGCGCGCAATGAAACGGCGCAAACTCATGATGGCCGCGTCGGTTGACAAACTATGTACAACTTCTAGATGAACTGCTCGTATAACAAGGCAGGTATACAATGCTACATAGCGTTTCTCTTTCCTTCGCCCAATTGTGATCTGAACTGAACCGAAGTAGTCCAAGCCAACGAAAGTGAACGGTCTGCGATGATGGGCTAGACGGGCTGGTGGGAGGTCTCCAGTAGACGGTGTGAATGGTTGAGCGCGCTTCAGCCGACACAGTTGACAGTTGTGGGCGACTTTTCGGACTGCGCTTCGCAAATTGATGATCCAATAGGTTTGTCGCATTTCGTTAACTACTGTCTCGGAATTAGCGTGGGCCGACTTCACGTGATACTGGGCAATCAAAAGCTGGACAGCAGGGTGTTTGGAATCTAAAATTATAGGACTCTTCATCCCGTCGCTAATATCTTGCATTCGGTTGATTCTTCCGCCCAATCTCAGTAAATTCTCATTATCAATGTAGGGGGTCAGATTGAATAATCGGCTTTTTCGGTGTAATGACCTTTTCTCAGAGAGGTAGATGATTTCATCTGGGAAGGAGTCGAGTTGACTTTTCTTCAGAATATGTGATTCAGCCACACGTAGATCTTCTGCGGTTATTTCTTTTGAACTGTCTTTGTTTTTCAATATGTGCAAAAATTTATGGGCTCTCGCCGTAGCTCTCAATAGTCTTCCCCATGAGCTCAGTCTTTCTGGGTCAACAGTCAATGGTGTCGGGAAATGATGTGAGGAAATGAGATGACAATGATTCTGAGCGGATGGTTTTATTTCCAAAGTAATGGCTGTATTTATATATGGTGATGATGGCCATTGTTGTTCTGATTCGAGTAGAAATTTTGGACCTGTAATCCAGCGAGATTCTTGATTGAATACAGCGCGTTTATGGCGTGTTGCGTCGTCTGCCACATTTTCCGCGGTCGGAATCCATCTCCATTCCTTTACATTTGTTGTTTCGAGAATCTCGCCGATTCGATGTGCTACGAATGGTTTGAATGATCGCGCATCACTACGCAACCAACTCAAGACGTTAAGCGAATCGCACCAAAATATACGCTTACTTGGTTTATGCTGATGTGAGTCGTGAATGAATGATGCGAACCGAGCGGCCACTAAAGCCGCCTGCAACTCGAGGCGTGGAATGGATGCGGGTTTCAATGGTGTGACTCTACTTTTGCTACCGATGAGAGCGAGCTTCACTGTTCCGTCTGCATAGACATATCTCCAGTATGCCACTGCAGCGTATGCCAATTCACTGGCATCACAAAACAGGTGAAGCTCGCGGTGAACGACACTGGGTGATCCCAGACCATAACATCGCGGCAGGCACAACCGCGAAGCAAGTTGCACATCCCGGAGCCACTCACTCCAAAGGCCTTGGTCTCCTTGATCGAGTTCATCGTCCCATGATAAACCTTTTCGCCAAATTGATTGGAACATGACGCGTCCTCTAGAAACGAGTGGGCCTAAAATACCCAAAGGATCATAAATTCGCATTAAGTGGGACAACGCGTCACGTTTACTTAGCTGAGCTGGCGATTTAGACTCCAAGTTGAGACTGAAACCTATGACGTCATTCCTAGGTTGCCAGTTCAGACCGAGCACCCTAGAAACGTTGTCATCGTTACCCAACATTACATCGTTAAATTTCTGGGATATCGATGCAGGTACTAATAAAGAAAGAGCTCTTGGGTCGTTCGAGACCCAGTCGCGCATGTCAAAACCCGCCTGGTGGTTGAGATGTACGATGTCTCGGGCCAGTCGCGCAGCTTGGTCTACACTCTCTAGTGAGCCAATATAGTCATCCATGTACACATCGTGTATGGTTGCATGCGCGGCATCGGGGTATTTAAGTTTGTATTCCATCGCGTTAAGGTTCTTTACATAAAGGGCGGTACACGGGCTCGAACAGGCGCCAAACATCATGGATGACATACGATACAGCTTTAATGTGTCCGCGGGGTCATTGCGCCAGAGAAATCGCTGCGCATCGCGATCTGCTGGTCGGATTCGAACCTGTGGGAACATTTCGCGTATGTCCGCCGTAAGTGCTATAGCGTTTTCCCTAAATCTCATCAAGATCGCCAGTAATGGCTGTAATAAGTCAGGACCTGGCAAGAGGAGAGAATTAAGACTGATTCCTTTAAACTTCGCGGCTGCGTCGTGTACGACTCTCAACTTACCAGGTTTATGGGCATGAGTAACGCCAAAATGTGGGAGATACCATGTGATACCAATCGGAGGGGCTGTGCATTCTTCAGCGTATTTCTTATCTAACATTGCTTTAATATTCTGTCTATACATATTGGCATATTGTACATCTGACTGCATTTTCTTTTCGAGAGATATGAATCTAGAAAGGGCTAATTTAAAATTGTTCGGTACATCTTTAATATCGGACCGCCAGAGGAGACCGGCTTCAAAATGACCATCGGATAGTCTATGTACAGTGTCTTTCAAAGTTTTTAATGCAAGTGTATCGGAATTGCCGCGGTGATCTTTCTTTATTATGCCAATAGAGTCTAATTTGTAGTAGTCTTTGATTGCGGTTTCAATTGAAAAATGGTCATCTGGCGTTTCGGATGTGTTGGCATGATGAAGAAAGTCAACTTTCGATGTTCTACTTGACACGAAACCATATAAAACCCAACCAAGAGCAGTGTGAATTGCAACTGGTTGGTGATCTTTGCCAGCACGAATAGAATCTGCTACGGTCAACTTCCAATTATCTACACCAATAATTAGCATAGGTTGTACTTCTTCACAACACAAAATGTCTCCTAAATCAGATAAATACGAATATTTACAAATATCTTCCCTATTTACAGAAGCTCGGTAATTTATGCCTAAATTTTTGACCGAGCGTGCACTATGTATATGGTAAGAGTCGGTACAGTCACGCCCTTTAATTATAAAATCAACGTACTGAATATCGCAATCACGTGACAAGCCTCCTACACAATCTATGCGTACTCGTTTACTCGGTCCTTCGATACCTATACGCTTTGTAATTTCGGAGTCTATGAATGTGGTTGTACAGCCATCATCTAAAAGTGCGTGAGTCTCCACAGTACCCTGGGGACCAGTTACTTGAACTGAGACAACTTTGAGGAGTGGTCGAGATTTAGGTCTACTTACACTCGACGAAGGGCGAATAGCAGTAGCATGAGCCGATACTTCGACATCGCAGTTGTCTGGTTCAGGTTTCTCGTCTTCGACATCAGTAGATGGCTTCGGCGCTGCCTCAAGCTCAGAGTCCGAGGTGTCCTCTAGATCGGCGTGAGCTAGCATGTTTTGATCATTATCTAAGTTATGTAGTAGGCTATGATGTTTGTAGGTACAGCCCCCAACGCTGCACGGAGATTTTACTTTGCAAAAATTAAACCTATGTGACCTATTTTCCAAACATCTATGACAAACTTTATTTTTTTTTATAAATTGCCATCTTTCATTCACTGTCAATGCCAAAAATTTGTCACATTTGTTTACATTATGCAATTTCGAGCAAAAAATACATTTATTTACAGTTTTATTTACAACAGAATTGAAAGATTTCTCGTCGGGTGGGCTTAGATCCGAATGCGTGCCCCTCTCGATGGGTAACTGAATTGAAGCCGTCGAGGAATAGAAATCTTGAATTCCAAACTTTGTTTGGAGCTCAACCTCACGAGATAGGAAGTCAGAAAGCATTTCCAACTTGCTCATGCGTTTGCCAGTATGACTAGCTGCAAACTCATACCACTTTGCGCGAATGATTGGGGATAATTTGGTCATTAACGAATTAAAAATTTCGGGAGAATGCAGATAGTCGAACTGGTCCAGTAGTCTCATTATGCCAATGCAGTTTTTCACACGGCAAGTAAAATTAACCAAATCTTTACCTTCTGCACCAACTTTAGGTAAAGCTCGTACAGCGTTGATCTCCTGCATCACAATTTTTTCGGGACGACCAAAACGCATTTCGAGGGCGTCTATAACCTCCATAGGGTCGTTCGCCGACACCAGTAGGATGTAAACAGCTTCACGAGCGGCGCCACGTAAGGATGAACTAATGCGGGCTAAATTTTCCACTGTAGTGAATGATGCCTGTGTATCGATAAAAATGCGCTTGAAACCAAGCCAATCCGTGGCAGATTTTCCGTCAAATACTGGCAGTTTGATGTTAGACTTCTTGGGCTTGTTAGCCATTGCTTCAAAAATACCGAGAAGATTGTTGTGTCCGCCGCTGACGGTAGCTCCATCAGGTGGCTGGAAATTATTAGATATTTTAGTTGCGGAAACGTCAGTTGGATTTTGATTAGGCGCGTAGGTCTCACGGTGCGTGGCATTCAATATAGTTGGATTTTGATTAGGCGCGTAGGTCTCACGGTGCGTGGCATTCAATATAGTGGGGTGTACGTATCGACCTGGGCCTGAACCAAAAGGAACGTTGAGCATTTCGTTGTATGCCATTGTGTAAGCTTGATGGCGTGCTGTATTTGATGCGGCGGGAGGTACTTTACCTCCCGTCGTGGTTTTTGGGACGATGTTTCGTTGTACATCGTTAAGCCAACGACTGATGTTGTCTGTTCGCGCACTAGCGTGGTCATTATTATGATCGTTGCTTCTTACACTGCCTCTACTTACGCTACCTCTTACGCTTTCTGCGTCGATAGCGGCAAGTTCAGCCTGAAAGTGTAGGTTAGCCGCTTTACGTTCAAGTTCGGCTTGTTGGGCTGCCATATCGGCTTGTTGGTTGTGTTGTCGGGCTGTGATGTCGCAAAGCTGACGTGCATGTAGTGCTTCAGCGGCGAGTTTTCTCGCTTTTATGGTATTCGAGGATCGTGTAGACCCTAGCGATCGTGTGGTGACCGACTTAGGTGTGTCGTGTGGGTGTTGTGGAGGGGAGTCACGGCTACCTGAGGGTACACTGCTGTCATGGACATGCGGTGCTTGGTGGGCCTCTAATAGGTGGGGGAAATATACAGACTTTGAGTTAGGTTCATCAGCTGTCGGGGGCACGCTGCTATTAATATTGACGGGCGGCGCTTGGTGGGCCTCCGACGGGTGGGCTGTGCTTCCATTGTCATTTCCGCTAGGGCCGGCGACTCCATTCGAAGCTCCTGGTGGTGGTTCACTATTTCGATTTTTAGAACGTGTGTTATAGACCATGGTACGTGGGAGAAGGACCAAAATATTACTGATTGTAACCGAAGACTACAATATAATGTAACTAAAACGCGCTGGTAGGTTACCACAGTTTATTTTCACATACAATCGCAAAATCCAAAAGTGAAATCCATCAGCTGTCAAACCTGACAGGCCTACTAGAATTTAGAATACAATTAATGTTCCGAAAGAAGGTGATATGCTGCACTGTAACGAGTTCGATTCGCAACACGTATCGAATTGATAACCTCCTTTTTTTTGAAGTCGGTAAAAAAAAGTAGTTTATTCTCAGCAGCTAATACTAGGCAAGTATACTTATGTCGTATACATTAGTCGGAGGCCTATGTCCAGCAGTGGACGTCTTTTGGCTGAAATGATGATGATGATGATACATTATACAATAATAATCCCACAGCATTAGTGGTGGTAAAGAGAGGTTTACTTACGGTATTGACTCCATCTTCTGAACTAGGTGAGGCCTGTATCTCAGCAATTTCTTTATTTTATAACCTAAAACATTGTTTGCTACCGTTTTAATGTATTATATTGTAATGTTAATGTATTATTATAGTGTGTGTGTGTGTGTGTGAGTGGGGGTGTGTGTGGGGGTGTGTGTGTTTAATTAATTAATATGTTTGTGAAACAGGAGGAGGGGCTTGTGACTAAGTCGATCGGGACCGCTATACTCACATTCACACGCCTGAAGAACATCATCACTTATCTTTAATTATTCTTCTTTTCAGGATCTGAAATCATATTTAGATTCATCAAAGCATGGCGTTATTTACATCAGTTTTGGTACAAACGTGAAGCCCAGTCTTCTTCCTCCTGAGAAGATCCAAACACTAGTGCAAGCTTTCTCTAAAATGCCCTATGATGTACTGTGGAAGTGGGACACGGATGAACTGCCTGGGAAGTCGGATAACATCAGGATATCCAAGTGGCTGCCGCAGTCAGATTTACTTAGTAAGTGAAGTTGATTCTTAATTTGTTTTTTTTTTTGATAGATTGGTCACCGTGACTTTTTTTGGTGAACATACTTTCTTTGTAATTTTTTTCAGTAGTGCAATTATATAAAAATTGCACCTTAAAAATATGGTGAAGTGAGCTGTCATTCCACATGCTAAGGATTGACACCAAAGTCACGTGGCCAAATAATATATAATCACGTATCAACGCGGAAGTAGGTATAGGTTCTCTCATAATTTATTTACCACTTTTGACAATTTTTTTTGTATACATTTGTAATGCTTATTTTCACTACATATATGGTAATACCACCATGGAGTCTACAAGACAGGCTCGACCTAGTGTGTGGACTTCATAAGCAAAGTACTTCCTTTGCGTCTTATTTTTACCGACTTCAAAAAAAAGGAGGTTATCAATTCGATACGTATGTATGTAATATTATTGGAATTGCATTATATTCACATATGATGATCTATTAGGGCTTCCAAACAAATATACAAAATTTCATAGACGTATGTATGTATGTATGTATGTATGTATGTATGTATGTATGTTTGTCCACGCATATCTCCGGAACTATTAATCGGATCGTGACCATTTTTTTTATTGGCTTACATTTTCTTCAACTTAGGGAACAGTGCAAGTTTCATCAAGATCGATTCAGTAATTTTCAAGATATGGACTAATACGTGTAAGTGTGACGGCCTGGCTTATTGATAAGACCTACGGGTGTAGTGTCAAAGGGAAAATATCTCAAAACCTTGGTCAAATACTAGTGCAAAAACTAAAAATTACGAAATAAAAAGTAATTTAAAAAAATTAAACCGACTTCAAAAAGAAATTAACTCAAAATTATGAAATAACTTTAATTTCGGAAGTCGGTGGCATAAAACTAAAATACAGATCCCAAGACACCAACTTCCGAAATTAAAGTTATTTCATAATTTTGAGTTAATTTCTTTTTGAAGTCGGTTTAATTTTTTTAAATTACTTTTTTGTTTATTTATGTAAATCTAGCCATTAATGTAGACTATGAGGAAACGTAAACACTGGTTTTGGCAAATAAACATTATAATATTTAGCTTATCTAAAATCCATTTTATTTACTTTACTAAGGTTGAAACTATTTAACAGTTACATATACAAACATACGTAATATGTCAGCCTAGCTCGAACGCGCGGTGAAAACGTGAATTCGAACCATTCATATAATTGACTATACTCGTTTCGCACATAATACCAATTTGCTTAGATTTAAGACTTACATGATACTAATTGTTTGTCGCAAAAATGTATGACCAAAATGATATAGGATAATTGTATCGAATTTAGGAGGATTACTCACTACGCACGTAACGTAATCCATTTACAGTTCGGGGCCCGAACTAAAAATGAATGGCAACTCGGTTTGACAGTTGTCACTATCCCGAGGTGTTCGTGCCTGTCCGAAAAAAATAATTTGTCCCTTGTTTTGACGATCCAACTACATTCGGATGAACTCCTGTATTCGTTAACGGACTAAGAAAGTAGACCCCTGGACCTCTTTTCGTTAAATGACGTACAAGGTTATGGTGATAAAGTAATTACGAGCTTGACCTTCACCAAAAATACTCTATTGACAATATGATTAATTGTATCCTTTCTTCCCTTGCAGAACACCCCAAGATTAAACTGTTTGTAACACAAGGAGGTCTGCAATCAACGGACGAGGCTATCACAGCAGGAGTACCTCTGGTTGGTGTGCCAATGCTGGGCGATCAATGGTACAATGTAGAGAAATATGAACATCACAGAATTGGAGTCAAACTGGAATTGGCATCGCTTAGTGAAGAATCGTTTACTAATGCCGTACAAAAAGTTATTGGAGATGAGAGGTAAATTATAATTTTATACTATGAATATTCATAATAAATAAGGGTTTCATGTTTCAGGGGGTCATGTTTTTTTTTTAAATTTAACCAACGTAAAAAAATACCTACTGAAGGTTTACTCACTCGGACAGTTTTGTTAAAACAAAATAATCTTTTTCTTATAACCTTAATCAGAACGGTTGTTTTTCAATATTATCTCATCACAAAAGTCAAAGTCAAATCATTTGTTTCAAATGCCTATTTGAAATAAATGATTTGACTTTGACTTTACCTACAACGTATATGACTTGACATACAACGCATTTTTTAATGTCAAAATTTACAAAAAAATAGAATTGTTTGTAGTCGGCCCTTCCAAAAGGTAGTTTCGTTTAGAAAGAAATGTGCAAGAAACTCCAGCGATACTCTTTTTTAAAATTGATTTAAAATGTTTTCTGTAAATTCGTTTTATAATTATATGTGAAGACGATGCTCCTAGAACAAAATTACTTTAAGTAGCACATTATGAAAAAAAAAATTACATGACTAACACAAAACAGTCCAGAGTTCGAAATCTAGTCGCTTTCTCATCTTAAGCTTTGTTCCTCAAGTGACACGCGCACACACGAGGGACACGCGATAATCAATCACAATAACTTGTAGGTAAATTCAAGGTATTTTTGACAGATTTATACTGAGATTGCAGAAGGATAACCATTATTTTTCCCTTGCAGCTACCGCAAGAACATTGTCCACCTAAGGACTCTCATGCTTGACCAGCCAATGAAACCATTAGAACGTGGAATGTGGTGGATTGAGCATGTGCTGCGTCACGGCGGCGCGAAGCATCTTCGAGCGCCCGCGTCCAACATATCGTGGGCGCAGTACTTAGAATTTGAACTCCTTGCAGTAGTATTAGCAGTCTTACTGTCCGTATTTTTAATTATAGCCGGTTTAGCTTATAGTTTGTATAAGTTTGTTACTAATAACTATATCATTAGTGCCAAGGTTAAAAGTAGTTAAAGTAGCTGAAATGTTGTTGATATATTCTATGAAAAATTTCAACGTATAAACTTTGTGTCAATCCCAAGCATCAATTCAATTCAATTCAATTCAATTTATTTATTGCTGAACATAGATGGTACAAATACAAATACAATCGGGTAAAATGACTCATCACTTCACTTACGTTTTGACAGTGATCATTTCAAAGACTGTTTTGTAAAGTCTTTCCGTCTTAATACAAGACGAGTTCTAACTTAGTCCAAGTCCAAAGCTTCGAGACAGTTATTGTATTTTTAACTTTATTTCGATACAGGTAAAGTTCTTAATAGTAATTTGACCACATAGGCGAATGACCACAACGAGCCACGCGACGCGGCGCGCCCCCGTGCGTGATTTTTTACATACTCAATAAAAAACGTGCTTCCATGCGGGAGTTTGATTCCGTTTCCCGCGCGTTTCAGTCGCGTGGCGCGTTATTGTGTGTGATCCACCACTTAGGTCTAATGTCAGTTTTTGTAATTAGAAGTTGTCGGAATAGAGTTCAAAATTCAAAGTGGATTAATTCGATTCGTGTATACCTACTCGAAACCAATATTTGTTGGGTATAATACAGCTGACAGTTTTTCTGGGTTTGTCAGTATGTATATGTGAGACAAGTGTTTGTTAACGCACCCACTATAAAGGATATAAAAATCCAAATAGAGTCAACTTAAAAAAAAAGTAATTTAAAATTTTATTATCGACTTCAAAAAGAAATTACTTAACTCAAAATTTCGAAATAACTTTTATTTCGGTAGTCAGTGTCTTGGGATCTGTATTTTAGTTTTAGTTTTTTGCCACCGACTTCCGAAATTAAAGTTATTTCATAATTTTGAGTTATGTAATTTATTTTTGAAGTCGATTTAATTTTTTTTTATAATTTTTTTATTTCGTAATTTTTATTTATAAGTAAAAACTGGAATATTTGTTCGTAATAAGTAGGTAATAGTTTTGTTGTAAATATTTCACTAGAATTTGACCAAGGTTTTGAGATGTTTTCCCTTTGACACTACACCCGTAGCTCGTATCAATAAGCCAGGCCGTCACACTTCCACGTATTAGTCCATATCTTGAAAATTCCTGAATCGATTTTGATGAAACTTGCACCGTTCCTTAGGTTAAAGTAAATGTAAGGCAATAAAAAAATTTATCACGATCCAATTAATAGTTGTGAAGAAATGCGTGGACAATCATACATGCATACATACATCTGTAAAATTTTGTATATTTGTTTTGACATATGTGAATATAATGCAGTTCCAATAATATTACATACATACGTGTCGAATTGATAACCTCCTTTTTTTTGAAGTCGGTAAATAATGTATTACAACAGGAATTCCTTTGATTTGTGTTCCATCATACTGTATCAAGGTACACTCAAGTACTAAATGTGTAAATGTATCGTAGTCTGATACAATGTTATGGAACAAAGATTGCACACAATTAAGTTATTTTCTTGTAGATGTATGTATACAGGGTTAAATTAAATTAGCTAGTGAAACTCCGCAGACGTGATGTGTGTCTTAGATACAATGTATTATTGTGGTAATAATTAGAAATACAAAAAATATTCATTAAGTGTTTTGTACAGTAGAAAATAAAAAGTAAAATAATAGTTAATGCTGACTTTCATTTTAACAGATAGATACCAGACAGTAACC
This sequence comes from Oligia latruncula, assembly GCA_948474745.1. NCBI lineage: Eukaryota > Metazoa > Arthropoda > Insecta > Lepidoptera > Noctuidae > Oligia > Oligia latruncula. The sequence continues at coordinate 10,114,295 of OX419707.1, read as the reverse complement.
TATTCAAGTAAATTATTTATTTATTTATTTATTTATTTATTTTATAGATTACATGTTTCTTATACTTAAACAAAGCACACAATTAGACCTCTGGGGTCTGTCTTAGCATGCCATGGCCTGAGATTTGATCAACGCGCTATTAACAGCTAAGTTATAATTGAGTTGATGTAATGTTCTTTAAGCTTACGCTTTATGTTTTTACTATTCATTGAGTCTCTAATGTCTACAGGTATTTGGTTTAGTAAATTGGGTATTGAGAAGGAAGCGGTGCGCCTACCGTAAAAGTTATTTTTGCGTGGCACTTGAAATAATTTTGATTTGGCTTGTCGTGTATTCACGTCATATTTTACAGGAATTTGAATATCACTGTTATCAAAATGTTCTATGAGGAACATATACTCAGCGCGCGCTAGAACAGGCAATACTTTGCAGTGTTTAAATAACCCTGTGTAATTGTCTTGGTATTCATTTTTCACATAGTTTGGTACTACAAGTTTCAACAAACGTGTTTGCAAATTATGTATTTTATCTAGGTAAGTTTTAAATGTGCGTCCATAACTGGTGAGTCCATAGGATATTATCGATTCAGCAAGAGCCGTATACATTTGAAGGAGGGTTCTGTATGGTACATTGCGCTTTATAATGGAAAATTTGGTGAGTATCGCACGCAACCTGCCGCAAACCGATTCCACCTGGTAACTCCAGTTGAATCGGTTATCAATTACCAATCCCAAATAGGTATGATATGGGACTTGTTCTATAGGCGAGCAGTGGCAGTCTGGCATGTTTTTATGCAGACAATCATGACTATGAGCTATGATTTGAAAGGGATGGGAGGTACTTATGTGACTTGAATGTACGTGTATGATTTTAGTTTTTTGTGGATTCAGAACAAGTCCCATATCATGGGCCCACTTAGACATAGAATTAAAATCTTTTTGCAAACAATCTGCAGCCAAGTTAAGGTTTGAGTTAGCAGATAATATACAGGTGTCATCAGCGTATTGATAAAGGGAACAGTGTGTTATAATATTTTCTAGGTCATTAACGTATGCCAGATAGTGGAGTGGACCAGACACTGAACCTTGGGCTGTGCCTTTCGTCACGTTTACAGGTCTGCTAAGGCTAGGACCAACTTTGACGCGATAACTTCGGCTACGAAGGTATTCTTGGCACCAGTCGAGTAATTTCCCTCTTATACCCGAGTTTTCGAGTGTTTTTAATAGTGTATTGTGCCCAAGTGCGTCGAAGGCCTTGCTGAAATCAATGAATATGAGTATCACATGCTGCTTGTCATTTAGATAGTTGTTTACTTCATCAGTAAAATTGGAAAGTAGCTGAGCTGTAGATTTCTTACTTTGGAAGCCATACTGTGATTTAGAAATTATGTCATTGTCCCGATAAAAAGTGTGTATTTGGTCGCATATAAATTTTTCAATTATTTTATTTATGGCGGGCAATATCGTTATGGGTCTGTAATTTGCCAAGTCATTCAATTTACCTTTTTTATGAATGGGCCTAACTATACCTGTTTTTAATTCTGACGGATATTTGCCTTGCTGAATACACGCGTTAATTAACTTTACTATTGCATTTACAATTTTATCTCCTAACATTTTGATGTCCATGATTCTTATTGAGTCATATCCAGCCGATTTATTAGTATTTAAGTTTTTAATGATTTTAATAATTTTAAGAGGTGTTGCTTTTTTAAAAAGTATTGATTTATCTTGGGATTTCATAAATTCGCATTCATCCAACAAGGGTCTGTCACATCTGGGCACAATATCAGACACACTATTCTCGAATTCCATTGCAAAGTCATTAGCGATACTCAACTCATTATTTGATTCATTTAAAAAAGCATTCGTTATCACCTCATCTACGGACTTCACTATTTTCCCAGTAAGTTTATTTAATATTTCCCACAGTTTTTTGGGATTATTTTTGTTTCCTGCTATTTCTTCTCTGTAGTAATTATTTCTAGTGTTTAGTATTATTTTATTAACTTTATTTCTATTTTTAACATATTCTAACTTAAGTATTTTATTATCTGGGTCATTTTTCCATTTTATAAATAGTTTGTCTCTTTTGGTACAACTTATCCTTATTTTATTGTTAACCCATTTTTCACAATTTCTTTTGCTCGAGTTATTTAACTTTTTAATGTATTTACATTCATTGTAGCACTTTATAAAGTTTTCTTTTATGTACTTATATATATCATTGGGGCAGTTTAACTCATCTATCATTTCCCAGTCGGTGTTATCTAAGAGTGTTTTTATTTTTTTATTATCAATAGACTCAATAAGCTTTGGAACCCTAACTTTAGGTATAGACGCAAGTGTGACAATCGTCATGCGATGGTCTGCCAAGACAGTCCCCAGAACAGCTGAGTAAAGGTCATCAAGGCGAGATCTCACGAAAATGTGGTCAATACACGTTTTAGTTACTATATTACCTTTGGTTTCAACTCGCGTGAAGTCTGAGATCGCACATTCAAGTCCAAGCTCAGCAAGTTTACTCAGATAATAACTGTTTACATTATTGGTAGTTTTAAGGTCCATATTTATATCTCCTAATAAAACGAGATCGCTTTTCTTTACATAATTAACATTAATCACACTGGACAGTTCATTAACAAATAGATGCTTGCTTTCTTTTGGAGGTCTATACACTGCACAGATATAAATATTATGATTTTGCTGCGTTGTTAATTTACCTAGTATACATTCACAATGTCTAGTTTGAGTCTTTATCGTTTGAAACTTATGCTTATTATTAACATATATAATAATCCCACCACCTTTCCTGCTTTTACGCAAGATACTATACAGTGTAAATCCATCCAGTTGATACATAGATACAATTTGTTCAGATATCCCCACTTCCGTGAGAACTACAATGTCAATTCGTGATTTGACCGAGATTAAACAGTTCACAAGATTAGCGAAATTTTTTATCAACGACCGAATGTTAACATGCACTACATTTAAGTTGTTTGTGTTTTTTGGTAGTTTACTAACGTAGGAAGGTAAATCAATGCAATCAAATATTTCCTTAATATTACTAAATACAGCCATTATACTTATTAAAATACATGAACAAGGTTTTTTGCTTGTTTTTATTTTTAGTTAATAGATTTATTTTTGAGAAGATTTTGTATGTCTTCTTCACACCTAATTACAAATGACTTGTCTTTTCCAGTACTGTCGACCTGACCTTTCTTCACCAGCACTTGTCCATTTTGAAACCAAATATATTTAAAATCCTGTCGTAGTTGTTGTTTAGCCATCCACATAAGTTTTCTGTTTACTTGTGATAATGCGAATCGCACGTATATTTTTGCAGGCGCTTCATTACTAGATACGTTGGGCAATATATCAGCTGATGTCCAATTAAATTGCTTAGCGGAACGTATCCAACATTCCACGTCCTTAGTGTTGCCTAGTTGTAACTGTAGAACGCCTAGGTTCTGATGTGTGTTCGAACGTTTTACGCTTTTTATCACAGACTTATCTAAGCTCATTTTTTCAGCAATATTACTTGAGATTTGCAGCAGTTCTTCATTTTTTATATAAGGGATTCCGGTTATTTCAATACAGTTGTTCAATTTATCTTGGTCTGACTCGTTTAAGCGCTGTTCTAGAGAAGAGATTTTGGTTTCGTAGTGGGTGATTTTATTGCAAAGATAGTTATTTTTATTCTCCATATCTTTCAGCTTTTGTTTCATCATTTTAATCGATTCCACAAAATCATCAATTTTCCCATTGCAAAATTCAATAGAAGACTGTAGGGGCTCCAGTTCTTTTTGAACTATTTTTTGAACCTCCTTGGAAATGTTTGATAACAATTGTTTCATATCTATCGGAAAGTTAGATGATGTGGTCGGCCTTAAAGTTGGTTCGTCAACCTCATCGTCTTCCTCTGGGACGATAAATGATTTCCTTACAGGAGTATGTCGGTGACATTCGCTGCAAGTCCATTCTAAAGTTTCCGAGTTGCGAACAGCTAGTATTTGTTTTTGTGTGAGCCCGGTGCAAGTTGTGTTTGCATGCACGATTTTCCCACATTTGCAACATTCTAATCCTGGGCTTTTAGCCGTAATTGTTTTGTTACAATTGTCGCACTTCGGCATTGTATTATTGTTGTCCAATTAGATTATAGTTGGGTGAATAAGATTTGTACGTACCCACACCGCCGCTAATAACGTATCGTCTCAGTAGCGAACGTCGCGACCAAGATGTCGTAAGCGCCGGGCACAATCCGTCGCTTACGCGTTTCAACACACACACGTTCAATGTTCTCACAAGGCGAAATTTTTATTTATTGTTTATTTTTAAGTTGTTTAAATCACCACAATGGAATAAGTTTATCAATTGGTTTATAGTTACTGTTTTTGCAATTGATGTATAATAAAGATTTAACACAAAACTGCACTCAGACACTCGTAAAATACAATAGATTTAATATAAGGAAGCGCGTTGACCTTGCCGTGTACACGGGCGAAAGTAAACTGCGTACACGGGCGAAAGTAAACTGATAAAATCAATCAAGCTAATGAGGAAGAGTTTTGACATTCTGCTGTTTATTATGTAATTAATAGTTACGGCGCAGATAATAATCGCAAAGAAACGCAAGGTCAGGCCGATGGCCGATGAGTGACTTGGGACCCTGCTCCTCTCCGGTCTACCTGAAACATAAAAATCTATGATCATTGCAATGGAAAGTTCAGGCATAAAAATAAGTGCAGACTCTGTAAAGTCAAAAATTCTACAAGATGTCAAAATGTGTGAAAGTGACACATCTGCTTTTGCAGCAAATCATAAGAATTAAGGGAATACAGGTTCCTAGAAACAGTTTAGAAAGGGACCTCCTTGCTATAATTGCAATAAGTATGACGATGTCGTTGCTGAGTGCAAGTCGAATCCTAAGAAGAATCAAGAGAGTTCAAGCTGTGCAGCTGCTTTTATAGCTTCTACAGCGAATCCTTATGAAGATCCCTGGTATATTTAGACTCGGGTGTGAAACAATGATTCATCTTCCAAAGAAAAGAGGAGAAAATGGGATGCAAAAGCACAGAAAGCCATATTCATTGGTTATTGTAATCATACAAAAGGATACAGATTTATTATTTCTGGTTCCAGAACAGTAATAAAGAGTAGAGATGCAGTCTTCCTTGAATCTACAGTAAAAATAAATTATGTTCTCTCTATGACTCGTCATCTGTATCAACTGACAAGCATACATCTGAGAGCTCTGATGCTAATGATACATTACAATCCACAAACACTGATTATTACTCTGAACCAGATAACAGTAGAAGACAGTGAATATTTACCAGATGAAAACATCAAAACTTCATTAGTAATTATTTTTACAGTGGGCCAAGCACGAACGCGCAGAACAAATTTAAAGTAAATACGAACGATTATAAAATTAAAACACGATAGTAACCATAATGGTGATGCTCTTCAGAAAGGTTACGTGGGTAGTAGTCGTATATTGCTGAGAAGAGTACGAGGAACTCGTGGCTAACGGTCACCAGTAAGGTCCGAAGATAAAACTCCTGAATGCCTGATATTTATTTATAGCCGTTAATATAACACTGCTGGGCAAAGGCCTCCATACTAAATTAAAAATCAAAATCAAAAGTCATTTATTCAAATTAGGCTGAGAATCAGCACTTATTGAACGTCAAAATTACATAGAACAGTTCCCCAAAACGCCCGCCCTTCACCACTTCCTAGTGCTTTCGCTGGAAAGAAGAAGTGGCGCAACAAACTCCCCTGCAGAACAATTGTCTGTTGACTGTACAATAGTAGCTGTGCAAAGTAGTTAATATTAGCCTAGCTTTCTCATTATCGTTATCTATTAAGTGGCAAGTCTAATTGAAATAAATACCTGGTCTTATCTTTCTGTGCTCGCCTACGCCTCGACCCCACTCGAGGCGTACCTCTGCTGCGTAAAACTATGTACAAAATAGTTACTTTTAAAGAAATTAATGTTACTGCCCCCAGCTGATTGCAGCCGTGAGCTCCTTCCGAAGTGGTTCCGCCGGCGGCCTCGACGGCCTGACTCCTCAGCATTTAAAAGATTTATTGAGTTCAGGCGCCGGGGAAGCTGGTGAGTCGCTTTTGAAGGAGCTTGCGGCTCTAATTAATCTGATGCTCAACGGCGGTGTGAATGATGGCGTCGTCGATGTCTTGTACGGTGCCAATTTATGCGCCCTGCGCAAGAGAGACGGCGGCATTCGTCCCATTGCCGTTGGGTGCACCTACAGGCGTACGGCAGCCAAAATATGCTGCAAATTATACGGCGACATTTTGTCAAACAAATTCCAGCCCCTACAACTTGGCTTTGGTTCCAAAGGGGGCTGTGAGGCTGCCGTACATGCCCTATCTAGTTTTTTAAATGCCAATAAAGGTGAGGTCATCCTCAAGGTTGACGTTAAGAACGCTTTCAACTCTGTCAACAGGGACACTTTGTTGGCTGAAGTAAAAAAGGAGTTACCAAAAATTTATGGTTTCATGTGGCAGTGCTACAGGCACCCATCAAAATTATTATATAAAGACAACGTTTTAGAATCTGCAGTCGGATGCCAACAAGGTGATCCACTCGGGCCAGTCATTTTCAGTTTGGCTATCCATCCCATAATACAACAACTAAATTCAAAATTCAATGTGTGGTATTTAGATGATGGAACATTGGGAGGTGACGTGGATACCGTTTTAAAAGATTTTCAATTCCTTAAGCAGCAGTTCCAATCTATCGGCCTTGACCTCAACAACTCAAAATGTGAAATTTACATTTCTGACAATACTGACAGACAATCAACTATACAGAAATTCAATTTAATAGCCCCAGACATCAAAGTTTTGGAAAAAAGTTCATTGCACCTCCTAGGTTCCCCAATTTTAGAAGACAGTTTTTCACCATTTGTCGACGAAAAAATTAAACATTTTAACGATATTTCGGATAGGCTTTCTAAAATTAATTTACATTCGGCTTTCACCCTTATCAGATATTGTTGTTTCGGTCCAAATTTTATGTATTTTCTCTGCTCTTCCTCTTTATGGAAGCAGCCACATCTTTTGGACAAAATTGACCATATTATTCGCAGTACTCTTACATCCATTTTAAATGTGGCTTTGGACGACCGCGCGTGGCTGCAAGCCTCACTACCCATTCGTTTTGGTGGGCTCGGCGTCCGCAAAATTTCTAGCGTAAGCCTACCGGCGTTCCTATCCTCGGTCCACAGCACAGAAAAGTTAACCACACGAATTTTGATTCCTGCTCAGGTTGACTCTGAAGTGCCGTGTTTGACCGATGCAGTGAACGCCTGGAAAATGGCTTGCCCGGACACGGTTCAGCCCGAGAACCCGTCTTCCCAGAGACAGTGGGATGAGCCGCTCTGCAGGTTGGTACGGAATAAACTTATTAATACGTCCACCAATACTGCTGAGCGAGCCCGCCTGCTGGCTGTGGGTGAATGGGAGTCGGGCCTCTGGCTTCAGGCGCTACCGTCACCCAACATAGGCACTATGCTGGGTGACACCACATTCCGGCTCGCTACATGTTTGCGTCTGGGTGCTCCTTGCGGAGCTCCACATCGCTGTCAATGCGGTGAAGCAGTCGACTGCCTCGGACACCATGGCCTATCCTGCAGCAAGAGCGCTGGTCGGATGGCACGGCACGCCAGCATTAACGACATCATCCGTCGGGCTCTTGTCACCGCCGGGGTGCCAGCTGTTTTAGAACCCAATGGCTTGGCACGCGACGATGGGAAGAGGCCAGATGGAATGACCATAATGCCTTGGAAGTTGGGTAGGCCTTTGGTGTGGGATGCTACCTGTGTCGACACCCTCGCGCCATCCCATCTTCCTAGCACGGTGGGCTGTGCTGGGGCGGCTGCTGCAGGAGCAGAAAACCTCAAACGGCGCAAATATAACAACCTTATTGGGAGCTATATGTTTGAGCCGTTTGGGGTTGAAACACTAGGGCCTTGGGGTCCGAGTGCTCATCAAATATATCGGGACATCGCCAAGCGGTTGGTTGACTCATCACGTGACCAGAGGGCTGGCCTATTTTTAGCCCAAAGAATAAGCATTGCCATCCAACGTGGTAATGCTGCCAGCCTTTTGGGCACTTATGCCATTGACAGCGATGCGGACGAATTTTTTGATGCCCAATGAGCTCCTCTCTTTTTCTTTTCCCTTCTTTTTTTTATATACTTGTATATACTATATAATATGTATATTTTAGAGTTAAATTGTAAGATAATTAGGTATTAATAAAAATAAATAAAGTATCCATTTAAAAAAAAAAAAAAAAAGAAATTACTTAATACGATTTTACTCAATAAGAAAATGTCTCAAAACAAATTAAATTCAGATTTAACAAGTATTTCTAGTAAGCTTTCGACATCTAGTGTTTTGAAACCAACAATCAACTCGACTCCGAAAACATCCTCCTTGCATAATAATATCATAATCAAAAACTGATTTCAAGCCTTTATAATTTTATCATCAATTTATTGGCTTAATTGTTAATAGAGGCAAACATTTTAAGATTCATATAAGTATTTATGTAAATAACCTCCACCTGTGCCTCCGCTAAGATGGATGTTACATCCCTACTCAATAGGCAGAGTCAAACGCACAGTGAAAAAAACACTACGAATATAACCCTTACTGCTACGACATAAAGACGCGGTCAATGTACGAAAAAAAGACAGATAGACACATAGATTTTATAATGCCTATAATAAATTTAGATAAATTATCATCGAATACTTATAGATAATTTCGTCATGTTCGTGGCATTAAAGTTACACTAAAATTCAAAAATACTACAGTAGGTATTATTAAAAGTGTCGACTAAGATGACTCGACGCATTCAATGGTAAACAAAAATCTGCAAAAAAAACTAGTATTATGATATTTGTATCACGTTATCAAAGACTGACATAAAAAATGACATATTGTAGAAGGATTTCTAGGCGGTATGTCAAAAACGTAGACAGAGTAAACTATAGACTGCTGCATATCTTCTTTTTCTTTCGCACAAGAAAAAGAGAAATATATTAACGTCACTAGCAAAGAAAAGAGACATAGTAAGAATATTTCTGTCCCTTACTGCGTGTCGGCTAAGCACATCAATGTGCACAACAAGTTTGACGTTTATGAATGAAATATTAAAAATTATGAACGAAATAATAAAAACTACACCGCGATTAAACGGAAAATAAGACCTTTTTCGTACATAATTCAATAATAGTATATTTGCGCAACTATGAAAATGGTAAGGTGTAAAAATGATAGTATGATGAAGATTGCCGGAATTTTTTGTCCCTTTCGGCGACACGGATACCATGAGTCTATAGATTACTCTGTCTACGGTCAAAAACGAAGAAAAGAAATGTCACTTTGTATAGAAAGCAATGTGTCTCTCTAGCACCGTCAGCACGCGTAGCATGAACACTTCTATCTGGACAACACCTTCAGAGCTGCCCCAGTTCTGCAATGTCACACATAACTTCAGTGACGTTTGTGATATGTTGAAAATGGCAACCGCTCACATGAGTATGTCCGAGATTCTGCCTCGTGTGCACATTTACTTCCAGATCTGGCCATCTGGGTGTTGAAAAAACTGTGACAGCAAGCACGTTCCACGCCTCAGTATTTTATTTTTCGTAATTTTGTCTATGGGAGTATTGCTTGCGTTCCAGGTTCTTTAGTCGAGTTGTTAAATATAGTACATCTGTGCCAAAAACCGTGAGTATTACGAAATAAGTTATCTGTAGTTGAAAATCATTAAAAAAACAAATGACGCATGTGTAATTCGATACTCGCGTGTCTGTCCAAACACCCACCATAATCGGTACGTAACAATGTCAATATTATTGTTTATCAAAACTTTAGAACAAAAATGGTATGTATTATATGTCATTCGATTCAGTATGAATATGGCTATTTTTTAGGTAAATAAAAAATAGGGGCATCGCTTTCGATTTTGAAATAAAATTATTTTAATTTTTAATTTTCGTAATGTAAACAAACATTAAAAATAAATGATTAAGTATTTAAAAAAATCTAAGTCTCTTAAAGTTACGAAACCAGTTTTATAATCTACCCTGGTCTATCCACTTAAAGAAACAGCCATTAGTTTAACAGCGGTCTATAGAATTTTTTTCTGTACGAGTCGTGTATGAGTGGCGAGGGCGCCCCGCGGCGCGTCGAAAAAAATGTACATAATGATGACGTAACCTTGGGACGCGGGACACGTGAGTAGCGAACGAATAAAAAAAACTTACAAGTCATCTATAATAATAGTAACCGTACTTATCTCGGCTAGTTTACATATAAAACGCACGTCGATGAATTCGTTCGACGTAGTCGTGACCGGGCATCACAATGGCGACATTAGTGGGTCTAGCATTGAGTCTTCTCTTACAAATTTTCGTCACTGACGCGGCGAGGATACTGGCAGTGTACCCAGTCCCGTCCATCAGTCACCAGATAACCTTCAGGCCGATAACGATGGAACTTCTCAAACGTGGACATGAAGTGACAGTGATAACAGCAGATCCCATGTTCAAGAAAGGTGAAGCTCCAAAGAATCTTACGGAAATCGATGTCCACGATATATCATACAAAGTGTGGGAGGGGTTCATAGCATCAGGAAGGGGAAACAAAGAAGATCTCATATCACAAATGAAGGTTGGAGTAGAAGTATTTATGGACATAGTGGACGTGCAACTGCAAGTCAAAGAAGTCAAGGATTTAGTCCAAGGAAAGAAGAAGTTTGATCTCTTGCTTACAGAATCGTGTGTTAGGTCAGCAATAGCCTTTTCACATGTTTACAAAGTGCCTTTGATTCAAATTAGTTCTTTCGGAGCCGTATATGTTAATTATAAAGTAATTGGTGCTCCGGAACATCCATTCTTGTATCCTGGAATCATGAATCAGAGAATCTACAATCTGACAATGTATGAGAAGTTTTATGAATTATACAATAAGTACATGCTAGACCGTTTGTTTGAAAATATGGCAGATGTAGAGAACAAACTAATAAGGAAACATTTTGGACCAGACATTCCGGATCTGGAGGAACTCCAGAATAATGTTGATATGTTGTTTTTGAATATCAACCCAATTTGGGAAGGAAGTCGCCCTGTGCCACCGAGTGTCATCCATTTGGGCGGACTGCCCCAGAAACCGCATAAGGAATTGCCTCAGGTAAGCTATTTTTGTGATGTATGATGATGATGCACCTTAACACCTAGACCTTAAGAGATAGAGAGGTCTTGTTTTTTAAAAAATGTAGTCTTATTCAATACGACGGGTTTTTTTTTATTTTTTTTTAAATCGCATTTAATTTTTGAGATATATTATATAGACGATTTTATTACAAAAGACGAACCAAATGCGATTTTTTTTAACAATTTTGCATTTTCTAAAACAAGTATATGACTTTTGCATTTTTTTTTCACTATCTTGTAGCTCTTGTCAATACGCATTTTTTTAGACCTCAACCATTTCCGTAACCCTAAAACTCACAAAGCCCTAGCCAAATCTCGCTATTTCGTAAAATGAGGGCCTTTATCCGGAGCCAGTGAAAAAGCATTTTCAATGCTAAAAAAAGTACCTAATTTAAAAAAATTAAACCGACTTCAAAAAGAAATTAACTCAAAATTATGAAATAACTTTAATTTCGGAAGTCGGTGTCTTGGGATCTGTATTTTAGTTTTATGCCACCGACTTCCGAAATTAAAGTTATTTCATAATTTTGAGTTAATTTCTTTTTGAAGTCGGTTTAATTTTTTTAAATTACTTTTTATTTCGTAATTTTTAGTTTTTGCACTAGTATTTGACCAAGGTTTTGAGATGTTTTCCCTTTGACACTACACCCGTAGCTCTTATCAATAAGCCAGGCCGTCACACTTACACGTATTAGTCCATATCTTGAAAATTACTGAATCGATCTTGATGAAACTTGCACTGTTCCCCAAGTTGAAGAAAATGTAAGCCAATAAAAAAAAAATGGTCACGATCCGATTAATAGTTCCGGAGATATGCGTGGACAAACATACATACATACAATACATACATGCATACATACATACATACATACGTACATACGTCTATGAAATTTTGTATATTTGTTTGGAAGACCTAATAGATCATCATATGTGAATATAATGCAATTCCAATAATATTACATACATACGTATCGAATTGATAACCTCCTTTTTTTTGAAGTCGGTAAAAAAAAGTAGTTTATTCTCAGCAGCTAATACTAGGCAAGTATACTTATGTCGTATACATTAGTCGGAGGCCTATGTCCAGCAGTGGACGTCTTTTGGCTGAAATGATGATGATGATGATACATTATACAATAATAATCCCACAGCATTAGTGGTGGTAAAGAGAGGTTTACTTACGGTATTGACTCCATCTTCTGAACTAGGTGAGGCCTGTATCTCAGCAATTTCTTTATTTTATAACCTAAAACATTGTTTGCTACCGTTTTAATGTATTATATTGTAATGTTAATGTATTATTATAGTGTGTGTGTGTGTGTGAGTGGGGGTGTGTGTGGGGGTGTGTGTTTAATTAATTAATATGTTTGTGAAACAGGAGGAGAGGCTTGTGACTAAGTCGATCGGGACCGCTATACTCACATTCACACGCCTGAAGAACATCATCACTTATCTTTAATTATTCTTCTTTTCAGGATCTGAAATCATATTTAGATTCATCAAAGCATGGCGTTATTTACATCAGTTTTGGTACAAACGTGAAGCCCAGTCTTCTTCCTCCTGAGAAGATCCAAACACTAGTGCAAGCTTTCTCTAAAATGCCCTATGATGTACTGTGGAAGTGGGACACGGATGAACTGCCTGGGAAGTCGGATAACATCAGGATATCCAAGTGGCTGCCGCAGTCAGATTTACTTAGTAAGTGAAGTTGATTCTTAATTTGTTTTTTTTTTTGATAGATTGGTCACCGTGACTTTTTTTGGTGAACATACTTTCTTTGTAATTTTTTTCAGTAGTGCAATTATATAAAAATTGCACCTTAAAAATATGGTGAAGTGAGCTGTCATTCCACATGCTAAGGATTGACACCAAAGTCACGTGGCCAAATAATATATAATCACGTATCAACGCGGAAGTAGGTATAGGTTCTCTCATAATTTATTTACCACTTTTGACAATTTTTTTTGTATACATTTGTAATGCTTATTTTCACTACATATATGGTAATACCACCATGGAGTCTACAAGACAGGCTCGACCTAGTGTGTGGACTTCATAAGCAAAGTACTTCCTTTGCGTCTTATTTTTACCGACTTCAAAAAAAAGGAGGTTATCAATTCGATACGTATGTATGTAATATTATTGGAATTGCATTATATTCACATATGATGATCTATTAGGGCTTCCAAACAAATATACAAAATTTCATAGACGTATGTATGTATGTATGTATGTATGTATGTTTGTCCACGCATATCTCCGGAACTATTAATCGGATCGTGACCATTTTTTTTATTGGCTTACATTTTCTTCAACTTAGGGAACAGTGCAAGTTTCATCAAGATCGATTCAGTAATTTTCAAGATATGGACTAATACGTGTAAGTGTGACGGCCTGGCTTATTGATAAGACCTACGGGTGTAGTGTCAAAGGGAAAATATCTCAAAACCTTGGTCAAATACTAGTGCAAAAACTAAAAATTACGAAATAAAAAGTAATTTAAAAAAATTAAACCGACTTCAAAAAGAAATTAACTCAAAATTATGAAATAACTTTAATTTCGGAAGTCGGTGGCATAAAACTAAAATACAGATCCCAAGACACCAACTTCCGAAATTAAAGTTATTTCATAATTTTGAGTTAATTTCTTTTTGAAGTCGGTTTAATTTTTTTAAATTACTTTTTTGTTTATTTATGTAAATCTAGCTATTAATGTAGACTATGAGGAAACGTAAACACTGGTTTTGGCAAATAAACATTATAATATTTAGCTTATCTAAAATCCATTTTATTTACTTTACTAAGGTTGAAACTATTTAACAGTTACATATACAAACATACGTAATATGTCAGCCTAGCTCGAACGCGCGGTGAAAACGTGAATTCGAACCATTCATATAATTGACTATACTCGTTTCGCACATAATACCAATTTGCTTAGATTTAAGACTTACATGATACTAATTGTTTGTCGCAAAAATGTATGACCAAAATGATATAGGATAATTGTATCGAATTTAGGAGGATTACTCACTACGCACGTAACGTAATCCATTTACAGTTCGGGGCCCGAACTAAAAATGAATGGCATCTCGGTTTGACAGTTGTCACTATCCCGAGGTGTTCGTGCCTGTCCGAAAAAAATAATTTGTCCCTTGTTTTGACGGTCCAACTACATTCGGATGAACTCCTGTATTCGTTAACGGACTTAGAAAGTAGACCCCCTGGACCTCTTTTCGTTAAATGACGTACAAGGTTATGGTGATAAAGTAATTACGAGCTTGACCTTCACCGAAAATACTCCAGTGACAATATGATTAATTGTATCCTTTCTTCCCTTGCAGAACACCCCAAGATTAAACTGTTTGTAACACAAGGAGGTCTGCAATCAACGGACGAGGCTATCACAGCAGGAGTACCTCTGGTTGGTGTGCCAATGCTGGGCGATCAATGGTACAATGTAGAGAAATATGAACATCACAGAATTGGAGTCAAACTGGAATTGGCATCGCTTAGTGAAGAATCGTTTACTAATGCCGTACAAAAAGTTATTGGAGATGAGAGGTAAATTATAATTTTATACTATGAATATTCATAATAAATAAGGGTTTCATGTTTCAGGGGGTCATGTTTTTTTTTTAAATTTAACCAACGTAAAAAAATACCTACTGAAGGTTTACTCCCTCGGACAGTTTTGTTAAAACAAAATAATCTTTTTCTTATAACCTTAATCAGAACGGTTGTTTTTCAATATTATCTCATCACAAAAGTCAAAGTCAAATCATTTGTTTCAAATGCCTATTTGAAATAAATGATTTGACTTTGACTTTACCTACAACGTATATGACTTGACATACAACGCATTTTTTAATGTCAAAATTTACAAAAAAATAGAATTGTTTGTAGTCGGCCCTTCCAAAAGGTAGTTTCGTTTAGAAAGAAATGTGCAAGAAACTCCAGCGATACTCTTTTTTAAAATTGATTTAAAATGTTTTCTTTAAATTCGTTTTATAATTATATGTGAAGACGATGCTCCTAGAACAAAATTACTTTAAGTAGCACATTATGAAAAAAAAAATTACATGACTAACACAAAACAGTCCAGAGTTCGAAATCTAGTCGCTTTCTCATCTTAAGCTTTGTTCCTCAAGTGACACGCGCACACACGAGGGACACGCGATAATCAATCACAATAACTTGTAGGTAAATTCAAGGTATTTTTGACAGATTGATACTGAGATTGCAGACGGATAACCATTATTTTTCCCTTGCAGCTACCGCAAGAACATTGTCCACCTAAGGACTCTCATGCTAGACCAGCCAATGAAACCATTAGAACGTGGAATGTGGTGGATTGAGCACGTGCTGCGTCACGGCGGCGCGAAGCATCTTCGAGCGCCCGCCGCCAACATATCGTGGGCGCAATACTTAGAATTTGAACTCCTTGCAGTAGTATTAGCAGTCTTACTGTCCGTATTTTTAATTATAGCCGGTTTAGCTTATAGTTTGTATAAGTTTGTTACTAGTAACCATATCATTAGTGCCAAGGTTAAAAGTAGCTGAAATGTTGTTGATATATATTCTGTAAATAATTTCACCGTAAAAACTTAGCTGAAATATGCTCACGGTGATCTTGAAGTGAGCTGTCAATAGTGTCAATCCCAAGCATCGGGTAGAATGACAGATCACTTCACTTATGTTTTGATGGTGATAATTTCACAGAATAGACCGACTGTTTTGTAATCTTTCCGTCTCTTTACAATTCGAGTAGTTCAAAATTCAAAGCGGATTGATTCGATTCGTACCTACTCGAAACCAGTATTTGTTGGGCATAATACAGCTGATAGTTTTTCTGGGTTTGTCAGTATGTTCATGGGAGATAAGTGTTTGTAAACGCACCTACTTAAAAGTAAATAAAAATCCGAATAGAGTCGACTTTATAATAATGTATTACAACAGAAATTCATTTCATTGTCTACAATTTGTGTTCCCTAATACTGTATCAATGTATAGACAGCTACCCTCAAGAACTAAATGTGTAAATGTCTCGTAGTCTGATACAATGTTATGGAACAAAGATTGCCCACAATTGTAGATGTACGTCTACAGGGTCAAATTAAATTAGCTAGTGAAACTCCGCAGACGTGATATGTGCCTTAGATAAAATGTATTATTGTGATAAATAATTAGAAATACAAAAAAATATTTATTAAGTGTTTTGTACAGTAAAAAATAAAAATAATTGTTAATGCTGACTTTCATTTTAACAGACACCACAGTTATCTATTCAAGTACCTAAATCAATCAAGTAGGTATATCGGAAAGAGTTTGGACATTCTGCTGATTAATATGTAAATAATAGCTAAGGCGCAGATTCTAACATAGGCACTTTGTTCGACGACACTACTTTTCGCCTCGCTGCTTCCCTACGACTAAGCACTCCTTGCTGTTCTCCCCATCGCTGTTACTGTGGCGAAGATTTGTCAACAGCCTCGGACACCACGGCCTGTCTTGCAACCGAAGTGCGGGTCGCTTAGCGCGGCACGCGAACATTAATGACATCTTCCGACGAGCTCTTGTCACCGTCGGCGTTCCAGCTGTATTAAAACCCAATGGTTTGGCACGCGACTATGGCAAGAGACTGGACGGTATGTCTTTATTTCCATGGAAGGTGGGTAGGCCTTTAGTGTGGGACGCTACGTGTGTCGATACTCTTGCGCCATCCCATCTTCCTGGCTCGGCATGCTGTGCTGGCGCTGCTGCTGCGGCTGCGGAGAACCTCAAGCGGCGAAAATATAATAACCTCATCGGAAATTATATTTTCGAGCCGTTTGGGGTTGAAACCGGCCGTGGGGTCCGAGTGCTCATGGTCTTTTTAAAGATATTTCAAAACGGTTGGTTGACACTTCCCGTGACCCAAGGGCTGGCTTTTACCTTGGCCAGAGGCTAAGCATCGCAATACAACGTGGTAATGCCGCCAGTCTGTTGGGTACATTACCAGTCGACAGCGATGCGGATGAGTTTTTAGACGCTATTTTCTAGTTTCTGTATAGTTTTAGTTATGTTAGAATTTAATTTTGTTATTTTTACCTGTCTAAATTTAACAAGTCCATTCATGAATAATATATTTTGCACAAGGCGCAGATAATATTCGCAAAGAAACGCAAGGTCCCATTTGAGTTTGAAAATATAAAAATGGAATGGGTCCCGCCTGCTTCAAACTTTTATTTAATTTAAAATGGGCTTGTTTTTAGTTTTTCAGTTTTTTTAACTTAAGTGTTTTACAGCAGTCGAGTCTTTTTAGTATTTTTAAATACTTTTTTTTCCAGCTTTTTAGTTTACAAATGTGATTTTTTTTTATTTCTTGTTTTTTTACGATTTGTCACTTCGAATTACTTCTAACAATAAGTTGTATATATTTTTGTAATCACCTTTTTTAAAACCCTTCATTTCGATACCCACTCGATGGTTTCTCAGTCTGTTCATCTCGTTCACGACACCTTGATGCCACTCAGTCCTCGGCACGTCCTCACCTTGACTTGGGTGTTTGGAGGAGGAGATAATCGAGGACTCCAAAACCCACCCCAGTAGACCAAAATTTCAGACGAATTGGAGCAATGAAGTTTAACTCGCATTCGTATTCTCAGCAAGTCCTTTCATTTGATACCCATATTGCAGGAAAGCAAAAAAAACTTAGTTCACCATCTTTAGAAGTCCGCCATATTGGATTTAGAGTGATGTCACTTTATTCTTCTAGTTATTCTCAGCATCCCTTTCATTTGATATCGCTATAGTAAGGGCAAAAAATTAAAACTAAAATACAGATCCCAAGACACCGACTTCCGAAATTAAAGTTATTTCATAATTTTGAGTTCATTTCTTTTTGAAGTCGGTTTAAATTTTTTAAATTACTTTTTTATATTGCGTTGACTTGGAACTTTGATTTTCTTTAAAGCTCCAAGGAACTGTAGATTTGAGTTTTTGATAAACAATTTCAACTTGATACCTCCACGCGTTTCTAAGAAATAGAGTCTTAACAGACAACGAAATCATCTTATTATGGTTCCAATTTTCAATTTTGAATTAAAGGAACCTTAAAAAAGATTATTTAAATATTTTATTTGCTGCCCGTTTGTCTGTTATTTTTTCATGCATACGGATAGACCATGGCTTAGGCTAGGACATGAGCTACTATGAATCCCAGTAGTAGGTACCTTCCTGTGGAATAATTTCCGACCTTTACACGGGCGAAGCCGCTGGCAAATGCTAGTTGCATATAAATTGCATATCATAATCAAAAACTGATTTCAAGTCAATTTTCGAACCGCATCATCAATTTCTAGATTTAATTTATTTATTATTAATAGAGGCAAACAGTTCAGGATTCATATAAGTATTTTTCAATGACCTCTGTGCCTCCGCTAAGATGGCTGTTTACCTAACATGAAAACCTTTCTCATTTCTGAAAAGCTTTTTGATTGTCTCACGATGTATTAAATCACAATGTTAGATGCGGCTGCACCTATACATTCCTACTCAATAGGCAGAGTCAAACGCACTGTGGTACCAGTACCATTACGAAAACATCCCTTACGGCTACGACATAAAGACGCGGTCAATGTACGAAAAGACAGATAGACACATAGATTTTATAAAATCTATAATAAATTTAATTAAATCATAATTGAACATAGATAATTTCATAATGTCCGTGGCGTTAAAATTGAAATTGCACTAAAATTAAAAAAATACTACAGTAGGTATGATTAAAAGTGTCAACAAAAAAACTAGTATAAAGATATTTGTCTCACGTTATCAAAGACTGACCTAAATAAAAACAAATAAAAAAAACGTACAAGTCATCTATAATAATACAGACCGTACTTATCTCGGTTAGTTTACGTATAAAACACTCGTCGATCAACTCGTTCGAATTAGTTGTGACCAGGCATCACAATGGCGACGTTAGTGTGTGTAGCATTGAGTCTTCTCTTACAAATCTTCATCACTGACGCAGCGAGGATACTGGCAGTGTACCCAGTCCCGTCCTTCAGTCACCAGATAACCTTCAGGCCAATAACAATGGAACTCCTCAATCGTGGACATGAAGTAACAGTGATAACAGCAGATCCCATGTTCAAAAAAGGTGAAGCTCCTAAGAATCTTACGGAAATCGATGTCCACGATATATCATACAAAGTGTGGGAGGCGTTCATAGCATCAGGAAGAGGAAACAAAGAAGATCTCATATCACAAATGAAGGTTGGAGTAGAAGTAATTATTGACATACTGGACGTGCAACTGCAGGTCAAAGAAGTCAAGGATTTAGTTCAAGGACAGAAGAAGTTTGATCTCTTGCTTACAGAAGCGTGTATTCGGCCAGCAATAGCCTTTTCACATGTTTACAAAGTGCCTTTGATTCAAATTAGTTCTTTCGGTGCCATATGGGTTAATTATAAAATAATTGGTGCTCCGGAACATCCATTCTTGTATCCTGGAAGCATGAATCAGAGAATCTACAATCTGACAATGTATGAAAAGTTGTATGAATTGTACAATAAATACATGATAGACAATTTATTTGAAAATATGGCAGATGCAGAGAACAAACTAATAAGGAAACATTTTGGACCCGATATTCCGGATCTGAAGGAACTCCAGAATAATGTTGATATGTTGTTTTTGAATATCAATCCAATTTGGGAAGGAAGTCGCCCTGTGCCACCGAGTGTCATCCACTTGGGAGGACTGCCCCAGAAACCGCATAAGGAATTGCCTCAGGTAAGCTATTTTTGTGATGTGCATAATATGTATCATTCAAACTTGGCTAAGTTGAAAATATTCGTAGGAGAGCCTGCTATTAAGTCGTTTGTTGGGTGAGATATAGGTCCAGAATTAATAGATGTTTATTTTGTGATCTAATGATGTGACGAATCTTGAGTATACGTGGTGTTAATTGGGTGCCATAGCTCAGGGGGTTCAGTATCAATAAAAAAAAAGAAAAAGAAAATTATAAATAACCACAAAATGCACCTATTTATTAAGTAACAATTTAACCACCATAAATTATGTTTAGTATTAAAAAATGTGTGTTTTTATTAAACGCGTTACCATCGTATTTATGCATTACCCAATTAGATAGTACTTTTTTGTTCGAAGATAGTTAGTAAATAGGTGTATTTTGTGGTAGATTTTTTTATTGTTTTTTTTTTTATTTTGTGTACTTTCTTTGATACTGATCCCGGCCGTCGGCCGCGCCTCAACGTTAACAAAAAAATTACAGACAGGGACAAGAATGTATTGGTCTAAATATTAGCAATCGATTTATGTAAATCGATTGACTGTTTGATTAATTTAATAATAATTGTATATTGGTAGTGTCCGCGTTTAAATATCAGAAAACCAATTCTTGTCGCTTAAAACGTTCAAAATCTAGTCGCAGTCTCATCTCGACAACAAACAAAAATTTCTAAATTTTAGTAAAATTAGAGGTATTTTTAAATACACACAGACAGGGAGGGATCTGACTGAGAACGTTCTTAAAATGACGAGATTTTCCCCTCAGTTGTAGCTCTTCTATCGATACGAACACTTTTGCGTACCTATCGTATTTTATCATTTCTTTTTTTAGGTTTTGTTCTGAGACTTAAATATATTATTGTATTATTTCCAGTTATTTTCATATAATTATTATAAGAAAATATTATCGTTAGTCTAGTGGTCGCAAGAGGAACAGCTTCTGAGCATTAGTCCTGGGTTTGATTCACAGGTCTTTCAAAGTGATATTGACAAAAAAAAAAAAAACATACCGTTGAATTGAGAACCTCCTCCTTTTTTGAAGTCAGTTAAAAATACACATCAACCTTTGGAATTTTTTACAACAATCTATTTCTCCACACGTTTTCAAAAATCTATAATTTATCTTATCGCCATAATTACAGGAACATCTTCTTAATTGCAACTGTCCGACTCGTTTCAATTGTGCACAATCATCATGATATTCCACTACTAGATGGAGGAGAGTCACTCAAGTGGTGCCTGATATAAAATAAACAGTATTGGAATCAGTTAAGCTCAATTAGCTGACAAAGTAATCAAGCCCTGACAACTTATCAAGTGCGTGATTTGTTTGTTTATGAATGATTAGCCATTTTCTATTATATTTGATCAAATATAATAGAAAATGGCTTATGTGCCTTTTTGAAATAAATGCTTTGACTTTGACATGCATCGATGCATGTCAAAGTCAAAGCATTTCTCTTTTGAACGTCAAAAATAACACCAAAAAATAGAATTGATTCTAGTCGCCCATTGCAAAAGGTGGTTTTCGTATGGAGAAGAATGGGCAAGAAACGTCACCGTCAGAAGCCTGAAAGTCAGACAACCAGTCTTACCAAGGGGTTTCGTATTACCCAGTAACTGGATTGTGGAGGTCAGATAGGCAGTCGCTCCATGTAAAATACTGGTACTCAGCTGCATAGGGTTACACTGGAAGCCGATCCCTACCTAGTTGGGAAAAGGCTAGGCAGATGATGATTGAAGCTAAAGAGATAAAGATATATTTATTTGTAAACATGTGTAACATTATACATAAGTACGAACATACATATATGTAACATTAACATGTTTGTTTAACAAAAGATATTCGGTATTTAGGTAGTCTAATTAGATAAATTGTTTATTTGATTAGTAGGAGAACAAAAATGTCAAAATTAGATCAGTAAGAAGAAAGATACTACAACATTATTTTTAGTATAAATGCGAAACCCGAAACACGTGTCTAGTATTTTTATGTAAATGTTCAAAATTTCAAAATTGTATCATGAAAAATGCAAAGTTATAAGCTAGTTAATTTACCTGTTTGTCCGTACAAAACATGCTCGCCCTCGCCGCGCCGTCTTGCGCTCATTGATAATAGTACCTAGGTACCTAACCATTCGGCGTGGAGATTGGATAACCTACTTACTGTCGCTCGGTGTTCAACTTTTAACCTTTTTTAAATATTTTTGGGACAAAATATAACATGGCGTAAAAATTATTGGAATCGATTCAGTTACTTATTCTGAACAAACTATGTTCAGGTTTCGCATATACTAATATTAACGTTGTATATTGTGACACTATGTGCCATTTCGTATTGTTCTGTTATGATGTATAGGTTCTATCAGCAAGGGATGAATTCAAAACTGCAGTAGGTACCTATAAATAAAAACATAACATCAATACGCCAGTTTTTCCCAAAGGGTAAGGTAGAGGTGACCTAGTACACCCACATTTCAGCAGTTATGTTTAAGTACAATGTAATAAGGGGCACGAGCCTATTATAATCATCATTTCAGCCGAAATACGTCCACTGCTGGACATAGACCTCCCTCAAGCAAATACACTTTGACCGGTTCTGTGCTTCTCACATCCAACGGGTACCTGCGGCCGTTGGTCCACTTTGAGGGAGGCCTTCCAACGCTACGTCTTTCGGTACGAAGTCGCCACTCCGGAACCTTTCGGTCCCATCGGCCATGTGCCCTGCCCAGTGCCATATAAGTTTGGCAATTCTTCCGGCTATGTCGGTTACCTTGGTTCTCCTGCGGATCTCCTCATTTCTGATTCGATCACGTAGGGAAACTCCAAGGATAGCCCTCTCCATTGCCCTTTGGGTGACTTTTAGCCTTCTAATAAGGCCCATTGTGAGCGACCACGACCACTATTATAATAGCCGTGTATAATTAAAGTTTATATGAAACTAGCTTTTACCAGCGGCTTCGCCTGCGTTGTGATTGGGAATCATCCCACGGGGACATACTACCGGGGTACTCACATTCACACGTCTGCAGACATCATCACTAATCTTTAATTATTGATCTTTTCAGGATCTAAAATCATATTTAGATTCATCAAAACATGGCGTTATTTACATCAGTTTTGGTACAAATGTGAAACCTAGTCTTTTACCCCCGGAGAAGATTCAAATGCTGGTGAAAGCCTTCTCTAAAATGCCCTACGATGTTCTGTGGAAGTGGGACAAGGATGAACTGCCTGGGAAGTCAGCTAACATTAGGATATCCAAGTGGCTGCCGCAGTCAGATTTACTTAGTAAGTAAAGTTGATACTTAATTTTTTTTTATTTTTTTATAGATTGGTCACTATCCCTTTTTTTTGCGAACATGCTTTCTTTGAATCTCTGTAGAAAAATCGCACCTTAAAAATATGATGAAGTAAGCCGTCATTCCACATGCTAAGGATTGTCACCTTACTTCACATAAGTTTCTTCCATGAGATTTTTCTGAATAGAATATCAGTAGTTGCTGAACAGAATCATATGCTCCTTTCCTATGATTTCCTACGATACGCAGTGCTCAGTTTTATTAATAAGCTAGCTGTACCCCGCGGTTTCACCCGCATAAGTCTTGATCCCGAGAGAATATCCGGATAAAAATACATTATGTCCTAATCCAGGTCATGGTCTACCCATGTGCCAAATTTCATCCAAATCCGTCTAGCCGTTCAAGTGGGAAAGCGAAACTTAAAAAAAAAAACAAACCTTTTTTCTTTATGATATAGGTTTAAAGATATTTATTTCTCTTAAGAACTTAAATAACAAAGTTCACTTAAAATGAGATACAAAGTTCTTATATCTAAATGATAAATAATAATATCGCAAAATACGCCCATTGACGTGGAGTTGCGGAAACCAGCCCGTATTACTTATTACCTATCTTATAAATATATAAAACTCAAAGGTGACTGACAGACATATTGATCTATCAACGCACAGCCCAAACCACTAAAGGGATCGGGGCTGAAATTTTGCAGGTAGATGTTATGACGTAGGCATCCGCTAAGAAAGGATTTTTCGAAATTCCACCCCTAAGAGGGTGAATGGGGGGAGGGTGAAATTTCACGCGGACGAAGTCGCGGGCGGAAGCTAGTTAATATCTTCTGGGGCGTTGTCGACTTTACAGGGTACATACATTTTTCTTAAGTTTTGCCTGAAATATGTTTATACTACCACACCTCTTTAAATCCTCCGGTAAATCATTAAACAGTTAAAGTTAGTTAAAGTTAAGTTAAGTTAGTTTAGATCGCTCATCATGATGTATCGCATAAGTTAAGGTACTTACAAGTTTTTTATTACACCTATTTATGTTTTTATGCATAACAAGTTGGTTCTTCTTAATATCAAACAGATGACTGTGCTTAGTATATAATTAGTTTGAAACAGGAAGTCATGGACGTATTATGTTAATGACAGCAAAACATGTTTTAACATGTGAATCTATTAACGTACAAAACAACGCTTGATATTAGTCTTATGGGCTTATTAGTCGATTCGCCCGAATTTACTCGCCTGAAACGGACGAATCGTCACTTTTAAATAATATAATTTTTTCTATAGGGGACTCGTCCGAATTTCATTCATTTTCATACTTTTTTTTATGCAGTAGTTTTTTTATGTACTTTATTAAGTATATAAAAAGGAGGTAATAAAGTATAGCGCACAGAAATGTTACGAATTAAAAGTTATTATTTAATACCGAATAATAAATTTAAGGCGAATAAATTCGTGCGAAACGAATATTAAGCCATCTTAGAATATCAAATCAAAAATATGACGATAAAGGAACTCGTTAGGTCAATAAAAAAAATCGCGTCTATTTGTTATCTCATGTTGACCTTGACCATAATTATAGTAAACAGTATAGTACAGTAGGTATAAACATCGTATTATTATGTGTAGTCTTTTCTAAAAGTATAATAAAATTATGATTAAAATGTAAACAAAGAGATTAAAATATGTAGGTACCTGTATCAATAATGATAGCAATTATAATGTAATAATGATAATAATAATGAAAGCCTCGATCAACATCTATCGAGGCTCTCGTTATGCGGTTGGATCAAGGGCCTGATACAGAAGGCCGTACTCCTCGATACGGCTCGCATTGTGAGGAGGTTCCTGTCTCTGGGGCCCTAACCACCGATAGCTTGGACCCTGCTCCCGTTACCGGCGGATTTTTTTATCCTTATTGTTTTAAGAAATATTTAAAAATGTAATAAAATAAGGCATGTAAATTAATAAAGGAAATGATAATGACCCCACCGCCGTATCTCTACGCTGACGTCGTGGTGGGGCTTGCGCGTTGCGAACTCTAGGCCTATGCCGGAAGAGTTTACTTTGCCGGAACAGGTTTTAATGGACTAACTACATTCGGACGAACTCCTATTTTCGTTAACGGCCTTAGATAGTATATCATATAACGAAAAGACGTTCAGGGGGAACGTCTTTTCGTTATATGACATCCAAGGTTAAGGTGATAAAGTAATTACGAGCTTGACCTTCACCGAAAATACTCCAGTGACAATATGATTAATTGTATCCTTTCTTACCCTGCAGAACACCCCAAGATTAAACTGTTTGTAACACAAGGAGGTCTGCAATCAACGGACGAGGCTATCACAGCAGGAGTACCTCTGGTTGGTGTGCCGATGTTGGGCGATCAATGGTACAATGTCGAGAAATATGAACATCACAGAATTGGAGTCAAACTGGAATTGGGGTCGCTTAATGAAGAATCGTTTACTAATGCCGTACAAAAAGTTATTGGAGATGAGAGGTAAATTAAAATTGTACACTATGAATATTCCGAATAAGGGTTTTTGAACACATTGTATTTTTTTTAATCTGACCAACAACGTAAACAAAGTACTGAGGTTTACTTACTTGGACAGTTATGTTAAAATTAAATATTTAAAGTCAAATCAATAACTTGTAGGTAAATTTGAGGTATTTTTGACGGATTGAGACTAAGATTGCAGAAGGATAACCGTTATTTTTCCCTTGCAGCTACCGCAAAAACATTGTCCACCTAAGGACTCTCATGCTTGACCAGCCAATGAAACCATTAGATCGTGGAATGTGGTGGATTGAGCACGTGCTGCGTCACGGCGGCGCGAAGCATCTTCGAGCGCCCGCTGCCAATATATCGTGGGCGCAATACTTAGAATTTGAACTCCTTGCAGTAGTATTAGCAGTCTTACTGTCCGTATTTTTAATTGTAGCCGGTTTAGTTTATGGTTTGTACAAGTTTGTTACTAATAACTATATTATTAGTGCCAAGGTTAAAAGTAGTTAAAGTAGCTGAAATGTTGTTGATATATTCTGTAGAAAATTTCACCTTAAAAACTTAGCTGTTAGAAGCTCACAGTGAGCTGTCAATAGTGTCAATCCCAAGCATCGGGTAGAATGACAGATCACTTCACTTACGTTTTGACGGTGATAATTTCACAGAATAGACCGACTGTTTTGTGAAGTCTTTCCGTCTCATTACGAGTTCTAACTTTAAGTCGCAGTCCAAAGCTTCGAGACAGTTATTGTATTTTTAACTTTATTTCGACACATAAAGTTCTTATTATCCACATAGGCGGATCACTACAACGCGCCACGCGACGAGCCACGTCGCGTGGCGCGTTGATAAAGTAGTAAAATGTGTAAATGTCTCGTAGTCTGGTACAATGTTATGGAACAAAGATTGCACACAATTAAGTTATTTTTTTGTAGATGTACGTCTATAGGGTCAAATTAAATTAGCTAGTGAAGCTCCGCAGACGTGATGGGGAAAAAATAAATGATTCAGTGTTTTTTTTTGGGGTCAACGACTGAAGTTACTTAAAGTTTTCAGTCAGTTTTTTTTCCCGTGTAAATTTCACAGAAATGAAAAAAAAGCTGATTTTCACAACTACTTCAAGTAAGTACCTAACTAAACTACAGTTTAAAAAAAAACATTAATTTTTTTTTTCTTTGTTTTACGTTGCTTAGGCGACGATACACATCACGTGTGCGGAATTGCCCTAACTAATTTAATTTGACCCGGTAGATACATCGTTTTGAGGTTGACTACCTATGAGTAACGTCTTAGATAAAATGTATTATCGTGATAATATTATAAATATAAAAAAAATATCATTAAGTGTTTTGTACAGTAGAAAATAAAAAATTAAATAATTGTTAATGCCGAGTTTTATTTTAACAGACAGATCCCAGACAGTTATCTATTCAAGTAAATCAATGAAGTTTATCAGGAAGAGTTTTAACACTTTTATCATTCTGCTGAATAATTATGTACTTACCTAATTGTTATGGTGCAGATAATATTCGCAAAGAAACGCAATGTCATTGAAGTCAAATCAATTAAGGTCATGTACAACACGTGTATTGTGCGTTTGATAAAGTGGATACTTATAAAACAAACGACGTGCCATAGATGATAGAATAAAAATGTATTCTGTGACACTCTAACGAGGTGATCGCGTAACACACTAACACTAGGAATGGCTTTCATTTTGAAATTGCGTTATTTACGTTGTTGAGCAGACCAATTTTTGAAGCAATATCGAAATATTTTGAAAGTACCTATGTTACGCAATTACAATGACCATTGGGGTGATTACCCCGCCTGGTCAAACACGCACGCCTGTTGCGACTTTTAACGTTCTTAATTAAATGAAATGTTCGTTAATAGTTATAATTTAACTTGACGCATAAGTAAAAGTAACAAGACGAAAACGAAGTTAATAATCTTATTCGTTTAACTTTAACATATTATTAGATTTATAAGATTAACTTTTTAGATAGGTGCACGACTTTCGGTCGACTCAGCGTACTATAAACAATGTGTAACTGAATTATACTCTACTCGTTTCGTTCAGAACGCAATAATAGATTTGCAGACACGATAATCTCTGTATCATAAAATGCTTAGGGCAGCGGCTTATATCACCACAGTCTAGATATCCTTTACCGTGAATTAAAACTGACGTCATAATATAGTTTTTTATTTAGCGAAAAAGTTCAAAATGTATTGTATAATGTATTCTCAGATATTACTACTTTGAACTTATACTACAAAATGGTTGAGCTGGATGGTGCTGATCCACGCGTCATGTTCGTGAACGGGCGCCGTCGGTTGAGACTGGTCATCTATAACTGCCAAGGCTTATTTTTAATCTTATGTCTTGAATTGTTTCTTCATTTGTGTCTTTTTTTTACATTGTTCTCACATATAGAAGCAACAAGATTAATGTACCCAGGATTTTGTAATATCTTGATTTAAAAGAGTGTCCATGGCGTTTCTTGCCCGTTATTCTCCATAGAGATCTACGTGTTGGAATGGGCAACTAGTTTCAACTTTCTGACTAACTGACAGACTAGTTAATATTGACAATTCAAAAGTGCCTGTACAAGGTTTAATTTAAATAAATGCTTTGAGTTTGAGGTATTTATTTATACATTTTGTTGTCAGGCCCGGCCAAGTGTTTTGTTATCGTATTACAGTTATCGTAGTATATTATATTTAAGTAGGTATAATTATAATGAATGAAAGATAATTAATTCTATATTTAATGTAGATGTTTGTTTATGGTCAGTGCACCCCGACTCATTTGTTGTTGACATTTGAGTGATTGTATTGTATTTATGTTTAAATTATGATTGACTTTATGCGTTCCATTATGTTATTTTTTTAAGCATATAGGTACTACTGCAATGATTGATGATCAGAATGTCGAGAAAGCTGAGAAAGATAAAAAACTGGCCAAGTGGGAGTCGGACTCGCACACGAAGGGTTCCGTACCACAAGGCAAAAACGCCGAAAAAAACACGTTTGTTGTATAGGAGCCCATTTATTTTATTATAATTTTATTATTTATTAGTAAAGTATAAATACAACTGAGTATTTTGTGAATATTTCAAGTGCCTACCTGTTGCCTTTATTGATATCGAGCAAAAAAGGCCAAAAAAATCTGTATGGGAGCCCCCCTTTAGTATTAATTTTATTTTATTTTTAGTATTTGTTGTTATAGCGGCAAGAGAAATACATAATTTGTGAAAATTTCAACTGTCTAGCTATCGCGGTTCTTGAGATACAACCTGGTGACAGACAGCGAAGTCTTAGTAATAGGGTCCCGTTTTTACCCTTTGGGTACGGAACCCTAAAACCAAGTATCTTGAATTAGCACACGAGGTTGTTGATATGTCGGATGTGAAATTTCCAGTCATTGTACTCATAATCGTTACAGTAAAGGGACCAGTACCTCTTAGCGGAGGGCCTCGACCTCAGGAAGCTATAATTGCGAGTCTGGGTCAAGGGATTTGTTCAGAAAGCGGTACTCCTGAAAACGGCACGAATAATGAGGTTCCTCTCTCTAGAGCCCTGACCACCGGCAGCTTGGACCTTGTTCCTAATTTTTTATATTTTTAATTGTTTATATGTTTTTTTAAATAAAAATATTTCAAAATGTAAACAACATGTATGCAAATGAAATAAAGGAAATAATAATAGGTAGGTACTAAGAGATTAACTTATTTATCAATTTTAAACAACAACAAAGACAACTAGTGGGGTAACTGAACCAGATATCATGGCTTAGCTTAATCATTGCCATCGTAGGCCTGTGACCTTCTACGTGACCACCGTGCAACGGTTTAACGTGCTTTTCGAGGCACGAGGGTATCACTTCGCCAGATTCCAACCTCAACCTAATAACACTTTGCCCGACCCAGGAATCAAACCCAGGACCCCACGCTCAGCAGCCGCACTTGGATTCCAACGAGGCAGTTCAGTGCCATCAGAACTAATACATAAGACTTATACATAACTGGCGAAATGTGGGTTTACTAACATTTCCACGCCTGCCTAACTCTTTGGGGGCCTTTTCAAGCCTGATTTTATGCTTTATTGTGTCATCTCAAGTACCTCTTTTCTACAGCACTATTACACGTGACGTCTAAAAGACCCTAAAAGTATTTTTAGAAATTCTTTTTTCCTCTCTAGGTATATTTTTCCTAAACTAAAATTGTTTTAGTTCTCCAACTGTTAAATTCCCACGTAACAGGGTTCGTGTTGACTGTTGAACTCGCCAGTAATTTATTGGACAATTTGATTTACACGCGCTTTAATAGTTTTATAGCTACAGCACCTACCTACCTAGCTACTATTGTGTTACTTGTATTTTTTTCGGTCTTGGAATTGGTACCAGACTTTTCTTTTTAGGAATTAGAAGTTTCATTTTTCACGTTAAATTTATAGAATTAGCCATTTTGAGAATTAGTCTATTAGTGACTCAGTTGCCATTTTGAGAAGTGGGCATTCTGCGCCTAAACCAAATAAAATGGTAGGTTGGGTAGGGTGGGTATTACACGACACTCGTTTTAAGCATATATTCAGTTATAAGCTTAAAACGAGTTTATACTGTTATAAATACATTGATGAATTAAATAAGCTGGCAAAATTCCATGATAACTAAACATGAAAAAAAGAACTGGTATTGTGTTTCCAGAATAAGTCCTTTTGCGTTGACGTCATTAGGTGCAGTATACGAAGAAATACAAATAACACAGTAAGAAATAAAATATATACAAATTACCTAGTACAGGAAGTCTGAATGAAAATCTGTCTAACCATCGATGTAGCCAGTAATGTTCCAATGCTGGGCAAAGGCCTCCCTTTTCCTTATTCGCGCACTGCCATAGCAGGAAGTCTAGATAGAGAAGGAAACTTCATCATTATCTTGTCCTAATCCCAATTTTTCATGTCTTTTTCTTCCATACTTCTCTATTAGTCGTCATCTCGGTAGTCACCCCCTTTGTAACTATATCATCATTCACACATTCCATCCATCATTTCTTTGGTCTTCCCCTACTCTTATAGCCATCGGCAATTCGACATTCATACTCAAAACTCTTCTCTAAACATTTTCCTCAATTCTCCGTAACACATGCCCATACCATGATAACCGATTTCCACACAACTTTTCAGTTACCGGTGCCACTTTCAGACTTCCTCTTGTCCTAAAAAAGAAAACGAAATAATATAAAACATTCCTCTTGCTTCAGTGGTAGGGCAAAACCTTCTTATTATAGTCAAGTACCTATAATTGCACTCTGTCCGCAATTAAATTTAACCAGGAAAACAGGTCTTGTTGTGTAAAAACCTAACCGTTTATTTCTTATGTTTAAATGTCTGCAAAAACCTATTTGATATTTAATAACATAATAACAGCCTATTACTGCCCCACTGCAGGGCAAAGATCTCATTTCATACAGTGAAGGCACAGACGTTGAGATCATCACGGTTTTTTCAAGACGGGTACGGATTTAATTACATAAAAGCATAATCAGCCTACAATGTTCCCACTGCTGGGACACTGGCCTCCTCTCGGTGAGAGCGAGTGGCCAACATACCCACCTCGCGGGTCCAGTGTGGGTTGGTAGATGTCTCATGTTTTCGAATTTTTGGTTCTAGGTCATGGGTTCCTCACGTTTTCCTTCACCAGTTTGGGAGCATACAAACATGATAATTATAGTATTGTTGACGCTCCAAAATATGATAAAGAATAAAATATTTAAGAAGAAATAATGACAAAACTTAAACTTTGTATCAAATAAGATTGTTTGTTCAACACAAAAGTTTTGTTCTGTATCATTATTAAGTATTCATATAATGAAATAACTTGTGTTGTTCTTTAGTATCATAAAAAAAGTCGTAAATAGGTTTGCGAAGTTAGAAGGTTTTGGTTTGAAGTCTACCGTCCACTGCTATGTAGGATATATGCACGGAAAGGTTTGCCACGTCAGCTGCGTGGTTCATTTGTTTGCCAGCCACACATTTTTGTTTAGTACTCATATTCCCGAACGGCACGCATCAATGGAAGAGGCAGATCGCAACCGCCGATACTTCTACGTGCTTCTACGGCTGCCATCGACAATATTTTTTATTACTAAATGGGCCCGCTCTTGACCCCGATCACGCCTTACGGAAAGCGATAGATGAGGTCTATGATGGAACGAGCGTGCCCAGAAGATGCTTGTTCACTTATGCTTTAATTAATCAGCGCCTGACTCCACTCCATACAAGTTTAGACATGATTAAAAACTTGCCTACTAAAATTACGTCAATTTACGTCAGGCTCTGATTAATTTGACATGACTAAACTAAAATTTATCTTCTGTCCTTTTCATAATGAAATAGAAAGAAAAAGACAATGACAATGTCAACCGCAGCGCTCTGATTTTTTAAACTAGACCTAAATGACAATTTAGGTCTAGCAAATTAAAAATCAGGGTTTAGTATCTAGCACGACAACATCGGGAACTATTGGGTACGTACCGCCTTTTGTCAAAATGATAATAGATCAATATTATTAGCTCTTCAAATAAGATAAAAATCTAAGAGGGTATCAGTTATTAAGGACCCTACAGTTCAATTAAGGCGTAACGTAACTACACTACTCTTATTTATATCAAAACTATCTCAAGTACTTATTTCGATTGACTCTTCATACATACTCAGATATCGATAAACTATTTGAAGTGTACGTACTTATATCAAATTGATTTGATGCGCACTAAATTTTCGATGCGTATTAAGGGGACAACAGGACTTAAACGCAGAAAACGCAAGTTTTATAATGCCTAAAAGTATATTATTGACTACAGTAAACATAATCAGAAAAATATATGATATTCCTCAGGATTTATG
Source organism: Oligia latruncula (assembly GCA_948474745.1). Taxonomy (NCBI): domain Eukaryota; kingdom Metazoa; phylum Arthropoda; class Insecta; order Lepidoptera; family Noctuidae; genus Oligia; species Oligia latruncula. The sequence continues at coordinate 10,081,499 of OX419707.1, read as the reverse complement.
CTAGTTAGGTAGTGTGTTGAAAACATAATATAACTAATTTGATATGATAGAAAAAAAATCATGAAGATACCTTTAAAAACTTACTTGTTACAATAAAAACCATACTAATATACATACAATCATTCTGATTTTTTGTCAGATTATTCTACAAGCAACATACTCGTACTAAAGCAATTGTTTTAATTGTTTAGTCCAAACAATATTTTTTTTGTAAATAGATAATTGCTTCATATTTTGCAATAAATTAGCAGAGTATCATCGCGCTTCTCTTTCTTTTCTATGTAGTCCGATAGTGACCGCGCTTTAGCCCCTTAATAATTTCCTGAGGTCGTTGGTCCATCTAGTGGAAAGTAGCTAGGAGAGACTGTATGCGGAAGGCGGGGGACAGGGTGTTGTGGCGCAGCCTGGGAGAAGCCTGTGTATGCCTAGCAGTGGACTGCTATAGGCTGAGGATAATAATCATGTGAAGAAAAGAGAGGGATGGATGATTACAGTCCTGTAGAATGAGGGAGTGCCTCGAACCCAAATAAATTTGGATTTATGAAGGAGGATGATGAAAACCCAACTACTGAAAAGGAAGAAACAAGAAAGTACCTTCCCGTGGCCGCATGCTACCATAGCTTATAAGTATGTTAGTACAGCGGCAGCGCTTGTTTCATCCTTTTCAGTACACGGGTTTCAGTTTTTAAACTTTTTTTTATTTAATTATTTTGAGGCTTATTTCAGCAATATTTATATTTTTTAAATGTGCTAAATAAGCTCTTTCATTTGATAAACCCGACAAGGCACCATCCCTAAATATTTATTTTTAAATTCATTACTTTAAGTCCTCTAGGTCCTTTAAGCATATTGAATTTAGTGTGACGTCACATAGCCTATAACTAACCAGTAGCTTCTAACGATATCTCATTTGTCAAATTATTACAAGTACTTTTGAAGTTAGAGGGAACAGATGAACATACCATACATTATACTGGTCAAAATCATAACCCCCTTTTTGCTTCGCCGTAGTTGGATAAAAATGTAACGTCACTATTTCATAGATAAAACAAATTGCTTCACATTGATCTAAAGGCGCAAAATTGAAGAGTATGGAAGCCATTGAATTATTCAGTGTTTCATTTGTTTAACAATTCAATTTGGTTGCTTCATCCAAAAACAAAAGTGAACCGCGATATTCCGATGTAACACTGACAAGAGTTGCAAGATGAGCCTACCTAACCCTAATTGGGTAACACAATTTCAACAACAATCCGAAATATTTTGAAAGAAATTGTCAATCCATTGCCCATATTTTGAAAACTTCGTCTGATTAACGACGTAAATAAAGCAATGAAAGTTGTTGAACTGTCAAAACGAAAGTCATTGCCATTGTAAAAGTACGCAATTACCCCCCTATATTGTTTCGGAAGCAAACCCGCAACACACACAAACACTCTACCAAAAAGTTTCTTATCTCAAGCTCGTATATCACATGAAAATTAAGAAACACCTTCGCCATTAGCTCCCGATACTGTATCGTGAAGTTTTTGCGAAGAACTTTTAGCAAAATGCTACTTGATTTATTAGGGAACGTTATCGGGACATACTAACTTTTTATTGCGAACATTTTTACGCGTGTTTTTTAGTATTTCAGTCCGGACTAGTTCAGGTTTCGGATGATATTTCAAAAGGTTTTGCATTTTAACGCTGAAATATTTTGAAAGATGTAACACTATCTAATGTACCTACTGTTAAGGTAATAATATACTGGGCACCGTGGTTATTGCAACCAAAGGGACGTCAGGGGTGAAGTATAGGATCGCCCTGAGGATACGGTGGAGCATACGGTGGAGGTCTGCCCCGCTTAGGCGGAGCACCGCCGTGTCCTCGTAGAGGCGATCGGCAGCGGCGGCGACCTCTCGCGTCCGGACCTGGTTCAAGCCATGGTCCGGAGCGAAAGGGAGTGGGAGGCAGTCACCTCCTTCTGCGAAGCAGTCATGCTAGCGAAGGAGGTGACGAGACGGCTCAGGGAGAGAGCATCCCGTCCCAGCCGCCGCGGGAGACGCTCCGGGCGTCGGGAGTCGCGCAACGACTTCCGGCCACCGTAGGCGCAGGCCTGCAGACGGAGAGTAATGGGTAGCTCACCGTCCGATCAGGACCAGGCCCGTGCCGGACGGCGCGTACGTGTTCCACGCGCGCCTCAAAGAGATGTCAGCATCAGAGAAGGGGCCCGTTAGGACCGAAGCCTGCCGGGTCAGCGAGATTGTCCGAAAGTGTTATCGCTGGCCCGGAACATAAAGGGCTAAGGAAGAAACACGGGTTGGTTTTAGTCAGTAAGAGTCTGACACTCCCTTCCGCTCCACCCAGAGCGGGAGGGGACATTTGATGATTTCCCATACGCAAAAAAAAAGGGGTGAGATATTTGCCTTCTTCTTCGTAGCGTGTCGATGTTCAAATAGGTATCGTTTTTTAATATATTTTTTTTTATTTGGCTCTGTACTCCGTAACGCTAACACCATAAAGCTGTATATTATGTATATTTAATTGGAAGGGCAACCACGGTTGCGCCACTATGGTGTCCTAGTGTATTATTGCCCCAAAAATCTTAAAGGCTTAAAAGGGGAATGCACTAAGGTGCTCATTCGTTTAATTTTAAGCTCTAGTCTAGACAGTCGTTGTTTGTGATCTCTGTTCTCTAAGGCAAAATAGTATAGGCGGATGAGACAATACAACGCACCACGCGAAGGTGCGCGGGAAATGAAGCCCAATTTCCCTGTTAAAAGCGCGTTTATATTGGATTAAATTACGTATGTAAAAAATCACGCGCGGGGAGCGTTATATTCTGTCATCCGTCATAATATATGCAAGAAATTATTAACTTCTAAAGATATAATATTTGCTCATATCAAGAAGCATAAATGAATATTAGTTTGCAACCGATTTAGATTTAGTTCAAGAAGGGTCTTCCATAAGTTTGATATCGGTGAAACCTTCCTTCGTTCAAAACATATATGATTTATTAAGGTTTGATTAAAGTTAAATACACCTACCGGGCGGTCGACAAGAGAACACGTCTTGACACCTGTCAATTTCATACAAACTTATACATACGTGTTTTGCGAATTTGAACTTTATTAGCTACTATAATTGGCTCTTTGATAGGAGGACGTATTCTCTCGACGGACGGACTGTAAAAAAAAATGTTATTGGAGATATGGACTCCACAGAAATTTTAACAGTAATACATTTCAGTTACTCACACAAATAATAATGAAAGCCAATAGAATCTTTTAAAATCAGTACTTTTATAATACCACAAAGAGTACACAGGACACGTAGCAGACAAAATATAATTTTATGAAGTTCATTCATACAAACACCGACGAACATTTCGCTTGTTTGAATAAATGAAGAGTCGTCGCTTCTCTTTTGTTTATTCGTCTATTTACATTCACACACAGACGTAGGGAAACACAATTACATTTATGTTTTTGTTTGTTGAAAGTAACTTAATATTTCAAATTCAAAATATTTATTTGCCAGAAAATATATTGTTCAACAAGGGAAGATCTTAAAGCCTAAAAGTTATTGTATTTTGCCTACAAGCAAGCGTGCAAATTACATTCAATAATAACATTAAATTAATTCCTAACTAAATAATTAAATTCCGTTCCAAGAGCGAGATCTTCTCTCTCTCGACTCTTTTTTTTTTCGGATGGGAAAACATCAAATGACCCCCCACTTCCGTGCCGGACGGCGCGTACGTGTTCCACGCGCGCCTCAAAGAGATGTCAGCATCGAGGAGGGGCCCCATAGGGTCGAAGCCTGCCGGGTCAGCGGGATTGTCCGAAAGGGTTACCGCTGACCCGGAACATAAAGGGCTAAGGAAGGAACACGGGTGGGTTTTAGTCAGTAAGAGTCTGACACTCCCTTCCGCTCCACCCAGAGCGGGAGGGGTCATTTGATGATTTCCCATGCGCAAAAAAAAAAAAAAAAACAAAACACAAAAAAAAAAAAAAAAAGAGCGAGATATTAAATTATTGAAGACGTAATATGTCCATTTTCATTAACACTAATCGACACCTAAATAAAAGCACGCTGTTGGGTTTCTAACTTTCGGTACTAAGACGAGTGTTAAAAATCCAGTGGGCCCCAGTGGCCCGACGCCCCAGTGTTAGAACGGGCGTTAGTTGAATGAATGAATGAATGAATTGCACCGTTCCCAGCGTGGTTATACCCAGACTCGATTAATCGAATGAACCCCAAGATTCGCAGTAGCTTCTGTAGCCTCATGTTCATGATGCTACAGCGACCATTGCATATCAAGGAATAGACCCGGGGGGCGCGGTAATGGTAGGGAAGACGTAGGATGCCCGTAGGATGGCCTACCGGAGAACGGGCGTTAGTTAATTTTTTTTTATCCTATTTTTAGGCACATTACCTTTAATTTGTTAGTGTTACTTAAACTACTTGGTGATGTCGTCAGTCGGTGCCGCATTTCATTAAAATTTCTTAAGGGGCCTCTGCGGGTTGGCTTCGGCCACTCGTACGCCTCCTAAAGGACCGGGACCCTATGGTCCCGAGATATGTAAAAACATACAGCACAACTTAAGGAATACCATGTCTATTATGCCATCTTTTAAGCAGTCTACACACCAAACCCCGACCCGCCGACACGCGCCGGGTACAAGTCGCCGACATGATTCTTTTGAAATAAAGCCGCCGATATCAAGTCTGTGTCGGCGGGTCGGGAGGTTTGGTGTGTAGACAGATTTAGAGACACCTGGCAACCATTCATGCAATGCGCACAGGTACTCCATCAGGTGGCCTTCAGTCTTGTAGTCGCTGTCTTGCATCCAAAGCAGAAGAGATGCAGATCTTTTACGCATGATCGCAAAAAAAGTCATCTGTACGCGCTGCTACGAACATCCTTGACGCGCAACAGAAACGTGACAGGGACAGCAGTATCCTTTTTTTTTAATTGTTTCTTTTTAGTGGGGAAATCGTCTTGGTTACCCTCCGTCTGGGAAGAATGGAGGGTTATGTCGGACTCCTACCGACTAAAACCCCACTGTTCCTTCTACTACCATAGTTATGTCATCATCATCATTATTTCAGCCGAAAGACGTCCACTGCTGGACATAGGCCTCCCCAAGCACTTCCATTTCGACCGGTTCTGTGCTTCTCACATCCAACGGGTTCAGGCCGCATAGTTATGTATTCGGAATTATTTAGAAATCATCTTGGTTATAAATTGTTACAATAAATTAACTTCGTGTCAGTTGCCTATAGAAAAAAAATATTTAGAAATGTTTCGGGCAAGTAAATTTGTGCGTTCGACTCATATGCATAAGTAGTATATTTTTTCTAAATCTCGAACGACATCTGAATGTCATGAGAATAATCTGAGTTCCTTACATAATTCAGGACCAATCTGAGAGTCATTAGCAGTTCACAAAAACTTTGAGTTTATTGTAAACTAGCTGCGCTCCGCGGTTTCACCCGCATAAGTTCTGTCCCGTGGGAATGTCGGGATAAAAAGTAGTCTATATATTAGTCCAAGGTGTCAGCTACCTCCATACCAAATTTTATCAAAATTGGTCTAGCCGTTTGAGCGTGAAGAAGTAACAAACATATAAACACACACACACACACCCCCTCACAAACTTTCGCCTTTATAATATTAGTGTGATTCAGCTCAAGCCTCAATCTATAGTTCTATTTGAGCCTGACCGAAGCAAGTAATTTTGTGATAGATGACTTATTTTTAAGTTCAAACTTCGAAAAAGTAATCTCATCTTATTTCACACCAGTAATAATTAAAAAGTTTCATCTATAAAACTTTTTACCCGTACAAACAACGGCGCTGCGGAATCTACTCCAAAATAAAAGTTCTTTCAGAGGGTGGCGTTGTAAATATCCTTGGCGCACTATAAAACGTAGCTTCTAGCATTATATCCTGAAAAATATTATGGGACATTACACAAAGTGCAGTGGCGGTATGAAATCTTTGTTATATAACACGATGTGGGAATAGCATGAGATATAATATGTACTCACAGTAATTTTATGGGAGCAGGACTTAAATGAGATAGCTGTTGAACATTTTTAGACAAAGGACATGGAATTGTTCAAAGCCGACGATGACGCCTCGTTGGTTCAGAATAGGTTACGAAATATTATTCATGCTTTTGTGAAAGGAAAATTTATTATAATCAGTGACAGAAGAGAGTGTGCTTTATTGATGAGCGTCGATGCGGTTAAATATCCAAATTCATTGAGGAAATTTTGCAGTCTGATTCACTCGGAGGATTTAATCATTGCTGGTATATGCATAGAGCAGTGGCGGCTCAATGATAGCAACAACGACTTACGAGTTGTACCTAGGTCGTGGGTTCAAACCCAGGCAGGTGCTTTACTTTATGTAAATAATTTCATCACCACTGCTGGGAAAACGGTGAAGAAAAACATGGTGAGGAAACCGGTATGACCTAGAACCAAAAATTTGAAAACGTGACATCTACCAACCCGCAATGGGCCTGCGTTGTAGATTATAGCCCTTCTCGCCTCTCGAAGAGAGGAGGCCTGTGTCCCAGCAGTGGGAAAATTAAAGGCTGATGCTTTATGAATTATCTAATCTACATTACTGTAGAGACTACAGAAAAGCCAAAAAGCACACACCACTGACAACGCAGAGGGTTTACTTTTTGTGTTGATGCTATGCCATGTTCTAATCATACAAATTTCTCACGAAAGACGAGAAATTTCTCCAAGGCAACCATTTATTTATACAGACGACGGACGTAGCTCAATAAACAGGGATAGACTTACAAATTCCTAGGCTCAACACAAAGCTGCGTCATTCCTCCCCTACAGAATTTTAGCTTCATCACTCATCACAAAAAAGAATTAGTATTCGTTTCATCAACGCAAATTTTGTTTACTAGAAAAAAAAATCCAATCATCTCCATAATTATGTTCCGCAAACAAGGCTATAAAGTGAGTTTCTTTTCCGAAAATTTTGTTAGAATTATCGCTGCGAGTTTGAAAACACGCTCCTTTGGGCAACATTACTATTCAGTTAAAGTTGGCGACTTCATTAGTGGGGTCATCAGCGTGCTTGCCTCCAGCTGGAGCCGCTTCAGAGGAACTCATTAGTGTAACAAAGTTGCATTATGTTGTAGTAAGATGCGAATGACCGAAGTTTGGAAGAATGTTTAGATTAGGCTGTAAGTTTTCTCCAAGTTTGTTGTGAATGGCCTCCTCCAAGGTGCGTTAGGGAGACCCTTTATGAAACGGAACGAATAATGGCCATGCGTTTGTGACGCACTGCCGTTTTCGTGATGAAGTTTGAGTGCTGTAGAAGTTGTTCTCTGTAGACGATTTAACATTTTAGTGGTAATATCGTTTGAAATATTAAATCGGCTTGGGGCTTCCTTCCCACAGTCTTAAAATCATCTTAAGGTCAAAACAATGTAAATAACGAGAATTTAGATTTGTTCCAACTAGATTCGAACCTTTATTATTTACGGGAATAGGTCTTCTCAACTATTTGTTCTATATCACGACTACTAGACTTAAACACATTCTTAATTGTTTTAATTTAATTTATCGAGACATTCGCCAGCGCCATCTCGTTCAACAAAAACCAAAACTGCTTCAGTAATTGAAAAACTTTAAGGAATCACTTTCAATTAAAGTCTAGCTAAAAGTTTAGTAACGATCTACAACAGTTTTGTTTCCAGTTACAATTCAGTACATTTCTTGCTCACTCCAAGTCTAAAACAGCATCCAGTACTTAACACAACTCCTTGTTCCCCTTTTCTATTCATACATATTCTGAAACCGCTCCAAAATGTTTTCTAAGTACACTAACATTTCATTCAGACATCCAAGAGATAGGAATAAAAACATTTGTACGTCCATATTACCGGAAAATGCAGTAAAAAGGATCGCAAAATTTTGCACGGTCTAAAATTTTCCAGTATTTGTCGAAAACATCAGAAACCCTTTACTATTACGAGGCTTAACCTGAAAATTCTAGGCTTTTACGCTTCTAAATGAGTGCTCGAAACGGCTCAGAACACTCGCCTCTTTAATATCTTAATTACTGTAAAATGTACTCTCTTTTACTTTGCGTACGGTTTAAGTTGTGAAAGACGAGCGGCCCCCATCTATGGGCCCGCCTCTACTTCGCACAGTTTTTATGTCAAAAAAAACTCCAAATGATGAATGAAAACTGCATAAAAATTCATTGCGTAGATTAGAAGAACAACGCGCTCACACTGACAGACACGAAAAGCTAATTTAATTTATAATATGTCAAAATTTTTTGTGAATCATCATTTTTCAAACATTGGCCCAAACAAAGCCACAACAACTTCCTCCTACTCTAAATTAATGTTTGTCCCTAAATCCCATAAACACATATACGGGATTGACCCATCCGGGGCTGTATGTTTGTTTCGTCTTTAGCTGTGTCATCTGAAATCCCAAACCACTAGCTGTCGGCTGAGATTGCTTACAAAACATTAATCCTTTACCCTTGTGGACTGTGTGCATCAAATTTCTTGGAATAGTCTTGCATATGCAGACAAGCTCTAGACGTGAAGGCCTGTAATTGGCTGTCAGATTATCATACTCATAATTATCACTATTGTATTTAGCTGTAAGTCTTCCAAAGTCCTTAAATAAATAAATATAAAACATGATGTTTATTATACCGGATTAGTAAATGCAATTCTCTCGCAACGAATTTACGATTTGCACAATGTTTCTTTACTTCAGCAATTGTATTGTATACAGCCAGTCCGTAGCCAGTCAGCAGTGTTGCGTGGAAATCGGTTGTCATGGTATGGACATGTGATGCGGAGAAATGAGGAAAATGTCGTGAGGAAAATTTTGAGGATGAATGTCGATGGCTATAGGAGTATGGGGGAGGGGGGGGGAGTAGGGGGTGGTAGGGGGAGATTTATATGGTGTACATAATAAAGAATATTCTATTCTATTCTAAGATCAAAGACACGATTGATGGACTGTGTGAAAGATGATATGGTTATAAAGTGGGTGACTACCGCGATGACAACTAACAGAGAAGTGTCGAAGAAAAAGACATGTTGAATAACTCATATAAATTCGGACAAGGGCAAGAGATTATTGACAGCAGTCAACTGAAGGTCAATTCTCATAATTTAAAACCTTCAAAATCTAGTCGCAGTCTCATCTCAGCGACAAAAACCTGTCAAAATGTAGGGAAATTAGAGGTATTTTTGACAGATTGAGACTGAGATCCGACTGTGAATGTTCTTTATATTACGAGAATTGCCCCTCAGGTGGCCGAGAAGAAATTTATTTTATCGCAAATGATGACATTACCAAGTGACACGTTTTTGACCTTACAGTTTTCAACCTTACCGTGGACCCATATCTTTTCGAATCAATTAATTTAATATTTGCCTTATCATTGTTATCTTCCAATTGATTGTGTTTATCTATAACTTGCCTCATACTTGCACCACAAATTACTGAATACATATAAGCGCTAAACGAATTTAACACATCGTACTGTTTCTGACAATCGTTTGAAGATGACAGACATATAATCATGTTTTAAAATATATTTACATTAACACTACATAACATCACGCCTGTATACTCCCTAAAGGGTTATGCAGAGGTGTAACTATAGTAAACCCATAGATATAAGATACACCTAGATAACGCAAGAGCAACTACTTCGCGTGCCAAAAATCGCACCAGCTTACGATAAAGAATCGTAAGCCGCCACTTTCGCGCTCAGTCCTGTGTACTGCTGGCTGGGTAAGCGTGAGCGAGAGCGCGAGCTTTTGACGTCATAGTAGGTAGTCAAAAAATGACACGCTTGGTTTTCATACAGTTCGTGATACTTGCGTTATCTAGGTCTATCTATATCTGTGAGTAAACCCAATACAGTATGTTTACCGTTAAACGTATTTAGTTATTTGTATAGCGACTTTTGGTATAAATGGGTCTTAATGCTCTTACGTTAATATTATATGAGGAAACTCCCAAAATATTTTCTCTAATAATCCTCTTACCGCTCATGACTCGATCGACCGGCCCTCTGGTTGTGTGTTTATAATTTTTATGCCAGCTTTGCACTTTCTGACGACTTCCGTGCCACATATTTTCATGTTAATGCCGGGCGTACTTAGTCAAATCATTGCTGGAATTAGAACTCAAAACACCTGAAAGGTGTGCTTAATGATTTATTTGCATTCAACGCAGTTTATGAAATAAATTTTATGACGAATGTAATTAGAGAAATTTGAAATGAATATTGAATTGTTGAGTTAATGGAAAGGAGGTTAGAGGTAGTCTCTGAGGCCAAGTTTTTGTTGTAGCTAAAAGTCACTTTTTGTAGGTAATTAAAAACTCAATAAATGTCCAAAATTTGTCAGGAATGTACCAAAATTATAGTTATTTTCGACTGATTCTTAAAAACACAGGAACTGTCCCTCTGACAATGCGAATTATTTGTCAAAAAATGTGAAAAGTTACACTCACGACAGGTGCTATTTAAAAGCAAAAAGTGCAAAAGTGCTCATTAAAAGTTTAAGATCGACTACAGTAAATAAAATCAGAAAAATATTATGATATTCTTCAGGATATATGCTAGGTAGATAGTGTGTGAAAACATAATACAACTAATTTGATACGATAGAAAAACATCATGAAGATACCTCTAAATACTTTCTTTTTACAATAAAAACCATACTAATTTACATTCAATCATTCTGATTTTTTGTCAGATTATTCTACAAGCAACATACTATAATGTTTTAATTTTTTATAATTTTTAATAGGTTAAATATGAAGCAATAATTGCTTCATATTTTGCAATAAATTACCAGGGTTGTGTCATCGCGCTTCTATTTCTTTTCTATGCAGTCCGACAGTGACCGCGCTTTAGGTCATGTTTTCCCCTTAATTTATTGATATGGGTGATACTAATTGTGCTTAACGCAAAAAGGAAAACGTTATAGTATAGTTCCAATTTGGATAAAAAAATCGGTCCAATTTACTTTACGTTTACGTCGCGCGTTCGCGTTAGGGCCTCAGTTTTAAACCATGTCTACCGAAAAAAAAAACATAGTGAAGATACAATGTCTAGTTTATTATTAAATTCATTAGGTAGTAGAACTTTTTCAATAACAAAGCTAATACGGGATCTGAACTCAACGTCAAGGGACAATGAAATTGCGTATAGATTGTTTAAAGGCACAGATATCTGAAGAAAGTACTGGAAATGTCTTGATGAGTATACATATAGAGGTATGAGGAACAGGGTGTAAAGTTCACTCATACTCTATAGAAAAGGGAGGATCCTCCGGTCAGATGGGTGTTGTGTCTGGTGGGCAACTGCCCGATGATTCATGTCGGGCCGTTTTATTTATGCTAGCTGTGTGGTAAATTTCTGCTTGCGGGATGCAGGATTTTGCGTGACGTCAGTATGACGCGTTGTTCGCATGTGGCATTGTAAAGACAATCGTAGTTGGTGGCATGCTTGATAGTGATAACAAAATATTAAAAGAAAGAAAAATTGTTTAAATACATATGACACGATTATACTAAATCCAAATAGTTGAGAGAAAATTTCTCGCTGACTGGTCGAGACTTCACGAGACCAGACGGCTTTGTCGTTCTTTGGCCAAACAATTAGTATTGCCATTCAACGTGGCAATACTGCCAGTCTTCTACGGACAAGTACTTCGATGGTTAATTAGTGTACTTTTGTTTTTGTATTATAGTGGGTTAGTAAGTCATTTAATTCAGTCCCAAGTGTAAATAGTTAGTTGTGTTAAAAAAATTAAAAGTTATGTAAAAAGTCGAGTAGCCAAAGGAAAATCAATAAAACGATTTTAAATTAAAAGATTAGAGTTATAACATTGCATATACATTGTCTGTGTTTGATGCAGTGTGATTGATCTGTAATGTCAGGGCACTAAAATTCTAAAATTATCACTATAATAAATTATAACAGTTTTCCGTAACAAGTTTTGGTCACTTTTAATTAAAAGATAAAATAAACAAATACATTTTCATACATTCAGTTTCAGAAAGATAGATTATATAGATAGAATAAATACTCTTTATTTTTACACCATAAAAATACAAATATAAATGCAGAAGTTAACAAAACCAAAATGTCCTGCGAAAATTGCGAAAATTCTTTGCTACTACGGAGCACTGTACTGAGTTCTGAACTGCGAGTAAATATTTGTCCTCTGAGACACAAATCCAACCGCGCACTTTACAAAAGTCTGCGACTTCTGAAAGTTATACTTCTGCGGTGCGATCCTTTTTTTCTCGAACTTTATCGAATTTAAACGAAAGATAAACTTGATTGAATGCTTCACTAACATTTTCTTGGACGTGTATTTATTGGTTCATTTTCTTTTTAAGTGAGAACTTTACATATTGTTGGGTCTAGTGGAAATTGAGAGAAAATTCTACTCAAAGATAACGTATTTTCGTTGTAATTATACGCAATTAAAATCATGTGTTAAAATCAAGTTACTGGGTCTTAAATGGTCACCATCATTCGCCGCGTGCCAGTCAATATTCGGCTGATTAAGATCACCAAGAATCAAGAACTTATCTGCTGGATTTGTAAGAACAATCTATACTATAATATTATAAAGCTGCAGAATTTGTTTGTTTGTTTGTTTGAACGCGCTAATCTCTGGAACTACTGGTCCGATTTGAATGATTCTTTTAGTGTTGGGTAGTCCATTTATCGAGGAAGGCTATAGGCTATATAACATCACGCTACGACCCTTAGGAGCCGCGCAGCGTGTGACACCGCGGGGAACAGCTAGTGTCAGATAAATTATTAGCGAAGTTGTGTAGTTGTACCATCAAAGAGTTGCGATTACATAAATATAAACCACACAAACATGCATTTGGGTTGCTTTAGGTTTCCACAGATCCTCTGCGGACGAGCACCATTCGTTGCGGACATCAGCAACAAGTTCCCGACATACGGCTATTAAGGCCCCCTCCTTCCATAGTTTGGTTAGTGAGAGAGTAATTTCGATCACGTCTCCATACAAAATATCTGTCATCAAACAATTCACTATCAGATATAGCATCTATAAGCCATGTATGTCTCTGTAAGACAAATGACATCAAACGAATTAAGGCAAACATTTCTATAGAACAGATGTTTTTGTCCGTAGGCCACGAACGTTTTGGTAAAACAGGCTAATAGGTGCCATTATAAATCAAATGTAACACTAGAATAATAATCGTAAAAATATAAGACACGGCTATATTATGTCCTAGTAAAAACTATAGTAAACCAAAGTCGGCGCAGATAACAAGTGTGGTTGGTGTTGGCAAAATAAGGCGGTAGTTGTATTACATAAAACAGATTTGTCCAGACATACGTAACAACTTGTGTTCATGGTCAAGAAATTGTTGGCTTTATAAGTGTAGTAAACATTACAAAAATTATACAAGTGCAAGAAGATCCCGCTCTCAATAGCATACATACAGTTTAAGAAAGCAAAAATCAAGCCTTAATGAATCATATGAACAGGCGACATCGAGCGATAAGAGAACAAAAGGCAGGCGAGAATGGAATGTGTGCAAAAAACGATTGTCAACGTAATCTATACTTAACGGTTACAGCCGTAGAACAATACGTATATAGGTGCACAAATCATTGTTAATGTTAGGTACCTAAGCCCAACAGTATTACGAACATGAAAGGCAGAGAAATAAATTCAATCTTGAACAACGATGTTACACTCAGGGCTCACAACTTTTCCGTCCAATATATATTATCAGACAACCCCTTCCCCCCATTTTCCGTAAACACGTTAAGTTAGAGCACAAACTCATTATAATTCACCGAGGAACATTGCTTGTAAAGTCACGTCACGTGCTGCTTGGAACGAAGGCGACAATAATAATTGCAATATTCAAAGCCCTCAGTACTTATGCTGGGAATAGATTCAGCTTGCAGTTAATGACTGCAGCAAACTGAGTCTGACCTCAATTACAACGAAAGCGAGAGATTAAAATCAACCGTCTTCTGCTAAGTAACCCCTTGGCCATAACCTACACGCTCAAGCGCCACGCGTCTTGCGACATCGACTGCCAAGAAAACGGGTATCGCGTGTGTCGCTTGACGCAAGTCCTATCGCTTGTGGTCGTGAACGGAGCCTTAGTGTGCATACACACGAGCGGCATGTTTCAACAGCAGAGGCAACTGCAGCTGCCAACGGCCACCGTCGACACTTCTTGTCGGCGGCTGCCGTCGACTACACCGCTCGTGTGTATGAACACTTTAGATATGCACGGAGGGGTTTCCCACGTTAGCTGCAAGGTTCATTTGTTTGCCAGCCACGCATTCGTGCGCAGCTTGTCCGTGGGTCGCAGTGGACGATCCCGCCTACATTTTCAAACAATCATTTAGTACGCAATCCAAAATGTGTCTTTAGTAAACGAACTAACTATTTCTGTAAATACCAACATTGACTGTGTTCAATTTTGGGCAATAATAATAATAAATTCTTTATTTCAAGTAACTATGAGACTCATACAGTGTTAGTAACAATAAAATAAACTTACAACTATGTTAGTGATACAATTACAACAACAATTACACAAACACACACACACCAAAACAATCACTGCTTCCGCACTCCAGCTGAGATACTGGAGCAACGACTTACAATACAGCAGTCCAGCCTATCAGCAATAATTCCCAGGATGCTGTTGGAACTGGCTCGCACCCTGCGCACCAAGGACGTACATCTTTTACGCATTAATGCATAAAAGCAATCAACACGCAATTCCGCAAACATCCCTGATGCGCTACAGAAGCGAGGCAGCCTCATCAACCCCCTGAAAGCATTATTGTATTGCACGCGAAGGGCACTGTACGATTGCGTATTTTTAAAACGTGAAACAAGACTTTTTTTTTTACTTTGACTCGTTCACTACCTGGGGTCAGTGACAGCCTCGATTTTTTTTTTCAAGCTTCGTGATACCCAGTAACTGGATTGTGGAGGTTAGATAGGGAGTCGTTCCATGTTCATTATTTGTATTTATCTGCGGTCTAACCTTTTATACTTTACATACTGGATATTTCTATAAACAAGTGATAAAATACAAAATATGCGGAGAGGAAGTTGCGGACAACAGCTAATTTTATATAATTTCTGTAGCTATGTTTTAGAGCTGGTGATGTCACGCAAAATCCTTCATCGCGCAAGCAGAGTTATCCGCACGATGGACATAAGTAGTCAGAAACCCGACAACAACCTGTCGGGCCGGGCAGTAACCACAATACCAGCCGCAATCGTATGGTCGGTGGATCCTCCCTTTCCTATGGAGGATGAGGAACTTGCCACCCTGTTTCTCATACCCTTTTATGCTAAACACAGAAGTAGTTGTCTGTTTTATTCATCTTTCAACCAACCACGAGTGCCAATTACTCAATTTTAATCGAGGAAGCTGAACAGATTGCAAACATTTATTGACTAACTGTGACTCTCGAAAGCTCTAATGAACAACCTGGTTTTACAAACCCCGACGAAGGGAATACACTCGCGTATTTCAGTCAAAAATTCCGAAACACTTCAATCCCGAATGTTTAGAAAATTCTTCCCGAAAATATAAAAAGTGTCTCAATTTGTGAGATCCCCTGGTATTTCAGTGTAAACAGCCAATTTGAACCTTAATTGGGGATCCCTTGAGGATCGAACAACATCCAATGGGGTTAGCGGATAAGTTAGGGATAGCTAATGAAAATATAATGTAAGATGCTTGGAAAAATTATGAACGAAATATTGGCTGTAATTAATATTTGTGTTTACATTGGGTTCAAAGTTGATTGGGAAAATTTTACAGTTTCAGGTAGCTTGATGTGCTGGCGTCTGTACTTTGAACGGTCTGTGATGAAATTTTTTCGCGACGATGCGTCTCCAGAACATTTTGAATTAATTATACTCTTTATTATGTAGTGTTTTATACAAGGTGTAATTTAAATGGTGTTGGACCTGAAAATATGCCATTGTACTCATCATTATGAACAGCAGTTTTTTTTTTTTTAAGCCAATCGTTTTTATAATGGTTGGTAAAACCATATTTACAAAATTAACAAACCAAGAGTACATATAACAAATGTACTCATGGTTTGTTAATTTTGTAAATATGGTTTTACCAACCTGCTTTCAGAATCTAGACACTTAAAAAAAATCTAGATACATCGTTTAAAATACTAGTTTTCTTTAGGTCAATAGACCAGTCAGAGGTTTCTATGTTTACCTTGGGAATCGGTTCAGTATTTTCCGATTAACTTTACATGTAAAACAGTTTTTAATTAAGAAATAAATGAAGTATCTTTTTAGTGGGAATAGATACAGCAAATATATTTTAATGGAATCTGATGATATGCAAAATACCAGATGTACCTGTATATTTAACGATGTTTAGCTGTAAGAAACTATGTAAACATAATAAAAATTAGAACAAATAAAAACAAACAATATGCGGTTCTCGTTAAGGTAAAGGTTGTTGGTATGTAAGCACGCATGCAAATTTGATGAATTCGTATCCCACCCCGACCCTTGCTCCCACCGCGACCCTTGCTCGAGCCAGCCCGCGCCGCTGAGCCTGTAGCTTTAAATTCGTCCCCATTAATAAATTCCGATCCAGCCTGTCCCTTGCTGTCCTCTCCCAGCGACGCCCTAAGCCGAACCCCACGGGGGGTGCCCTTAGCGTGTAGTCGCTTAGTTTTTAAGTTATTTATGCCCTGGCTGGAGGCCCAATTTATTTTGGCATCCACAGGAAAGTCCGGTTGAGCAGTCGACAACCCCTATGGTTGAACTGCGAGATGCCATTTTTCAAAAAAAAAAAAAATGATGAGATCGTAGTCATTAGCAAGGTACTTTATACCATCTAATACTTCAAAATAGAACCCCTGAAAAGACCCGTAAGAAGTTCCTGAACGCTTATGAATATTTGGTGTTATTATTTCTTCGTCAAGAAACCCCTTCCCGTCGAAACTTCAGGAGGCTGACATAGCCGTCAGCTGCGTTCTTGAAGATACCCGGAACCTATCGGTGCAGGGCGTCAGCACGGTCTGGACTGGGTGAGACCAAACATCACACCAGGATAATCCTGGATAGGAGTACACCCTCTTTACACTCTTGGTGTCCAGCGATCACTCCCGTCCGGCACAAGATTAATTTGAATGGAAAAGTTTTTATGTCAGGACTGCGGTCAGCGTTTGAAAAATATATTTTCTAAAGAATGCAAATGAAGGTTATAAATGTGTGCTTTTGTTCCTGGGGAAATTAATTGTTTAGCTAGTTCACACCCTACGTAAATTTGCCGTATTTCAAAGAACTGTCAAGTTATGACAGTTGTGATTTGAAAATTTAGATTGGTAGTCACTTTGCTTAGCGAGGGGCCCGTGGATAAATAATAACAGCCGCACAGGTCGATCGATCAGGTTAAACTACGCTTGCCGCGGTTGGTCGTCTGTGGATGGGTGACCATCATAGCATACCGTGACCCCTCCGTGCTTTGGAAAACACGTTAAGCCGTTGGTCCCGGCTGTCATTCGTAGATATTTGACAGTCGTTACGGGTAGTCAGAAGACCGAAAGTCTGACAACCAGTCTTACCAAGAGGTATCGTATTACCCAGTAACTGGGTCGTGGAGGTCAGATAGGCAGTCGCTTTGTGTAAAATACTGGTATTCAGCTGCGTCCAGTTAGACTGGAAGCCAACCCCAACATAGTTGGGAAAAGGCTAGGCAGATGATGAGTCATTTTGCTTAGCGATTAATTTTCCTAGCATTTGATGGGCAACCTTATTTTTTGGCAACATACTTACCCAGTACTTAATCATCACTAATAGACTAAAATCATAACCTACCTAACCTTTTCATAAGTTCTGCAATTCACTGGTAGCGAGTACCTACAATAGGCAACGTCAGTGGTTATCTTTGACCTCGATCTGACCTGGCGTTGTTCGGAGTTTCAATAGAATAAGAGGTCAACATATACTGGTTTTGTTCGTTCAAGGTTCGGCTTACCGTACCCGATAGTTTCGTCAAAGTAAATGCCCAAAGTCATGAGAAATTCCAACCAGCCATTTCGACCCAGCCTTGAGTCCTTCAAGAAAAAAGGTTCGTGACACGGGTCCAAAATAAAACTATTTTTAGTTCCAAAGAGGTTTAATTAAACTTATTGAAAAAATCTTACTTCAAAAAGAAAATTCTCTTGTTTTTCTCTCCTTTTAGACACCGGTTAAGTAAACTTCATGAAAGTAGGCATTGTAAAACCAAATTCTCAAGTTAATTTTACCTGTTACGGAGCTAGCGAAGTGCTTTGGCTTGTACAAAAAGTTTTCCTTTTGTATTTTCAAAGAGAAGATATTTTCTTGGCATTCAACGGATTTTAAATTTTTAGGGTTCCGTACCAAAATGGTACAACGGAACCCTTATGGTGAGACTCAGTCTGTCTGTCTGTCTGGCACAGCTAGATATCTCAAGAACTACTAATGTTATCAACTTGAAAGGTCATTGGGCATCTTAGTATGGAAACCATACCCATGGCGGACACAAACGAAATATAGCAGAATGTATTGATATATGGCTCTGATTTACTATGGCATTAATCCCATTAATGTGAGTCACGGGAATCTCGAAAAAAATATAAAATTATCTTAAGTATATACAATTTAGTAGGGAGCAGTGGCCAAGTGGTAACAGCCGCGATTTACGAGTTGTAGGTCGTAGGTTCAAACCCAGACAGGCGCTTTACTTTGTGTAAAATGTTTGTGTGATGAGCATGATCATTTGTTCTGTGTCTGAGTGTAATTTATCTATATATGTATTTAGAAATATATAAGTATGTTTATCAGTTGTCTAGTACTCATAACACAAGCTCTGCTTAGCTTGAGACTAGACGGCGTTGTGTGATAGTTAAAAAAAAAAAAAAAAAAAAAAAAAAAAACATATTTCATCACCACTGCTCTCAAAACGGTGAAGGAAAACATCGTGAGAAAACCTTATTTTTTCCTAGAACCAAAAAATCGAAGACATGTGACATATTCTGCCAACCTGCACTGGGCCCGCGTGTTGGATTACGGCCCACTCCCTCTCACCGAGAGGAGGCCTGTGTCCCAGCAGTGGGAACAGTATAGGCTGATTATGTATGTATGTATACAATTTAGTAACAATGTAGGTACAAGTGTTTGTAAATGTTTTAAGTGTATAAATGTGTGTCGCATACGTGTTCCAGTTTTATAAAGTGATATAGGGAAGAAGAATAAAATACAAATTCATTATAGTATTTTTATTCTTCAACTTGATCCAAATCAATAAAGTACTTAGATCATTTAAGAAGGCAGCGAGTTCATCTGTTGCTTCTTACTGTGTATGGTACCGGTATATTGTGTTGTTTTTAGATTAATTTGATAGGTTTAGGTCTAAAACGGATAGGGCAAAATAAATTGTGTAAATAGGGTAATCCGTTTTGAAGTTATTAGGGATTTTCGATAGTGAAAATTGACAAATGTTAAATTTTATGTTTTTGTTCTGTAAACTTTTTATATTGTAATACTATATTTATTGTTTTATTTTAATATTGTAGAATAAGCTCAACAATAAATGAAACAACTAGATACGAGTATTTTGTGACTTTACTGTTATCAACGAGCGTTACAAGTTATATTAACTAAGACACACTACTGACTATCTGTGTTGACTGAACTAAAAGGAAGAGCGGTGGTGACTATTGATACAGTCAACAGCAAAAGTAGATGATCAAAATCAGAAATTCAATACTAATTAAGGGAGTGTTGCTGTTGTTGTTGTTGAGCTATGTGCAGAATCTGTGTGGCTGTGTGGCAGAGTTCTGACGCAAACTCCGTTCATTAGTAGGTATTGAATTTCAGATTTTGATCATCTACTTTTGCTGTTGACTGTACATAAAATTATGTCTAGAAAGGATAGATAAGCACCACGAACCTTGTACATTCATTAATATAGGTACCCAGAATGTTACAGCACTAGTAAGCGCTGTGACATTCTGGGTACTGATTAGTAATTTGAGTTTGTTACACATTTCTTTTGAGAAGCGTCCTGGACAATCGGCCTAACATCACCATCTGTCTCACCAACATTTCGTATTTCTTGAAACCCATCCCTTTATCTTGAGACCATCCATCATAAAACATTAAAACCATGCCAGTCGTATGTCTTCAAAAAACGATCTCAATAGGAAGGGTGCTAGTTGAGTTGTCAACACAAAAAAGGTCAGGGTTGCACATCATTCATGTTGCCCTATAGACTCGATTACAAGCCATCAATCTCAAGTGACGAAGGGTACGGGACGTCGGTTTAGGATATGTCGTTACCATGATTTGTTCAAAGAAAAATGTGGAGCAAATCATGTTTGACAAGTTCAGAGATCAAGGGATTGGTGAGATGTATGTTGGTGTCGAAAACAGACACGTAGGTTATGATGAACATACTAATAATGAATAAGATGTTATTGTACCGATGGTAAAGAATTTTACAAACCACAATCCAGTCTTTGCTGTCATGCAGTCGGGTAATAAATAGATGAACAAATTCAAATTTATTAATCATGTTCAGAGATCAAGCGATTGGTGAGATGGAGTTGGTGTCAGAAACAAACATGTAGGTAATGATGGTAATGATGAACATACTAATAACGAATGAGCTGTTAATGTACCGATGGAAAAGAATTTTACAAACCACAATCCCGTCTTTGCAGTCATGCAGTCGGGTAATAAATAAAAGAACAAATTCAAATTTATTAATCATGTTCAGAGATCAAGCGATTGGTGAGATGGAGTTGGTGTCAGAAACAAACATGTAGGTAATGATGGTAATGATGAACATACTAATAACGAATGAGCTGTTAATGTACCGATGGAAAAGAATTTTACAAACCACAATCCAGTCTTTGCTGTCATGCAGTCGGGTAATAAATATACGAAAAAAATCAAATAATTTATTAATGATGTTTGACAAGTTCAGAGATCAAGGGATTGGTGAGATGTAGTTGGTGTCGAAAACAAACATGTAGGTTATGATGGTAATGATGAACATAGGTACTAATAATGAATAAGCTGTTATTGTAACGATGGAAAAGAATTATACAAACCACAATCCCGTCTTTGCTGTCGTGCAGTCAGGTAATAAATAGAAGAAAAAATTCAAATAATTTATTTCTCTTCACAAATAATGGCATCATTTATTAATTTACATAAGCTTAGAAACTATTGACAATAGTTTGTGAAAGACTTGTCTGCACTAGGAATACCCGTAAAGCAGATCACCGAGGTCCAACCGATAGTGCATAGTTGGTAGTTTTTACCGACTTTACAAAAAGGAGGAGGTACTATGTTCGGGTGTTTGTATGTTTTTTTTTTTTTTTTTTTTTTTTGTATGTTTGTTCATCGAATACGCCGCCAATTGTCGACGGATTTTCAAAATTCTTTTTTTGTTCGAAAGTAGATAGTTCTGAGGTGGTCCCATTGACACCAAGTTAGGATCTGATGATGGGATCTTAGAGAAATCGAAGGCAACCCTCAAATTTTATAGGCTCACTTGTTGTTTTTCGCATCTTATATGAAGTATCCTGTGTATTTGTGTATGGTTGTCACCATCTCAGGTAGCTGGGCTGATGATGGAAGGTACAACTCCTTAACAGTAAGAAGTTACTCGAACAGGCAAGGACTGTTTTAGTAAATTGTTTTGATGTTTGATAGGGCATTTGCCACATTTGGTCTCATGATCATCAAGTCATGACCTGATGCTGCAGTCAGGATAGTCTGCAGAGTACCTAACTCCTCGACAACTAACAGCAGATAAATCGTGTTTAGGCTCATTGAAAAGGGCTCGATGTGTGGATAAACGTACTGTTACTGAGGAACACCGAAGACCTGATGCTGAAGCCAGGAGCATCAAAAAAAGTACAAACCTTTAAATTACAGCACCGTAGTCGTGTTTGGGCTCATTTTAAACAGGACTAATTTTAAGTTCAATGCAATGTTGACATAAGTCTGGCCTGATGCTGCAGCCAGGATTATCAGCATCTAATCTAAAAACTAATAAAAGGAGAACTCCTCAACAATTAACGTCGAGCGAAACGTAAAAGGAATATTTTATAAAAAGGCGATGGGCAAGTTGACATTAGGCTATTGTAACTTAGATAAATTATAAATAGACCTACTAAAAAGCGAGAAATAAAAACTTTTTAACAAAAAAAAAAACCGACTTCCAAAAAAAACACTTCAAACTGAAAAAAAAAAACACTACAAACTGAAAAATAACTTTAATTTCGGAAGTCGGTGGCAAAAACTAAAATACTGATCCTAAGACACCGACTTCCGAAATTAAAGTTATTTTTCAGTTTGTAGTGTTTTTTTTTTTTCAGTTTGAAGTGTTTTTTTTTTAAGGTTAGTTTTTACTATATTATGAGTATCTAACAGGCACTTCTCGCCATCAAACTCGAAAGTTTGGCGAGTAATTTTGTAAAAAAACAACCATACGGTACGTAAACATAATCAGTTATTTAGTTTAAGTGAAGGGATATAGGGAATTACGTGCAGATGAGGAGTTACATGCCCTTCCCTCCCTATCGGAAGTTCACCGATGGCCGATGTTGCATTTACTCCAATAGTTATTGATCACGTCAATCGATGGTGCAAGCTATTTAAATGTTTTAAATGTTTATTTTTGTAAGAATAAGCATTCCATTTTCCTACTTCGAGGCGGGAAGAAAATTCATAGGATAGTTAGCTGTAATTTTTATTAATTAAATAGTAATTATGACCATTTCGGGTTTTCCTTTCCGATTCTCCGGCTGTCGTTAACGTAATCAGGGCATAACATGAAAAACTTTGATAAACAAACAGAGAAGTAAGTGGAAAAAGGTGATGGTGGTGGTGGGGTGGTGGTGATGATGGTGGTGGTGGTGAAGATGAGGTGAGGTGGTGGGAAATTAGCCGGGTGGACTATTTTGCATGAGTTAGTTATTTCTCAGTTGCTTTATAACCTAAACTAGCTTCTGCCCGCGACTTCGTACGCGGATCCTGTTGCTTATGCCAGCGACAACGGGGTCGTCAAAATCGAAGATCTGAAACGTCTGATGTCGAATTCTAAGAGCCCGGGGACGGGAAAACAGCGTGATGCGCGAGACGATTCGAGACGTTTCAGATCTTTCATTTTTGTAAGTCAACAGGAAATGCCCATCAGACTAAACAACTTTTGCTAAACTTTTGCTATGTTATAGTGTCGCTGGGCTTTGAAGTTCCACAACAGGTGTTCCAGATCTTCAAATTTATTCTCACAGCAGAAAATGCTCTTCACGTGGAATATTTTTTGCTATGGCACCATTTTTATATCTCTTATACTTTAGCTGATCTGTTGCGGTTCTGCATCAGGTGTTCCATTTTCCAAAATAAATTAGTGATAGTTTGTTGATTTACAGAAACACTCAAAAGATGCGTCCAATACTGTACTATAGCTTAGATCCCTCAAAAACTATTTGGCTTAGTAAACTCAAAATTTGAAAGTTATGTAGTTAATTTACTGGTAAGAGACGTCAGGTTAATAAGGAAATTTAGGAGAGGTCGAATAACAGAAGTGTTATAATTTACTGTTACACTTCTGTGTAAACAACGTTCGTTGTTTTTCCCTCGGTCTCATTCAATATGTAAATACAGCGAGTCAGGACTGGTGATGCGGGAGCAAGCGACGTACAGTTGTCCGTGTGAGATGCAGCTCGTCCTGAGGTCGACACCCGTAGCCTTCAGTGTCTGCCCCTGTGACTTATTTATTGTCATTGCGAAGCACACGCTCACAGGAAACTGCACGCGCTTGAATTGAAAGGGGTCATTGTGGCCGGGTGTCACCATTGCCAGGATCACCCAGAAGACACGATGGAGCACACGGTGGAGGTCTGCCCCGCTTGGGCGGAGCACCGCCGTGTCCTCGTAGAGGCGATCGGCAGCGGCGGCAACCTCTCGCGTCCGGCCCTGGTGCAAGCCATGGTCCGGGGCGAGAGGGAGTGGGAGGCAGTCACCTCCTTCTGCGAAGCAGTCATGCTAGCGAAGGAGGTGGCGGGACGGATGAGGGAGAGAGCCTCCCGTCCCAGCCGCCGCAGGAGACGCTCCGGGCGTCGGGAGCTACGGGACGACTCCCGGCCACCGTAGGCGCGGGCCTGCGGGCCCGTGCCGGACGGCGCGTACGTGTTCTACGCGCGCCTCAAAGAGATGTCAGCATCGAGGAGGGGCCCCATAGGGCCGAAGCCTGCCGGGTCAGCGGGATTGTCCGAAAGGGTTACCGCTGGCCCCGAACATAAAGGGCTAAGGAAGGAACACGGGTGGGTTTTAGTCAGTAAGAGTCTGACACTCCCCTCCGCTCCACCCAGAGCGGGAGGGGTCATTTGATGACTTCCCATCCGAAAAAAAAAGGAGTAATTGTGGGGAATCGGTGGTATACGTGGTACAAACACTGTCTCGCCGACACCACAACCCGTTAGAATTTCCGCCTCAGTGATATTTCTCTGCAGCGAGACGACTTTGAGCCGGGTCCCATTGCACAGTTTCGGCGGAGTGAGATTCCGAAGAAGCATAATTGGGACACCGACCTTTAGCTTAATGGTGTTAGCTGGTAGTTCACTTGCACTGAGGAAATTGAGAAATTCTACAGGGTAATGTGTAGCGTCATCTTGGTCGACAACAGTGTTTATTGAAGGGTAGATCACTTCATTTCCCTCAATTTCCGCGAGAATGCATTCATTGATCGCTGAAGGTTGGTCGTTTCTGGGTGTTAAAATGGCTCGTTCACACACCCAAGAATTATCTTGGTGCGGTATCCTATTGATGTCCCCGTACACCAGGCGTATCAAATCTTCTAAGGTGGACACCACTCTCCCAAGTATCTCAGGTAGAACCACCTGGCCACCGTCTACTGGTAGCGTTCCCTCACCCAATTTTAAGAGAACATCAGAAAATTCTTGGGCGTGTACATTCCCGCCAAGCTGTGCTCTCATATTCATCGTTAAGCGCAACCTATGAATATGTGGCCATAAGAAAGAGCATTTCAACAAAGCATTCACCTCATCAGCCCTAGTTCCTCGCGTCACCACAGGCAGCGTTTGTCGGAAATCGCCGCTTAACAGAACTGTAACGCCACCCATCATTTGCTGGTTCCTGCGGATGTCCTGCAAAGTCCTGGTTACCGCCTCTACTACTTTTCTGTTCGCCATAGTGCATTCATCCCACACGATTAAAGAGCAATCTTTAAGCACGCGCCCTTTGTCGCTGTTGCTGTTGCGTTTGGAGTGTCAACTCCACAAACAACAAATGTGCTTGGTAAGATATAACTTAGAACCAAAAGTTTGACTTGACTTTATGATAGTGTAGCTTATTGTACCACCAATCAATCTGTTTAGTAACATTGGTGTGAAACTCCCCATACAATTAGATAGGACATGTATAGTTCTCAGATTTCATAACAGTATCGTTCGTAATGCACATAAAAAATGCAAAAACTAAAAAAAAAAGAATTTTACTATAAAAAAAAAAAAAATAATACGGGATTTGAACTCGCACCATTTAGTGCGGTAAACGGTCGCCTGACCATACCGCTAAATTCCCTGTTGACGTATTGTTGAAATAGCTGTTCCCTTGCAATTTATAATATTACTGCCCCGCTCCTTTATAAAAATAGCGTGATTGTTATGTTTCCAGGGTTAAATTTTTATTAACTAAATAAATAACATGTAATTTTGGGCATTCAATTATTTTGTGCATTCAATTACGAACCAAAACCTTTTAAAATCAATATTGCTTACCTCCCATAACATACGGCGTGATAATATGTAGCCTAAAGCCTTCCTTGGTTTACAAAGAACATTTTTGCTGAATTTCAATTCAATCTATCCAGTAGTTTTGGCGTGAAGCCTTACCATACACACAGACAAACAGACAAACAGACAAACAGACAAAAATTCTAAAAAGTCACTTTTTGTCTTCAGTTACGTTTTTCTAACAAAAGCCACTTATTTTTTCTCGAAAATTCGCAATGTACAGTTTTTCTTTCGTTACTGTTTTATTATATGTATAGATTATAGATCCATTCAACTAGAGTAGGAACTCACAAGACAAGGTCTTTGTTGTTGGTTGATAAATCATTGCTGGGGAGTTTGTTCGCGCCACTTCTTCTCCCCAGCGAAAGCACTAGGAAGTGGTGAAGGGCGGGCGTTTTGGGGATTGCCTTTTGTAATTTTAACGTTCGAAAAGTGCTGATTCTCAGCCTAGTTTGAATAAATGCCTTTTGATTTTGATTGTAATACGATTTATTTTATTAAAGAACAGATCATTAGAATCATGATAGTAGCACTGCTAGCATTTAATGGCACTTGAAAATCTTTAACGGTTGGTCTTACTGTAATGCCAGACAACATTATTTTTACGATACTTTTTTGTCTAAGCAAGAAACAAAGTACAAGTCAAAGTCAAACCTTATTTTTCTAAAAATTTGGCAAATATAAGCACTAATCATGTAATCAACTCAACTTCCGACAGGTGACTGATACTTATCTGAACACTAGCTTCGTCCGCGTGTAATTTCTTGTTTCTTAACCCACCCCGTCGTATCGCATCGCCCACCGGCGCTATCGTTTTCGCTTAACGTTCTTTCTGAGTTTTTTGCTTTTTGCTCTGCTCCTAAGGGTCATAGCGATGATAAATAACGACATAGCTTTTATCGAGAACTGGGCTATCAAATGCAAA
The DNA here is from genome assembly GCA_948474745.1 of Oligia latruncula. Classification (NCBI taxonomy): domain Eukaryota; kingdom Metazoa; phylum Arthropoda; class Insecta; order Lepidoptera; family Noctuidae; genus Oligia; species Oligia latruncula. The sequence continues at coordinate 10,054,677 of OX419707.1, read as the reverse complement.
ATTTTTCAAATCCGACTGGTAGTTCCAGAGATTAGCGCGGTCATACAAACTCTTTAACTTCATTATTAGTACAATACGACCGACGTAACTTGGCGGACCTGAACATAGGCACTAAAAACTTTCGCGCATATTCTCTCACTCGCACTCGCCTCATGTCACCATTTGGTTCCTAAAAAATCTTACTACGCAGCCTTCTGCGCCAAGTTCAGGCCCGCCTAGTTACGTCGGTCGTATTGTGTATGGATAGATGAATCAGAAATCGTTGGTTGATATCTCGCGTTAAATTCATGCTGACGTAACACAGACAATTTTCAATTTGCCGCCAAATCGTAAACAAATGACAAATGACGAATAAATTACATACACAATATTATTGGCAAAGAGTTCCATTTTTAAAATTTGAACATATTTTTTTTATTATATCTAGCCAGTAGTCGCCATTTAATACCAGCACTGTTCACATCCAACGAATTAACCAAAACACTCTAGATATGAAAGAGTAAGAAGGGTTTTAAGTTAACCAAGTAACCAATTATTTCAGGATCCAAAACACACTAGTAATACAGGTCATGTTCGTGAACGGGCGCCGTCAGTTGGGGCTGGTCATCACTTAGCTGCCTCGGCTTATTTTTATTTTTGGATTGTTGTTTTCTTGCTATTTTTTTTTTTTTTTTTGCGGATGGGAAATCATCAAATGACCCCTCCCGCTCTGGGTGGAGCGGAAGGGAGTGTCAGACTCTTACTGACTAAAACCCACCCGTGTTCCTTCCTTAGCCCTTTATGTTCCGGGCCAGCGGTAACCCTTTCGGACAATCCCGCTGACCCGGCAGGCTTCGGCCCTATCCCCGGCCCCTCCTCGATGCTGATTTCTTGCTATTTCCTGTACTCTGGACGCTTTTAACGTGTACGTCTTTTTTACATCGTTCTCACATATAATTTTAAATTCAACATTAATGATGTAACTAATATTTTTGTAAAAATATAATTTAAAAGAGCGTCCATGGAGTTTCTTGCCCGTTCTTCTCCATAGGTACCTACGCTTTGGAATGGGCAACTAGCTTCATATTTTCTGACTGACCGACTTCTTGACAATTCAAAAGTGGGCGTAAATGGTTTAATTGAATTAAATACTTTGAGTTTGAGTTTGGCCATAAAAGCCAGTCAGTAACAAAATCACAATAGGTACTAAACTAACAAATTGCCAGTTGAAATAGCCAAATAATACCTATTCAATATCCTAACATATTATACTAAACAAACCCTCGTCAAAATGGCGTTAACAACAAATAAATCCATCTCGCCTCACTGGTTTAACAAGTGGAGTGTGTAGTCATTTGTCAATATGTTTGTTGAAGCCATATTGGACTGGAGCCAAGGCCCTGCGGGAGGCCTTGAGGTTGGTACTCGTAGTCAGGCTTTCTAGTCCAGTCCTTAGAGATGGAGGTTGTTTTTAAGCGAGTGATGGGTAGGTTGATGATTTTGTATTTTAATCATTATTTTCAGCAGAGTATTTATTTTATGTAAATGCAAGTCGAAAGAAAGAATGAAGAAAAAGATGGAAGGAGTGGAGGGAGGCCTTTGCCCAGGATTGGGACAGCGAAGACTAAAAAAAAAATGTAAATGTTTGTCACGTTGGAATAGTTTTTTTTTATGTGAATACTTACATCCTCCTCCTCAAGTCGTACTCCTCATTACTGAGGGTCTTGATCTTCCCTTGAAAACATCTTTTTCCTAACGATGTTTCGCCATCTCTGTCTATCCTTAGCCAGGTGAAACGCATCATGAAATTTCGTGTTAAGAGAAGAGCTTATCTGATCGGACCATCTTAAAGGGCTGCGACCTCTTGGTCGTCTACCGTCCACCTTGCCAGAAACCATTAGTTGTTCAAGGTTATTGCCATCTTTTCTCGCTATATGGCCGAAAAATTCCAAAACTCTGCGGAGACAGGTCGTAAAGAGTCTGGTCTTTATTCCGAGCTCGCGTAGGATAGACTCGTTGGTGCGGAATGCAGTCCATGGTATCTGAAGCCATGGTATCTGAAGCAACTTCCTCCAACACCACATCTCGAAGGCGTCTATACGAGCTCTGTCGGCCTTTCTCAAGGTCCAAGTTTCTGCTCTGTATCCAAAAATTTAAAAGACCAGCGTGTTGACCAATTTCACTTTGGTATTTCGCGAAATGTTGCGATCTTTCCATATTTTTTGAAGCTGAGACATAGCATTCTTGGCCATGCCTATACGTCTACGGAAACTTACATATTCAATTTTATTTGGAATATAAGTGCTCCGAACTCGAGGTCAGGGGGGACTGCATTTTTGACAAGTTTTTGACATTGATTTTCGCTGAGATGAGATTGCGACTAGATTTTGAACGTTTTTAATTACGAGATTTGGCCTTCAGCCTTGGCCTATTCTGTTCCAAAAGAATCTGATGAAAATGTGAAAAATTGATTAAAACCACTACTATTTGTAGGGCCACTTACAAATCACGTTGTTCGGCAAATCGTTTTACGTTCTATTAGGACACTGGCATCAGCAGTGGTGGCCAAGTGGTAACGGCCGCGACTTACGAGTTGTAGGTCGTAGGTTCGAACCCAGACAGGCGCTTTACTTTATGTAAATTATTTCATCACCACTGCTCTCAAAACGGTGAAGGCAAACATCGTGAGGAAACCGGCATGTCCTAGAACCAAAAATTCGAAGACATGTGACATCTACCAACCCGCACTGGGCCCGCGTGGTGGATTACGGCCCACTCCCTCTCACCGAGAGGCCTGAGTCCCAACAGTGGGAACATTATAGGCTGATTATGGTAGGACACCGGCATCCTAATTGCGTAACAAACTATCAATCGGAATCTGAATCATTTTGAAGCAAATTGCTAATCCATTGCTTCATTAGAAAAAATTGTCTGCTCGACACGTAAATAACGCAATGAATGTTGTTGAACTGTCAAAACAAAACCGATTCCGATTGATAATGTGTTACGCAATTGCCCCGCGGGAAAGTCTTAACAAAAGTATTTCGTTTTGACCTTTTGCAAGGAAATTACCTAATTCAATCGTATCCTAAGATTTCTTCTGTCTCCTTTAAGCGATCCACTTAGTACTGATTACTTTAATATAAAGCAAGACTGTGTTTTAAACTTTAGGGATCAAGAGCTCTCGTTTCAGAAATTACTCTGAATTTCATTTATTTATAGCTTCCGATTTCGTCTTGTCAAACATTTTGTTTTATACTATCTAGTTTGTTCTAAATCAAAGAGTTATATGAAAGGTTATTATTTATTTATTTAATACTTCAATCACATAAATGTACAGAGGCGGACTTAATGCCATAGGCATTTTCTACCAGTTAACCTTTGGGTGATGCAGAGACAAACAGTGGTAGGATTCACGATTCCAAAATAGAATAATAAGAAGTAATAATTATATAATATAGCTAAAACCCTCAACCAACACCTAAGGAGGCTCTCGTTGGGCAGCTGGATCAAGGGCTTGATTCAGAAAGCGGTACTTCTGGACACGGCTCGCATTGTCAGGAGGTTCCTCTCTCTGGAGCCCTGACCGCAAATAGCTTAGACCCTATTTATTTATTTTAAAAGGTTTTTAATTGGTTTTGTTTATAAAAAAAAAATAACAAATGTAATTTATATATTTTTTTTATTTTTATGTAAAAGAAATATAAGAGTTAATAATATTTTTATTGTACAACACGCCATTTGCTCGATGGAATTTCCCTTCTGCAAAAATTACGACTCCGCGTCGCATATCAACTGGAATTTAAGAATTTATTTCTATTAAGTAGATGCAATCTTTACAATATCAACTACAAAATTCTTGAGACCGTTTACTTAGGTATCAATGTTTCAAATCAATTATTGTTTCAACAAAAGATTTTTGGTTCAGCACACGCGGGATTAAATGGAGCAACGACCTAAAAGGAGCATTAAGTCAAGTGGGAATAAGATTAAGAGACAAGCCTATAATAATACAATTATGTCTGGCTGTGTAGTAAAAGGTTACGAATTATAAATTTAAGCTAAAAATTAAATGTAGGTATTTGAAAACCGATCATAATTTTTTGCTTGTTTTATTTCTGGGCAGCTCGCGGTCCGGTAAGGACCAGGCTCGAGTCGACTGCACGTTGTGGTCCACGCGACCATTTGGGGTCGGTTTCCAGTCTAACCGGATGCAGCTGAATACCTACCAGTATTTTACATGGAGCGACTGCCTACTCGACCTCCACAACCCAGTTACTGGGTAATACGATACCCCTTGGTAAGACTGGTTCTCAGACTTTCGGGCTTCTGACTACCAGTAACGACCGTCAAAGATCCACGAATGACATGCCTGGACCAACCGATTAACGTGTTTGAGGGGTCTCGGTATGTAAAGATGGTCACCCATCCACGGAACAACCGCGGCAAGCGTAGCTTAACCTGATCGATCGACCTGTGCGGCTGTTATTATTTAACCACGGGCTGCTCTTTAGCCACGGGCCCCTCTATATAATTATATAAATACAATATGTATAACCTACCACATGCCAGCTTTTTGAAAAATTACTTTATTCAAGTGCAGAAACCCAAACGGGTATAATTCACGGTATATCGGTCGACCATTGATGTTCTAACATTTTCGGTAAGTAGGGTAGTGGGTATAGCTACTCTATCCCTAAAGTTGGGGTTACAAAAGTAGCGAGAAAATTTCGAACCCTACGGTGTTCGGCATTTCATACAAACTTTCAAGCCCTTATTTTTCTAAATGAATAAACCGATTTTAATTAAACTTCCTACGTATAAGCAAGATACAAAGGGGCTAAAAAGTAAGTAGATAACATTTTCGAAAAATAGTGTTACAGCCATATTAGACCGATCAGAGAAACAGAGATTTCCAGTTATCTTTTTTTAAATAAGACATTTCGAAAATTATCTCTACTAACTTTTTAGACCTTTGTTAAGAATAAAAAAAAATGAACCGATAAAAACTTTTTGCTCATCTAATGCTGCACAGGTTTTTTTTTTACAATTGAACCTCTCTTTAACTTTCTGGCTTTCTGCACAGTACTTTGTCGCAGTTACTAAGCTAGGGTACCCCGATCATACGGGTTAGGTTAGGTTGAAACTAAAACCAACTACGCGCGAGCCGAATTGGTCGCAGTAACTAAGGCACTCGACTAAATGGGTTAGGTTAGAACTGTGACGAATCGCTCGCGATCCGAGCGAGCGAAGCGGGCGGTGCTGCGGAAGATTTCAAAGCCAGTGCAAGTCGCCTTGTGAGAAACTAATGTTAAAACAAAAGTGTTTGATAAAGTATCTCCTAACATTACCTAACTTGACGTTAGTGAAAACAGGCATAAGAAACCTACCAAACTCAGGTGTTACAATAATCAGTTTAGCAGTCTAATCCTTTTAACCAACAACCTTGCAACCTCTAGACGAACATGAACTACTAGAAAAGTGCCACCAAACGGACCAATCGTTTTGCTCCCTCGTCAGTCAACTTCTTACTTCCGAACTTCTAAGGCAAAACAGCGTCGTTGGGAAAACAAGATAATTACTGTTTCTATACAAGTTACGTGACGTATGTAATTAGTCTTGAACTTACCCGACAACGTTGTTAGTCAGAATGTGTACTTGTGAAGATATAATATGTGTGTGGCGGCATCTACATCGTTGAATGCGAACTACGCATTACACTGCCGTTACGCAAAATCCTGCATCAGTTTTTTTCTACCCTACCCCTACCTTACTCCTACCCTACTCCTACACTACTCCTAGCCTACTCCTACACTACTCCTACCCTACTCCTACCCTACTTCTACCCTAAACCCTAAGAACCATCCTCGTACTTCAAGGAATATTCTAAAAAAGGAATTAGCGCAATCGGTTCAGCTGTTCTCGAGATTTGCGCTGAGCAACACATATTAATATTTTATATTACTATTAGGTATTATATTTGTATAGTCTACACTTCTGCTTATCTCTTCATACACAGGCGTAATATTATAAGTATGGTTTAACCGTAACATTACCGCGAATAATTTTAATATTCATTTTAAACATGGACGTCAAAAATGGAAGATATAAAAAATGGCTTGTTTTTGTAATTATGAAAAGGATATGACAAGGTGAATGTTAATTCTGTGTATGTATTTTGTTGGCTAGCCATTATAAATACATCAATCAAATGTGTCTCTTTATCCGAGTAAAATCATATACCTATTTTTTTTATTTTTTGCAACAAAAATGATGAAGGATGGCCTTTGGAGGAAGCTTAATCAGCCTATAATGTCAAAGACGGCACGGTTGGCGCAGTGGTTAAGCGATTGACTGCTGCGCTGCGTGTCGCGGGTTGATTCCCGCACGAAACAAATATTTGTATGACTTAGAAGTAGTTGTTCCGGGTCTGGCTGTTTGTGTGAGTTTAAATGTTTGTAAACGCACCCACAATACAGGAGAAATTCCTAGTGTGGGGCAACGTTTATAAATTAAGAAAAAAAAAAAAAATGTTCCCACTGCTGAAACACAGGCCTCCTCTTTTCGAAAGGGAGTGGGAAGTTATCTACCACGAGGGCCCAGTACGGACTGGTAGATGTCTTCGAATTTTTGGTTCTAAGACATGCCCGTTTCCTCACGATGTTTTCTTCCATCGTTTTTGAGAGCAGTGGTGATAAAATTATTTACACAAAGTAAAGCGCCTGCCTAGCTGGGTTCGATCCCACGACCTACAACTCGGTAAGTCGGAGCCGTTACCAATAGGCCTCCACTGATCTTCACTCTTTAGAGGAAGGAGGTTTTTAAATCACAATTAAATTTCACTCAAACTCGAATTGAGCCCTCGGGCAATTTTTTCTTTCGGCAATTTTTATTTATTTTATTCTATTTGGGAAACAAACAGATGCAATAACAAACATACTTATGCAAATAGTTCAACAAAATCCAGAAACGGTTTCCACAGATTATTATACAAGTAAATTATATGTACCTAAGTGTAACAACAACCAGAAGTTCACACCGTTCAAGTTTACAGAATTTACAATTTAATATTATATAACTTAAAACATTAATTATTATTTAAATTTCGATGCCAAAATATTTCTTATAAAATTTGATTTTTTACTTTTATTATGCACTGGAGCGAGGAACCAACTCGCACTGGGCCCGCGTGGTGGATTACGGCCCACTCACTCTCACTGAGAGGAGGCCTGTGTCTCAGCAGTGGGAACATTATAGGCTGATTATGGTATATGGTATGGAGCGAGGTTAAGTCATAAAATTCAAGCCTCTATCACTGAGCCCCAACACTCGGACGTCAACACAAACCATCCACGGCTCCCTTTTATCAAATAGTCTGACATCAATATTTACTTCAATCTATCTCAAAAAAGGGAAGCATTAGATAGCATGATTTGCACTTTTAGCTTTCTGAACAGTTGATGTACTCGTAGTATGATCCTCATCACCATACGTTTAGTTGTCTTCGAGAAGAAATTAACAAATCCGCCCGCAGGCCCGCGCCTACGGTGGCCGGTCGTCCCGTGGCTCCCGACGCCCGGAGCTACCGCTTATTTTCCTTTTCAGATCTTCAGTTATAAACTCATGAATACTCTCTATGACCTGTCAAGAACTCATCCAAATCATCGTTTAGAGAAACGATGTTTTGAATCAGTTTAGTTGGTTGAGTTTTGGATCTAAGTCTTATTATATCATAAATTACCACAACTACCTACAACGTCAAAGCTTCCCAGTATATTGTAAGCTCTTAATCTGTTTATTAATATGGAAATAAAGCCTATGGAAGATGTCCTTAATACTCTAAGCGATAGAGCTTTTAAAACACTGAGAATGTAGTGAATGAAGTGTGCATAAGAACGACGCTTTTTATAATGTTCCTACAAATTCTTCATAAGTGGTTCAAATGGTTTAAATGTTCCTACACAGTTAAAAAAAATCAAATGACTCAACTGTAACAAAAAAGTTTAAAACATGATCACTTTTCAAGCAGTCTGATGCAGTTGGTGGCAGTTATTTTAGTTCAATCTAATTTTTTTGCCAATAACTGTATCAGAGTGCTGATGCTTCGAAGATATATAAGAATCTAACATAAATCGATACGTAGATAGGTACATAGATATCTGTCTTGGCTCAGTTAGGTAATAACGATCTTCTCAAAAACATGGTTTTGGAGTTCACTTGGCGTGATAAAAAGGATCCCCTGTGAAATGAAGATATTCCTTTATCTCGTGCTCCTAACTTCAGTGAACTTTTCTTCTTCTGCATTGAGGAAAATAAACATGATAAGGCAGCGGTTAGTACGTTTTTACAGTCAGGGCAATTCATTTTTAAGCAAATAAAATTGATAAATTTGCCTTTTATAGTAATAGTCATTTCATACAACGCGAAACGGTCAAAGAAAGACAGATGTGATTTGAATAATTTGCTTAAACAAATATTCTCCTTAATTTATTTCGGCGCGACGCGGAGTCAACAACCTTCTATGCAAGCGCGGTCCTCCGATATCTTTCTAATAAAATTAAATTCTATCGATAGGTACTCCATTTGTTGACAACTCCATGTTCTATATCGTAGGCTTTAAGTGAAATTCTGTGGGAAATGAGTCGGTTTGTAATTACTGAGCGCACCAATACCCGCTTGTAGAAATCTTAAGAGTCTGAAAATGAGGTCATTTGCGGCAGTAAGTTGTTTTCTTTTCAATTTAAACTTAACGATTGAGTGTTGATTGCTTCGTGTGGTATTTATTTGTTTTTATTGATTGGACTTGGCAAGAAACTGTTAAATAATCGGGGAAGAAGAAGAATCGGTTAAATAAATGCGTGTTAATTTTTTGTCCAAGGTCTTCGACACCAACTCGTTGCCTCGTTTACTTAAACGACCGATTTTAAGCGACCTCACACATAAAAATCTAATCTATCGTCTGATCTGGGAGGCCACTGCACATAACATTGTCCTGGTGCTCACTCTGGTACCATATCAACGAGTCTGTGTCCTCACCATCTCCGTGTACTGAATATTGGTGTTCTGGAAGCCATCGCGCGCGAAAAAAAATAAATGTGATAGCAACAAAAACGAAATTTGGAAACGCTTTCACTAATCGCTGTCGGCAAATAACTAAACCTTTGATGTGGGGCGGGCGGTGGCAGCGCGTGCGGCGGCATGTCAAACGTCAAAGGGGTAAGTCGGCAAATTAATTCATCTCGCTCTTTCACATTAATCTTCCATTTGCAAAAAACGTAGGTCACAAATCCTAATATTTCGGCATTTCACAACAAAACAATGTGAAATATGATCTAAAAATTCGGTCGTTTATTTAAAAAAGCTGTACCTATTGCTTTGAGATAAGTTTAACTTTTTTGTATATAACAAAGAAATTCAAATTCGGTTGAAAAATTGTCAAACTACAAATTAAAGATGTATTACTTTTAATTAGGTATTAACTATTTTATTTACCGCGCACTACACATAGGATAGCTATGAGCGAATTACAAATTCGGTCGTGCATTTGAATAGGCTTCATTCCTTTGAGATAAGGCTTAAATTTCCTAAAATAAAATATTTTATTACCTGGTTATGCCGCGTTGGTGGTTTTAATTTCGGTTAAATTAAAGATTTTTTCCTGAAAAATTAATATATATATATGTATACCTAAATAGTAACGGAAATCGGTTTAGAAGCCGATTCTGAGGAAACACTTTCAGGGGGCCTAAAGAGGTCACTTTGGCAGAATCATAAAAGGATAACATTATGAATCATAATGGACAGTTAACTGTTAAGTTAATCACGCGTATCAAATCCCATTGGTGAAGGATTTTTTAGTATTTTTTTTGTCTGCTCTAAAATACCAATCAATCCAATCCCAATCTCTTTGATTATACCTACGTAGTACAGTAAAAAAAGAAAAACACGGACTGTCTTCACAGTATTATGATTCATAATGTTATCCTTTTATGATTCTGCCAAAGTAGCCTTTTAAGCCACCAGGTCTTGCACTTATTCTGTTACACGTTGTAGAATTTAGAGGTATTTTTGACAGATTGAGACTGAGATCAGATGAACGATCTTAAAAAAACGAGAATGGCTCTTATGTGGCAATGCCAAAGAGATAGATTATTTTAATTTTGCAGGCTACGTACGTATTTAGCACTCTGTTTATCGATTTGGTTCGGTTTACGACTGATTTTGTTAGACCGGTTTTGGTTCAATTCCACGGTCGGGCAAAGTTATTGGGTTTTTCCATCAGAAATATCTCAGTAGCAGCTTGGAGGCTAGATTTGTGTCGATGGCAGACGTCGACACCCGTCGACACTCGTCGATGGCTGCAGTTTATTCTGCCGTTGACGCGTTCGAGCTCCAAGGTTAATTTCGGCATTAATCTCTCAAAACGGTGGAAATATCGTGAGGAAACCGGCATGTCCTGGAACCAAAAATTCAAAGAGATGTGACATATACCAACCCACACTGGGCCCGCGTGGTGGATTACGGCCCACTCCTTCCCCGTCCCAGCACTGGGAATATTATAGGCTGATTATGATTGTGCCGGACAGATGCTGCCTGACGCTGATTTTCTAATGAACAACGACAATTATTACAACCGATTTCAATCAGTTTCACGGTTTGCACGAGTAACCAATTATTCGGAACATAGACCACGAAGTCTAGACATTGCGAATTAAACTCAAATATTGACTCTGGATTCAGATCTCTACGTTTAGTTAAAAGTTGGCCTTAGATGATAGATCCAGAATCTATGTAAATACAGACAATAAAATACAACTTTGTTTTAAAAGTAATTTTATTAATAAAATTTATAATACAGGGTGGGTTTTAGTCAGAAAGAGTTTGACACTCCCTTCCGCTCCGCTCAGAGCGTGTCAGGTGACATTTGATGACTACCCAACCAAAAAAAAAAACTGGCCAAGTGCGAGTCGGACTCGCACACGAAGGGAAAAAAACACGTTTGTGTTTTTGAAAAAAACTCGGGAGCCCCCCTTAAATATTTAAACACAATGTAAATTGTTTTATGAAATAAATAAATAAAATAAATAAAACAAATAAATAAATAAAACAAATAAATAAATAATAATATAATTTAACTTAGATATTAATAAAACCATCTTCATTTGTTATGTCTTAAATGCGAAGCAACTAATAAAAGGCAGGCAATTAAACCCAAGAAAAATATTAAAAGTGAAATTCAACTAACTACTGCCGAGAATAAAGATCACTGTGAATTTTCCTAAAATCAGAGTTAAAGTAACTGTGAAAGGACTGAAGCCACTTTCTGAAATTTCAAGCAGTTTGCTAAGAATAGATGTTTATTCATGGTTTTTCACTTCACTTCCAGATTTTACGAAGACGACCCATTTCTGGTTTGCATTTGATTCCACCAAAAGTAATGAATTGTAAATAAATGAGAAATAAATCAAAAATGTAAAAAAAAAACTTTTTTTTTTCTTCATTTATTAAATACAATGTTCAGACAGCACATCAAGCTACTGCAATCTGTCAAACTTTAATAGATTGTCAACTTTATCATTCTAAGTTGATTGGGAAAATTTTACAGTTTCAGGTAGCTTGATGTGCTGGCGTCTGTACATTAAAAAAAAGTGTTGTGTTACTTGCATATTCAGTATTCTATAAGCCGTACCCTAAATTTATTTTTAAACAAACTTATTTTATTTACCGCAGCTTTTTAACAGCAATATATTTCCAAACTGGACATAATTATTATTCATAATATTGAAAAACCGGTCAAGTGCATATCGGACCACCCACACAATGAAGGGTTCCGTAGTCGAGAAAAACTGTTCTTCCATACATTACAACTGTAAATGTAAGATTGTAAGCACAATGTTGAGAGATTTACCATTTTATTTTAAGACCATAGACTTCTTACAGGTTTCCCCCCTAATTTATAAATATAGAACTATGTATTTTCTGTATTTTTTTTTTTTCAAAATTTTAGGCTCAGTTATTTTCGATATAAATGGAAATGAAAATGTTCATCCATTTCATAAATAACTTTAAAATTAAAAAAATATATATAATATTTGAGACCCACACAGCCATAGCCCTTTCATTTGATATGTCACACGGTACTAAGCTTCTTTTAAATGTTCTTATCTTTTCTGATCTTGCCTTCGAAAGTGACCTCCCTATTTTAAATTCATTTATTTATGTTACATGTCCGTGTTTGGGTCACATAATTATGTCATTAGATTCAGTCATTGTTCATGTCAGGGTTTCGTTTTTGCATTCGGCCGTAAGGAACCCTAACTACACACATGAAAAATTGTTTCAAATCTAATATAAAACTATTTTCATCAGTGTAGTATTTTCCCAACTATCTTAGGGACGACCTCAAAACTACCAGGAAATAAAAAAATCCACCAATCCAGAGAAAATCCAAAGAATTCCTGTCAGGTGACCTCCAAACAACCTTTCCTTATTCGAGACAACTTCTTAAAGACTTTCCACAAAAGGAATTTGGCCCAAGGTCGACACTTGAAATTCAGGAGAGGGATTGACAAATGTCTTAGAGTCTAATGCCTTTTCTGTTTACATCTTTTATAAAGTTCCAAATGACAAGATGAGGAAATGCTGTTGACGATTTGTGCGACCGTCCTTTGTTTTCTGTGTTGGATTTATTTTGAAAGGCTATGTTTAATCCGCTGTTGATACCTTCTGTATTTGTTTTTTTGTTTTTTAATCCTGCATATTGGCATATGCAGGTTACCTTTACCCTGCAGTGGGCTGCAGAGTAAAGGTTTCCCCATCCCTCTTTCCGCTTTTCCTGGTCTATTCCGATTGTGGGTCAATCCTTTAAGTAGTCCAGCTCATAATAATAGAAAAACACAGGCTTACAATAAATAATCATGAAAATCCTATTTTTTTGTGCAGCACTTTGTATTTTAAAAACATATCTTTGGCATTTGTTAGATAAGTAATGTCTTGTTAATTATTTTTTGTAGCAAATAAATCTTCGGAACTACAAAAATCCACATTTATGTTACTTTAGAGACGGATATCAAAGGAAACTGAATTTTAAATAAAAATTAAAAAAAAACTTCATCTATTCCCTCAGTCCGGAACTCCGGACAGAACAGAGGTTTATCAAATGTTTAATATTATTTTTTTTTTATTTAGAAGAAACACATTTAAGGTTCACAAAAACTATTTTCCAACTAAGAATGAACATACCCCCATATATACCATGCATATATGCATATGCCTGTATGTAAGGAATGAAAATCATTGTGTCACACACACCAGAAAAGTCATTATACGGACTCCACCCGACAAACATCCATCTTTAAATCTTTAACCATGCTCCTAAAATCAGCATACCGCCATGAGTTCACTTCCTTGAGGACCTTCCCATAACATTAACCATAAAATAATAGGTCTTAAAATTAATTCAATAATACTCAATACTAAGACAATTCCGTTCGCGAGTAGTCCACTAGCTACCCAAAACAGCCATATCCATATTTATAAGGGTGTTAAAGAATCGATGCACGAGACCCAAAGAGTGTAAGCGACATTGGCTTTAATGGCGCTTAGGCTGAGGCTACAGTAGGCAGCGATTTGCGATGCGACTGGAAGAGCGAAACGAGAAAAACATGGTATGGCTACATTACAAGCGAAATTCCGGCGTATTTTCTAATAAATTCGCTTCAATTTCGCTGATATGTTGATGTAGCCGATGCCGTGATTACAGTAATGTTGTTCCTATCGCATAAAGAAATCAAAGATCGCTAGTAATATTTGATGTATGGTGTAGCCATAGACGTGAGCATTCATTTACTTGTTTTAATCGCTCATGTGTCGCAGGTCGCGTCGCGGCCTAATGTAGCCTCAGCCTTACGCCCGTTAGGATTAAGGGTATTATAATAAACAATAATTTTACTAGTAATAAAGTTAGGAATCAAGAATTGGGTTTAGTGCTACATAATATAATATGGTTATATGAATGAAAGTCTTTTTACGACATTTTCATTCCTTATGCGCTCTTGGTGGCTCGTAATAACGGCTAACATAGCAACTGGTGCCTATTTAATCAAACCTACAGGCGTTGTGGCAAGCGACAACCCGCCAATTCAAGTATGTATTTTAAAAGTTACTTTCATAGTTATCTGCTTTTATGGGGAATATGAACACGGAAGGGAAAGATGAACGCCTTTTAAAATTAATGAACCTCCATATACTTTATAATGATGCACCCTTTTTAGGATTCCGTACCAAAATGAACGGAACCCTTATGGTGAGACTAAGTCTGTCTGTCTGTCTGTCTGTCACAGCTGGATATCTCAAGAACTACTAATGCTATCAACTTGAAATTTAGAATAGTTTTAGATGACATTTGCCCAAATATTTTGCAAATAAGAAAGAAATGAAAAAAGGGGTCTGAAAAATTCGAAGTGAGGCTACTAGGGCATGTCGGGTATCATATGAAAGAGCGCAGTTTGCACATTCTCAAACATATTTAATTTTTTTTAGGCCGCATACTTTTCGACTTTTGATGAAAAATGTAAAAAAAAATACCGTTACCTACCGTACCTTATCTCCGAAGTTTGCAAAGAGATAAATCTGAAATAATTCTATGTGATAGAAGTTTATGTAAAGATTACAGGAAAAATAAAACAAAGTCTCTAAATAGCACACTTTTTGAGAAATCATCAACAAAAGTTACATTAGGTCCACTAATTGGTCAAGAGATGGCGCTTACATAAATCTGCAATATTCTACACCGCAGTGCACAGTGTTAAAACTCTCTGATGAATATAGGCCTCGCCGATGAAAATTTAAAAACATAATATGATGGTAAGAAACCCTCTCGGTGCGCTAGTCCGACTCGCTCTTGTTTGTAACTTACCTATTTTGAAACGGCTTCAAAAATTCTAGTAAAACCTCGCGTCGCAGAGAAAAACTAGTACAGTCATTGTCAATAACTATGACTTTTATAAGCACTGAAATAAGGTTTAATTCACAATGATAGACACACTCTTGAAAAATGCAACTACATTGTTCTACATATAGGTACACGGTACACCTTTGCATTCCCCTCGCTTTCCTTGATTACACGCTGCAAGAGACGTCACCTTTTCAACCCCAAACTTTTGAGATTTTTCTCCTCTACTAAAAGGTATTGGAGCGTTTTAAGGCAGCCGCTGCACGGCTAAGCTACTAAGTGGCTAAGATAGCTCACATAGTATGGGAATGTAGGCGGGATCGTCCACTGTGACTCATGGCCACGCTACGCACGAATGCGTGGCTGAAAAACAAATGAACCGCGCAGCCAACGTGGCAAAACTCTCCGTCCACATCCTACGTAGCAGTGAAAGGTCGACTTTAGTTTTTGAGCAAATTAAAAACTGTCCATTAAGTTAATGAGTTCTTAGAAACATAAATAGACGAACTAATAGAAAAGAAAACTCAAACAGTGGTTTCGTTTGAGTTCTCTTTCCTATTAGTTCGTCTAATGTTTTCTCGGCCGAAAAATAGTTACCGGACTGCGCCAGAAGGAGGGTTATGTTTTTCGAGTGTATGTATGTATGTATATTTCTTTGGCACGCTCTGTAGTCTAAACGGCTTGATCGATTTCAGCTTGAGAGGTGCCGTTAGATTCGTCTTAATTGTGAGAGTGACAATGGGGACATCAACATTGAAAAAAAAAATTAAAACGACCGATTTTTGGCGTCATGTGTTAAATTTTTTTTTTTTAAAAGGTGATTACAAAAATATATACAACTCATATGGGTGATCCTAAGATTGACTAGTAGAAAATGCCTCAGGCATTAAGTCCGCCTTTGTATGTACAGTATTTCTTTACTTGTACAAGTGTTTTAAATACATAATTTTTAAGTAAGAAAATCCATCTGCTGACTGAAGATATACCTAACCTAGGACCAATCAGATTTTATGAAACTCCTAACTTTTTATCAATGACTTAGTTAGGTTTACTGTTACTGACCCGAATTTATTGCTCACAAGTGTATAATCTTAGTCTTAAAATGTACACCAAAAACCTTATCAATAAATTTGAACAAATATAACTAGACCTTTAGCTCTTTAGCTTCCATTACAATGAGAGGTTTTCTTTTTGAGTATAGAACTCTGTAGATGGCGTTGTACTGACTACGTTACTAGATGCCAAAGCCAAAACGCTTGGAAAAAAAACCTTGCGTCACGTTACATACGCTCGTTGACTGACACTTTCGTTTACTTTCGTTTTACGATCTCAAAATTACATCCAAGTGAAATAATCAAAAAATTATGTGAAGTTCCATTCCTTGCAGTAACTTACCAAGGTCAGCGCCATCTATCCAGCGACTAGGGAAGGGTTGAAAAAAAAAAGGAAAATTCCTCATTCATAAATTTGGTCTACGCTACACCACTTTTAGAATGTTGTTACCCAGACGTTTTGAATCGACTGCCCATTCGAGTGCCATGCAATCAGGCTACACCATTCGATTCCGTGACATTGAGCACTGTTCATTACCGAACGCAATTGGTTGAAACGAATCGAATCGCAGTATCGCTGCTGTAACTAGGCATCGATATTGAATGTACGATTCTTTAGTCGGTTTAGGAAGTGCTTCTGTGAAATCAAATAATTAATCGCCAGTTTTAAAAGACCTCTGTGTAAGACTGAAATTATCGTTTTCACAGCTCAACGTATTTTTGTCCTTGTTTTCGATGGTTGTCCAGACTAGAATGAGCTAGGAAAACATTAAATACTTAGGATGTCATGGTTCAGTCATTAGTGGTGTTTCAAAAGACATTTTGTTCTATATTTCTGTTTAGTTACAATTACAACAAAGCCTCTACAAACAATTTAAATTAATCTAGACCTAAATAAATCTTGATAGAAATCTTCGTTATACAAATTAATTACGATTACATGGTCTACGTTAGTGTGTAAAGGATTCATTACTGGTTTCTGAACTCCTAATCACATATTTAAAAAGTTTGTTTTAAAATTCCATTAAAGTCAAAATCAAATAGTATAATAATTTAATTAGGCCACTGAAAGGCACTTTTAAACGTCAATAATTACAAGAAAAATAAGATTAATTTGATTCTACATCGTTGCCCATTCCGAAAGGTACAGTCACGAGCAAAAGTAGTCGATTTTCTCCTTTATTTTTGAATGAAATTTTATATTAGTACGAACAATTACGTAACTGTATAATTTATTTATTTTTTGACATTCATTACATTCTGTAATTATTTTTCTTTAACTCACACCCTGACATTGACCCTGACAACTTGAATAATTTTTTTTTTGTTTATTATTTTAAATGAAAATCATTTACTTTTACCATGTTTGTAAATGTGTGAGCACCATGTATCTATCAGATAATTAATTAATTTATATATCATGGTTTCATTTTTAATTCTTTTACCTATTGTGGTATAGTAATTTTTATTGTAGGTGCATCGTCTTCACATATTATTATTATTATATAATGAATGTATGCAAAATATTGTAAAACTTTTTAAAAGAGTAACGGTGGAGTTTCTTGCCCGTTCTTCTCCATACGAAAACTACCCTTTCGAATGGGCGACTAGAATCAATTCTATTTTATTTATCGTAATTTTTGACGTTCAAAAGTGCCTTTAATGTGCCTATTTGAAATAAATGCTTTGACTTTGACTTTTGACTTTGAACATAGTATTTTCGAACCCATAGGTATATGTAAAGTGTCGTATTTCAACGTTGCATTTGTTATTTCGTGAAAAAATCGCCATTTAAAGTTGCCGAGTGTTGACATTTTGGTGCTCGTGACTGTACCTAGTTTAGAACGGGCAATAAACTCCACAGTTACTCTCAAAAAATATCTAAGCGCACCCGTTTTACGTCCACTTGTCGCACGAGTATACGTCAAAAACGGCGCCAATACTATCTATCGTCAAACAAAAAAAAAATCGTTGTTTCAAATTACAATTACAAAATGATGGCCTTGACGTACGTCAAATATTATCGAACACATAATCGCTAATATTTGACGTACAGACGCCAGCACATCAAACTACCCGAAACTGTAAATTTTTCCCAATCAGCTTTGAACCTTATGCTTTAGCGATAAAGTTGAAAATCTATTAAAGAAGACAGATTGTAGTAGCTTGATGTGCTGGTGTCTGTACATGTTACGTTAACCAACCGTTTGAAACAACCGAAGCTCAAACCTCGTATCGTTACTGGATACTTGACAGTAAACCGAGTTTTGTCTAGTCATAGGTATAATAATTAACTATTTCGTTTATCCAGTTTCAACCATAGTTCAAGCCATAGTACCTAATTCAAGTTAGTAACATAATAATACCTACAACTTTTCCTCATTCTAGAGAATCCATTTGGCGTCTAAAGAAATCTAGTTAGGTACCTTATGTTATTATTAGCCACTTAATTTCACACACACAAACACGCAATCACAGGCTATTAATATGTTTGTTCAATTAAAATAGGATCTAGAAGTTTGTTCTATACAAACCAAACGAACAACATACAGGGTGGGCAAATAACAGGTATACAGTTTATTTTTTAAATTTTAATCTATGTAATATAAAAATTTTTTTTTTTTTTTTTAATTAGAGTATTTAGGCCCGGCAATTAAGTATGGAAAATAATGTCAGACAAATATCCACCTCCAGCAGCATGGCAGATGTGAATCCTTTTCATTGCGATTTTCATGACATTTTCACACATTTCCTGCGTTATCTCAGTGACTGTGTCTCGGATATTTTGTTTTAATTGTTGAGGGTCCATTGGCCTATTAGCATAGATACGTCCCTTCAGATGGCCCCACAGAAAAAATCAGGAGCTGTTAAATCCGGGGATCTTGGGGGCCAATCAATGTCACCGTTTCTCGAAATTAATCGACCTGGAGACGTTCTTTTCAATGTGTCGATTGTGGCTCGTGCCGTATGACATGTGACCATGTCTTGTTGGAACCACATGTTTCCTAAGCGACGAGGACTTGCTTTATCTGTTCGACGAGGAACTGTTCACTAAACGAATTATTGTTAGCCGCGAAGGTAAGTGATTTCTACCAAAAATTGGCCGCAATTTTTAATAATTAAAACACGTTGTTCAGTCGTAAAACGCTCCGTAACAAAGTTGTCGTATCTAGGTACACTAAATAATTTTCATGAAACAACTGTCAAATTTGCCGTCAAAAAAAAGGCGGCAAAAAAAAAATTGTATACCTCCAAGTTGCCCACCCTGTACATAGATACCTAACAAACCATTTATTTTATTTCAAGACAACAGGAAATAAATGAAAATAGCCATAGAGAAAATTGGGGTGGCTAGAAATCGGGTTACTACCTACCCCTATTTTTTACGTGAATTCCATGACATCAATGCGACATTATAAAAAAGTTAAATTAAGGTAAATACAAATTTAACCCAAATGTCGAATTTCTGTTGCAATTTATTGAGCTGTTGACTATTCTGTCAGAAAACGTAAATAAAGCTCTGGGGTATTTTTAGCCAAAAACACACACACAGGAGTTTGTAAGCCAAAGACCAAGATTTTGTCTGGACTTTAAAAGAGACTGTGACCTCTAAGTTTGTTTTGGCCTTTCTTCTCAGAAAAAGTCAGAAAGAAAACGCCGACCTCATCTTGTTTTTTTTTTTTTTTTTTTAATATGATTGACTTGTAGGTACAAGTGTTTGTACAGAACTACTCACAAAAATAAAAAGAAAAAAAAAAGTTAAACAAGAAAAAATTATTAATTCCACACACATTCAGGTCATTCGTAGTTCACTTACAAATTGGAGATGCCTTCCTTGTTTCCGTATTCTGTTTAGAACGGTACGTTTAATGGCTGCTACCGAGTATCGCATGGTAAGTAGCAATTTCGGATTCGTATTTTCTATTTGAATTCGGATCGGTGCATCTGTTCAGAGGTGTGTTTCTGAATTTGTATTGTGTTGTCGTGGTAGAGAATGGGGTTAGTGATTTCTACTGCTACTATTTCTTATTTGCCGTTAGGTAGGTACTGATGTTACAGACATCCATAATAATAATTCTAATTAATTAATTATTCTTTTTCTTTTTTTAAGTATCTATTTACTTAAATAATGACATGTACATTTACTGTATAAATTATTATATTATTTTAATTATTGTGAATGTGAGGACTATGTGGGTCATTTTTTCCGTTTTAATCATGGTCTGGCAGTTTGAGTAGTTTATGCGGCCTACCCAAATGTCCTGTCTTTGGTATTGTTCGTCGAATCATTGAGCTCCTTAAGTTCTGAGTTGAGCTGCACGGTTACTGACAAATGCGTGCACTGACTGGACAGGTCCACTCAATCTGTGTGGTTCTTTCCTCAAAAGACTACCTCAGACAGCGATCTACATGGTCTTCATATAACCTGACCAAGATTATGTCTGGACTTTAAAAGAGACTGTGACCTCTGAGTTTGTTTCGGCCTTTCTTCTCAGAGTAGTCAGATAGGAAACGCCGACTTCATCTAGTTTTAAAAAAACATGATTGACGTGTAAAAGTGTTTGTACAAACCTACTTACAAAAAATAAAATCATTTCATACTATAACTTAAAACTATTATATAATATTAATATTATAAATGCGAAAGTCACTCTGTTCGTCTCTCTGTTATGAACGTTTTGACCCCTTAGCGGCTGAATGGAATTGAATAAAATTTGGCAGACGACCGGTCCTCACCTAGGTTAGAACAAAGGATACTTTTAAGCCCGATAGCACGTTCCTGTGCACGGATGTTCCTGTGGGATAATTGCCGACGCGGACGATGCTGCGGGCAAAAACTAGGAGATAAAAAATATATTAAAATACCTGTGTAGTGGATACTACTTTTACTACTAATTATGCTACTTTTCACTCTACAGCTCGTAATATAATATTATTATACATTTGTGTTAACTTTTCAACTAGTTTTTAACTAGCTACTGTCATCTTTAAAGTGATGGAAGCTTGTAAATGGAAATTGTAAGCGCTAATTGTACGATATTTTCCTATAGTTAAAAGTAGCGACCCACCTCTGCATCAGAAATACTGTTTTAAAAACGATAAAACTTTTGAAATACTTTTGTGGTTTTGTGTACAAAAAGGTGCCGAGCTTAGTAATTATATTAATTCTGAAAAATGTTATGCAAAAATGTTTACTTTTGATTCCGCAGAAACAAGACCTGGGGGCCTAAAAAGGCCACTTTGCAGAATCATATAAGGATAACATTATGAATTATAATATGGCGAAGACAGTCCATGTTTTTCTTTTTTTCGCTGCACTACGTAGGTATAAAAAGAGATTGGGATTGGATTTGGATTGGATTGATTGGTATTTTAGCACAGACAAAAAAAAAATACTGAAAAATGCTTCACTAATGGGATTTGATACGTTTAACATAACAGTTAACTGTCCATTGTGTTATCCTGTTACGATTCTGCCAAAGTGGCCTTTTAAGGCCCCCTGGATGGATGCAGTACCTATATGTGATATCAACAAAACCCGGTGGGCCCGCGTGGTCGATTACGGCCCACTCCCTCACACAGAAGGGAGGCCTGTGTCCCAGTAGTGGGAACATTATAGCCTGAATATGTATTGATGTTTTTTTTTTATGTTGCACCATACTAGGTATATCTCCCGTATCGTGGGTACGTTTACAAACATTTAAACTGACATACACAAACATCCAGACCCAGATCAACTACTTGTACTTGTGTAGTATATAGCACCGCACTACCCGCATAAATGAGGTATTCCACCAAGAGCACTGATTTCAACGGCACCTGACCGAACGGCACCTAAGCTGTTCTACTAACCATAAAATTTTGATAAGTGTGGTTCGGTGAAACAGTTTATTAATATTATCTTCAGTCCACGAACGGCACCTGCACACAGTGTTTATGTATATATATGCAGAATCTGCGAATTTTTTTTTGCAACATGTAACCCAAACCTACACTCGACAAGTGTTTCGCCTCTCCACGGAACATCGTCAGGAGGAGATATTGACTCGTCGAATCAGCTGAATGGCGGTGTTGCATTCTGCATCCAAGCCTGAATTAAAACGAAATATTTTTGCATGACATTTTACTGTCATGGATTTCCGGAAAGTAACATCTGCGGAGTAACTGCGTGACACACTATCAGTAGCATGGTTTTTTATTTTGATCCATTGCGTTCTTTAAGTTCTTTGAACTTATATGAAGCAATGGATTAGCCAATATCCTTCAAAATGATTCAGATTGAGATTGATTGTGTGTAAGGCGATTAACACACAGCACTGCGCACCGCCGCGGTAGACTTTTTGAGACTGTCTTTTTGATAGTGTGGCATTTTGCTAATGTGGCATTTTGCGAATGTAGCATTTTGCTAATGTGGCATTTTGCGAATGTAGCATTTTGCTAATGTGGCATTTTGCGAATGTGGCATAATGAGAAAAGACATTTTGCGAATGTGGCATTTTGCGCCGAATCCCTCGAGACGAGTATCCAATTAGGAAAAGCTACATAATTTCAAAAGAGTATCGAATTGGGTAAAGCTAAATAATTTTAAAAATTCACCTTTTAGCAAAACTGTTCTGGAACGTTTTCAAAAAAGAAACTACGTCACATCCAACTTCCGAATTCCATAAGCTGGGTTTTAAAGGGAGCAGTGCATTGAGGTATATAACTAGAGAAGCAAACCTCATTAAAATGTGTCAAAAAAATGTAACCACTATTTAAACGCGACGACGTAGCTTTGAAACTACTACACATTTAAAAGTAAACATATATCTGTCTCACTTACACAAGTCGCAAGAATAATACCGTCGCTTAAATTAGACAAAGACCGCAATATAAACATGCAATGGCGGGAGGGTGTTGCCTAGCCATGCGAAATTTTACCCAACTTTTTAAGCCATAAAAAACGCAAAAAAAAACATTAAGGGTGGGTTGCATCAATAGCTCCGTTATAGTTTGCGTCAAAGTTAAATTTAATCATAACCATAACAATGACCATAGAATCTACTATCCGCTGTTGCACCGTCATATATTTTACATGTTTTACAGTTAAAGTTAAAAGGGTGACAAGTGATAAGACGTCATATTTCCCCAAAATGTACGTGGGTAATTTTTTGACAAGGGCAACACATCAAGCTTGTTGTCATCACGCTTTCTTTGTTTGACACTAGTGATGTTACTCAGTCATTAATGGTCAGGCACTCGATTGTCTCGATTATGTAAATTAAAAACTCAAGAACAGAATCATAGCAAGATCAAAAATACAGTAACCGTTCTATATTGGTAATGTACCAAGGTGTTTAAGTCAGTGACTGAGGGAAGGGAGGCCTTTGCCCTGCAGTGGGACAGAAATGGCTGTTAATAATAATAATTCGGCTAAAATTAGCTTTGTTCGACTTTGTAAAGAGCTTTTTGTCTTACTCACATTCCACTGATTATGATGAATCGTCACTGATAAAATCAGTGACGATTTAATGACAAATTACACTTTATTATCTGACAGCACTAACCCACAGAACATGTATTTTCTCTTATTAAAACTCTGTGACTCTGTACATCACAGTATTATGACGGTTTATTACACGAAATATATTTATTACCTGGTTTATTTATCCAAGAATGATAGTTAACTAGTGTGGCAGTGTTGGTGATATTTATCTAATCGCAACTAAATCGAGTGGCACATCGAGAGAAAATGGACGCGATTTTTTATTTATTTCAGTAACGAGTTAAATAAAATCGAGCCGCATCACTATCTGACACTGTCAGAAACACAAGTGTCAAGTGATAATAACATTCATTTTATTTTTCCGTTTCTTTCGAATTGCATGAAATTGATATTTCTGTTTTCCTGTATGTAATTGAAGGATTGTATTATTGGAAAATGCATTACAGCATTTACTCCAGAAGGATGTTGTGTTAATTGTTCAGTAAGATTGCAACGCAATGTGCGAAAACATTGCCCGAGACTGCTGCAGATGTGCGGTAACTTGTGAACGCATGGATTCACGAACGCAAATCAAATCATCTGTGCAGTTTAACGAAAGTGCGTATAGACAATGCAAGGAAGTATTGAAACTGTTATACATTATGGAGATTTGGATATTTACATTCTATGGCGATTTTCACAGCAAACGCATACTGTGCCTGATGAATGCGGGAAAGAACATTATTTTGCAGTGGATTCCAGCACACCAAAAAGAACAATAATAATATTAGTTAGAAAACGCTTATAACACCGAGCTGCTCTTGCTGGATGCTGTTGCAAGGTTGCAACTGTTTGGTGGGCAGACGTTGGTATAGTTGGCTGTTGTGCACATGTAATGTTGAGCATGCGGTATTTATGTATTTTCATCGGTGGAGCGACCTGCATATTTTTAGATGAAATATTACCTACTTCTAAGTCGTGTGACGTTGAAATTAATATAAGTAGGTACTTACAGTAATAAAAATGCTTTGTTATGTACAATTTGTGTTTTTTTTTTGAACGTTTGAAAACACCCCTACTTGCTGAGCAGTGGTGTGTCCATCGTAACAGATGCGACTTACAGCTTGTAGGTTTGAACCCAGACAGGCACTTTACTTTGTGTAAATTTTTTCATCACCACTGCTCTCAAAACGGTGAAGGAAAACATCGTGAGGAAACCGGCATGTCCTAGAACCAAAAATTCAGAAGAATACGCTAGAGCTTCTGCGTATTCTTCTGAATTTTTGGTTTCTTCTGAAGTTTCTTTGGCAATTAAAGCAACACAGTGAAGAGCAACAGTGAAGCTAGAACTAAAAATGTAAAAACTGAAATTAGAAATCGATATTCTTCAGTAAAACGTTCTCAGGGGTTCTTGTTTTCAGCAAGGGAGGACCCTTGCTGAAAACAAGAATCCTTGGGAACTAAAAATCCGGAATATGTCCAAAAATTAATTCTCATCACACATTATGAAATCGATCAATGCGATGGTGATTTTTTTTCTCTTCCTAACTGGCAAATCGGATTCACTGTCACTATCATCGCTATTAGAGCTTTATTTCCACAATATTTCGCGGAGTAAAGACATACCTAATTTGTTTTAATAGGTACTTTATTCAACAACACAATATTTTTATAGGTTACAACTGCAAAGCAGATGACATTACAATGACACTAACCGTAACTATAGCCCATAACCGGCCGAAATTGGTCGATTAATGTTATAGTTATGTGTGACGTCATTTTAACAATTGTGACAAAAGTTAAAACGATGCAAACCGAATTTCGCTTAACCGGAGATTTGACGTCTGTCAAAGCTTTGATTATAGTTAAAAATGGCTTGTTATAGTTATTTATGACGTCATTTTAACAATTCTCAAAACGATGCAACCCGAATTTTGCTTAACCGGAGATTTGACGGCTGTCATTGGATTGGTTATGGTTATAGTTAGCTGATGCAACTCACTCTAAACGTTATGAACGTTATTTTTGAATTATGTATTTAAATATTTAAAAACAATTATTTTTATGTTACTATGTTATTTTTTTGTTACACATTGTCACACATTTAGTTTTATAAAATATTTTAAATCACATACCCTATAAATTAAAAACTCCCACATAATGTGGGAAACTAAAACTAAGTTTTTAGTGACAACATTGAACCTAATTTACAAAATTCTACATTTTATTTATTTTTATTGCGTTTTTACGTTGATATAAACACAGAAACAATAAACTTACGCGTGGAAAGTAATTCCGGTTAATTTATTGTGTTTTTGTGACCTCGAATCGCACTCTTTCACTACGCATTTTCCCATTTTGGCGGTAATTTTCACTCAGCTAACTTCGGTTGGCGTCACACAGAGCACTGAACTGACATTAGCTACGATTGAGGCTGTGGCCTTGATCCCAGTGGCAACGCCTTGGCGCGGTAATTGCTAATCTAGTGTATGTATATCAATGGAGCAGTGCAGTGTAACAAAATTGCGATCACATTTTGTTCTTATTCTGAATAAAATGGTCCAACAGAACGCGACTTTCCGCACTTCACGTTTGTAATTGGGCCACTACTCAACAACAAGTCTTTTTGGTTATTTTTTTTTATTTTTACTGGCCACAGTTGACTCTCGTTTGCTTGTAGTCGGAAAAAAGACATTCCCTTTCGAGTGGCTGCATAAGCACAGATTTTTGCTGCATTCGTTGAGTTCGGGATGTTTATCGCAGTTTTTCGTGCCATCGTTTTGCGCAAATGTTTGTCTAATCGTATTGTTGGCTATAGCTGATTATCATTGTGATGCGGTTACGGAGATTGGCCGGAGAAGGCAACACACAAGGAACGGTGGAAAGTTGTGGTGGATACTTTTGCCCACCAGTGGGACATAAAAAATATCATGATACCTACATCTGTATGGAACTATTCAAGATTCGTTCCGTCATTTATGAAAGAAACAAAGAAGAAGAAATGTACATTCCACTATACCTACGTAAAACAACAACTGACTTAAAAAAAAGGCAACAAAGGGAACATTTATTCCAGTTGCAGTTTCAAAACTGAGTACATCCCGAGGATAGCCGAACACATCCGAAGAGGGTATTTTTTTAGTCGTCCTATAAACAAGACACGCGCGGTGTCGCTTAACAGTGGCGCGAGTTCAATGGTTTTTTCCCATCTCAAAAAGTGCCCAACGCGCTAAAAGAAGTTTTCACTTCAAAAATACAATACAACACTATAAAACATACAATGGTTGGCCTTAACTTTAAAAGTGACTAAAATATAATTTTCATTTTCGAATCATCATCATCTGCCTAGCCTTTTCCCAACTATGTTGGGGTCGGCTTCCAGTCTAACCGGATGCAGCTGAATACCAGTATTTTACATGGAGCGACTGCCTATCTGACCTCCACAACCCCATAATCAGCCTATAATGTTCCCACTGCTGGGACACAGGCCTCCTCTCGGTGAGAGGGAGTGGGCCGTAATCCACCACGCGGGCCCAGTGCGGATTGGCAGATGTCACATGTCTTCGAATTTTTGGTTCTAGGACATGCCGGTTTCCTCACGATGTTTTCCTTCACCGTTTTGAGAGCAGTGGTGATGAAATAATTTACAAAGTAAAGCGCCTGTCTGGGTTCGAACCTACGACCTAAACAAAAAACTAAAACTAAAATACAGATCCCAAGACACCGACTTTCGAAATTAAAGTTATTTCATAAATTTGAGTTCATTTCTTTTTGAAGTCGGTTTAATTTTTTTAAATTACTTTTTATTTGGTAATTTTTAGTTGATGCACTAGAATTTGACCAAGGTTTTGAGATGTTTTCGCTTTGACACTACACCCGTAGCTCGTATCAATAAGTCAGGCCGTCACACTTTCACGTCTTAGTCCATATCTTGAAAATGACTAAATCGATTTTGATGAAACTTGCACTGTTCCCTAAGTTGAAGTAAATGTAAGCCAATAAAAAAGAATGGTCACGATCCGATTAGTAGTTACGGAGATATGCGTGGACAAACATACATACTTACATACGTCTATAAAATTTTGTATATTTGTTTGGAAGCCCTAATAGATTGTCATATGTGAATATAATGCAATTCTAATAATATTACATACATACGTATCGAATTGATAACCTCCTTTTTTTTGAAGTCGGTAAAAATACACACGTAGGTAATTGTCAAGTTTTTATTTCTGTCGGCACTCCCGGAGTACCACTGTTTTTTTTAGCTTAGCCTGTGATATCCCACAATAGGGCAAACGCCTCCCTACTTTCTTTTTTCACTTCTTTTTTTTTAATTTAATGGTCGGAGTCTGTCACTGTCACATTTTTTATTCGGTCGTAAAGAAGATTAATGTTATTCTCGACCAACTAAATTTAATACACTCACTGTCGTGCCATTGACATTGAAAGCAGTGACGGCCCAGTGGTAACGGCCGCGACTTGCGAGCATTAATTACCACGCTTGCTGAAGACGGGTTGGCGATTTCAGACTTAGGTATATCTGACTAGAATATTACATAATCAGCCTATAATGTTCCCACTGCTGGGACACAGGCCTCCTCTCGATGAGAGGGAGTTGGCCGTAATCCACCACGCAGGCCCAGTGCGGATTGGCAGATGTCACATGTCTTCGAATTTTTGGTTCTAGGACATGCCGGTTTCCTCACGATGTTTTCCTTCACCGTTTTGAGAGCAGTAGTGATGAAATAATTTACACAAAGTAAAGCGCCTGTCTGGGTTTGAACCTACGACCTATAACTCGTAAGTCGCGGCCGTTACCACTTGGCCACCACTGCTCACCATTGACTTTAATATTATCACACTAATATTATAAAGGCGAAAGTTTGTGAGTGTGTGGGGGTGTGTTTATATGTTTGTTACTTCTTCACGCTCAAACGACAGCACCAATTTAGATAAAATTTGGTATGGAGGTAGCTGACACTCTGGATATATAGGCTACTAACATATAATCTACTTTTCATCCCGATATTCCCACGGGATCGACACTTATGCGGGTGAAACCGCGGGGCGCACCTAGTTATTATTATAAATGTGAAAGTTTGTGAAGATATTTGGATGTTTGTTACTCAATCACGAGTAAACCGTTGAACAGATTTGGATGAAAATTGGCACATAGATAGACCATTTCCTGGATTAACACATAGGATACTTTTTATCCCGATATTCCCACGGGATCGAAACTTACGCGGGTGAAACCGCGGGGCGCTGCTAGTTAACTATAAAGTCCGGTTTCCTCACGATGTTTTTCATGATCGACGTCATACATACAACCTAGCACTGACCTGTAAATTGCAAAAAATGTTAGAAAATTTTAACTTCGTGGACGAAGTCATTAAACAGTTTCTTGGGTATCGAACTTAAGATTTGACATTTTGGTGAACAATACGAACATTAGCAATTTTAATTACATTCTTTTGTCCAAAGCTAGACTTAAAGTTACAAGCTTAAAATTGTTTTAGTTTAGTCTTAATGACTTTAAAATTATTTTAATTTTTCAAGTTTCGAAATGTCACAGCTTAGAATATTTAATATTCTAAATTATTAGATTCAAGAATTGAGCATTCGATTATTTATTTTGAAATTGAAATATTGTTTATTGAAATTGAAATAATTGATTTACATAAATATTTACAATATACGGCCTGAAACTAGAGGTAGGTAAGAAATAATTGGATTCTACGTGAACCAGGAATAAACCTGTATCTCAGGTGTATTTGATTTTGTACATATCTAAATAGCCAAAAGGAACGAAGAAAATACACCATCATCGCGTTTTGCTAAAGCCTTTCCCCAACTATGTATGTTGGGTTCAGCTTGCAGTCTAACCGAATACAGCAGAATACCTGGAGTACTTTACATGGAGCGACTAACAATCTGACATCCAGAATGCTGCAGTTACTGGGTTCATTTTCATAAGTCGATAACTCGGTCGATATACAGCATAGGGGGACTAACAAATGAAATATTAATAACTAATGAAAGTCGATAACGAGAAACGGTATACCGTCTGCGGGGAACCCCGGACGGAGACGTACGGAGCGTCCGGAGACTCACACCCAATGAAAATGACCAATAAAAATGAGCTTTCAAAGCAACTGCCAAATGTGCGGTGCAGGTTCTCCTTATACTAATAGAAACGGTTCCCCAAATACGGGCCCTATGGCATGCTTTACAGAAATCTCCAGCATCCCACATGCGGGCCCTATCGACTAATGAAAACGCATGCGGGCACTATGGCATGCGTTACAGAAATCTCCCGCACCCCGTATACGAACCCGATCGACCGATGAAAATGAGCCTTAACATTAAGAAAAAACGCGCAACTGCATAGGTACTTCCTCATAATTATATTACGTAGGCAAAGCGTTTGAAACTGCTGTATATGTAATTAATTCGTTCATCCTGTTAAAACAATAATTTAATGCTAATTTCAGTTTACGAATTTTTTTATGAATTACTATCAAAGAAAAACCATGTGTCGATTTATACAATTAAAATAAAATATTGACAAAAGACGATTAATTTTCCATTGTGCAAAGCAAAGCCAACGAATTTTTATTCGATATCTAAAAGTTCTTTAAAATATTAAAAAAAAAAATCAGAAGTTATTTACATCCACAATGAATTCCCATTTAACTTTGACCGTTAAAGTGATTCTACTTAAAATTTTATTGTTTCCAATTTCAACAAACTGTTATCTAGCAACGGGATTGTAACGCAAAACCAGGATTTACATAGATAAGGAAGTTTGTATTTTATAAAAGGAAAAGGTATTGTAGGAATTTCATGCCTATATTAGTACAAGTTTGGCCCTTCCCGTGAAAATATATTTCTTTGAAAGCTCGTCTACTAATCAAACTTCCTGATTTCCATCTATTTCTCTGTCTCATCTGCTCACTTTTTTAGTTTTTGGCTGGCTTCTAGTCAAACCGGATGCTCCGGATTTTCCACTTACATCTCAACTCCTATAGGGGATGAATTTTGAAAAATTCTTCCTAAGTGCTCACCGTCTTTGTGAACGGAACTCTTACGCAAAATTTAATGTTTCAGTGTCAATCAATGTCAGTGAATGAATTACACATCTAAACTCCGCTGCGGCAGATAATTACAGAAGATCGAATAGTGTAACCTCCCTCATACTTGACGTTAGTGGACTACGAGAAAGCTTTTAGTTCAATCGAGACGTGGGCTGTACTGCAGTGTCTCCAACAGTGCCAGATTGACTATCAGAACCTCGAGGTGCTGAAGTGTCTGTACAAAAACGCTACTATGTCAGTCCGACTCCAGGACTAGACTTCGAAACCTACCCTTCTGCAGCAAGGTGTGAGACGAAGAGACGTTTTCTCTCCGAAACTGTTCACCTGGCCGACTAGAAAGGGGTTGGCATACACATCAATGGTGAGTACATCACTTACCTTCGTTTTACCGACGATATGGTAGTCATGGCTGAGACTGTGGGGACCTCGGAACAATGATCGATGACCTTAGTAGAGCTTCCAAAAGAGTAGGTCTTCAAATGAATATGGACAAGACAAACAAATGGCCGATGGGGCCGAAAGATTCTGGAGTGGTGACCGCGTACTGGAAAACTTAGCGTCATCTCTTTTCTTTCATTTCTACTTCAAGACAAAAATTCTTAGAGGTGGGAACAATGAATTGAGGAAACTACATACTCTAGACTTACTTAACTATCAGGAAAAACGATCAATGCCTTCGCCGGACCAAACTTCCAAATGGTCCTGACATACCTCAAAGACTGCAAGACAGTTGGCTTCGTTCCATTGCTAAAAGTTTTGTTGAAAGATCAACCTTGGAGTGCACTCAGAAGGTTCACTTCTCCTAAAACTGAAAAAAAAATCGAGACTTTTAAATTAAGGGGGATCCGTCAATGTAGCCCGCGATATAAAAAAAAATGTTAAATTTTTTGCAAATTGCAGGGCTTTTTTACGATAGAAGAATCACAAGACAACGTCAAAATTACCTAAGAATGAACGTTTATCTCATTTTTTGATCATTTGGTAGGCGAGTGCCGACAATCAACATCGTTGGATCGGTTGACTAATGAATATTTTTTTTTATTTTTGGTTATTTATTTATTCCGACGGTTCATTTCCGGTGAGAGATAAAATTAAAGAGAAAATTGAAGCATCTTTTATCTGCTTAAGACTCACTGCTCTTTTTTTCCTTTTTAAGTGCCAAAGCAACTTTTTAATGTAAGGGTACTTGTTCAGGCATTACTTCCAACTTGGCTTACAATTTGAAGAACAACAGTACATTTAAGATGTTTTAAGGCAACTGCAATTCGTAACTCACGAGAGTTTCTTTACTTACTTTTAATTGCTGCATTTACGCTGAAAAGATAAATTGTTCCTGTATATACAAAGTGGGTTCTAAAACATTTGTAATGTTAAATGTTACATCGTTTGCACCTTCCTTCCTTACACTATTTGCACGACATGGAGTGTTATGAATAGGTATGACAATTTTATCAGCCCTTGCTTTTGCCAGCGGATTCGGCCGCGTCATCATCATCATCATTTCAGCCAAAAGACGTCCACTGCTGGACATAGGCCTCCCCCAAGCACCTCCACTTCGACCGGTTTTGTGCTTCGGCCGCGTGGTAGACGATTTTTTTTCAAATATATAAAGCAATGGATTAGCCTTCAAAATGATTCAGATTGTCATTGAAAGTGTGTTGCGCAATTACGGTGAAGGTATCTGGTTCTCATACAGAAAAGAAACGAGTAAATAATATGTTCACAGCGCCTGCTTATTGAGTGAGCAACTATGCTATCTATCTTTACTGTGTGTGGCTGATTTTATAGCCTATTAGAAACCTAGGTTTCCTTTTGATTTCTCCTTCCTTCTCTTTTTTCATCAGCCTTTCGCCACCCAATGCTGAGTGTAGGCATCAAGCCACTCTTCTTTGTCTTTAGCCTTACTAAGGCAGAGTCGTCCAGCAATCACCAGGCCGTCGGTCCACCTCATCAGCTGTCTGCCCACACTTCTACTACCAGGGGGCCTAAAAAGGCCACTTTAGCAGAATTGTAAAAGGATAACATTATAATCATAATATGGCGAAGACAGTTCGTGTTATTCTTTTTTCGCTGCATTACGTAGGTATAATCAAAGAGATTGGGATTGGATTTGGATTGGATTGAGTGGTATTTTAGCCTAAACAAATCCTTCACCAATGGGATTTGATACGATTAACTTAACAGTTAACTGTCCATTACGATCCATAAGGTTATCCTTTTATGATTTTGCCAAAATGG
Source organism: Oligia latruncula (assembly GCA_948474745.1). NCBI lineage: Eukaryota > Metazoa > Arthropoda > Insecta > Lepidoptera > Noctuidae > Oligia > Oligia latruncula. Next base: position 10,021,890 of record OX419707.1, on the reverse strand, counting down.
CCTTTTTAGGCCCCTATGTTTCGGGCTCCAGTCCAGCACTGTTCTACCCCATCTGCTATCTGTTCTACGCCCTCTGTGGCCCGCCCATTTCCACTTTCTTTTACTGATTTTTCCTGTATTCAATGACGTCCAAGATAAACTTAGACAGACTTATTTATTACTTTAATGTCGTCTTTTATTATTTAGGTGTTAGTAGAGTAGTTCTTATTTGTCCTACAAGCCTCTTTCCCCTAATGAACTAAGTTTTTTATGATATTGAACTCTTATCTCTATAAAATGAGGTCCCCAAAGTTCAGTTACCTTATCTCCGAGCAAGGCATAAGTGTTCCGTAATTAGGACTCGGATAAGGCCAAAAATTCCCAGGAAATCCTACAGCAAAAACTAAGTTACAGTAATTCAAGTAACAGCAGTGGTGGCACAGTGGTCCCGACTTACGAGTGTAGGTCGTGGGTTTGAACCTAGGCGGGCACTTTACTTTTTGTAATTTATGTCATCACCACTGCTCTCAAAACGGTGAAAAAAACATCGTAAGGAAACTGACATGGCCTAGAACCAAAAATTCGATAGCATTGTGACATCTACCAACCCGCACTGGGCCCGAGAAGTGGATTACGGCCCACTACCTTCACAGAGTAGAGTCGTGTCCCAGCAGTGGGATCGTTATATTTTAATAGTGAAAGTCGTAACAGAAATCCAGTCTAACTTTAACGTCTTTACTGTCAATGATTTTCTGCAAAATTGAATAGTCTGTTCCATTTTCATGTGCGTTTTAAAGTCACAAAACTCTAAAATAAACAAATTACTAAATGGATTATCTGTTTATCCTTTACAGTAAGTCGTAAACGTCAATTAAATGAAAACGGTTCTTACAGATAGCCATCTACTAATGCGATGCCGTCTTTAAACGACGCAATTACTATTGAAGCCAGTCACACAAAAAAAATGGTACAGAAGATCGACTCCATGCAACACGCACACATAAAAACGCTTCATATTTATAACACGTGGACGGTAAAAGCCCGCCGTGCCTGATGATCGGGGCTTGCTTAACAAACACTTCCACACAATAGGCATAACGGAGAGTCGTCTATGCAGGGTTTGCATGGAGGCTGAGGAAACCATTGCGCATGTGCTCTTTGAATGCACAAGCGTCACCCAGATTAGAACAGAAAGCCTCGAGGCATCCAGGTCTTACGCAGAAGTTCTTGACAGACCAACTCCACTTGAACAATCAACAGATGAAATCAACTTCTGGAGGGAGGCAACCAACCCGGTTGGAATAACCACTGAGACCGCCATGGCCCACATACAAGGTCCACCTGAATCCAAACCCTTATCCTCACTTTCCTTAGTACACGCTCACGCTCACGCTTCACGCACACCGAGTACAAGCGCACTCGCGACCGGAATTTGTTTGAGATCGCCACACATACGCGTCTATGTCTACGTGCGCCTGTTTTCGCTCGTTGTATGGAGTCGACCTTCTGTAGCTTTCAATTTTGTGCCCTTGAGTTTCCATTGCTATTTCTGTGACGTTAAGAAATTAGAAAAAAGTATCACGTAAATAGTTCTATTTAGGTATGTTCAAACCTAACTATAGTGTAGTCAAAAGGATTATTTCTTAATCAAAAGTAGTTATGTTAATGTGAAAACCGAATAGTGGGCGTTTTGAAATGGTTTGATTTTGAATGAGTAAAAGTTTTATGAATGGAATCTGTAAATAGACTAGTTAGGTAAGCAAATATAGGCCTGACATATTTTTTTGAAAGGCCGTTATACCTTTGGCTATATATTAACAGCCGTCCGTCTCGATCTTCAAGGTTAAGCAGCGCTTGCCGAGGTCGGTCCGTGAATGGGTGACCATCCATTACATACCGAGACCCCTGTACGCCCCGAAAAGCACGTTAAGCAGTTGGTTCCGGCTGTCATTCGTAGATCTTTGACAATCGTCACGGGTAGTCTTGCCCAGGGGGCCTAAAAAGGCCACTTTCGCAGAATTATAAAATGATAACATAATGGACAGTTAACTGTTAAGTTAGTCGTATCAAATCCCATTGGTGAAGCAATTTTCAGTTTTTTTTTGTCTGTGCTAAAATACCAATCAATCCAATCCAAATCCAATCCCAATCTCTCTTTGATTGTACCTACGTAGTGCGGCGAAAAAAAGAAAAACACGGACTGTCTTCACCATAAATTATAATTCATAATGTTATCCTTTTATGATTCTGCAAAGTGGCCTTTTTAGGCTCCTAGAAGTATGACAAAAAGTATTGCCAAGGGGTTTCGTGTTACCCGATAACTGGATTGTTTAGGTCAGACAGGCAGTCGCTCCATGTAAAATAATAGCATTCAGCTGCATCTGTTTAGACTGGCAACCAACCCCGGGAAAAGGCTACGCAGATAATGACGACCTAGTAAAATTCTTCTTATAATGTGGTACGTGAATTAGTTTTCCAAGGATGCATGTAAAACAGCTAAGAATGTAAAGTTACCGGAATGTAAAGGTACAAAACAACAAAAAAACTAACCTTACCAGCAAAAGAATTGGAAATACCACCTTAAATCATCCCCTTAATCTTACCCACAAGGTAAAACGAAGTCGTTTCCCCTTATAAAAGTTACCTTCGCAGCATTATTTTCGTAAATTATCTTATTTTTTTAACAAAGTATCTAGCGTGGACATAAATTTTGGAAAAGTTATTAACAAGGAAGTTTGGGGACATATTGTTCGAAAAACAGTAGTTTGTACAATAATAAATTGTAAGGAAATGCTGAAATGATACAAATGTTCTTCTTTATTTAAAACAAGCAACACGCCCCTGTTTCCCACGGGTGTAATCTAGTTAGTGGACATTTCTGTGGTAAGTAAAATTTTACATTATCTCTTCGGGTATAAATTCTATAAAGGATGGTACAATCCGCATCTCAATCCAGTGTAAAGGTTAGAAGATCTCAGCGGGAGACAGACACGAAAATAGACTTCGTTTGTTTTGGAAGGACTTGGGGAAGACCTATGCCCAGCAGTGGGACAGTATAGGCTAAATAAAAAAAAAGTAGAGTGGCAGGGAGATCGATGAGCAACCTGTTACCATCACCTGCCTAGCCTTTTCCCAACTATGTTGAGGTCGGCTTCCAGTCTAACCGGATGCAGCTGAATACCAGTCTGTGACCTCTACAATTCAGTTACTGGGTAATACGATACCCCTTGGTAAGACTGGTTGTCAGATTTTCGGGCTTCTGACTCCGTAACGACTGTCAAAGATCAACGAATGACAGCCGACACCAACGGCTTAACGTACTTTCCGAGCCACGGAGGGGTCTCGGTGTGTAAAGATGGTCACCCATCCGCAGACCAACCGCGGTAAGCGTAGCTTAACCTGATCGATCGACCTGTGCGGCTGTTTTTATTTAGCCATGGGCCCCTCTCAACTTGTTACCGTGGATTCAATACAATATATAAAAAAAAAAACAGATTTTCTGTTCGGCATCACTTTTCTATGAACCAGTTTTTTTTTTACCTACGAATTTTTTTTTAATTCTAAGGGTTCTAGAATCATGATTGTGCTGAATTAATGGTTACAGTTTGTGCGTCGATGGCTAAACCACCCTGTAGATATCGAAGATTATACACTACTAATCAAAAGCCAAGGGTGCTAGTCACAAAAAACGCAGAAAAAAGTACTACAATGTACTAAAATTCACACATTCTTACATATTATATCGCCGTCCTCAAAAAACGGAAGCAGACAAAATTAGTTAATCCGTCTCACTTAATTATATCTTTATTGTTCTTGGAGCGAGCTTACTAATCCATATAAGGTTGGTGTTCCACAAATGCTGCTGACTACCTGACGTACTACAGGGTACTATCCGGACTTGGATGATATCTCTCTTAGTGCTTCTCCTTCACATGGCACGGCCTAAGTATGGAACTCTCTGCTAACTTTTGTACTTCCTTTCACCTGCACCTGCTTTGTAGGCTGACGGGTTATAAGCATTACTTTTCAAAACAAGAGTCAACAGGCATATTCTTGACACACCTGTTCCGTGGTAGACCTCATCTATCGTTTTCCATCAGGCGAGAGACGATCAAGAGCAGTAGATGTCACTTGTCTTCGAATTTGTGGTTCTAGGATATGCCGGCTTTCTTACGATGTTTTCCGTCACCGCTTTGAGAGCAGTGGTTATGAAATAATTTACACAAAGTAAAGCACCTGTCTGGGTTCGAACCTACGACCTACAATTCTTTTTTTTTTCTTTTTTTTTTATTACTCGTAAGTCACAGCCGTTACCCCAGGGCCACCACTCACTTGCCTCTTAGCTTGTAAAGGAAATTATTTCCAGCTTAGCTTAGTTTCGCCGCACAGCGTATCCCACAGCAATGGTGAGCCAGCTTTATTGAGTCCTTCTTATAATCTCGGACTTCACTCAATGGGAGTTAATTAAGTTTTATGTGTACTTATAATAAATTATTCATTCTCTTGATCTTTGTTTACGAATGTACTGCGATACGTCAATCTTCTTGGGAGTGTTGTTCTCCTAGAAGTTTTAATCGTATTTTAACGCTTGTTTAATATTAAAGGGAAATGAACCCTATTTCTACGTGCAACGGGTTGATTTTATTAAAATATAATTTTGGTATTCAAGATAAATTTAAACGTTTTAAAACTAGTTCCTGTGATAATTTCTTCTATAATAGTTTAAAACAAATTCCATTTTCGTGTTTCTCTATTTAAACGTACCTGCATAATTGATTTTGATGCAGTTATCACTATCATTCCGGTTTTTAATAATTAATAACCTATTTCAGTCTAGCTGTTTAGTTATGGAGTTTCATATTAAGGAACGGTGAATGGCTTGAGTTAGGCGATGCTGATCCGGCGCAGTGCTTTTATTATGTGTGCATTCAGCTTAATTCCTTAAAAAAAAAACTTAGAGTAAAAGTGCGCAGTGCTGAACACCGCTACCCTAACAAATATCAACTTTATTTCAATGACACTTGGATTGATTTCAGAGTGACTATTGAAAAAGTTATAAAAATGTTTGAAGTTGTAGCGTAAACTGAACTTTATTGTGGTAGGAATTAAAGTTATTTTTCCACTAGTTAATATTTGTTAACATTTTTGGCAAAAAAATCGCGAGCAAAGATTTATCTATTTTTTATTGAATAAAAACTCCTGTAGCTTTATTTAAAAAATGCAAACCAAATCTTAAACCAAAACCGGAAGTAAGAAAAGTAAATATTTTATCATTAAGATGACCCTATTTCCAAAAGTTTCCCCCAAAATTATGTTTGGTGAAGCAATTTTCTATTGAATTATGTAATGTTGAGCCTGCGTTGGTAAATTTGATTTTGGCATGGAGCCCGTGAGTAAATTGTTGATTATATTCCCTTGAGGTATCAGGGCATATTAAATTATAGGTGTGAGGGGCGGACGAAAGTAAGCCTTCCTAAGCTGCGTCTAGTCCTTGGAATTTTCTGGATTACCAAGTCTTGGTGTGGAGAGAGCTTACTGTTGCTTTGGTCTACCAATGCTTAAGTTCTCCCTAAGCACGAAATTACCGTGGCCTACTTGGAAAATCTTAAATAAAGTTCGTATCCAAGCAGGCCGCAGCAAGGATAACCTACACAAGTGGGGAGGTCGAAAATCGCTTTTGAATCATGCCTAAAAATACGGTATTTATTGCTCGTAACTGATATTTTTCTTGTGAAATGTTCTAAATTCTTCCGAAAATTAAATGTCAATTGAAACAAATTATTAAGGCCAATTATATTACATTCATCAACGAATCTCACAGTCAATTTCCCGAACATGTATCGCTTCTTGAGTATGAATAAGAAAAGCTCTGCGCGTCAAGCGTTGTTTTTGCAGACTATGTGAAATTCAAAGTCCTGACTGACTGATATAACAACGCACAGCCTAAACCGCTGGTCCTAAAGGCATGAAATTTGTAGGGATATGTTCTTTGTGAAGATTAGGTATCAACTATGAAAGGGTTTTTTGAAATTCCACCCCTAAGAGGGTGAATCGCGGGCAAAAGCTAGTAGCGCATAAAAGTGCTGCTGATCTGTGTTCAAACTTGTCTAAGTAGGTAGTAGTATCTACTTAGACAAGTTTGAACAAAAAATTTCATACCCACCCATATAAAGTAAACTAGGGTGTAGACCCTAGTTTACTTTATATGGGTGGGTATGAAATTTTTTTTTTAAAGTGAATTGCTAATCCATTGCTTCATAATGTTTGACAATTCGTCTCCTCAACAACGTAACGAATTCAAACTCAAACTCAAATCATTTATTTCAATTAAACCTTGTACAGGCACTTTTGAATTGTCAAAATTAAATAGTCTGTCAGTTAGTCAGAAAGTTGAAGCTAGTTGCCCATTCCAAAGCGTAGATCTCTATGGAGAAGAACGGGCTAGAAACTCCATGGACACTCTTTTAAATCAAGATATTACAAAATCCTGGGTACATTATTCTTGTTGCTTCTATATGTGAGAACAATGTAAAAAAGTCAATGAATGTTCATCATTATACTCTAATTTCATAGTAAACGCTTGTCATATTTATACTGTCATGTTTAAGCTCTTTCATATGGAAATGAATTAAAAGGCCGATTCGCCAGCAATTTGAATAGAAGAATGAGTTCCGGAGGCATTTGGTTCGCTTAAAAGATTGCCAACCACTGCAGGATATCAGCTAATAATTCGATTTAAAAAAATCGATTGATTTCTGTAAATTAATGGCATTCAGCTGCTGCTGCTGCCGCTGCTAGAAAGCGACCGCTATAAGTATGTAGGGGTCAGCTTCTAGCCTTCCTAGCATCCTATTATAGCATCTGCCTAGCCTTTTCCACTGTAACAATGCTAGGTAGACAATAAGTCAAGCAGTTTCGTCAGTGGAGCATCTCCCAATTTGCTCTGTTGAGAGCCCGTACTTAACCCTTTCTTTAGTTGGCTTACTTTAACTCTCCTTAGTCACTTTCTACTTTAAAATCTGTGTGATGTAAGTATCTCGATCTACACTAGCCTTAGATTTCTGGACGGATTTGCGCATGTCCGGTGCATTCCCGGACATGCGTTTCCACGTATCCACCTTAGGGTGGATTTTTTGGGATGGATAAACGAAATAACCCAAGCTTTCTGTAACGTAATATCATTTATGATATTTAAATAGCTCTTCAATTCTACCTAAAACATGGCTAAGTGACAACATGAGTACATTATTACGCTACCTAAGTATACATTATACTGTGACGCTCACTAGTTCAAGCATTCTATTTCGGAACTAATCAGTTTATTATGAGCAATCCCGGCTTTTAGCTACTAAAGCACTAACATTATGACAGGCATGTTACGTATAGACGCCAGTACATCAAGCTACTCGAAACTGTCATTTTTTCCCAATCAACATTGAACCTTATGTTTTAGCCATAAAGTTGAAAATCTATTAAAGAAATTTGACAGAGTGTAGTAGCTTGATGTACTGGCGTCTGTACAAATTTGCACAATTGTTTGTCACCCCAGCGTGATGTCAAGGTTCAGTGTGTCGCACATGCGTGCTTTCGGACTATGGTGAGTCGCAGTACAGTTTTGTCGCACAGGCGTTAATCGCACATCCATTTGTCGAATTCACGTAGTACACTCGACAGAAGGATTTATTTTAGGATAAAGTAATAGTACATTATGATACACGTGTGCAATGTTTGTGATTGCACTCACACTAGGTACACAACTCGGGATTGCAGAACGAGCCGAAAGTGAGAGCGTAATGGAGCCGAGAGTGTAATGACAAATGGTTACGCAAACGATGTTTTTTACACATTTCGGCGAAAAAAAAATTATAGACACTACATTTAGTAACAAATATTTGTGGAAAGTTTGCTTGCAGATTTTACTTACTAGAAGCCGCCAAACCAAATATTTTAATATACATATTTATAGAACGCTAATTATTATTTATAACATAATTTTGTTCGGGAGAGTGTTGTGAAAACAAATTTCAACAATTTTTGCATCTCGTTTAGATTTACAATGCAGTGTAATTAACTTTTGACTTTCTGCCGATGAACTGACTTTCTGATTATGCAAAAAACTTATAATACGTCTCTAAAAGAATATTTCTATTAATTTAATGTACACTAAAAATCTGAAATGTATTTTCATAATCTCTTATCTAACAATTTACACTAGGTACTAAATTAAAAGACTAACTAAATATATAAATAAATAAAAAAAAGTATATTAAAATTTAGGGGTCGAAATATTCGTCTGTATCTAAAATGTTTCTAAAATAAATGCTCATCATTTTATTTATTGCACGAGTCCAGTCTCCTGTCCCTTTTTTTTTTTGGGTGGGAAATCATCAAATGACTTCTCCCGCTCTGGGCGGAGCGGAAGGAAGTGTCAGACTCTTACTGACTAAAACCCACCCGTGTTCCTTCAGTTGCCTGTGGCAGGGGCCACGGTATCTCTTTCGAACAACCCGCGACTCTGGCGGGAGTCTTCTGTCCCTTGCATACTCTCTGCGCTTAACGCTCTCTTGGAAGCGTCCAAGAGAGCGTTAGCGTTTGAGCGTTGAGCGAAGCCTGACTGTGATGACATGTGTTCACGGAAGAATGGATGAAAATCTAGTCCGTATGTTGGGAGTGTTGTAAGATGAGCGTATGACTTGTATACTTTTCATTATTGTACTAATACGCTTAAGTACAATAATGAAAAGTATACATTGTGTCTTTAACTGATGTGAATACTGGCCCTGGCCGTTTTATGTTAAGATAAAATAAATTAATTACTGCTTGTAAATTAAACAGAACACTAACTCCTGCAATACAACAGTGTTGTGAAACTTATCTACCGCTGGACATCGAGCCTTACTTAGTATTCGTCCGCAATGCATTTGCATTTGATGAAAATTCCAGTAGTAGTTGGCAACTTGCAAAAACTCCGGCAGTTGAGTCCTCCTCTGTCTGTCGTACATTTGGAATTTGAATAAAACCTACATTTTGATTGTAATATACAGTGTGGGGATATGTCGATGGATTAGCTGATATATCGATAGTTTTTTTGGGAGAGACGTTGTTTTTGCTAATCGATTATTTTACTATTTTTATCTTGCTGGCTGGCACATTGGTGCTAAAATTCTTGATGCTATTTTTAGCAAGTACATATATGTACTTTTACACTTCGTAAAGTAGGATTAGGGACCACTTTTACAACTACGAACTATTCAAATAATAATAAAAAAATAACCATAAAATATCTAAACTTAACTAAAATATTAAATTAGGATTAGGGTACATTACTTTCCTATTCTCCTTCTATTCCTCTCAATCTACCAAAGGTTTGTGTTTTTAAAAGAAATTGAAGTCGTCTTTACATCTGCTGTGTCTCCATAACTTCCAGTATTTTAATATAATGGTATGTCAGTTATGTTTTGCTTAGATTTCATGCAAATGAATTTAAAGCGGAGTTTCTTGCCCATTCTTCTCCATACGAAACTACGTTTTGGAAGGGGCGAGTAGAATCAATTCTATTTTTTGGAAATTTTGACGTTCAAAAGTGCCTATTTAAAATAAATGATTTGACTTTGAATGTATTTTCATTCCATTAGTACTTAAATAAAAAAAAGCAGTCAAGTACGTGTCAGACCTCGCACAGTGAACTATTCCGTAGTTGGAAAATATTCATAGCACCGTCTCGATTTTATCGGCGCAAAATACTTTGTATTTCATAGCATTTCTAGCATAAACTATGAAAAACAATGTTATTTTACGGTTGGAACATATTCTACATCTCAAACATCTTTTTATATACATAGGTATAAGACTCAAAAATACGCCTCAAAAAAAATACCCCACACGCATATGTGCATTGAATATTTTTTTCACCTTCGTTTATGGGGCGAGCCACCCTAATGTTTTTTTTTTCGAATTTCACTACACCATTGTTTATGTGCATAGAATACAACTTCTTTCCAATGTTCAACGATATAGCAATGGTATCCGAGTAAAATGGCTGTGGACTTCCGGGCAGACGGACATGATGAAATTATAAGCGTTTCGTTTCTGCCATTTGGCGGATTTTACGGAACCCTAAAACGTAGGGATGCTCATAGCTTTGTCGATGTTTAATTTTGTCCAAAGACAGCTAAACGTTTTTATCAGTTTTGACGGCACGGTTGGCGCAGTGGTTAAGCGATTGACTGCTGCGCTGCGTGTCGCGGGTTCGATTCCTGCACGGAACAAATATTTGTATGACCTACAAGTAGTTGTTCCGGGCCTGGCTGTTTGTGTATGTGAGTTTTAAATGTTTGTAAACGCACCCACAATACAGGAGAAATTCCTAGTGTGGTGCAACGTTTTATTAAAAAAAAAGTAATATTGGTAGGTAAGTGCATCTCTTTTTACTGACCTGTAAAGTGGAAAGAAGACTGGAACTGTTGAGAATCCATAGATTAAGCTTATTTCATTATTTTTAATCAATGATTTAAATCGTTAGATTCGCCCGACCACGTCAAAAGTTGGTCACGTTTCTGTTTCGTTGACAATGACATTTGAATAATATTGTCTCCCTCACTCACACTGAAAATCGTATCTATGGTTCCATGCGGGAAAAATATTCAGCCTCTAATGTTCCCACTGCTGCGACACAGGCCTCCTCTCAGTGAGAGGGAGTGGGCCGTAATCTACCACGCGGGCCTAGTGCGTGTTGTTAGATGTCACACGTCTTCGAATTTTAGTTTCTAGGACATGCCAGTTTCCTCGAGATGTTTTTCTTTACCGTTTTGAGAGCAGTGGTGATGAAATAATTTACATAAAGTATAGCACCTGTCTGGGTTCGATCCTACGACCTAAATCTCGTCAGTCGCGGTCGTTACCAGTGGCCACCACTGCTCCATACGGGATGTGTGATGAGCTCAATATAATATAATCTTCTAAGTATTATAAATTTACATCCTTCTTTTTAATTAATTATATTCTATGGTCATTTTGCTCGCCTCAAGATATTTACGATTTTACTATTCTATCCTGATCCAAACTATTTTAATATATATTATTAATATTATAAATGCGAAAGTTTGCACCTGCCATCCAATCTCTTCACCACCCTTGGTTGAATGGTAGAGAATGCCTAAGGCATTAAGTCCGCCTTTGTACCTTTTTTGTGCGAAAAGTTTAAATAAATAAATAAAGTTTGTTTGTTAGTTTGTCCTTTTCACGCCTAAACCACTAAACCGATCATCCTGAAATTTTGCATATACGTTGTCAGGTGTACAGAAACCGACATAGGGTACCCTTCATCCCGAAAAAAAGTGCTGTTCCCGAGGGAAACAAGTATAACGTTATTATGATAATAGATAGCTCCACGTGCCTTTCGAATCAAAAACAGGACAACGTCTGTCAGTTCAGCTAGTTTGATAATGGCGCCGATTCTGTTGTTCACAAACTAAACTAAATTTAAGTTCGGGCATCTTTTTCTTTCTATTTCATTACGAAAAGGACAGAAGATAAATATTAGTTTAGTCCTGTCAAATTAGTCTGCGCCTGACGCAAATTGACGTATTTTTAATAGCCAATTTTTTAATCTCGTCTAAATTGTCTATGGAATATCATAATTTGACAGGACTAAACTAATATTTATCTTCTGCCCTTTTCATAATGAAATAGAAAGAAAGAGATGCATGAACTTAAATTTAGTTTAGTTTGTGAACAACAGAATCGGCGCCATTATATCCCGTCGCATGCCGCGCGTACAGGGTATGTAACGATAACGATAGAATTTCTATTGTGTCTGCTAATTAGACATGCGACGGGATATTACTTAATCACAATAACCAATTAAAAGATAGCACACCTAATAAAAACAAGATAAGCTTTTCCATAACTTTATTAATTAAAGTTAACTGTATAGTAGGGAACGATAAAAGTTTGTGTTAATTAAAGCTTTTGAAGTATTTCAAACTAATTAATGTATAACGTGTAGACTGTACAGAAAGTTTTATGACCGTATACATTTAGTTGTATTTGTCAATCCTAGGAGGGTTTCTAATTGTTTGGGGCTGAAATCATGTTATTGTTTTGAAGTGCCCAGTTTATAAATCAGAAAGTATCTTAGTTTTGAACAGGTTTTAGGGCGCAGACGGATCGTATTTAGTATTTGCTGCGTTTTCTTCGTCGACAGAAACATAATTATCTAAACATCCATCATCTGCCTAGCCTTTTCCAAACTATGTTGGGGTCGGCTTCCAGTCTAACCGGATGCAGCTGTATAGCAGTATTTTACATGAAGTGACTGCCTGTCTGACCTCCACAACCCAGTTACTGGGTAATACGATAACCCTTGGTAAGACTGGTTGTCAGACTTTCGGACTTCTGACTACCCGTAACGACTGTCAAAGATCCACGAATGACAGCCGGGACCAACGGCTTAATGTGCTTTCCGAGGCACGGAGGGGTCACGGTATGTAAAGATGGTCACGCATCCACAAACTAACCGCGGCAAGCGTAGCTTAACCTGATCGATCGACCTGCGATTCGGCATTAAATGATTGATAAAATTGATTGATGATTCTTCCTCCCTTTTTAGGGTTTTGAACCCAAAGGGTGCCGACGGGACTAATACTAAAACTATTACCTACTAAACCTCCGCTGTCCGTCCGTCCGTCTGTCTGCCAGCGGGCTGTATCTCATGAACCGTAATAGATAGACAGTTGAAATTTCCAGAGTATGTATTTCTATTGCCGCTATTATTTTTTGACTATTAACTTTTAAATAATGCAAATCTTCTCTTAGAAGGACCAGCGATATAGGATTTCTTTCGGTTGAAGATAAAGACAAAGAAAAATTTCAACACACTTGTTAATTAGTCAATTAAAAGAACATTTAGTCAAATTATGATAAAAGTAATAATTATATTAATTTTTCAACGTCGAATCCAACAGTGACGAGTAGGGCGACAATTCGGGAAGATAGGTCTAAAAATTTTTTTGTTAAAAACATAATTATTATAACAACATGTATCGATATCGATAAGTTAAATAATTATCGACAAATATCACATCACTACGATGGCACCATCTGTATCTTAGAGCGGGGAAATCTTTCCTGAATATTTGATTCTATATCATGGTGTAGATTTCATGTGAGTATGTTAGCAGATGCGTAGCTTTGATTTGTTTAGAAACATCTGCTGCGCTTCCACTTTTAAATTTCACGTTAAAATATTCAGGACAAATGTTTGTGTGATGAGCATGATCAGTTGTTCTGTGTCTGGGTGTAATTTATCTATATATCTATGTATTTAGAAATATATAAGTATGTTTATCAGTTGTCTAGTACTCATAACACAAGCTCTGCTTAGCATGAGACTAGACGGCGTTGTGTGATAGTTGTGGAATATTATTATTATTTTGTTTATATATTTTTTTCTCTCGGCCTAGCCGGATAGAACTGATGGCACGGGCCTAAGCCAAGTGTCCAACAGTGGGGTTAGGTGTGGGAGTAATATTATAAGTATTATTATTCATAACACCATCATCTGCATCGTCTACCTTGCCTTTTCCGAACTTTGGGTCGGCTTCCAGTTTAATCTGATGCAGCTGAACACCAGTATTTTACATGGAGCAACTGCCTATCAGACCTTCACAACCCAGTTACTGGGTAATACGATGACTCTTGGTTAGACTGGTTGTCAGACTTTCGGGCATCTGACGACCCGGAACGACTGTCCAAGATCCAAGAATCACAGCCGCGACCAATGGCTTTACATGCTTTCCGAGACACGAAAGGGTCTTAATATGCTAAGATTGTAACCCATCCACGGACAAACCGCGGCAAGCTTAGCTTAACCTGATCAATCGACCCCCTGCGACTGTTGTCTGCGACTCAATCACAGTGGTTAGACTGGAAGCCGACCCCAACATAGTTTGGAAAAAGCTAGGCAGATGCTGATGTATTTAATAATGGTGCATACATATGAAATACAGATGAATGTGTCACTTATTCCATTTAGTGTGTGATTGCGTAAGAAATTTACCTGAACAGGGTTTGTTTACACTTTCTTTAGATACTTTTGGAACAGACAGTAGCCATCTACATTCATACCATAAGTACTCAAGTACTTTTCCTCCACATTATCTATACCTGAGGATTTGTAATTGGCTTTCGGGTGACTATGATTTGCTTTTTTGTTTGTTTTTATTAGCTGTAAGTCCTCCATGTACTAAAATAAATAAATAAATTAATAAGAACACGGCCAAATTGTGGAACTCTCTGCCTGCGTCTGTGTTCCCTTCTACGTATAACCCGTCTGCCTTCTGGCATCTTCTGGGCACGCTCGTTCCATCATAGACCTCATCCTTTTTTGCAGCTGGCCTTGGGACGCGTATAAGAAATAAAAATAGTAAATAAAAACTGGCCAAGTGCGAGTCGGACTCGCACACGAAGGGTTCCGTACCACAAGGCAAAAACGCCGAAAAAAACACGTTTGTTTTATGGGAGCCCGCCCTCTTTAAATATTTATTTTATTCTGTTTTCAGTATTTGTTGCTATAGCGGCAACAGAAATAGATCATCTGTGAAAATTTGAACTTCTAGCTATAACGGTTCATGAGATACAGCCTGGTGACAGACGGACAGACGGACACTGGAACCTTAGTAATAGGGTCCCGTTTTTACACTTTGGGTACGGAACCCTAAAAAGGAGCATTTAAAACTAAGAAAGTTACATTAAAAACAACCAAAAAAAAAACTGCAGCGCTGGTAGGTACTCTGATAGGACCCGGATGTAAGTAATGCATTACCCCTCAGTAATTATCGTTAATTTAACACACGAGCCTACAGCATCACGCTGACATGAAAAAGACCAAACGATGAAGATAAACATGTATGAACAAAAAATGAAAACGTGAGACAAAACCCAACCGAGCTTAATAAATTCTGAATGTGTGTAATGCCCTGAAAACAGAGATAAGAGAGGACATTTATCATTTAAGGTTCCACTTCCGGTATGTGATCGAGTGTTACCGTAATTACCTTGCATATTATCACATTTGTTTTTGGTCGCATTAAGTGCGTAGAGGCACCACAGGGGCGTGGGGATCGACACTTAAAAAGAGGGGCCTATTAGGTATATAATAGCCTCCCCGACCGTTTTCGGTCACGGTGGCCAATCTCAATGGAGATTAGCCAGGTACGCAGGAGATATTATAGTGCACAAGTGTGTGCGCAAACACAGGTGCACTCTTTGTTCCTTTACTCTCATAGTCCGATGGGACGGTAATCCGACGCGACCGGGGAGAGTTCAGGCGCAGGACCAACAGCTTTACGTGCTTTCCGAGGCACGGGGGTATTAAACCGCTAACTTCCAAACTTCGGACTGTTACTAAGAAATTCCTAATGGAAAACTCAATAACACTTTGTCCGACACGGGAATCGAACCCAGGACCCCAAGCTCAGCAGTCGCGCATGCAACCACGAGACCAACGGGGCAAAATAACAAACACAAAGGACTCAAAAATGTTAGTAACAATATTTCTTAAAAACTACGTTAGCAAAATTAACCTACACACTTAACTTGTGGCTAAGTAATAACAACCGCACTGATCGATCGATCAGGTTAAGCTACACATGCCGCGGTTGGTCCGTGGATGGGTAACCTTCACATACCAAGGGAATCTTCACATACCAAAACCCCTCCGTGCCTCGGAAAGCAATTTGAAAGTACAGACGCCAGCACATCAAGCTACTACAATCTGTCAGTTGACAGTTTCGGGTAGTTTGATGTGCTGGCGTCTGTACCATAGAATCGAAAAGAGGTGATATCAAGCAGATATTTTCGTTTCCTTTTGACGTGACAACGTCTTAAATTAGGTTGCGGCTGGGAGTCACTTATGAAAAAGTGTAACGCTCGGTAACGTTACGATGAGTCACCGAACGAGAGAGAGGCCCGCCGAATGCCTTGCGTCTCTCTCCCACTCAACTATTCTACCGAGAAAAAGACGTTGTCACGTAAAATCCTTGCCCGTAAAACCGACTTTACAGGCAACCATTTTTTACCATTCCGTAGCCTTTTGCTGCCCTTTCCACATCCTTAGCTTCACAACGAGATTTATTCCATTCGCCGATTTCCAAAGAAATCCTACCCATAACATATAACCCAACCTTTCGAGGAAGTTGACGACCCGAGTTTTCCCACACAAGAAATTGCCAATGCAATATAGCATAACCCGATCACTGAATCCATTGGTTACAATATTGATACAGAGTGCAAAGAATTATGTACCCTATTCCGTTCTGTTAGAGACGTTGAGCTAAACAAATTGAACGATGGAAATTGGACGCACGAAAAATGTACCGAACTCTCATAGGATTATTTATGGATCGTTGAAGGTTCTTGTGGTAGCAATTTTACTATATTTTTCAAGTTTAGTTAGTTTTTTATACAAATGGTTGGATATTTTTAGAGCGACCGCACTCTTCGATTAAATCTGGGTCAGATGCTTGTGTAAAATTTTATGGTTAGTAAAAACTCGTTTTTTCAGCTGGGTTTGCGACACGCCAAAATCCGAACTTACCAGGAGGTGCTGAAACGTGGACATCCTCTTTTATAGAATAGAATGTTATTTATTGTTTATGAAGGTAAATCCCTAAAAAACGACGTAAGTAGTGATCTTAATGGTGATGTTCTTCAGAAAGGTCAAGTGCGTAGTGCTCGCAACCGGCGTGCGTGTATGACCAGATGTAACGAGGTAAAAGGAGTATATAAGGGGCTTACAGGACCTAAACGCAAAAAACGCAAGGTTTAGAAACAATAAAAGTATATGATCGACTACAGTGAACAAAATCAGAAAAATATGTGATATTTTTCGGATATAAGCTAGGTAGAAAGTGTGTTCAAAACATAATACAACCAATTTGATACGATATAAAAAAATCATGAAAATACCTCTAAAAACTTTCTTTTTAACCCCCGACGCAAAAACGGCGGGGTACTTTTGGAACAGACCATAGTCTTAAATATAAAGCAGTTTCTGCCACATTTTCTTCTACAAATCAGAGAGTTTATCTAAACGAACAAAGGCGTCAGTTATCCTGATGTGGTTTCCGCATGAAAGCACGAACTTTCTAGTTGGCGATCTACTGTAACCACTTTTGTTTCACAATTCGTTTCTCAGTAAGCAACTCGTAAGCTTCGCTATTTTTTTGTCACTTGTCTGTGGTTCTAAGTCAAATTCGTTGCCTGTTACTTTTTTAATTTCTGCCCTGTGTGCCCACACAGGGCAGAAATAAAAAAAACACTGGCCAAGTACGAGTCGGGCTCGCATACGAAGGGTTCCGTACCACAAGGCAAAAACGCCGAAAAAAACACGTTTGTTGTATGGGAGCACCCCATATACATTTATTTTATTCTGTTTTTAGTATTTGTTGTTATAGCGGCAACAGAAATACATCATCTGTGAAAACTTCAACTGTCTAGCTATCACGGTTCATGAACTACAGCCTCGTGACAGACGGACAGTGGAGTTTTAGTAATAGGGTCCCGTTTTTATCCTTTGGGTGCGGAACCCTAAAAAGTATTAAAAAATTAAAAATCTTACACGTAAGTACGTGTAAGATTTTATATGCCTTACTATTTTCCAAGTTTGGGTCGCCTTCAAATCTTGCCAGATCTGTTGGATCTTCATTCATTCATTAATATTTTTATAGGACCAACCACCTGACCTCCACAACCCAATTACTGGGCAATACCAACCGACATTAAAAGATTAGATCAGTTGTTAGATTTCAATCAGTCATTAGGACACTTTTAACAATTTAACGTACCTTTCAAAACACCCATTAATTACAAGGTGAGAATAAATCAAATTCAATAATAGAAAACAGCAAAAGGAAACAGTCACGACCATTAATATATTATATGGACAGCTCAGCAATAATATCTGATTTTATGGTTCATCCATTATTGTCTATCATCAAGATGACGGCAAATATAACGTGCCACTACAATATGGTGACATTAGTTTAACACACGGGTAGGGGCCGGTAACCATAAAAAATATAAGTAACAACATAAAATAATTCGTAATTTGATGACTAACGCCTGCGTTGCTCGCCGATAATATAAGGCTTTCATTCAATTCGCCTACTCTTTGCACGTTATTCGTTTTTAGGGTGCCGTACATCAAAAGGAAAAATGAAACCCTTATAAGATCACTTCGTTGTCTGTCTGTCTGTCCGTCTGTCAAAACCCTTTTTCTCAGGAACGCGTGGAGCAAGCGTGGAGTTATCAAGTTGAAATTAATATCAAATACTCAAGGCTGCAATCCCTTGAAGCAATGAAAAATAAAGCAGTGGTGGCCCAGTGGTAACAGCCGCGACTTACGAGTTGTAGGTCGTAGGTTCAAACCCAGACAGGCGCTTTACTTTGTGTAAATTATTCCATCACCACTGCTCTCAAAACGGTGAAGGAAAACATCGTGAGGAAACCGGTATGTCCTAGAACCAAAAATTCGAAGACATGTGACATCTACCAAGCCGCACTGGGCCCGCGTGGTGGATTACAGCCCACTCCCTCTCACTGAGAGGAAGCCTGTATCCCAGCAGTGGGAACGTTATAGGCTGATTACGTAAGGGAATCAAAACCTCTAGGGTACTTCCTGTTGACCTAGAATCGTGAAAATTGGCAAGAATCAATGTCATGTAGCACAAATATAGGAAAAAAACCGAAAACCGTAAATTTGTAGTTACATACTTACTTTGTACGGAACCCTCCGTCCGCGAGTCCGACTCGCACTTGACTTGTTACGTGACTCCGGCAAATTACTCCTGTGCTACAGTTCTTTAAGTGTGTAAATAAATAATAACGTTTAGTGAAATTAAAATATGTTCATAAAACGAAAACGCGAAACTGTATACGTGTACCAAATAATTAATGTCGTCATTAAAGCAGCACGCTGTATATGTGATCAATTGTGGAAAGCATTATACAAGTGGATGACGATCTGCGAAAGACTGCAGGCAGATGCTGGATGCGTCAAGCTGAAGACAGGGCGCTATGGCGCTCATTAGGGGAGGCCTATGTCCAGCAGTGGACTGCTATAGGCTGATGATGATGATGATGATTATACAAGTGGTAGCACAAATATGGTGACATCGAAGGTACGTCAAACTTATCTGACGAAACAAGTGACGCAAAATATAGGATGCTGCGTTGATTTCAAAAAGATGTGTCACTTCTTAGAATGCAATAATATCGGACATGTCTTGCGATAATTGCCTACTCAGTTAAAGTTTCAAAAGAATGTGATACCTCGTTGTGATCAGAAATATCTGACATTATTTATAATGTTTCGAGTTGCTTAAAGATAAAACAAGAAAATAACCAAAGAACTTGTTTTTTGAGAATCTCGCTTTTTAATTCTTTCCTTATGATAATCTTTTATTACGCAACGAAATGAAAACGGGACGAGGAATTTTATTTATCTGACGTTAAATTTTTGTGATAAAAGGTAAAGGAATTTAAATGCAGAATTGAGGCGGAGTTCAAGGAGGATTATATTTTTTCAACACAGTTGCTTGAAAAGTGGTTCTTATTGCATCACATTTAGGTTCATAATGCAGTGTATTGAAGACACGTGTTTTTAACTTTGCATTCTCCTACAGATAGTTTTATACTAGCAGCCATGTGCGATTTTTTAAAATCTCAAAAATAATCTTTTTATTATGATCTTTTTTGGAAATATAAAAGCTGTGTAAATAACTAAATATAACTGAAAATATAAGAGAAATAATTCAAAAGCAACATTAAAAAAATAACATACCCACCGAAATATTTTTCAGGATGCCCTAAGGATTTTTTTTTTTACATTCTTCGCTTATAAAACTATTTTTTGAAAATTTGTACATAATGAAGTATGTCTTTGTCTGCCTTTGTACTGTAAGTTATAAAAAAAATAACAGAAAAAAAAGAATTACTTTCATAAAATAACAGTTTTTTCGCAAGAAAATTATCATTTGAACACACTGCAACTTTTACTCTTGCGTACAACTTTCCCACCACTTAGTATAGAATATAGTTGCTGCAGGTGGTGAACAAACAAATTAAAAAAAAAAAACTCCACAACATTATATTATGGTGTAACATAATAAGAAAATATATTATCAAGAATATTCTAACATGGATACTATAAACCGAAAACTAAACTATTTTCAAGAAATATTCTACGTTATACCGGGAAAACATCACCTTTGACCCCACTTTTCTGTTCTTTTTTTTCTTGGTCTGCTTATATTATGTGTACATAAATGGTTAAATAAATAAATGAACAAAAACACGGCACTTACTGTTGGGGCAAGACTTTTTGCAATTTGTTACAAACAACCTTCGAACTTCCCTTCAATCACACTTACTTCCTTCATTATTCTCCATCTTACATAATCTTCTTCATCTTTACATAATACGCGCTACGATACGACAGAATACGCCAGTACGTAGCGTATCAAAACGTGTCTAATACGCAACAGCGCGGCCGCGTTCCGTGATTCTGAATAATAATCACGAAGCTTTTAAACAGGCTTACAAGAAAAAATAGTAGGTAGGTATAGGTATATTTTGGTGTAAGGGGTTAAAAATATTATATACTTAGTACTTGAGAATGGGATAAAAATAAAAACAATAATACAATGCGTAACATAATGAACGCAAGACCTATACACCCCAATTAGAGTATTGAGTTAAAAGCATAATACAATGATCAAAACAATTTTTTTTTAAAGCTAACTATTTTTATTAAGTAAATTGTGTTGACCCTATCACTACTTTATGCATTCAAAATTGAGTCTTATTGCCTTGACATAAGATTTAATTTTCTTTGGCTCAATCGGCGATCAGTATGGCAAAATACATAATTTACATAATTAAAAAAAAAAAAAACAATCTTAAGTGTTACCGAAATTGATTCAGTAATCAATTATGAACAAACTACTTTCAGGACTTACGTTTATTCTGTTACACCTTGTATAATTGGAATAGAAATAGAAATATTTTATTGTCCAGGTAGGTAGCAGTTTCAGTTCCAGTTTATTTGCAATTCCCACACGAAATACTAGAAACTTGCAAATTTGTTCGCAAATATCAAGAATTTTATAAAAAGCGCGAGGACATACAATCACGTTACACACTCCGACACAAATCAAGATTAAACATTCCTACCTCTCGACTAAAAATACATTCAACAAGTCCATATGTGATGTCCATAAAAATATACAATAAACTTCCTGAATTAATAAAAAAAGAAGATAAAATAAACGTATTTATAAAAAAACTAAAACAATTTTTAATCAAAAAATGCTATTACAGTCTAAACGAATATTTAAGCGATAAAATATAAAGCGATATAATATAAAGAGTCCCTAATATGGTATTATTGAATTTATTTTAGATCTAAGTTCTTCCTCTCTCCTACATTTTTGTGTTTGTTTTTCTTTTTATTTTTTTGCTGTGCCCGACAGGGTCCATAATGAACATAATTTCTTTCTTTTTTGGAACTTACCACCTAAGTACACATTGTGGAATGCAAATAAAATATTGAGTATTGAGTATTGAATTTTTTAAGGTAATCAGATAACATAAAGCTTAAAATGCCTATGCACTCCACAACTTTCCTCGACAAATCCTTTACTGTCCAGACCGCTCATTTGTGGAATTTATTGCCCGTTGAGATAAAACGCGCGCAGTCGTAATTTGTGTTTAAAATACTCTTATAGGAACATTACTTGTCATTATGATCTTGTTCTCGAAACTGTAATTAAGTATCTATGGTCAGCATCGAGGAGGGGCCCCATAGGGCCGAAGCCTGCCGGGTCAGCGGGATTGTCCGAAAGGGTTACCGCTGGCCCGGAACATAAAGGGCTAAGGAAGGAACACGGGTGGGTTTTAGTCAGTAAGAGTCTGACACTCCCTCCCGCTCCACCCAGAGCGGGAGGGGTCATTTGATGATTTCCCATCCGCAAAAAAAAAAAAAAGTATCTATGGTCTTCATTTATTTTCGTTGCATATAATATTTAGTATGTATTCTTCTTCTTCTTAGCGTGTCGATAGCAATCTAAATGTACTCGGTCCAGAATTCGGCTACTTGTTTGGCGCCTTCACCAGCGGCCATCAGTTTCTGTAACGTGCAGCTGACAGGACACGCAGGACACGATATTAAGTGTCCTATCGTTTGTGGAACAGCACCACATTTACACTTCAAGGCGGAGTCGTCTATGAATCTCCACCTGAACAGGTTTTCTTGCTTCGGCCAACCTGGGTCCGGAGTCTGTTTAAAGACTTCCAGGTTACCCAAGGTAGCTCATGTTCATGTTTGTATGTTTTATGTATCTATTATTTAGGATATGTATATATCTGTGTAGGTATATATATATTTTATATACTAAAATAGATAGAAGAAGAAGAAAAAAAAATAAGGCCGCCCATTGTATATTTTTAGCGCATAATTTTTTGTGTTATGTATTTTTGTGGTATACCTACAAAAAAGTGCATATAAATACAGTAAGCAGGTTCATTGGTTAGCAGCAAGTTGATACGACATGAGTAGCTCAGCTTCGGTTCCCTACAAAATGGTTGAGCTGGATGGTGCCGATCCATGCGTCATGTTCGTGAACCACCGTCTGTTGAGACCATCTCTTAACTGCCAAGGTTATTTTTAATCTTATATTTTGTATTGTTCCTTCTTTTTTTTTTTACATTGTTCTCACATAAAGAAGCAACAAGAATAATGTACCCAATACGAAACTACCCTGTTGTTCCACTAGTCACAGAATAAAACATTTCACCGCATTCTGCACCGTACGGATCCTCAAAAATGCTGACATAAACATTTTCCAAGGCAGACTTACTTACTCTGGTGTGGAACGATTTAAAATGCTTCTAAAATGGAACTTATATCCTCAACAAACAAGCCAAAGACACTGGTTATTAATAACTAACCTTAAAACATTTAGTCAAAACCGATTATCGACCTTATGTCTATAGAAATAATGTTGTTTCACTTGGTGTTCATGTTTGTATTTATGATTTACATCTGCGGTCGTAGTGTGGTGAAGTAAGGCTGTTTTTTTAGTTTATCTCTGAAATATTAATGCGAGAAAAGTGTGCCTTTGACCGAAGTAAGCATAAAATATTCATATGTTTTTTTTTTCGCATTTTCCGCAAATAAATGGAGTGCACGGATTTTTAATTGGATGCAAATGAAATACGTTTTAACTGAGTGGATAAATTTTGCTTAATTACCGTTCATGTGATCAATTTGTGAGGTAAAACTGCGTTTTTGGACGACTTTTATCTCTGCTAGGATGTTCGCAAAAACCGGATCATTGGAACTACGAAATATTTTTTGTAATAATACAAGCTAATGTCAGGATATTTGCAACAAAACAACAGTCTTTATAGGACGATTGAAAACTTGCTTATTGGGTAATATAAAAGTTAATTCATAACATCTTTATTCTAGTTGGACAGTCAACAAAAGAGATAAGTAGGTAGGTATGCAGGATCGTCGGATATACATAGTTGAAGTTTAGTAAGAAACCGATGGATGTTGTCGACTGTTTACCTAATCTACCACGCGGGCCCAGTGCGGGTTGGTGGATGTCTCATGTCTTCGAATTTTTGGTTCTAGAACGTGTCGGTTTCCTCACGATGTTTTCCTTCACCGTTTTGAGAGCAGTGGTGATGAAATAATTTACACAAAGTAAAGCGCCTGTCTGGAACCTACGGCCTACAGCTCGTAAGTTACGGCCGTTACCACTGGACCACCTCTACTCAGATCTGAGGGGTAATTCTCAAAATTTTAAGAACATTCACAGTCTGATCTCAGTCGCAATCTGTCAAAAATACCTCTAATTTCCATACATTTTTGACAAGTTTTTGACATTGATTGTCGCTGAGATGATTTTGAACATTTTTAATTACGGGAATTTGCCTTCTATTTATTAACGACAGGCCTAATCAGATTAAGTATCGCTTATTATCAACAAAACAAAACAGGATGAATTATTAATTATTAGAAGCGGATAATTTTATTACCATCAAAAACAATATTGATACTCTCGGGAAATTAAATGCTGAACGTCGCATCCGGTATTCAATTCCGGAAATCATAATTTATTGTTTACTAGCTTCTGCCCGCGACTTCGTACGCGGATCCTGTTGCTTATGCCAGCGACAACGGGGTCGTCAAAATCGAAGATCTGAAACGTCTGATGTCGAATTCTAAGAGCCCGGGGACGGGAAAACGGCGTGATGCGCGAGACGATTCGAGACGTTCTAGATCTTTCAGTTTTTGTAAGTCAATAGGAAATGCCCATCAGACTAAACAACTTTTGCTAAGACGTCATTCCTATAATTATGTTATAGTGTCGCTGGGCTTTGGAGTCCCACAACAGGTGTTCCAAATCTTCAAATTTATTCTCACAGCAGAAAATGCTCTTCACGTGGAAAACTTTTTGCTATGGCACCATTTTTATATCTCTTATACTTTAGCTGATCTGTTGCGGTTCTGCATCAGGTGTTCCATTTTCCAAAATAAATTAGTGATAGTTTGTTGATTTACAGAAACACTCAAAAGATGCGTCTCATACTGTACTATAGCTTAGATCCCTCAAAAACTATTTGGCTTAGTAAACTCAAAATTTGAAAGTTACGTAGTTAATTTACTGGTAAGAGACGTCAGGTTAATAAGGAAATTTAGGAGACGTCGAATAACAGAAGTGTTATAATTTACTGTAACACTTCTGTGTAAACAACGTTCGTAGTTTTTCCCTCGGTCTCATTCAATATGTAAGTACAGCGAGTCAGGACTGGTGACGCGGGAGCAAGCGACGTACAGTTGTCCGTGTGAGATGCAGCTCGTCCCTGAGGTCGACACCCGTAGCCTTCAGTGTCTGCCCCTGTGACTTATTTATTGTCATTGCGAAGCACACGCTCACAAGAAACTGCACGCGCTTGAATTGCGCGGGTAATTGTGGCCGGGTGTCACCATTGCCAGGATCGCCCAGAAGGCACGATGGAGCACACGGTGGAGGTCTGCCCCGCTTGGGCGGCGACCTCTCGCGTCCGGCCCTGGTGCAAGCCATGGTCCGGGGCGAGAGGGAGTGGGAGGCAGTCACCTCCTTCTGCGAAGCAGTCATGCTAGCGAAGGAGGTGGCGGGACGGATGAGGGAGAGAGCCTCCCGTCCCAGCCGCCGCGGGAGACGCTCCGGGCGTTGGGAGCCACGGGACGACTCCCGGCCACCGTAGGCGCGCGCCTGCGGGCGGAGAGTAATGGGTAGCTTACCGTCCGATCAGGACCAGGCCCGTGCCGGACGGCGCGTACGTGTTCCACGCGCGCCTCAAAGAGATGTCAGCATCGAGGAGGGGCCCCATAGGGCCGAAGCCTGCCTGGTCAGCGGGATTGTCCGAAAGGGTTACCGCTGGCCCGGAACATAAAGGGCAAAGGAAGGAACACGGGTGGGTTTTAGTCAGTAAGAGTCTGACTCTCCCTTCCGCTCCACCCAGAGTGGGAGGGGTCATTTGATGACTTCCCATCCGAAAAAAAAAAGGGGTAATTGTGGGGAATCGGTGGTTTAGGTGGTATAAACACGACATCGCCGACACCACAACCCGTTAGAATTTCCGCCTTAATGATATTTCTCTGCAGCGAGACGACTTTGAGCCGGGTCCCATTGCACAGTTTCGGCGGAGTGAGATTCCGAAGAAGCATAATTGGGACACCGACCTTTAGCTTAATGGTGTGCGCTGGTAGTTCACTTGCACTGAGGAAATTGAGAAATTCTACGGGGTAATGTGTAGCGTCATCTTGATCGACAACAGTGTTTATTGAAGTGTAGATCACTTCATTTCCCTCAATTTCCGCGAGAATGCATTCATTGATCGCTGAAGGTTGGTCGTTTCTGGGTGTTAAAATGGCTCGTTCACACACCCAAGAATTATCTTGGTGCGGTATCCTATTGATGTCCTCGTACACCAGGAGTATCAAATCTTCTAAGGTGGACACCACTCTCCCAAGTATCTCAGGTAGAACCACCTGGCCACTGACTACTGGTAGCGTTCCCTCACCCAATTTTAAGAGAACATCAGAAAATTCTTGGGCGTGTACATTCCCGCCAAGCTGTGCTCTCATATTCATCGTTAAACGCAACATATAAATATGTGGCCATAAAAAAGAGCATTTCAACAAAGCATTCACCTCATCAGCCCTAGTTCCTCGTGTCACCACCACAGGCAGCGTTTGTCGGAAATCGCCGCTTAACAGAACTGTAACGCCACCCATCATTTGCTGGTTCCTGCGGATGTCCTGCAAAGTCCTGTTTACCGCCTCTACTGCTTTTCTGTTCGCCATAGTGCATTCATCCCACACGATTAAAGAGCAATCTTTAAGCACGCGCCCTTTGTCGCTGTTGCTGTTGCGTTTGGAGTGTCAACTCCACAAACAACAAATGTGCTTGGTAAGATATAACTTAGAACCAAAAGTTTGACTTGACTTTATGATAGTGTAGCTTGCTGTACCACCAATCAATCTGTTTAGTAACATTGGTGTGAAACTCCCCATACAATTAGATAGGAGGATGTATAGTTCTCAGATTTCGTAACAGTATCGTTCCTAATGCACATAAAAAATGCAAAAACTAAAAAAAAAAGAATTTTACGATTTAAAAAAAATAATAATACGGGATTTGAACTCGCACCATTTAGTGCGGTAAACGGTCGCCTGACCATACCGCTAAATTTCCTGTTGACATATTGTTGAAATAGCTGTTCCCTTGCAATTTATAATATTACTGCCCCGCTCCTTTATAAAAATAGCGTGATTGTTATGTTTCCAGGGTTAAATTTTTATTAACTAAATAAATAACATGTCATTTTGGGCATTCAATTATTTTGTGCATTCAATTACGAACCAAAACCTTTTAAAATCAATATTGCTTACCTCCCATAACATACGGCGTGATAATATGTAGCCTAAAGCCTTCCTTGGTTTACAAAGAACATTTTTGCTGAATTTCAATACAATCTATCCAGTAGTTTTGGCGTGAAGCCTTACCATACACACAGACAAACAGACAAACAGACAAACAGACAAAAATTCTAAAAAGTCACTTTTTGTCATCAGTTACGTTTTTCTAACAAAAGCCACTTATTTTTTCTCGAAAATTCTCAATGTACAGTTTTTCTTTCGTTACTGTTTTATTATATGTATAGATATTAATTTTAGATCTAAAAAAAATAAAGAGTAAAGAGAATAAAAAAGAAAAAGAGAACAATAAAGAGTATTATATTCTATTCTATTCTATATCGTACTAAATCCATTTGTTTACATTTTCATCAGACAGGTAAGTACTATAATATTAGAACGAATTAGAGATACATGACTAAATTCACACTTGCACAGACAAAACCAATTTGCACCTTCACAAAATCCATCACAATTTAAATAACGATGCGTTCCCGTTATTTGAATATAAATCGTTATTCCTGATGAAACCCTAGGAACAACGGTAAAGCCATTTTGTGCGCATTTTAACGAAAATTACATTTGAGATCAGACCGGAATAAATCGAGAAAATATGGTATAGGTGTCTAATGTTTTATATTGGGAGCTCGTTTGAACACTTTGAACTATATTTTTCAGTTCATAAAATTTATTTTATACTAGCTGTATCTTAGCTGTTGCTCTAACCGCTTGAATGGTGTATATATCGCAGGCAATTTGTATGATTCCGCGTTTTACAAACGGCGTCGTCCATTTAAAAACGCTCGCTGTTTTAAAATATGCTGAACCCCGAGGTTAGGTTTGGTTAGTGTACTATCCCCCCCGGTGGGTTCCCGCATTGTCGAGGCGGGGGGGCTCAGTAGCCGTGGCTTGGACACCCACGGTGAAGCGAAGAGGAACCCGAGGAGGGGCCGCTCGGCAGGGCTTTTGCCGACAAGCCGACGACGTAGCGGCCAACATGTAGGTTGCGGTGCCGCTTGGGCGACATCGCAACTGAGGCGGGCCGCGATGTCGTATCGGAGGCATCGCGGCTGAGGGTTAGAGGCCGCGGCGGGAGAGGAGTGCCGCCGGTATTACGGTGCGCCGCTCACCCTACCTTCCGCGGCCTTGACGGGGTCGCCACCGTTCGATGGCGGACGCGGTGGGGCCGCAGGGGAAGAGGAGTGTTGGTATGACGTTGGCCACTCTCCCTATCCTCTGCGGCCGAAAATTGGCAGGCGGCGAGGCCAATGACCTGACCCGTCGCAGGGGGACCAAGGGTGGTAGAGACGGGGTCGTCTGGCGCCCATGTGCTGGTTTGGTCCCTGGGGTGGTCACGGCGTGCTATGTGTTTTGGTGCGCCGGTGATGGGGAGTACTCCCCGGAGGAGGGTCCGGTGACGGACAGCCGCGGCGGGTTCACGGATGAGTGCTAACGCGTGCCCGTGTTCCCGCCATAAGCGGCAGAGGAGGACACCGTGGAGTTTTAGTGGGTTAGAGTCCCACATAACTGCACTATCTCCCCGTGGTAGTGCAGAACGCATGAGCATTTCTCCACGTAAAAAAAAAAAGTAAAATGGTTAGGTTACTATGCCGAACCCCAATGTTAGGTTACTTTAAATCTTTTACACAGGAACAGGAGCCCCACGAAGTACGGCTACGTCGACATAGGATGCAAGAACGAGCGACGGGCATCCCGAGGTTCGGTTTGGTTAGGTAAAACACAACCACAACAACAACATGAAACATGTTTATTTGGTGTTTTTTGCCTTGTAGTAGGTACGTAACCTTTCGCGTGCGAGTCCGACACGCACTTGGCAGTTTTTTTTTAATGCTAATATTGAAGAAAAAAAGTATATCACTCAAAAGCCACACAACACCAATATCCTAAACTATGAAACACATCGCATTCAAAGATTTCCAGAAGTGCATATGTGTTACTATCCTTACGCCCGAAGCACCGAATGGTCAATTACTGTCACAGATAACTTTGAAGTATGGCACATAGAGTAACGGATATCGTGATGTAGTGCGCCTGATCCTCGTTTGGTTGTTGCTCCGTGTTGGGGAACCTATTCTTCTTCTTTGTCATCTTAAGCTAGGACTGCCTCGCTGGTCTAGTGGTCGGAAGCGGTACTGCTGAGCGTGAGGTTCTGGGTTTGATTATAAAATTCAAATTCCTGACTGACTGATATATCAACGCACAGCCTAAACCGCTGGTCCTAGAGACATGAAATTTGGAGGGTGTGTTCTTCTTGAAGAGTAGGTATCCACTAAGAAAGGGTTTTTCAAAATTCCACCTCAGAGGGTGACCGATGGATGTTGTCGACTGAAATGTAATTTAATAAATGAGCTGCTTGTTTTCTATTAATTAAATCAAATTGAATTCGATTTTTATTGTTGACTGTATATCCTGCCTAACCCTTCTGAGAATAAAGGCGTCATGTAGAAATTGGTATATTGCCACCCATGTTTCTATTTTTTTTATTGCTGAATAGCTCTTGACCTTGATCACGCCTGATGAAAAGCAATAGATGAGGTCTATGATTGAACGAGCGTGCCCAGAAGATGCTTAAGGCACTGGAACTCCCTCGCATCGACGAAACACAGCAAGCTGCTTGACGCCGGACTCCGGTGGGAGGGTGGTTGCAAACCAGGCGGGCGTTAGCCCTACCACCGCAAGGGAAGAATTGGCCAATCAAATAAGGTGTTGGGTGTGACTGTCCAGGAAGCGCCGAGCGCTCGGTTCAGTTGAGCAAATGGCGGAACAAACTGCGCTACACGAGGAGGCTTCATTCACGAGATGCATCCCAAAATATATCCTATTTGAATTCCGAAATAATTCTCAAACTCATTTTACCTTTCCGTGAATCCAAACCACCTCCACCGCCAAATTCTAATTTAAAAGATCATCTTTACTAAACAAAGCTCTCTAAATTCAATGTTACAGGATAACTGGAGTTCTACCAAGTGATTATGATCAAATTTAAACTTGTGGAATCGGAAATTTCTTGGCAAAATGGGCCAAGTTTTGCCAATTGCCCGTAAGAAGGTGTTTCCTTGTCCAATTTGCAATAAAAATATTTTTAGGGCTGTGTTACAGGTTTTTGGCAGGGCTTTTGGTTTTCTGGATTTTTTAAATTTCTGGTAGTTTTTTGAATTTTACTAATTTGAAATGTGTGTCTTATAATTTATAGTATTAAATTAATGAATAATTTGAAGATTCTCTAGACACTCACACACAACAAATTTACGAGACATTTAACTACTTTCTTATTTAATAAATCTATGTCATCATCATTATCAGCCTATAGCAGCCCACTGCTGGACATCGACCTCTCCTGTTGCACGCCATTCAACTCGTTTTTCTGCAACTTTCATCCAACTGCTACCAGCCATCCTGCGAAGATCGTCGCTCCACCTAGCCTGAGGGCGTCCTACCCTACGTTTACCGATTCGTGGTCTCCACTCAAGAACACGTTTACCCCAACGGTCGTCGGTTCTACGGCTAATAAAAAAACACTACAAAGTGATAAATAACTTTAATTTCGGAAGTCGGTGTCGTTGGTTCCGCATTTTTGTTTTTGACGCCGACTTTTTCTTAGTTTATTTTTTTTTAAATTAGTAGTGGTTTTTTTTGGAAGTCGGTTGTTTTTTTTTGTTTTGTAAAAAAGTTGTATTTTTCACTTTTTAGTGTTACGTACCCCACACAAATTCATTGAACACTACTTGCTATGTAAAATATCAATGATAGGAAGTTATTAAAACATCATCAGTATAGACTAATTGAAAAAAATGTCAAAAACTACCCAAGCAAAGAAAATAAAATTTATATGGGACCACCTTTGAGGCAAACCTTTTCTATCAAAAACAGAATTTACCAAATCCGTCACACATATAATAATATGACGGAGTTATGCCCAAACATAAATAACAAAATATAAACATCCGAATTGAGAACCTCTTCCTTTTAAAGTCGGTTAAAAATAAAGAATAACTGAAGTCTAGCTGTAGTTTTCATTAATTACGTACCTTTTTAGTAAATATTAACACTATTAACGAAGGTAAGCACTAAGGAACGATTTTTGAAAATTCATTCCTCACACAAGAAGGCCAATTCTCGTAATTTAAAAAAACAAATGAAGAGACAAACAAATGTCAAAAAGTTGTCAAAATTTAGGGTTTGTATTTTTGACAGATTGAGACCGAGATCAGACTGTGAATGTTCTTAAAATTACGAGAATTGCCCCTAAGGTTAAATATAATGGGTATGGTATGGAAATTCGTCATTTTTGCCGATGGGATATCCCATCGAGCGCACGGCTTGTAAAAATAAAATTTTCAGTTCGTTCATGTTCCTCTCGCAGATATAATATTTTTGCTCGAAATTTATGCCGTTAGTCAGTCTACATAAGCCAAAATATTATGTTAGCTTCGTATAGAATACATTAAATATTTACGTTCAAGAGCAAAATGTTACAATATGACAGATGCAAAAAAAATATTAGCAAAACTTTTTTTTTTTAAATTTTGCATAGGTCTACATTTTTATTTTTTATAAAAATAATAATTCTTTTCATTTTTGATTCATGCGTCTGTGAATGTTGGGTAATTTTAATATGAGAAAGAAAGTGTGTATATAGAACTTGTTTCTTTTTTGTGGTCTTCGGTTAGTCCTGTAGAATAACTACCGTAGGTCTGGTTGTTTCTATGAATGTGTGTAGGAAGTTTTTAATTCGACTTACGGTTACGTATAAAATACAATGATTTCTCCAGTCCAGAATCACAATGGGCAGGCTCGGTAGATGATTGCGTTCAATTCTGGTGCTACTTTGATAAACTTGAGAATATTTTATTAAATTGAGTACATAATAAACCAATATCCTTATAAATGTATCCTTGTAATTCCACATACAAAAATCCAAGAACCTTATTCAGGCCCACTTTTAATGTATAACTTAAAAATCATAAATCCGAACTACTTGAACTAATCCGCCAAACCAGCCAGCAGAATTTCGAATATTAAAATCATTAAAATCCATTCCAGAACCGAGGGGCGGTTACACGGAATTCCAAATTTAAATTGTTCTGTGCATTTGCATAGACACAGCTGTCGCACAGTCGCACATTTCCATTTCGACTTGCTTATCTATATGCAGAGGACGGCTTTTGGCAGCCGATAATAGACTCTCTCCATGGTGTTTGAGTTTCGAATAGCCCCGATTTTGTTTTGTTTTTTCTCGCTCTGAAATTTAGAGATGAGCTTGAAAGTCGAGCTCTTCGAAGTTAAAACGTATTCGGCTATTTTGAGAGACTGGAATTTTACGAGCAGTGAATTTAAAAAAATCGAATTTGATTTTAGAAACATGATTCCGATTGTGAATTTATGCAAATGAATTCATCAATGAATGAATGAAACATCGTGAATAAACCGGCATGGCCCAGAACCAAAATTCGACATGTGACATCTACCAACCCGCACTGGACCGTCTTACCAAGAAGAGGCCTGTGTCCCAGTACTGGGCACATTATAATAGGTAGGCTGTTATGATAGTTGTAAGTATTTTCGAATCTTTCGAATTTTACGTTACGTTTACTCCGCGCGTTCGTGCTAGGGACTCAGGTGACAAGTTAGTAAAAATGTTAGCCTATCCATTATAAAAAAGTAACATATCCAATACATCCATCTCCTGTTTCGATAGCTAGCAATACAAAAAAACCATCGTCACTTTTTTTCACGCCATTCCTCACACAGCAATGCAATCAAACCATAGTAACAGTTCAGTGGCTAAGTTATTTAAAAAAAAAAATTGGGTATGTCGGAATTGTTGGTCGATATACGAGATTCCATGTTTCGAGTGCAGGATCCTGATCCGTGGCTTTGAATTAACAAACCAAAGATTTTTATTGTTTCAGCACTTTGAGCGATTTAATATCCATCATCATCATCATCATCATTTCAGCCAAAAGACGTCCACTGCTGGACATAGGCCTCCCCCAAGCACTTCCACTTCGACCGGTTCTGTGCTTCTCGCATCCAACGGGTTCCTGCGGCCTTCACAAGGCCTTCCTGCCTTTAATATCCATATTGCGATTCAATTCCTGATCAATCTTTTAGTGCCCTATACAGTACCCTAATTACGTAACATACTATCAAGCTCAATCTGAATCATTTTGAAGGATATTGCTAATGCATTACTTCAAATGTTCGAAAAATTTCTCTGCTCAACAATGTAAATACCGCAATGAATGTTGTAGAACTGTCAAAATGAAACCCATTGCGTGTTACGCAATTAGGTACTACTAGTTGTAAAAAACCCATCACATAGCCGTTAACGACGCATTCTGTACATCAAACTAGGTAACATTGCATAAAAATAATTGCTGGTAAACGACTTTTATTTTTGGTGTGAAAAACTGTTAGCGGTAGTGCGCAATGTAACACACAAAAAAAACATTGTGATATTGGACCATCTAATGCAAAAATAATTTTTCAAATCCAACTGCTAATTCCAGACATTAGCGTAATCAAAGAAACAAAAACAAACAAGAGTTTGTTTTTCTGTTATCAACTGTTGAAGACAACTTTATTGTTCGTGTAGAGTCCCCAGTACCCACATTCCTATTCAAGTTCTCAGTTTAAAAATTACTATCATTCTGTTCCATTTTTAAAAGGAGACGCCATCATTATTTTTCAGGAGCGCAAAACATTTTTTTATTGAATGAAAAATAGATGGAGGTCCTCAAGGCGACGCGGATGTTTTTTTTTTAGATCAGTGCAAAAACACAGTATCGCTTTCTCCCAAGAGGCGCTCCTCAACATAGCGGTTTAGTGAATTTCGTTCGAGTTGAGTTTCTTGTTTAACTTTATTACTTGTACCTACACGGATTGTTTGCGGTCAGAATGTAATACACTTAACTAGCGAGTCGTGAAGGAAGGTTTTGGAATCGATTTGGGTTCGAAAATTA
The DNA here is from genome assembly GCA_948474745.1 of Oligia latruncula. Lineage (NCBI taxonomy): Eukaryota > Metazoa > Arthropoda > Insecta > Lepidoptera > Noctuidae > Oligia > Oligia latruncula. The sequence continues at coordinate 9,987,891 of OX419707.1, read as the reverse complement.
TCAATTTTGTGGGCTTACCGAACAATGGCGAGTGGAAAAGGAGGGTAACGATAGTAAAGCGTGGGTAAGACTTATCAACATAACATCTTGCATGTTTTCCCGAAGGTATAGGCAGAATTGCCAGAGGAAATGCGGTCGGACTGACTTGAAAAAGCCGAAGTAAAAAGTCTTAATTCGAGGTTTGGCTCTCACCCATTTACTCCTCCAATATTGGACCAATTTAAAAGATATTTTATAAACTGAATCATCATCTGCCTAGCCTTTTCCCAACTATGTTGGGGTCGGCTTCCAGTCTAACCGGATGCAACTGAATACCAGTATTTTACATGGAGCGACTGCCTATCTGACCTCCACAACCCAGTTACTGGGTAATACGATACCCCTTCGTAAGACTGATATTTCATAAACTGAATAAGAAGGATATATACTGTGTTCCTATGTTTAATACTTCCACTATCCATATTGCTGCTGTTGGTAGTGTGACGAAAATTAGTCTAAAAATACTAAAACTGTGTCTTTTATTTTTACACAAGAATTCAATTCGAAGCTTTGAATACATATTCAACTATTACCCCAGACCCCGTGACCTGTATAGGTAGCGATCGTCGTGTGAATATACAATCGCCGCGAAAATATTTTTCGATGAACCCGAATGCTTCGCCACGATGAATGACAATAAATTTGCGCGACGACGACGGTCGCTTTGATTCAGTCTTTTTTATGTGTCCCTAACAAAGGGCATTATCAAATACCATTTTTTTTACGTTAATTAACCTGTCCCACTCCTGGGTAAAAAATACCCCATATTTTCACACTTTTCTATGCTGTGCCTTCTCCATCCAATCAATTCGGATTAGGAACGAGTCCAAATCGTCATGCAAGCGTCTCTCAGGCCTGCCTCGGTGACGACGCCGGTATTCAGGCACCCACTGTGTGACGATCATGGCCCATCTGTCTGGTTACATCCTATAGGTGTGACCTACCCAGTCCCATCTCTGCCTTGCATCCTTTTCGCCAACATCGGTGATACCTATCTTATATACCAAGTAAGTGAGCAAAATTATCAAAATGCATGCCTTCTCAGTTTGAGAAGAGTCCCATTCTTCTCCAAAGACAATTTTTTCTCTCTTTTACAATGCCTTCTCCAAATCATACTACATCTCAGCCCCAACGCGTGTCTACGCCACCGAACTCTCAGTTCCTTTTACAAGATTAGAATATGAGCAAGTTTCTCGTGAATTATCTCCGCAAGGTCATTTTGTGGCTCTTTTTTAAAACTTCAGACCTCTGAGATTAAGGTATAAGCGTGATTGATTAAATCATGATGAGAAGCGTTGGTGAAATATGTGGCAGTGTTTTTTAAGGAAAAATAAAAACTAATATGAATAAGGTACAAAGCCTGGAAGTGCTTGTGGGAGGCCTATGTCCAGCAGTGGACGTCTTTTGGCTGAAATGATGATGATGATGACAAAGCCTGGGCGAAACAGAACAAAAATCACGCTAATATTATAAAGGCGAAAGTTTGTGAGTGTGTGTGTGTGTGTTTCTTACTTCTTCACGCTCAAACGGCTAAACCAATTTTGATAAAACTTTGTATGGAGGTAGCTGGCACCCTGGATTAACATATAGGCTACTTTTTATCCCGATATTCCCACGAGATCGACGTTTACGCGGGTGAAACCGCGGGGCGCAGCTATTAAATAATAAATGAAACAAAAAAAGTGCTTATGGGGGAAAAAAGGAATGAAATGTGGGCCGAACAAGGAATACAAAAAAAGTGAGGGCGAACTTTGTGAGGCGAATGTGGAAACAATCACAAAAAGTAATGCTACAGACTGGAGCACATCAAGCTACTACAATGTGTCAAAATTCTATAACAGATTTTCAACTTTATCGCTAAAGCATAAGGTTCAAAGTTGATTGTAAAAATTTGATAGATTCGGGTAGCTTGATGTGCTGGCGTCTGTACATAAGACTCCACTCGTTCATTTAGTTGTTGCAAGCACTACAATCAGTAATTCTGTAAAAATCTCACAGTGAAAACTTAGGTGAAGCGAGCTTGAAGTGAACTGTCATTCTACCTGATGCTAGAATTGACACTATTGATGGCTCACTTCAAACTCGCTTCACCAAAGTTTTCACGGTGAGATATAAATTGCAGAAAAGGACGACTGCATCGATCTCCGGTAGATTTTTCTATTAGAAATCTCTCAGTAGCAACCCGATATCTGGACCATGGCAGAGGCTTGCCCCTTATTAGGCTGCATCCTATCGAAAGCGAGTATCGTTCGAACACGCGACGATCGCGTTCATTTTGTTTGGCAAACACGAAAGCGGTCACGCCGATGCCTTCCGGTTTTCCAAACAAATGAGTGACTCATTTTCGGAACATAAACAAACTTGAGGCAAACACGTGATGGAACACTGATCGACTTCAAACAAATGAATGTTTATTTTGTTTGAACGTGGAATGCCACATTCACACAACATCGAAAAGATCGGTTATCAACATTACTTAAAAAAAATATCGTTAATCCGCTTGTTTCATTTAATTTCTCGATCATTCGGCAGGCGAGAGACAGATACCGAGTACCGAAATCCAACGTCATTAGATCGGTTCACTAATGAATTCGTTTTCACTTTTATTCATTTTGGGTTCAGACGTTTCGACGAATTTCGAGTGAAACATTCGGTATTTAGAATTTCGAGTGAAACATTCGGTATGAAAGACAAGACTGACAAAAAAATTAACCGTCTGATATCTGTCGATGTATTCTGTATCTCACTGTGAAAATATTGGTGAAGTTAGCTGTCATTAGAGTCAAACTCTAGCATTAGGTGGAATGACAGCTCACTTCACACACACACAAACACACACACCCATTCACTGACCCACCATACCTACACTAGTATTTACTCATAATATGTAATGCCGTTAAAATTGTAGCATCAGCAAAAGTACTGTATGTTATGTATAATTATCACTGTACCATTAAGGGTCAGTTCACACCGAGACGCGACGCGACGCGCAGTTTTCAAGATAGAAATACAATTACAGACCTTATCTACTACACGAAAAGGTACAAAATTCAGTGAGCTATGCCGCGCGGCGGCGGCGGCGCCGCGCTGCGTAGCTCGACGTAGTAGGTAGACACTGAATTGTGTACCTTTTAGTGTAGTAGATAAGGTCTGTAATTGTATTTCTATCTTGAAAACTGCGCGTTGCGTCGCGTCTCGTTGTGAACTGACCCTAAGCCGAGACTGTTTCTCCTTAACACAGGTTATTTGGTAACTTAGCTAGGAGAACAGTGCTTCCCTCAATCGATTATAGACTAGGTTCTGTAAGAACTTTACTGTAACCATGTATACCTGTCGCAGTCGGATTATAGAATCCGCCATATTACATTACGGCTAGCCCTTATCAAAAACATGGCCGTTTTGAAATGCGGCGGTTCAACGATTAGCCGAATTGTCATTGCGATACGTTCTTCAATAAGGCGGGCCACGTTTAGCCGCATCGTACTACTACTTAGATTGTAACCAAACCGAACCTCGGGGTGCCCTTCGCTCGCTCTTGCATCCTATGTCGACCTAGTTAAGAATCGGAACTAAAACCTGTCAAAGAAGCGGCTAATGTCTCGCTGTATTACAGTCATTATAGCTAGCCGTGTTGAATAACGTATGGCGGCGAATACATTCCGGCGGTTTTTTATTCAGCTGCATTCAATCCAGCTAATCGTTGAACCGCCGCATTTCAAAACGGCCCTGTTTTTGATAACGGCTAGCCGTAATGTAATATGGCGGATTATACAATCCGACTGCGACATAACTACTACAATCTGTCTGAGTAAATAATCAACATCAAGTGTCTAGCCTTTTTGGGCTTCTGACTACTCGTAACGACTGTCAAAGATCCACGAATGACAGCCGGGACCAACGGCTTAACGTGCTTTCCGAGGCACGGAGGGGTCACGGTATGTAAAGATGGTCACCTATCTGCAAACCAATCGCGGCAAGCGTAGCTTAACCTGATCGAGCGACCTGTGCGGTTGTTATTATTCATCCACGAGCCCCTCCTGTCTGAGTAAGTAAATGTATTATTATTCATTTATTATTACTTAAATATAATTTGACCTAAGTTTTCACGTTGATATTTTTACAGAACAGACCCGCTGCTTTAGCACTTACTAAGAGGAATACGTAGAAAGTGTGAAGTTTTCCAGCACATACGTGGCTCTCTAATAATTACTAGAGTAGAGCGATAAAGCACGCGTTATTCAGTGTTCGAAGGTTTACTTTGTAAGTTGTATCAACTTGCATGCAAGAGGGAGCCATCATGAAATTATCGTAAACTAGCTGCGCCCCGCGGTTTCACCCGCATAAGTTTCGATCCCGTGGGAATATCGGAGTAAAAAGTTTCCTCCATACCAAATTTTATCAAAATTGGTCCAGCGACTGCTTCTTCACGCTCAAACGAGCGTGAAGAAGTAACAAACATACACACACACTCACAAACATTCGCCTATAATATTAGTGTGATTAATTAACGTGGGGAAATTCACATATCTAGCAGACTCTTAATTACGCGATTTATTTTAATTACAAAACAAGGTTTTTTTTAGACATTATTTAAATGATCGAGCCAGTTTTTTTATATTCCGACAGTAATAAAGTTCTAATTTACAAAAACTCACGTTAAATCCGAGTCTCTTGTCAATTGTGTATTAAGAACTTTACTTTGCTTGTTATAAAGTTTAAACTACAAGAACTGGCTCGAAACTTTGGGCTTGAACGTAAGAATGAGTCTATTACTGACTGAAACAAAACAGTCACGTTCCCATGATCATGGTTGTGGTCGCTTTGTAAATGAAAAAAATAGGAATCGATTCAAAGTCAAAGTCAAATCATTTATTTCAAATAGGCACATTAAAGGCACTTTTGAACGTCAAAAAACACAGCAATCAACAAATAAATATGTTTCTAGATAAATCTATTTCTAAAACCCCGACACGTACATACTCCATCCACATATAATAAGTATTTAAAATAAGAAAAATTTGAAAAAATCTTCAGCCACAATTCAAACCAACCCTTTCAAAAATTTTATCCAATCCAATTCGTTTTTAAGTACTTTCTTTCTTTCTAATTCCACTGTAGAGCGCAGCTTGCCTAACCTTATATTTGTAACTGCACACACTAATCATTGGCATTATTATTGGCGGCGGCGCGTGAGTCGTTGTCCGGAATGTTATCATTAATATTATTTTATGTTATCTTTTTGTTTTGTGTATTTTATTTCTTATGATTGTTGTTTTTGTTTATATCTAATCACATACTGCCGGCCGGCAGCGACTCTGGCTGTCGCTGAAAACCAGCGCTGGGGCTCTGTCTCGTATAGGGTCTTAGCATTATGCTGAGCGATGGCCGTTTTGCGTAGATGTGACGCATACTTTCTCCCAATTTGTTTTTTTTTTTTATTTTTCGCTTGTGTTTTTATTTTTATGCGTCATGTTTGCTGCAAATTAACGTATTTTCTTTCTTTCTTCTATTAGGTACACGAATCGTTGAATTGAACAGTTCTCTTTTATTTGGCCTACATCACTCTCATTACTCGAAAGCCGAAACTAAAACTTTCAGCTGTACCCTCTTCAAGTTTGCCCAAAAACCAGCTAACTACTTAATTCAATCTCTCCCACTCCCACCGACCAAATATTTAACATAACGACTTGCTACTTCTCACATAACGCCGTCCTTCCTTGCAAGCAACCCCGAAGATAACACCGTGCTTCAGAATTAATTAGTTAACTAAAAACTTCACTCGTTTCGCAACTCACTAAATAGATAGGTGCAGAAGGTTCTCACCATACAACTAGCGAAAACTGTCGCACGCATAACATTTGCATACAATTTGTTGGTGTTTTAACGTGTGCTAACTGTCATATGGCAAATAATTTAATTTAATGTTCTGTGTTTCTTATTGTTAATTACTATTTTATAGAATCGAGTTCTTCTCACTGTACAGATTAGCTGTGCTGCTGTGGAGATTGTTGCGCCACTTCTTCTTCCCAGCTTGAGCACTAGGAAGCGGTGAAGGACGGGCTTTTTGACTGTGTTATGAAATTCTGTCTTTCAAAAGGTGCTAATTCTCAGCCTAGTTTGAATAAATGACTTTTGCTTTGATTTCATAGATAAAACAAACAAATGTCAAACAAATGTCAGTCGCACCAGCGAGTGCACTAGAGATGCTAGACAAATGTATGAGTCAGCATGATTACGCACAACCGGGCGGAAAATCGAATACAACTTAATTTACTCTAGATATTCGGGAAAAAGCCGCTCGTCTTAGCTCGAATTGTGCCGAGTCTACCCGGATACGATTAAGCGAGGATGCCAAACAAAGTTTGGTGATGGGTACGAGGTGAATGAAAGCGAATATAATGTAGTAGCTGATACGGCCGCCTTTGTTGTTAAACAAATACTACCGAATCGAATATTCCGCCGACCCGAACATGTGTTTGCACCCCTGACTTGCGCTCGCTGTACGTGAAGCGTGACTATGTGTGCGTGCGTTTTCATTCCTTGTATGGAGCCTACCTTCTGTACTTATCTATTTTGTGCTAAACTAGAGCAGTCCAAGCAGTTTGGGTAGTAAACAAGATTAAAATTTAAATAAGCGACAGTTTGGGGGACTGGGGTAGTGTTTAATTTTGTTTTTTGGTGGAAGAGAGCAGTTTTGGGAAGTTCCCGAGTGATTATCTAAGGGCTGATTTTCCCATCACCAGATAAATTTTATTCGAAGAATAAAATTTATATCTGAAAGTTTTTGTATGAAATAACTTTCAAAACTTTAAATTTATTCCTCGAATAAAGTTATCAGATGATTGCAAAATCAGCCCTTAATGACATAGGAGTAGTATGGATGTGGATGGCTATAGAGTAGGGTAAAACCAAAGGAACGATAGATGAACTGTGTGAAAGATAAATAGAATAGAATACTCTTTATTATGTACACCATATAAATTAGAGACATAAATAAAGAAACTGTACAAAGGGTGACACAATGGGCGGTCATATCGCTAAGAGCGATCTGTAAAAGATAACCTTCGGATGGATTAAAAAGAGGAAAGAGAGACAAATAAGTACTGTAGGTAGTCTGTGGTGTACCATTTACATAATACAATAAATACATACATAAAGTATATTATACTAATCTAAATAAATTTAAACAAAGGAGGAAGGAGAGGAGAGTTTGTCAGAGGATGAAGTATAATCTATCTATAAGTATATATATATTACCCAAATATAAGCTTTGAAAATCAGAATGGTTACTAGTTATTTAATGTGTAAATGTACCTATGAATGTGGTATGTAGGGAAAGGATTTTATGAAATAAAAGCACAGAAAGACAAGCTAGGCATTTATTTCAATTTAGGCTCGTCAGTAATTAATCAGAAAGCTAGTCGTCCGTTTCAAATCTAGGTCATCAAGGAGAAAAAGGACAAGAAACTCCTTGGAAACAGTCTCATAGAAGTAGTAGGTTTTTTTTTAGCTGCATCCGGTAAGACTGGAAGCCGACCCCAACTTAGTTGGGAAAAAGTTAGGCAGATGATGATAATGATTATATTTCAGAGATTGACACCCATCCACGGACAGGTCTCGGTAAGCGTAACTTACCTACGATCGTGCTACCCATTCGACCCCTCTTTAACCAGCCATTGCAAGAAATGGTATAATCACACTAATATTATAAAGGCGAAAGTTTGTGAGTGTGTGAGTGTGTGTGTGGGGGTGTGGGGGTGTGTTTATATCTTTGTTACTTCTTCACGCTCAAACGGCTTGACCAATTTTAATAAAATTTTGTATGGACGTAGCTGACACCCTGGATTAACATATAGGCTACTTTTTATCCCGATATTCCCACGGGATCGACATTTACGCGGGGGAAACCGCGGGGCGCAGCTAGTATTAAATAAAAACTCTCCATATCGCCGTATATATAGGTCAGAGGTTTGTTAGCCACAGTTTTGACCCTTCACCAAGCTTCATTAATATTTAATTAATTAATTTGACTGCAGTTAATGAATAGATACTTAGTAAGATGAGGTTAATGATCAAACAACTCATTACTGTCTATGGAAATTCAAATTAGTCAGTCAATTAACTAAATCAAAAGCAAAATCTGAATTAGCCAATTAACTAAATGGAATATTAATTGTTAATGTAAATCTTAGATAATTAATCAGTATATCTGATTTGTCTTTGGTACATACCTACTTGAGCTTTGGTACCAAAGAGAACCAGAGAGAGAGAGCTAGTGAAGTCTTGCATAGTCGCAGCATAATGCTGAGCGACAGCCGTTTTGCGTCGATGTGACGCATGTTTCCCCAGCCTATTCTTATTTTTTTTGTGTTTATGTTCTTTTTTGCGTCATTTTTACCGCAAATGAACGTATTTTCTTTCTTTCTTTCTTTTGAAGTATAATTTTATAACATTTTTTTTTAGGATATGGTATTTATCTATGGGTCTCCGTCGCCTGAAATAAATGAATAAATAAATAAAATAATAAATAAAGAGCTCTTGTTAGAATATAACATCAAGCCTGTATTCTTCGACGGGTACGTCAGAGGTCTACGATTACCTTAGACCGACCTTTCGCCAGTTATATTTGCGACCCAAGTAATAGGGCGAGCCTATTGCTATCAACCGGAACCAAAACAAACCGGCTATTACTGAGAAATTCCAGATGGAAATACCCAATAAGGCTTTATCTTATTACATACCGAGACCCCTCCGTGCTCGGAAAGCACGTTAAGCCGTTGGTCCCGGCTGTCATTCGTGAATCTTTGACAGTCGTTACTGGTAGTCAGAAGCCCGAAAGTCTGATAACCAGTCTTACCCAGTAACTGGGTTGTGGAGGTCAGATAGGCAGTCGCTCCATGTAAAATACTGTTATTCAGCTACATCCGGTTAGACTGGAAGCCGACCCCAACATAGTTGGGAAAAGAAAAGAACCCAAGACCTCGTGCTCAACAGTAGCGTTTGCAACCAATATAGGTACAATGAGGTTGTAGGTAGGTACAGGTAAACATACATGTCACAATATTATTTATTCTTTGATGTAGCTTTTTTGGGAGGTTTATTTTTTATTTTTATTACTTGTGTTTTTCATAAACCACCTGCAAATATATATCAAAAGTGACAGAGTTATTATAACAGATGTTCTAGTAAAAATAAACTCCGAGAATAACGAAGTAAACAAAAATATTGTTGTGCCAAATAATTTTCTGCTGGAAAATACAGACGAGTAGTATATAAAATGGTTTCTGGGAATCAGTACCAGGCCATTTTACCAAGTTATTATATCAAATTATTTCGTGAACACAAGCTACCGTTTAATATTTAAATTAAAACCTAGTCTGGAGGTACACGTGGAAAATTAGAAGTGGTTGGTTAAATTGAGGCAAGAAATAATAATATTTGGTGTATATTTTGCATAGATATCCGATATTTTGCTATGGATAGGACAATTACCATTGTGTTTACGAAGGAATAGAATTTGAGGGAAAACTTGAAAAGTTGACTTATTGGCAGGTCAACCTACCCGAAACTGTCAGTTTTTTTTTATTTATTTTTTTATTTTTTATTACTATATGGGCCCGCTCTTGACCCCGATCACGCCTGATGGTAAGCGATAGATGAGGTCTATGATGGAACGAGCGTGCCCAGAAGATTCACTCTTGCTTTGAAGGCAGACGGGTTAAATGTGGGAGGGAACACAGATGCCTGCAGAGAGTTCCACACTTTGGCTGTGCTATGCGCACAGCCAAAGTGTGGAACTCTCTGCCAAGGTTGATTGGGTAAATAAAAGATTTACCCAATCAACCTTGAACCTTATGATTTAGCAATAAAGTCGAAAATCTATTAAAGAAATCTGACAGATTGTAGTAACTTGATGTGCTGGCGTCTGTACATTTCTCGCAAAACAGATGGCCGATGGGGCTGAAAGGTTCTGGTCTGACTACCGCGTACCAGAAGACAAAGCGTTGGAAGGCCTCCCATAAGGTGGACCGATGACCTGGTGAAGACCGCAGGAATTAGCTAGATGTGAGGAACACAAAGCCGGTCGAAGTAGCGGTGCTTTGGGGAGGCCTATGTCCAGCAGTGGACGTTTTTCAGCTAAAATGATTACGATGATGTGGTAATCAAGAATTTTCTAACCAGGCGAAACGCAAAATGAGCGGACGACATGTGGGTCCAGTTAACCAATAAAAATACCACCATAATCAGCCTATAATGTTCTCACTGCTGGGACACGGGCCTCCTCTCAGTGAGAGGGAGTGGGCCGTAATCCACCACGCGGGCCCAGTGCGGGTTGGTGGATGTCACAAGTCTTCGAATTTTTGGTTCTAGGACATGTCGGTTTCCTCGCGATGTTTTCCTTCACCGTTTTGAGAGCAGTGGTGATGAAATAATTTACACAAAGTAAAGCGCCTGTCTGGGTTCGAACCTACGACCTACACTCGTAAGTCGTGTCCGTGACCACTGGGCCACCACTGCTCAGAAAATAAATAATGTGGTTAACTGGACTCGCGGGTCCAGTTCACCAAAGACTCTTGTTGCTATCGCGGGTAGAACCTGGATGCGTTTGGCACAAGAGCGTGAGGATTGGCACAAGAAAAGCGATGCACAGCACCACGGTTGTGAATAATTATGATGTTGAATCAAAGATTATAAACGCGATTCAATTTAAATTTATTCTAATTGGTTGAATATAATTATCGAGTATGGAATAGGTATTTACCACAGATATAGATACACCTAGATAACGCAAGAGCAACTACTTCGCGTGCTAAAAATTGCTCCAGCTTACGTTCAAAAATCGTAAGCCGCCACTTTCGTTCAGTCCTGTGTACTGCTGGCTGGGTGAGCGTGAGCACTGGCGCTAGGCCCCGAGGGTGGGGTGCCGCACGAGGCGGCGTCTTTGAATCGATTTGATTTTCCCATCATGGCATCACTATAATGCTTGTGACGTCATAGTAGGTACTCAAAAAATGGCACGCTTGGTTTTCATAAAAATCGTGATACTTGCGTTATCTAGGTCTATCTACATCTGTAGTATTTACATAATACATTGTAAGTGCGTTACGTATGACGGTGTTTGCTTACAAACCATGAAAATCTCGTTTGATTCGGTCTAGGGTGGTTTTGAAATACTTAAATTGTGCACCTGAACACCTAGCGAAATTCTTTTGAGAAATATCGTCTTTTAACATTTTTGTTTCTTCCTTTAGTGCCTTAAGATGTGCGTATATAGGCTGTCTGTTAGTCTTATATGATTAACTCCTTCCATTTTGAAAGCCCACAAAAATAAACGCGTCAAAGTTTAAAACGTTTCCGTCAGGTTGTAAGGTAAACGCGGGTGAAGTCGACAGTGACCCAGAAGTCGTCAAATTGTCTAAAAACGTCAATATCTTTTTCTATTAAATATTTAATTGGCCAATTTTTATGGCAACCTATTTTTGGTAACATATTGAACAATTAAAATAACAAAACTGAGTTTTAACTGTAATGGTGGCTGAGATATTTTACTTGAAAAGTGTCTCCCACAATTTTTTAAATTTTTTGCAAGTTTAACTGCTAAATGTCAAACTCAGCGCGCAGTTTTGTTTTTTGATTTACGGACCTTCAGTGGGCTCTACGGTAAGTCTGATCGTTTGATGAATTAGTTAAGTTAATTTGCTAATGATGTAACTTGAAGTTTGGAACAGTTTTATCATAAAAGTATTTTTTTTCGAACGTGACATCTATTGGTACCTAAAAATTCCTACTGGACCCAGAACTCGTCATTTTAAGTGCTATTTTGACGATTACTGGGACCTGCTCAGTTAGTTGTCTTTAAACTCGTCATTTGAACCTTATGCTTTAGCGATAAAGTTGAAAATCTATTAAATTAATTGGACAGATAGTAATAGCTTGATGTGCTTGGCGTCTGTACAAACATATACAAGGTGTAACAGAATAAACGCAAGTCCTGAAAGTAGTTTGTTCATAATTGACTACTGAATCGATATCAGTAACTTTTAATAAAGGTATTTTTTCAAAAATTATGTATTTTGCCATACTGACCGGTGATTGAGCCAAAGAAAATTAAATCTTATTTCAAAACCATAAGACTCAATTTTAAATGCATAAAATAATGTTAGGCTCAACACGATTTTCTTAATAATAATAGTTAGCTTTAAAAAAAATTAGTTTTGGTTATTGTATTATGCTTTTAACTCAATACTCTAATTGGGGAGTATGAGGTCTTGCGTTAATTGTGTTACACATTGTATAAGGTTTGGGCTACTTTTGATAATAAAACTGGGTTTCTCTTAAACTGTTTTCGCTTCGCTCACTCATTGCTTGAGTAAGCGCGCTCTGTTTATTTGTGTCTAGAAAGGGCTCGCTTCGCTCGCTGTACCTATCGTAAGCACGCTCTACTCACTCGGCCCGTAAAAGTATTCTCAGGTCTAACCTAACCTAAACTGCCATAATGAGAAAGGTATGAATAATAAGTTGTAATTAACCTCTCGATATAATTGATGCTAGTTTTCCAACAGTAACTCACTCAGATTGAGCGCGGTTGGTACAGTTCCAATAAAATCCTCTCCTATAAAGAGGTGTCTCCCTGCTAAGTCTTCCGCCGTTGAAACTTCCTAATGTTCTCGTAATCTTGACCCATGCACGCGCTTGCACTATGACACGGTGCCGCCGATTAGTAACTTGACGATTGTCGATGATTTTTTTAAGTTTTCTGGTTAATACCTAAATATTTTTTAAAATCTGCCCCCTAGCTAGCCTAGGTTTTGAATTAGCTTATAACTATATTTTTAGGCTTATTGTGTTACATACGACTTAAAACTTTCTTTGGTTGGCTTTTTATAATTTCGAGCAGATTTATAGTCGTTATGAAGCGAATTATTTTTTACTCAAAGGCTTTTGTAAAAAAAATCATACGATTTCCGATACTGCCTTAACCATTGTATTTGCCCGAGACTGGACTTAGTTGCATTGCACTCTTTATAAAAAAACCTTTCACCGTATGTGATATTTTTCAATTCTAAGCAGATTTACGGTTTTTATGAGTCGATATCTTTATCTTTTTTGCTGGAGATTTTCTTTCGTTTTCTGATACTGCCGTAACTTTTGATTTGCTCGGCACTGGGCTTTTGAGATTCATTGCATTCCTTATGATGCAGGCTTACTTTGATTTTTCATTTCTGGCCAGATTTACGGCCGGTGTGAGACGACATTTGAAATTATTTTGCTACGTTAGGGTGCCCAGAGGGTTTTTGAACAAGCATATGCAGGGCGAAAATTTGATAGCTGAGTAGCTGCGGCATGACGAGAGAACACTGAAAATATTTTTGGCAAAGTTTCTGATGGGAGCCCCCGTGGTCAAGAGTTCACTTTCAGATTTCAAAAAAGGGCCCAATTAAAGTGATCTTCAGAGTCGTTGATTATCGTAAGATAATGTGCGGCCTAACCCATAACGACTTAAATAAGCAAATCTGATGAATAAATTGTGGGCTTTCCTAAAATCTGACTGAAAACTCAGATTTGGACAATTTTTAAAAGGATATTCAGGGTGAATAAAAGTTATTCTGTGCAATAGTGTTACATTTCCTGATAGTGAATATATAAATATCTGACGGATTGATGGAGCCTTTTGGCAAATATGACGAAATTTCATTGATTCAAGCAATTCAGGGTGAGTCATCAAGCTCGCTAGACACAACTTTGAGAAAGAGGCCGACAGAAGGATCCAGTTGAGTTGGGCAGCATTTGGAGAACTTCGTCAAGTCTTCTCGTCGCCTATCCCGCAGTGTTTGAAGACTAACCAGTGCGACCTGCCCGTCAGACCTACGGTACTGAAACGTGGACACTGACGGTCGGGCTGGTCTACAAATTCAAGGTAGCTCAGCGCGCTATGGAGCGAGCTATGCTCGGAGTCTCTTTGAAGGATAAAATCAGGAATGAATTTATCCGAAAAAGAACCGGAGTTACCGACATAGCTTGCAGAGTAAGCAAACTGAAGTGGCAGTGGGCTGGTTATGTCTGTCGAAGGACCAATATTATGGCCGGTGGAGCAGGCGAGTTCTGGAGTGAAGACCGCGTATCGGCAACGGCCCGTAAGGTGTTGTGGCGCAGTCTGGAAGAGTCCTATGTCCAGCAGTGGACTGCGATAGGCTGAGTTGATTGATTGATTGATCATTGATTCACAAAAGCACCCAAAAGTGGTAGTAATTTTGAATTTATTTTTAAATTAAAGAACCGAGTAGTTTTCATTGCTATTTACTTTTGAAGCTGACCCTTTGGTGAAAATTTCTGGGCATTAAGAACTTGGGAATATCAAACACTTAATAGTAATTATTAAAAGATATGTAGCAAAATTAAAGCGTCGTCGGAGTACACTGTCAACAAACTCGATTATTTCAAAATTATACTATGACACTAATTGAAATTTCGACGCATAGTGAAAAAGGAGGGTTGGGCGTATGCGCCTGCACTTGCGATGTGACGTCCAAGCCAAATTATGTTTTGCTTAAAAAAAATTTTTTTTTTTTTGTTTTGCCTAAATAAAACATTGCCCCACACTAGGAATTTCTCCTGTGTTGTGGTGTGTGATTTGAACAATTATGACCAATATTTTGAATGATCAATCATTACCCTAGCATTCAAATTCTCTTAGTTATTAAGGGTTGAAATGTTACATGCTTTTGTCGGTCAAAAATGTTGAATTTACCAGAGACTAAAACGACGTTTTCACGTCAAAATTTATTCTGATAAAAACCGATTCTGTGATTCTGATATCTCAATTTTTTAAGCAAAAATATATTAGAATTTACCTACCTAGTACCTACTCTGCTAATACCTCACAACCTTTAGTAATTTCTTGCGATTTGGTCTTCACCTACCTTCTGTTTCTTAGACTTGCCACTCATAATTATGAAAGACCAAAACAATTTGTTTTAATGTGTAATCATCTTGAACCCTATGTTAAAGGCCTGAGAGTTCATATTAGCATCAAAAATTGACGACTACTGGGTCCTTTTGATGATTAATAGTACAAATCTGGCGAGTACTGGTACAAATCGCCCTTTTTTCATATTTGCTTTAATAAGTATTTATTATCACTAAAAATTTTAAACATTATAACTTATTTAGAATAACGGATATTTTTTCTATTTCGTCATGCAAAAAGTTTCGTTCTAAATTAAATATTTTTCACGCAGCAGTTCTTCAAAGTCAGTGAATTTCAAAACCCGACGAGTATTGGTACATTTACCTTATGGGAAATGGTTAAAATAAAGTCAGGGAAATTAACGGTTAAGCAAATTTACCTCAACTTAAATTGTCCGTATAATAGCGAAATGACAAATCTCATTCTTTATTGACAGTTGTATGAAATGGCTGTTATAACACGGCAAATTGACGTAGAGTGTCAATTAACTTAATAATTAATTTCCCTGACCGAACACAACTCAGGCTCCTAACAAAATTCAACACAGTTGCCGCTAATATAATATTGCGACCGTGCAAAGTTGCCCTGTATAATTTTCAGAGTAATTACCAACAATTTTGTCAACGATTAACTAAAGTACGTGCTGAAAGTTAACCCGTCTGTGGATGTACAGACGCCAGCACATCAAGCTGTCAAATTTCTTTAATTGATTTTGAACTTTATCGCTAAATTATAAGGCTCAAAATTGATTGGGAAAATTTGACAGTTTCGGGTAGCTTGATGTTGCGTCTGCACATTTCGTTGTAGGACGGATTTTAATACATCAATTGGCAGCGTAATTACAGTGGTTACTACAATGTCACGCCATTTGGTATCCCCAAAGGGTCTGGCAGAGGTGTAGTTACCTGCAGCATAAGAACGTTTCACACGTTATGATTCATCATCATTTCAGCTGAAAGACGTCCACTGCTGGACATAGGCCTCCCCCAAGCACCTCCACTTCGACTGGTTCTATGCTTCTCGCATCCAACGGGTTCCTGCGACCTTCACAAGGTCGTCGGACCATCTTGTAGGAGGCCTTCCAACGCTACGTTTTCCGGTACGCGGTCGCCACTCCAGAACCTTTCGGCCCCATCGGCCATCTGTTCTGCGAGCAATGTGCCCTGCCCACTGCCATTTAAGTTTGGCAATTATTCGGGCTATGTCTGTTACCTTGGTTCTCCTGCGGATCTCCTCATTCCGTTATGATTAAGTCCGATGTATTAGGGGACGAGTCTATTGCTATCAACCAGGTACAAATCTAGACTCTGGGATGCTACTGAGAAATTCCTGATGGAAAACCCCAATAGCAATTTAACCGAACTGCGAATCGAACCCAGGACCTTCTACTTAGTAGTAGCACTTGCTGCAATTAGACCAATGTGGCAGTATCAATTTTCATCATCATAATCCTATAGCAGTCCACTGCTGGACATAGGACATAGGTCGTCGGACCACCTTATGGGAGGCCTTCCAACGCTACGTCTTCCGGTACACGGTCGCCACTCCAGAACCTTTCGGCCCCATCGGCTATCCGTTCTGCGAGCAATGTGCCCTGCCCACTGCCACTTAAGTTTGGCATTTCTTGATTTGACATAGAATATTCTGTGACATTTCGCAATACTGTAGCTTCCCATTAGTGAAAGAATTTTCTTAATCAGATCAGTAGTTCCGAAGATTATCCGCTACATACAACCTCACGATAAAGGCCCATTACAATAGAAAATCAATAAAATTGTGTCTCATTAGCGGTGAAAATTAGGGAAATGTAAGTGTCCGCACTAATAAACCATAATTATAATACTGTTTATTTCGTTCCCACAGACAAACCGTGAAAACGGTTTTGTAGGGCATAGTTCTAAGTCAAGATTATTTTATAAACTTGCATAAATAAAAAAAAATAATACAATGATACTTAAAGTTTTCTACGTCGACAGAAAATGCTTACACTATCACAAGAAGTTATGGGTAAATGCTTGTGATAATGTACACATACAAAATTACATTATATTACATGTACAATTTAACATTATTATGTAGCGGTATAATAAATAATAATAATAATAAATAAATGGTTTATATTATGGACCAAACACTTGTACACATATGTACAACGCCTTATGCGAACTACGCGTCATACTGACGTCACGTAAAATCCTGCATCGCGCAAGCAGAGTTTACCACGCAACTAGCATATAATACACCGTCCCAACATCAATCATCGGGCAGTTGTCCACCAGACACGATGTTTTGTGTTCATGATTGTAGCGTTCGTTTTCACCCAGTATAGAAACTTTAAATAACATTGTTTTATTCATATTTATGTACCGAAATAAACTCAGAGAGTCTCTTTTATAGGCTAGTAATTATCGTAAAACCTTATGGATTCTCCCCGTGCGAATAGTCAGGCTCAAAGCGCCATTTTAGCTGAAAGTCGGGCTGAAAGTCGCTGATAATATAATCTTTCTACGGCTTTCCTCCGTAATTGTCGAGCATACAATATGAACTGTGGCCTTAGTGTGAGTTTTTTCAACTCACGTTCGATTGAGAGCTCGTTACAATTTTGTATGGGAAATTAGGTTTCTCCTAGTGACCACCAGGTGGCGCTATAACTTTTTCCCATACAAAATTATAACGCGCTCGCAATCGAAGAGTGAAAAAACTCACACTTATGCCTCTGTTCGGCTATCACTCTCAACGTTGGTGATACTGTATGGAGAGAAAACTTCTCCAGATCCTCCGGAGCAGATATTTTTTTTAGGGGAGAGGATAGGAATCTCTGATAGAAACGCTATTTAGTTTTCTGCTGTTGATTCAGAAACGAATGGAACCGTCCTTCTTGGTGACGATCTCCACCGGAATAGCCCACTGCGAACGAAAGTGACGAATATCTTCGATCTTCCAACATTCTCATTAATTTCAACAATCTCTTCGTTGATAATCTTTAATGTGGCAGGAGAAAGACGGTAAAATCTTTCTCTAATTGGCTGATTCTATTAGCAGATTACAATCATGAATTTATGATTTATATTAAGTACATAGATATCTATAGCCTTATTAATCAAAGACTTTGTGAGTGTTGACAAATTCGGTCCTACTGAATTCTTACTTCAAAATATCCTGAACAATTTGAACTCATGGGCACCCCTTATGCTGCCGTCAAGTTAAATACGTATTACTTCAAACATATTTAAGGGATATTTTAACTATGTTTGCTGCCAGATGTATTTCGAGCCCAAATTATAACCCCATGGCCACGCACACACTCAAGCGATTCGCGTCTTGCGACTGCGGAAAAAACAAATGAAAGATGTTGTCTAGAGTATCCGACGAGTCATCATGACGTGACTTGCCGAGAGACAGGCGAAAATGGTGAAACGTGCGAGTGTCGTTTAAAAAAAAAACACTTTTCGATTCAGACTTCGAAACCCATAGCATGTCACTACAATAAAACTCATGAATCTAGAGTTAGTAGTTTTAAAAAAAACAGTGGCACTCCGGGAGTGCCGACATTAGTGAAAACAAAACACAAACAGAATACTTTGCCATCACTCACTGACATATCGGCTTTAAAACCGAGTACATCCCGAGGACAGCCAAACACATCCGAATGTAGAGCGGTGACGGTAACAGTGTCGCGAGTTCAATTGTTTTTTCCCATCTAAAAAAATTCCATAAACGCCTAAAGAAGTTTTCACTTCAAAAAATATTATAATTAGTTATTTCCTTAATTAACCCAGTGTTGGACGTAACGCGTGTCCAGTCTATTCGCAATAGCAGCCAGGAAGCTGTTGGTGCTAG
The DNA here is from genome assembly GCA_948474745.1 of Oligia latruncula. NCBI lineage: Eukaryota > Metazoa > Arthropoda > Insecta > Lepidoptera > Noctuidae > Oligia > Oligia latruncula. The sequence goes on along the minus strand of OX419707.1, from coordinate 9,969,044 downwards.
CACAGAACATGCCAAGCACCGCGGATCACGACGTGCAAGTCGTCAACCTGTGCGTCCGCAAACATGCCCGACGCACAGCTCCAGCTTGACAACTCTAACAAAACGCTCTGAACGCATTGTTATAATGCACGCGTATGGCGCTGAATGATATTTGCGTTTATTGAGCCTACGTAACGCAAGTCGCGTCGCAAGTCGCATCGCTCGAGGCCGTGAACAGGGGCCTAAGGGTACTTGACACAAGAGTTTCAATGTGTTTCTTAACTATTTCGATATAAACTTTGAGGTGTTAGCCTAATTCAAGGATTATGTTCAGAGGTAAGGAAAGGTCAGGTATAGTTTTGTGATTAAGGGGCTCGTTAGTTATGAGTTCACATAGAAAAGGAGTGGGCCGGATAAAGGTAGTACTCACCTACGCTTGTACAAAATTTCATGCATCTATTCTCAGCGATTTAGGCTGTACGTTTTTTCTAATGTCAATGTCATTCAAGATTTTTATTTGGATTTACAAGTACGAACTTGTGTTGTACAGACGGCACATCAAGCTACTACAATCTGTCAAATTTCTTTAACCGATTTTCAACTTTATCGCTAAAGCCAGTTTCGGGTAGCTAGATGTGCTGGTGTCTGTACAATACAGTATACATTAATAGAAATTTATGAATACTTTATTGTACACCAGAAAATATACAACAAAAAGATACATTTAGATTTTTATTAGGTACCTAAACAAGCCATGTGTCCGATGGGATTATTGGTTTGTCTAAATATCCGTTCCTCATCAGCAAAATGACGAACTTCCATAAAAAAAACATTCATCCCCTATTTAACGTCCCCCAGCTGGATGGACCCAAGGACCTTAGACAGGTTAGGACAGACTGGACGTAGAAGGCGGAGGTCAGGGTGTTGTAGCGCACCTTGGAAAAAACCTATGTCCAGCAGTGAACTGCAATAGGCTTGTACCAGTATCTACAACGCCACATGCAAACCACGCATCATACTGACGTCACGTACAATCCTGCATCTCGCAAGCAGAGTTTACCGCGCAACTAGCAAATACAACGGCCCGACATGAATCATTGGGCAGTTGCCCGCCAGACACAACACCCGTCTGGTCGGAGGATCTTCCCTTTTCTATAGAGTATGAGTGAACTTTACACCCTGTTCCTCTATAAACTGAGCTGATGTTGATTAATAAAGAACAACCTTTATTATTCGCACGAAAACATCCCCCAAAAAGCAGAATAAACATTGGAGGTGGGATTTGTTCGTTTCCAGTCGTTTGCAAGCGTAGCGTTTCGAGGTTGTCATGTACAACGTTCTGTATGTTTGTTTTTATTTCAAGTGACGTTTCATTCGTGGTAAAGGGGACAATTTTCGGTGTTCTTTAAACGAGTTTCTATAGACTTCTTAAAAGGTTGTTGGTGTTTTTCCAATAACCGGAAAAACACCAACAACCTTTTAAGAAGTCATTGTACCTTTTACTAAGGGACCAAACCCGAAACCGCTATTACTATAACCTACGAATCGTGTAACTTTACGAAGTTTGAAGTTTAAGTTGTATAGCTTTGGACATTGTGACGCTTTTGTTCTTTAGCATGGGGTCCTGAATTTGATCTCCATGTCAGGTACATTGTTATTAGGTTTTTTTATTAGAGATCCATACCAATATTACAAATGCACCAGTGACTCTATTAGTCTCTCGTTGTGCCTGTTTGTCTGTTACCTTTCCAGGCCCTAACGGCTGAATGGAATAGGATGAAATTTAGGATAGACCATGACCTGAGTTAGGATAGGGTGGTAGAGGGGTAGGATACTTTTTATCCCAGTAGTAGGTACGTTCCCGTGGTATTACTTCCGACCTTCCGACTGCGCCTTGGGTCTAAATTTTTGTTAGTTACCAAGTATTAAAATGGGACTTCAAATTAACTGGTGAACTGAGCGTGCCACGCATCTCTATCTGCCCTGTTAGGGAATAAAAACATGGTGTTGTATTATTCTATATCATTAAAAAACAACTGTCCCAATTTATTTCCGAAAAAACGCTATCAAAATGGCCAATTGATATCTCTAATACTTTTGCGTCGTCAGTTCAAACTGCGGTCGAACGCAATGCGGTTTTGTTGGGCGACACAACGACACGAGAAATTTGTGGCAAAATGGAACGCAACGTGTTTATCAATGTTGAACGAAAAAAAGACCATTACTGACGGACTGTTTAATTTTGTTTGTTATGGATTTTGGTGTTTTGGTGACTACAAATGGGAGTTTGGGATCTGTGGGGAAATGTTCTATTTTACAAGCTGTTGGCCACGGTGTCTGTTCTGAATTAAAGAGTAGGCCCCCATTGTTAGCTTGCCGTCCGGTAAGGATCAGGCCCGGGTCGACGGCGCGTTGTGTTCCACGCGCGCCTCAAAGAAATGTCAAAGCATATATTTCAATTAAACCAATTACAGGCACTTTTGAATTGTCAAGGGGTCGGTCAGTCAGAAAGATGAAGCTAGCTAGTCAGCACTATCTGACGGGGTCCGCTAGGGCCGATGCCTGCCAGGATCGCGGGTTGTTCGAAAGAGATACCGTGGCCCCTGGCACAGGCAACTGAAGGAACACGGGTGAGTTTTAGTCAGTAAAAGTCTGACACACCCCTCCGCCCAGAGCTGGAGAAGTTATTTGATAATTTGCCACCTAAAAAAAAAAAGAGGAGTATTGTTCAGGGGATAGTATTTTAAGGAAATTTCAGTGAGCCCTTTCATTACAGCCTCTAAAAAACAGCTCTTATTTTGCGTTGTTTCTATCTTGGGCCTCTTGACATAAATGTGAAAAACTGGTCAAGTGCGAGTGGGACTCGCACACGAAGGGTTCCGTACCACAAGGCAAAAACGCCGAAAAAAAACACGTTTGTTGTATGGGAGCCCCCTGAAAAATTTATTTTATTTTGTTTTTAGTATTTGTTGTTATAGCGGCAACAGAAATACATAATTATTGTGAAAATTTCAACTGTCTAGCTATCGCGGTTCTTGAGATACAGCCTGGTGACAGACAGACGGACGGACAGACAGCGAAGTCTTAGTAATAGGATCCCGTTTTTACTCTTTGGGTACGGAACCCTAAAAATACCGACAGCAACGATAACATAATCAGCCTATAATGTTCCCAGTGCTGCGATATAACCTTCCTCTCGTTGAGAGGGAGTGGGCTGTAATCCAACACGCGGCCTAGTGCGGGTTGGTAGATGTCACATGTCTTCGAATTTTTGCTTCTTGGACATGCCGGTTTCCTCCCTATGTTTTCCTTCACCGTTTTGAGAGCAGTGGTGATGAAATTCTTTACGCATAGTAAAGCGCATGCCTGGGTTACCGTTGTTCTTGTGCCACCTCTGCTCTTACAGCAGCGTTAAACAACACATAATTTTACAATTTGAATCTGGCTATACATAAAATATATATCTAACAAATAGCCAAAAACAGATACCCAGAAAAAAAACTTTAAAAACTGGGCCAAGTTCTGAATAAACTGTTTTCCGATATGAAAATAAATCATAAATTTTGAGCCTAATTTCAGATACTACGATCAAATTAAGTTGCTTACAAACTTTACGCGCCTGAACTTCCATAAAATACACTCATTTATGGATTAATATTTTGTAAGTTGGTAAATATTTTAAGATTCGCTCGTCGTGTAACTAATCCAGTTTAAGTTTGTTCTCTGGTTTTTTTTTGTTCTCTGGAGAGTATTTTCGCAAGGTTTGAACTGAAAAAGAGAAGTTCTTTTTTCGAATAAACTTACATATTTTACAGTTGGAGAATTGGCCGCGAAAAAAATTTAAGGCAGAACATTTTTTCGACTACAAAGTCATGTTTGTTCTTGGGATAAATTCATCCCGACTACGGAAAAGGGTTCCGTAGTCGGGATGAATTTATCCCTTGTGCGTCGTCCAACACGTTTTTAACCGTTTTTTGTTTGTTTGTCATTATTATAATCTAAACCGATTTACCAGAAATAATAAAAATTGTCTCGAAATCCACACTTCCAAACTAATTGTAAATTCGAAAATAACTATTTAACATTTACCTTCCGAAGTCTAAACGGCTGAACGGCAGAATCCGTCTTGGGTTAGGACATTGAATACTTTTTTATCCCGGTAATACATTCTTATGGTATAATTACTACCTACTGGGCTCAAACGATAAAAAACCGAGGAAGAGTACCAGAGATCGATACGAAAAGAAGAAGAAGATGGTATAGTTTCCGAATATCACGCAGACGAAGTCGCAGGCATAAGCTGGTGTAAAATAAACACAGATGGTTATTCACACGGCCACTTTTTGCGAGCTTAGCTGGCGCACTGCCATGCACAGTGATAGTCTAAAGAAATGGATATTAGCATTCTGTACGAGGTAGTTACTAGCATTTTGTTTGTAAGTTTGACTTAGAGTTTTAAGACTGGAACTCTGCCAAGACACCGCAAGAGTCCAATTTCAACTACTTTTACTTGTTTTTATTTGATAGATACAGGTTGGGGACTTAAGCTGGATTCATACTACTGTGTCGTGTCGTGTTGTGATGCCTCCTGACGCAATGTTAGCCAATCAAAACTCGTTGTAATTTGGCGTAGTACTGAACAGATTCGTTTGATTGGTGCATCCCGAGTCACGACACAACACGACACAGTAATGTGTCTGTGGCCTGAGTCTAGTAGCTGGTTTTTGCTTCATTATGATGATTTTTTTATTTGGAGCTAAACATGGCCAGAGATCGCTCAAGACATCCCGGTTTGGAAGGATAAAGGGGAGGCCTTTGCTGTTTTTGTCAGCGGAAGATTAACCATTGCAAACTGAACCAATCCCGGTCCAGAATGATCCAATTTCGCTCGCTTCGTTCGCTCTTGTATTCCTTCTATTTGTAAGGTCACAATGACGGGTTAACCTCCTTAATCAGGCAGCAACCTATTTTTTCCTTTGAACAACAACCTTTTGAGCTCCGCCGTAATTAATTAAAAAGGGCTCCCAACATATTTTGATACGGGATCCCTTAAGAATTAGCTACGCCACTGACTTGTGTGCAAGAAGTAAGTTTTTTAACTATAGTATTCAATGATTTTGCAATTCCATTTAATTTTTTATTTAATAACTAGCTTTAGCCCGCGTGAGTTCGGAAAATATCCTACAGGAACGTACTGCCGGGATGAAAAGTATCCTATGTGTTAATCCAGGTCATAAACTATCTGTGTGACAAATTTTGTGTGGACCTTTTTGTCTGCTAAATAAATAAATTATTATAATAATAATTAATAATCACCTCTTTTCTCGCGCAACCCGTTACCATGGATTCAACACATGATTCTGAACCCCTGTGTTCAAATTTTTCGACACTTATTAAAAAAAAATAGCTGTTGCACACATTTGACCGCGTAGGTCACACACACACACACACACACTTTTCACTTGGCACACTTTTCTATGAAACAGCAGATTTTTTTTTGATAGTCAACGTAAAATTTCTACGCTTAAGGGGTCTAGAATCATTGTGCTGAATTCGTGTTTTCTGTTTGCGCATCAACGTCGAGACCACCCTGTAAATCTAATACAAACTATTATAGAAGTTTCGTTTACCCAATATCTCCCTTGGTGATAAGTTTTGAGTTCGACCAGCCGACACCGCCCTCTGGTGGCAAAGATCAATATTTCGAAACGAATTCGCGATACAGTTTGACTGTTTGATTGGTTGAACACTTTTATAGCAACTTTGGGAGCTGTTGTGTGTAGCCATGAAAACAGCGATAGGCACCCAGAAAAAAAAATAAAGCAAATACGTTTATTTGTGGTGAGTATGACGCAGAAAAAGAACAGAAACACATCAAAAACACAGGTTGGGGGAAAATATGCGTCACATCCACGCGAAACGGCCATCCTATGCGAGTCAGAGATTTTCAGCGACAGCTGGCGTTAACATGACCTACCAACTCTATTCAAATCAGCCTATAATGTTCCCACTGCTGGGACACAGACGTCTTCTCTTCGAGAGGGAGTGGGCTGTAGCACACGGGCCCTGTGCGGGTTGGTAGATGCCACATGTCTTACAATTTTTGGTCCTGGGACTAAGCCGGCTTTCTCAAGATGTTTTCCTTCACCGTTTTGAGAGCAGTGGTGATAAAATTACTTTTCGCAAAGTAAAGCGTCTGCTTGTGTTCGAACGCACAACCTACAACTCATAAGTCGGGGTCGTTACCACTGGGCGACCATTACTCTCATGACGACAACTTGAGATCCAAAAATCCCGGAATCCCGGTATCCCACAAAAAATCGCTAGTTTCGAAGCTCCACTACAAAAAAACTTCTCAGGATGATTGTATTGCAAAATGTTTTTTGTGTCGTTACCCTCCATTGACAGTTACGTTAACTCTTGTATTTGTTTAAATTAGTTTTTTTTTTGATCTTACAAAATTTTTAAACACTGATTTTAACTTTGTTTAAAAAATTGGTCGACTGAAAATATTTTTCTTTAGCCTATAACGTCCCACTGCTGGGCAAAGGCCTCCCCCAAATCCTTCCAGGAAATCTTTTCCCGCACCCATAGGTACCTACACCTCTGCCTAATCCTTTGGGGCATGCAGCACCTTATTTGCGTAACACACACTAATCCATTGCTTCAAATGTTCGATAAATGTGTCTGCTCAACAACGTAAATAACGCAATGAATGTTGTTGAAATGTCAAAATGAAACCCATTGCTACTGATATTGTGTTACGCAATTACCCCGCAGGTGTGATTTTGCGTTATGTTATTAGTATGGGAATATTGACGGATAGTTCAAACCCACAACCTCTTGCTTGGGAGCACTCCAAAGCATGACGAAACTTGATGCACATAACACTCACGAAACTATGTACTTGAATATTCCGATATTCTGTCTCTAGAACTGTAACATTTCTCCATCCATTTCGTAAAGCAAAGAGTACTTACTAGCGAAGTAGCGATACAAAGTTTGTGAAGTATTATCGAACAAATATGTTCGGGATTGAAAGCTGTTACTTCGCATGAAAAATGAGTTCGATATCGAGTTGATATCGGTGTGTATCGATTAAAGTTACGAGTATAGTTTTTCGGTTTGTTTCTCATATATCGTTTCGTCGTCACTCGTTTGTAAGGGACCGATTTATTCGATCGAAAAAACTAGGTGGGTTAAGTGTGTTTTTATGCAATTAGTATTCCACAATCCGGTCTTAAAACGGTGAAGGAAAACATCGTGGAGAAACCGGCACACGGCATGTCCTAGAACCAAAAATTTCAAGACGTGACGTCTACAGCCTACTCCTTCTCGATGAGAGGAGACCTGTGTCCCAGCAGTGGGGCCATCATAGACTGATTATTATGCTATGTGTATTCTGTAAAAAAAATCACACCACAAAAACTTAGGTGAAGTAGCTGCCAAGACAGGGATTGACAGTATTGACAATTAACACGCGACACCACGCAGCGAAACACGACGCCGACAATGTTACGTGTATAGTTCATAGTTTTAAGGTTTTTTAATTATGTATTAGTTTATTATTTTATAATTTTGTTTTTTTGAAAATGGCATCTCGCAGTTCAACCATAGGGGTTGTCGACTGCTCAACCGGACTTTCCTGTGGATGCCACAATAAATTGGGCCTCCAGCCAGGGCATAAAAACTTAAAAACTAAGCGACTACACGCTAAGGGCACCCCCCCGGGGGGTTCGGACCTCGGCTTAGGGCGTCGCTGGGAGAGGACAGCAAGGGACAGGCTGGATCGGAATTATTTAATTGGGACGAATTTAAAGCTACAGGCTCAGCGGCGCGGGCTGGCTCGAGCAAGGGTCGGGGTGGAATTATTTTATAAGATTATTTTGTGTATTTTATCTATGGGCCTTAGTTGCCTGACAATAAAATGATTATTATTATTAACCACAAAGTTCGTGTATTCTCATTTAACATTTAACCTATCTAGTTAGTATACTTTCAAACAACATCGAGAAAAGAAAACTATTTTGCATTTGTCAGACCTATTACTTCGTTTTCGCTTCGCGTTCATTCATCAAAGAGTGTCCATGGAGTTTCTTGCCCGTTCTTCTCCATAGGTACCTACGGTTTGGAATGGGCAACTAGCTTCATCTTTCTGACTGACCGACCCCTTGACAATTCAAAAGTGCCTGTAATTGGTTTAATTGAAATATATGCTTTGAGTTTGAGTTTGAGTTTCTGAATTTTCTTGTTTTTGCTTGGCTCCTAAGGGCCCTTAAGCCTTCCTCAAAAATTGGGCTTTCAAATGCAAAAATATTTTTCCAAATCCGACCGGTAGTTCCCGAGATTAGCACGTTCAAGCAAACAAACTCATCATATAGATAGATTGGGTGTAAACGATAAACGAAACTATGTTAAAAACATATTTTTCCTCATCTGTAACAATGGATCCTTTAAAACGACCAGTAGGCAAGGGAATTTAAAAGTTAAAATTTATTCATAGGGAACAATTTCGCTTAATCCAACTAGGCGCGTAATTAAATTGTTCTTGAAGAATAATCTCATCCCTCATATGATGTTTTTGTACAGCATCCACTGAGATATTTGGGAAGTCCGTTTTGATTGCTTTTAAAACATGACTACCTTTACGTAGGTAAACAAAATAAGACGAGTTCATACTTCACACTAATATTATAAAGGCGAAAGTTTGTGAGTGTGTTTATAATGTTTGTTACTTCTTCACGCTCAAACGGCTGGATCAATCTTGATAAAATTTGGTATGAAGGGTTTTTATCCCAATTTCCCGATATTCCCACGGGATCGAAACTTATGCGGGTGAAACCGCGGGGCGCAGCTAGTAATATTATAAATGTGAAAGGAAGCGGGCAAAAGCTGTTTCATAAAATTAGGTAATAAAGTAGGTACGTGCTTATAACTTCTTAGGAATCAGAATATGTGTCCACCCATAGTGTGTGTGTACTTACCTTAATTGAGTAACACACTACCAATCTCAATCTGAACCATTTTGAAGGATCTTGCTAATCCATTGCTTCATAGATATGTTGGAAAAAATCTGCTCAACAACATAAATAACGCAATGGATGTTGTTGAACTGTCAAAATGTAAGTCATTGCACTACTGATACCCTGTTTATGGCAATTGACTCGCCCATAGGTAAGTCTTAAGCATGGACATTGCTGGCAGAGTGTGAAAGTAAATAGGTAATATTAATTTTTGAAACTAAACTTTTAGGTACACGTCAAAATAAATTATGTTTTAAAATTAGGTCGGTGTTTTCTATCCGATTACTCGTACTCTAAGAATAAACACCGAAACCAACTTAGAGATCACAGTATCTTTTAAGTCCAGACAATAATCGTGGTCAGGCCAAGGATCACGCAGATTAGTGTCTGAGATGCCTTTTTGAGGAAATAATTTATACACATAGACACACACAGAGTGTACCGGTCCTGCCACTGCTCGCATTTGTCAGTTATCATGTAGCTTAACTCGTTACACACAGTACTAACACCTCTGCTTACCTAGCTGGGAATACAAACTTGATGTTATATCATGTTCAGTAATGTAATCAAAGCGGTCTGGTCTTTGTTTCCATGAAACCGTTCTGAATGGAACACGTCATCAATCGAGCTACCACACCGTACCAGATATACCTAAAACTGGGCCATTCCCAAAATCCGAGCTGTATGATTTATAGTTCGACCATCGCAGCTTTCGGTGACTAGCGGTACGGAAAGGGGAAAAGAAAACCAACTGATAAAATGACTTTTTTTAGCGCTACTACGACTGGACCGGAGAGGCCTGCGCCTGGTGACGGGGACCATCACGGGACACTGCTCGCTAAATAAACACTTTCACACAATAGGCATAACGGACAGTCCCCTGTGCAGGGCTTGCATGGAAGCTGGTGAAACCATTGCGCATGTGCTCTTTGAGTGCGCAAACGTCACCCAGATAAGGTCAGAAACCCTCGGGACACCCAGATCATACACAGATGTTCTCAACAGATCAGAAGACTTAATCAGCTTCTGGAGGGAGGTGGGCTGGTTGAAATAACCACCGACGGCCGCCATGGCCCACGCACAATGGTCCATTTGAAGGACTAAGTGCGGAAACCAAACCCATACCATAGAACATATAACGACTTTTTAAACGAGGAGGAGATGCTCACGTCAACTCGTATACATTTTTTACAGTATGGCCACGCATAACTATTTACAGAGTACTTACGAGTAAGTCCGGCCGTCGACAGAATGGTTTCATGACACCTGTCAGTTTCGTACAAACGCTCACGTATTTTGCGAATTTGATCTTTATTAGTTACTAGAATAATTATCGCACTAGCACGCACACACAGCAAAGCACTAGGAAGTGATGAAGGGCGGGCGTTTTGAAGGGACTATCTTTTGTAATTTTGACGTTCGAAAAGTGCTGATTCTCAGCATAATTTGAATAAATGACTTTTGACTTTGATTTTGACTGTCAGGTGTCAGGATCGCATTCTCTCGATGACCGGACTGAAGTCCGATTTTCAGATCTGTTTCGATTTTTTTTTGTCTGGGTACAGGGACCTCGCGGTGGTTAAATTAGCCTTAAAATTGGTAACTTAGGCGCTTGGTTAGACTAACAGGTTTATTTTTTGCTTTCATCATCATCATTAATCACTATTTTCGATCGAGAGCGATACTTTAAATTTCCGTACAGTAATAATGATAAATATTAATCAAAACGGTTCCTTGTGGAGGCCGCAGGAATCCGCTGGATGCAGGAAGCACAGAACTGGTCGAAGTGGCAGTGCTTGTGGCCTATGTCCAGAAGTGGACGTCTTTCGGCTGAATGAATGAATGAATGAGTATTTTACAGCTATTTGCGAAGCTGTCAACTTTTAGAATGGACATTCATAACACTGGGCTAATTGTGTAACACACTATCAGTAGTGCGTCTCATTTTGACAGTTCACCAACATACATTGCGTTGTTTACGTGGTTCAGCAGACACATTTTTCGAACATATGAAGTAATGGATTAGCAATATCCTTCAAAATTATTCAGATTTAGATTAATAGTGTGTTACGCAATTAGGGTGCAGGAATTTTATTATATACTTCACATTAGATTATTTATCTTCTTAGGTAGCATTTGCAGGCAATGGCGCCGATTCTGTTGTGTCACAAACTAAACTAAATTTAAGTTCAGGCATCTTTTTCTTTCCATTTCATTAAGAAAAGGACAGAAGATAAATATTAGTTTAGTCCTGTCAAATTAGTCAGCGCCTGACGTAAATTGACGTATTTTTAATGGCCATTTTTTAAATCTCTTCTAAATTGTCTATGGAGTATCTTAATTTGACAGGACTAAACTAATATTTATCTTCTGTCCTTTTCATAATGAAATAGAAAGAAAAAGATGCATGAACTTAAATTTAGTTTAGTTTGTGAACAACAGAATCGGCGCCATTGTAAACCTAAATATGATTTTATGTTGTAGCAACCAAAACTTATTTTGTTCAGAGTGGTCCTTCTGTGTTCTCTAAGCATTTTGTAACCTATCAATTTTGAAACTGTGGTAGATTGAGCGTGGTTAATGATTGATGCAGTACTGAAACATAGAGTTAAAAGCTAGTATCTGTCTACAGTTCTATCCATGACAGTGTAACGTGCAGCTAATGGTCATACAAGAGAGTTACTTATAAGGGCTATAAAGGCATGAGGAACAGGGTGTAAAGTTCACTCATACTCCATAGAAAAGGGAGGATCCTCCGTCCAGACGGATGTTGTCATGTGAAGTCATGTCGGGCCGTTGTATATAATTATATGCTAGTTGCGCGGTAAACTCTGCTTGCGAGATGCAGGATTTTGCGTGACGTCAGTATGACGCGTTGTTCGCATGTGGCGTTGTAGATACCGCTACAAGGCTAAAGCATATTTGGGCGGGCCGCAGTGCATTTTGCATCACTTTAGTACATGAACCGTAGAAATGTAGGCTCTCATCATCATCTGTCTAGCCTTTTCCTAACGACGTTGGAGTCAGCTTCCAGTCTAACCAAATGCAGCTGAATACCAGCATTTTACATAAAGCGACTACCTATCTGACCTCCACAACCTAATAGTTACTGGGTAATACTATACCCCTTGGTAAGACTGGTTGTCAGCCTTTTGGGCTCCTGACGACTGTAACGATTGCCAAAGATCCATGAATAACATAGGCGGGACCATACTGCAATTTTTATGTTGAAACTAGCTGCGCCCCGCGTTTTCACCCGCGTAAGTGTCGATCCCGTGGGAATGTCGGGATAAAAAGTAGCCTATATGCTAATCCAGGGTGTCAGCTACCTCCATACAAATTTTTATCAAAATTGGTCCAGCCGTTTTAGCGTGAAGAAGTAACAAACATATAAACACACACACTCACAAACTTTCGCCTTTACAATGATATTGTGATGCGATGCGCTGCGGGCCGATGCGGCTGTAATCTGTACTTGCTTTAATGAATAGTGCCCTCTCTTTAGTGACAGAGTGATTTATTTTTTCTATCAATAATCATCAAACTAAAACTACTTCCGATTCAATTGCATAAATTCATATTTTATACTTTAGTGTAAAAGCAGATTCAGAATACCTACATTTTTTTTTTATATAATAATAATAATATCGTTTATTTATAAAAATGGTGCAGATTTACAATAACATCTTAAAAATTATAAAGAACACAGTTGCTCATTCGCCTGAACTAGGTAGGACCTGTGTTTCAGGCATTATACCTACATTGCAGAAAAAAAATATATGAATCTGTGTATCTTATATATCTCAGTGAAATAACTGCAAGAAAACTACAACGAAACGATAAGTAATTTTGTATGAAATTGTATGCAGACTACAAATTCTGCAGAGTAAAAACATCTGGGATTATGACCTCCAAGTTGTACGTTTGTATGTAAAGTGGAAGGAAATCATCATAATAATAAGACTGGAAGTAGGTAAGGAATCTCATCTGCTGTAAAACTACAAAGTACAGACTAGCACATCAAACTACCCGAAACTGTCAAATTTTCCCAATCAACATTGAACCTTATGCTTTAGCTATAAAGTTGAAAATCTATTAAAGAAATTTGACAGATTGTAGTAGCTTAATGTGCTGGCGTCTGTACATAAAATCACAGTTTCCCTCTAAGGCTAAGGTAGAGGAGTACACCCATGTTTCACCAGTTATGTTAAAGTTCCATGTAATAGAGGGCAAGCCTATTGCCATCATCATCATCTGCCTAGTCTTTTCCCAACTATGTTGGGGTCGGCTTCCAGTCTAACCGGATGCAGCTGAAATATCAGTATTTTACATGGAGCGACTGCCTATCTGACCCCCAGAACCCAGTTACTGGGTAATACAATACCCCTTGGTAAGACTGGTTGTCAGACTTTCGGGCTTCTGACTACCCGTAACGACTGTCAAAGATCCACGAATGACAGCCGGGACAAACGGCTTAACGTGCTTTCCGAGACACGGAGGGGTCATGATATGTAAAGATGGTCACCCATCCACAGACCAACCGCGGCAAGCGTAGCTTAACCTGATCGATCGACCTGTGCGGCTGTTATTATTTAGCCACGGGCCCCTAGCCTATTGCCATCAACTGGGCACAAATCCAGACTCAGGGCTGCTACTGAGAAATTCCTGATGGAAAAATCCAATAGGTAACACTTGTCTTTGTATGAGCTCTAGCTGGGAATCGAACCAATCCAGGGATCGACTCCCAGGTCAGGTAAAATGTTGTAGGTACCTAATATAATTCAACAAATATGTTTAAACTCTATGCCTTGGTCGCTAAAAGACAGTTAACATAACATACATAACATTTAATCAGCCTATAATGTTCCCACTGCTGGGACACAGTCCTCCGCTTTGGGAGTAGGCCATAATCCACCACGCGGACCGAGTACGGGTTGGCAGATGTCACATGTCTTCGAATTTTTGGTTCTAGGACATGCCGGTTTCCTAACGATGTTTTCCTTCACCGTTTTGAGAGCAGTGGTGATGAAACAATTTACACAAAGTAAAGCGCCTGTCTGGGTACGAACTTACGACCTCCAACTCGTAAGACGCAGCCGTTACCTCTAGGCCACCACTGCAGTGGTGGCCTAGAGGTAACGGCTGCGTCTTTCTTTTCAGAGCAGTGCACTGCTCTGAAAAGAAAGTTGGGCTTGTCATTACTTAGCTGCCTCGTCTTATTTTTATTTTTTTGGGTTGTTGTTTTGTTAAGTACTATTTGTTGTAATTGCTATGGACGCTTTTAACGCGTACGACTTTTTTATTTTTTATTTCGTTCTCAAGTTATATAATTTTAAATTCAAAAGTAATGATGTAAGTAATATTTTTTCCATGGAGTTTCTTGTCCGTTCTTCTCCATAAATACCTACGCTTTGGAATGGGCAACTATAGCTTCATATTTTCTGACTGACCGACTTCTTGACAATTTAAAAGTGCTTGTTAATGGTTTAATTGAAATAAATGCTTTGAGTTCGAAAGTTATTATTTCAAAATAATTATATTTGAAATACGTAAGCAAGGAATGCTTTCGCAAGAGAGGCTATAAAAGGGGACAGCATTCTTTGTTTTACCTAAATACGAGTATTATCAAAAGGAGCATAATAAAATTGTGGTTGGTCTAGGCCGAATGTCTGTGTTCATGACAGGTTAGTTCTACTGTAAAGCTCAAACGCCTCCACAAAGTTGTTTGGAACAAAGGATGAAATATTCTTCAGTATGTTTTGATCTATGTCAGTCAAAAGGTGGTTTAGTTTTCATGTTGGGAAAAGTCTTATAAAATAAAAAGGCCTTTGTTGTTTTGATTGTTCAATAGCGTGTTGAAAAACAAACACAGAGAACAGAATCGCCGCGCCGGCGCCGCCGGCAGCACAGATGTCACACTGACAGAAATGAGCAGTAAATAAAAAAAAAAAAAATAATCTGAACTGCTTTAAACAGTTCCATAAGAGCCTAACGTTCAAAACAGTATTTTTTACTGATCCGAAAACAGTTAAAGCTGGAGGCAAAATGTTACCGTCATGATTGTAAACTTTAACGTTTTAAGTAGCTAAAAGGTCAGAAAATTAACTGTTTTATTCATTTTGTGATATCGTTCAAACCATTGAAATTTACGTACATTACAGTAATGGTGGTTTTCCTTTTTTTTTGTTTTTTTTTTCAATAAATAGTGTGTTCGTTTTGTCTTTTACTGTTTTACAAACATTTCTTCTTACTGTATAAAGTCAGTAAGTCTTATTGAAATCGTTTTAATGTGCTGTAGTAAGAAATTATTTTTTTCAATGTGCAATAGGTACTAATAAAATTCGTGGCATTATCAGTCCGTTGAGCTCATAAGTCCCGTACTCACGAACGTAAAAATATCGCGCACTGGATTTTCAACTCTGAGCCGTAGTAAAAATGTTTGAAGTTGTAGCGTAAACTACACTTTATTGTGCAGGAATTAAAGTAACTTTTCCATAAACTCATATTTGTTTACATTTTTGGCAAATAAGTCGCGAATGCAGATTAGCTTTAGTGTTCGGTCAGAGAGACCCCCAGTTATAGGCCAACCGCTTAACTATGACGTTGCCTGAGGTAGCTGCGTGTGCGGGAGGGGTGATATCCATTCGCCGTCCGCCTATACATTAATTTAACAACAGTTTACAACGGTTGACAAACGGAGATTTGTTAAGTTCTTTAATATTTCTTCATTTCCTTTCCAAAATACCATTGCCATACAAATCATCTTACCAAAAATAAATTACGAATCTGTCAAACGAATCGTCTTATCATTTTCTATTGCGGTTTTTAGTGGCCGTACCCCAATATTTCGCTGTAAAGGGGAATTTTGGCGTGATAAATGATATACTGGAGAGGCAAAGGGTGAGAGGTCTCATATATATTATTTTGTAGAGCCATTATTCTAAGCTAAATGTGCTGAAATTTGTAAAAGAATAAAAATACTTATAAGATTTTTCAAATGGGAGCCATGTTGGATAGACGGGTTGTGAACATGCTGAGTGATATTTTGTGTTTTTATCCAACTACGGAACGTTATAATTTTAAGCAGTACTCATTATTTTATTCACATAATCTTCGACACTCGTGCGGTTATCTAGCGATGTGTTTATTAGATCTCGCAATAAACCGACTTTTCTTGATAGCCCAGAGTCTTCGAAAGCATTTTGTAAGTTCGTCCATTCTTCTTTGGATGACTTTGCATTTTCAATATGGATGAAACTGATTGGTTCAACCAACAAAACGATTTTGGACTTAGCTTTTATATCATTCTTCACGTCGACATCGTTGCCAGGATCAACACATTCCCATAATCCTTCATGTTCTAGATAAGATTTAACTGCAAACTTCCACGTAGAATAATTTTCCCGACCGGCTAATCTTTCAATGTGAAGGTTCGTCGTAGCCATTTTTCTCGGGTCGAAAAGTTCTATGAAGTATTCGCAAATTATAAATATTAACGATTGTACTTTACTTTATAACAATCAATATTAAACTTTGAACCTATTCAGGTTTACGGACGGTAACTGGGCCCATAACAATTTGAACCAGTAGTTTAAGAATTATAACTAGTCAAAGTTTCTTAATTTGGTCACTCACTCAAAAAAAAAAAAAACAAAATATTTTTAATATTGATATGGTCACTTTAAGATGTTGTTATGTTAGCTAATTAAGTACGTAATAACTTAAGACAGAAGGTCCTTTAAGTACGGACTGAATAAATTAACCGACTGCGACTTGGTATTACATGGATCTCACTACTTTTTACGGTAGAAGAACTGGGTTGTGAGAGTTGGCTTTTTTAGAAGTTATATTTTTGATGGCATTATACTTTTCCCGTCATGAAGCTAAATATAACGTGGCGTATCTATCAATTAAAATTGCAAAATATTTGATGTCTGTTTTTGATTGTTTGATTGGTATATTTTGCTAACGTAAGCACAACAAAATATTGGTGTTTTGTTTCGACCATAGTAATTTAGCATCCGGAATTTTAAATGCAACTGGCCAGTTTTTACAGTTTTTATTTGTAATTCGTTAGTGTCAGATGTGAAAACAAAAAACACCATTTGTTTGAGAGGAATCTGTATGCCAATTCTCGTAATTTTAACATTCAAAATCTAGTCGCAGTCTCATCTCGGCGACAAACAAACGTCAAAAACTTGTCAAAATGTAGGGAAATTAGAGGTATTTTTGACAGATTGAGACTGAGATCAGACTGTGAACGTTTTTAAAATTACGAGAATTGTCCCTCTGGTCGCTATGTTAGCACAATTTTGTGACAATAATAATATAGATAGCAAAAAAAATGTGAGTACCTACCGTTTTTGATCGTTTTTAGGGTTCCGGGTGCCTCGGAAAGCACGTTAAGCCGTTGGTCCCGGTTGTCATTCGTGGATCTTTGACAGTCGTTACGGGTAGTCAGAAGCCCGAAAATCTGACAACCAGTCTTACCAAGGGGTATCGTATTACCCACCAACTGGATTGTGGAGGTCAGATAGGTAGTCGCTCCATGTAAAAACTGGTATTGAGCTGCATTCGGTTAGATTGGAAGCTGACCCAGTTTCCTTTTGTTTGTTTTTTTTTATTAGCTGTAAGTCCTCCATGTACTAAAATAAATAAATAAAGATAAGAGGGCAATTTAATTATTTTATCTTAATTGCCGTTAACTGAAACATAAAAAGCGTTGCAATCTAAAAAATCGTAAGAAATTTCGAATTATCGTGGGCTACAATCACCTTAATAACATAACCTAAATATCCCATATCAGTGGATGGTCGACTAGAGCGTCGTGTATGCAAATAAGATTCAACTAACTCTTGCAACTGATATTTGCATAATCACCGGATGAAATGTAAATATTCGTTCGCCATTTTCCATTACTTTTCATATAAAAATCATTTTTTTTTGTGTTTTGATTTAAAAAAAATAATAATTAGCTTGTGGACTACTGATGGTACCTATGATTTTTTTTATGAAATTATGTGTGTATATATATTTTATTATGAAAATACACAGCTTAACAAATTGGCATACGAACCAATGTTACAAAATGTTATTTACTTTTTTATTATTAGTGATGTTCTTCAGAAAGGTCAAGTGCGTAGATTAAGCGTAAAATACTGATATTTTTGGAAACCGGTACCATAAGCCTTCGTGTGATACCAGTACCAGACGTGAAACTTGTACTATTAGTATTTCTAATCAGTATCGGTCCTGTACCGGTAGCAAACAAATATTTCCGGAGAGATTATAGTTAAAAGCATTAGAAAAATAACTTCAGGGTAAAAACACGTGATTTGTGGTACGCGGGGGGTGCCTGAATTTGGTACCGGTACTTGCTAGTTGGAATACCGGTATCCGTCTGGAACCGGGTAATGCTACCGTCTGGTAACATACCGGTACCGTCTGGAACCGGTATCCACGTACCGAAAAGGCAAGAACCGCTAAGTACCGGTACAGAACCTGTACTTTTGGTACCGATTCCAAGCCCTGCTCGCAACCAGCGTGCGTGTACAGATAGTGCCATCCACGAAGACGCGCCCCACTCTTCTTCCTAATAGCTAGTGGTTCCGCTAGTGTTTTAGTTTTTTAGCAAAAGGAGTAAGTATGTAATGGTCGTTGCAGATGTGTTTATTCACCACACAAACACAACAATTAGTGTATGTACAACAAACACAAAATTTTTCTGCCTAACTCCTATTCCCTTTATCCCGATAATACGTTCCCGTCAGATAACTTCCGACATCCACACAGACGAAGCCTCTGGCAAAAGCTAGACCAACATAATAATATTTTTCTATAGTTTTTTCTATTTTTTTAGTTAGTTCGCAGTGCTGCACACCCCTACCCTATTTCAAGTTAAACAAATATAAACTTTATTTCAATGAAAATTAAGTTGATTTCAGAGTGACTAGCACTATTGAAAAAGTTATAAAAATGTTTGAAGTTGTAGCGTAAACTAAACTTTATTTTGTGGGAATTAAAGTTTCATATTTGTTTACATTTTTGGCAAATAAAGCGCGAACGCAGATTAGTAACATGCTGACTTAACTTACACGTCTTATAGCGACACCTATTAACACACCGCGCACCGTCTAGCTCTAGATGATTGCATTTTGTTCACAGCGCGTATTTTCTTCACGTTCCAACTAAATATATTACTTCCTATCATGTTAGGAAGACATGTTTTGAAATTCAATGTTACTACGCTATTCGTAGTAATGTCTTTTTATTTAAAGGAAGATACGGGCTTGTGGCTAAGTAATAACAGCCGCACGGGTCGATCGATCAGGTTAAGCTACGCTTGCCGCGGTTGGTCCGTGGATGGGTGACCGTCTTCACATATCAAGACTCCTCCGTGCCTCGGATAGCACGTTAAGCCGTTGGTCCCGGCTGTCATTCGTGGATCTTTGACAGTCGTTACGGGTCGTCAGAAGCCCGAAAGTCTGACAACCAGTCTTACCAAGGGGTATCGTATTACCCAGTAACTGGGTTGTGGAGGTCAGATAGGCAGTCGCTCCATGTAAAATACTGGTATTCAGCTGCATCCGGTTAGACTGGACGCTGACCCCAACATATTTGAGAAAAGGCTAGGCAGATGATGATGATTTGAAGGAAGAGACGGATTACTTTGATCATTTTCAAGATCAATATTATATAGGTTAGGTATCTACATGATAACTTTTTATATCCATACTATCACACTAATATTGTAAAGGCGAAAGTTTGTGGGGGTGTGTGTGTGTGGGGGGGTGTGTGTTTGTTACTTCTTCACGCTCAAACGGCTGGACCAATTTTGATGAAATTTTGTATGGAGGTAGCTGACATCCTGGATTAACATATAGGTTACTTTTAATCCAGATATTCCCACGGGATCGACATTTACGCGCGTAAAACCGCGGGGCGCAGCTAGTAATATTATAAAAGAGGGGCTCGTGTCATAATTGTTGTTGTGGTATACGTGAAATTTAAAAATTCTCAAAGATGTCTGGCGCCGTCAGATCTGGCGATCTGGCCGCGCAATTATAATTCGCACACCTAGATCTAAAGAGAGCTAACTCTAAAATCTAAATTTTTGAGGTATGCATACCATCGAATTCCCTAACTCACTACCTAGCGACCAACAAAACAGATTCAAAAATAGTTCCATTACTCAACTTAAAAAGTATTGATCAATACAGCAAACTCCTGCAGTGCATATGGACATAGTAATCAGTTTTTGAACGCTCCTGAAAAAAGTGTTTTTTTGAGTTAATCGCTGTTTAGATCTAGGTGTGCGAATTGTCAAAACAGGAGATTACACGGCCTCGAAATTAGTGTTTCAAAATCTCCATCGTTGCATGAGCTGTGTGCCCGTGTGTATCGCTCCATTGCATTGTCAACTAATTCTCTATCTGTCTACAACATGTGTCAACAATGACATTATTACGCCATTTAGCAAAAATTATGGCACATTCACATTAGGACATACTTTTGTTCCACCTTGTACAGACGCCACCCGAAACTGTCAAATTTTTTCCATCAACTTTGAACCTTATGATTTAGCGATAAAGTTGAAAATGTATTAAAGAAATTTGACAGATTGTAGTAGCTTGATGTGCTGGCGTCTGTACTATCAACCAGTTTCTGTATTGAGAATTTGAAGTTGAGAACTTGTCAGATATTCTTAATGGAAAACTCTATCGCCCGCTGCCATAATCAGCCTATAATGTTCCCACTGCTGGGGCACAGGCCTCCTCTCGGTGAGAGGGAGTGGGCCGTAATCCACCACGCGGGCCCAGTGCGGATTGGCAGATTTCACATGTCTTCGATTTTTTTGATTCTAGGACATGCCGGTTTCCTCACGATGTTTTCCTTCACCGTTTTGAGAGCAGTGGTGATGAAGTAATTTACACAAAGTAAAGCGCCTGTCTGGGTTCGAACCTACGACCTACAACTCGTAAGTCGCGGCCGTTACCACTTGGCCACCACTGCTCTCATCGCCCGCTGCACGTGCTCCAATTGAACACGTTCAAGATATTTAATGCGCTAACGTGGCACTGGCATTGCTCGACACGTGTGCATCCGCATTTGCCGACACGTGTCGTACATCAGTAGCATACAGCGTTAATTGGTATAGGAGGACAGCGTAGTGTAGGCATGTTAACAAGTACCAGGTACTTAAGAAAATTCAACCTTCTCACTTATACAAAAGAGAGAATAAAATGTGCTTATTAAAATTTTAATTCTGGGACCTTTTTATCTAAATTGTACTTAATCATTCGTTTATTTCAATTGCATTGACATTTTATTTTATTCGGATCTTATTTTGTTGAAGTATTGTAAAATTTTATTTTATGTAATGGTATTGCCTGAATAAAATGTTTTTTTTATTTTTAGTGTAAAAATAATAATTTAATTTATATATTTTTTTAATTTTGTGTGGCTTTCTCATAAACACAAAAGAGAAAATCATGTAAGATGTATTTATATTTTAATTCCGTGACCTTTATAATTTATCCGTGCTTACCTACCCATTTGTTTATTTTAATTGAATTGACATTTTATTCTATTCTGATCTATTCTGTTGCAGTATTGTGAAATTTTATTTTATATATTAAGGGTTTTGCCTGAATAAAATGTTTTTATATTTTTAGTATAAAAAAAATATTTAAAATATCTTTTTTTTTCATTTCCGGCGTTATGTGGGTACCTATAATACAAGCACTACTACCTTACCCTTTGGGAAATACAGGCGTGTTTTTATGTCAAAAAAAAAACGATTTAATCCAAATGACATAAATTTGATTGCCATTACAAGTGTACTTAACAAATCTGAATGGACACTTATTTCCTACCTAACTACGTCACTATACCAAACACACATCTCTACTTACCCCAAACACGATTGACACACGACATTCTTCAGCCTAGTGTTAGAAAATAAATTTACCAACACAGGACATAAATTGCCACTACCATCCATCAATTAGATCGAGCTAAGCATGCATTATATTGGCACCTGTAGAGTTAGGACGCGAGTAGACTGCGCAGAGTATTTTGGTAGAATATTTTGGTACTGGTATTAGAAAGAAAGATAACAATATGATTATTTGCTGTAAACATGACGAAAATCAAAAGTAATTTATTCAAACGAGGCTGATCAGCACTTTTCGAACGTCAAAATTACAAACGACAGCAGAGAAAGGACACAAACATACAAAAGGAACAGTTAGGGGGAAAAAATTCACACACACACAAGACATAGCCCCAGCGCTGGTTTTCAGCGACACCCCGGCTGCGTTGACGTCAACTGAATACGTCAAAGATTTTTTTGTATTGCAAAATGGGCCTGCTCTTGACTTGAATCTCGTCTGGTGAAAAGCGATGGATGAGGGACAGGCCCAGGAAGATGCCTATCGCTAGCTAATTTATTTTGACCGAGTATAATATGTGAAAATGGGCAGCAGTGGTACTAACAAACTAATTTCCATCCCATTAGCCACACACAAATATCACTTGAGAGAGACCCCAATAGTCCACTTTACTGTGTATGTTTTACAGTCCAGTGGTTTTACAAACTAAGTTAACTAAGATAATACTAGTGCCAGAGAATTTTGGGAAACCGTATCTGGTTAACCCTAAACTATCCTAAGTCCTAAAAGCTATACAGAGTTGTATCCCAAAGGTGTGGTCATATTTAAGGGTTACAGACTATCAAACTGAACAACTTTCTTGATGACCAAACATCGTAATAGCAAAAAAATTATCAGCAGTCCTATCATCATCACCATCATTTCAGCCGAAAGACCGCCACTGCTGGGCATAGGCCTCCCCCAAGCACCTCCACTTCGACCGGTTCTGTGCTTCGTATGTACGGTGTACGATGACCTCCTCTGCCGCTTACGGCGGGAACAAGGGCACGCGTTAGCACTCATCCGTGAACCCGCCGTGGCTGTCCGTTATCAGACCCTCCTCTGGGGAGTATTCCCCATCACCGGCGCACCAGACACATAGCACGCCGTGACCACCCCAAGCTCGGAGAGCTAACAGCTGACGTCATGATGTAAAATGAGTAGCATCAATTATAGGAAATAATAGAAACATTTATTACTAAACACGCCTTTTATTAATACTGACACTACTCGTATAAGAGCGCGGGAGCTGTATTACGGAGTATTAATGCCATCTTGATTCCAGTCCGAAAAAGGGATGGTGCTATCGGTCATGTATAGCTCCGTCTCTCTCTGGGCTCTTATAGTACTGACACTTGGTGGTCCTTCAAAAACCAAAACTTGGTCCTTTGTACCGGTTCTTAACCCACGCAACATAGTAGCGATGACATAAATTGTCCTGTTATCGCTTTCCGGCCCACTTGACGGCAAGCGCGATCGTTACGCGAACAATTGCGGTTGCACTGAAACGTTAGCGGCCATTTTATTGCAGCCTCACTATAGTCTGTTTGTTTAGAGGCGATATCTAGTTTTAGGTACTGGATTGTAATTTGATTGAGATAAAGGTTATTAATTTAAGGGTTGGTTTCAAGTTTAAAAAAAATATCATTTTTTTTGTTATTGTGTTTTGCGTCTGCGGAGCTTAGCTAACCAATTTAATTAAACCCTGTATACAAGGTGGTCATTGAATTAAGCTTTTAACTTAATACTCTAATTGGAGTGAATAAGGTCTTGCGTTAATTATGTTACATATTGTATAACCCCCTTACTAATAAACGTTGTATAGCGTCTGTATAGTTACACAACGCTTTGTCTTCTTCTTTCGAAAGTCAAATTACTGACGACTGAAAGAGAGAAATCGGTGTGTAACTATTCATCTGTTATAACCATCGTCAAAGCATACGCAAAAGCAAAAGCAAAAAGTCGCCTGCGCATAGGTTGATGACGTCATTCACAAATATAACTAAAGGAAGCCGTCTATTAAGTAAGGGGGTAAGTATACAAATATATTGCAAATGGCTTGCCCAATTAAATATTCATGGCTATGATTATTGTACAGACCCCAGCACATCAACTTACCCGAAACTGTCAAATTTTCCCAATCAACTTTGAACCTAATATTTTAGCAATAAAGTTAAAAATCTATTAAAAAAAATTGACAGATTGTAGTAGCTTGATGTGCTGGCGTCTGTAACGTAAGTTTTTTTTTTTAATATTTCACTGACTTGTTAACCAGACGAGATACATAGTTTCCAATTGAAATAATAAAACAAACAAGCAATTTAAAAAAAATAAACCGACTTCAAATTATGAAATAACTTTAATTTCGGAAGTCGGTGTCTAGGGTTCTGTATTTTAGTTTTAGTTTCAGTGGTTGATAACCTCCTTTTTTTGAAGTCGGTAATAAAGAACATGTAACCACAGAACATGTAGTTAGGTTGCCTACCTTTTCTGGTCTATATTACCGGTTTGCCAGGTATAAACAGTTGTGTTAACAGACAAAGTTACTTTCGCATTTATAACAACGGTATGCATTCCTTAGACACCTTTCCGGCTCTAAAGAACGGAGGGAACCATCCAAAATTATTATCTCAACTAAGCACCTTCTCTGCCTGTAAACAGTCTTTAAGCTAATTAAATATTCTTAATACTCCATAAAATATCATTTTAATTATGAATAAAAGTTTAACGCAATATTATATTTAATTTAATTCTCTTTCCTATCTCAACTACTCGCTGTTACAGGCAGCTTTGTATTATATTTTATCAGCCTTCTAGCTGGTGGTTTGCGATTGTCTTCTGTTTCAGCAGTATTTCCTGCAGACAAATAATGAACCACATTTTCAAAGGATTAAGGTTTGAAATTCTACGGACGGTTTGCTTTAAGGACTATGTCTGTTTTATGAATGTTCTGGAAAATTTTAAGCGTTTGTTTCAGAGATAACGGTTTATGGTGTGATGAAATTTAGCATAAATTTTGGTAGGAAAAACGTTTATCCTGACTGTGATGTGTTTTTTTTAATATACCTATTTATTTTAAATTTTATATATTTCATGTTTAATAGATTTTCAACTTTATCGCTAAAGTATAAGGTTCAAAGTTGATTGGGAAAATTTGACAGTTTTGAGTAGCTTTATGTGCAGCTGGTGTTTGTAACTCTGTACATTCTACTTCCACTTTTTCCTATTAGATGCTAAGCATTTCATGTAACTCTGTATTCATCACATTTATAAACAGTTATATTACTTTTGACTGGACATAAATAGACCATTAGGTACAATTTTTTTCCAAACCTGTATTGTCCCACAGCTGGGCAAAGGTCTTCCCCAACCTTTGTACTTTTCCGTGTGTGTTACCTTTAATAAAGAAAGCAAGAAAGAATCTAAAAAAAAAGTCCTCCAGACCGTATTTCGGCCAATCTCAACGGAGACTAGCCTTCGGCGCGGGAGATATTATAGTGCACAAGTGTGCGCGCAGACACAGGTGCACCTCCCTCTTCCCTCACTCTCATTGTCCAATGCAATCCGACACGACCGGAGAGAGATCAGGCGCAGGACCAACGGCTTAACGTGCTTTCCGAGGCACGGGGGTATCACACCGCCAACTTCCAAACTCCGGGCTGTTACTAAGAAATTCCTAATGGAAAGAATAAAGTTTATTTGGACACAGGCTTAATAATAACAGCCGCACAGGTCGCTAGAATAATAAATGATGATAAATGATAAATGATTTTTATTTCTGTAAGTAGGTTTGTACAAACACTTTTACACGTCAATCATATTTTTTTTTAAACTAGATGAGGTCGGCGTTTCCTAACTGACTATTCTGAGAAGAAAGGCCGAAACAAACTCAGAAGTCACGGTCTCTTTTAAAGTCCAGACAAAATCTTGGTCAGATCGTGTGAAGACCATGTAGATTGGTGTCTGAAATGGTCTTTTGAGGAAAGAACCACACAGATTGAGCGGACCTGTCCAATCAGTGCACGCATTTGTCAAAAATCGTGCAGCTCAACTCAGAACTTGAGGAGCTCAACGATTCGACGAACAATACCAAAGACAGGACATTTGGGTAGGCCGCATAAACTACTCAAACTGCCAGATCATGATTAAAACTAAGAAGGAAAATAACAAAGTATTCGAATAAAACCTATCTAAAACAGACATTAATAATTTTACGAGGTAATTTAGAAGAGCCATTAGTACATACTTAGCCCTGTTACACACAATGAAATCGGATTGAACGAGATAATTTTCTGCGAATGTTATTTTTAGGTAGACTAGTGGTTGCTACCTGGTCTTGGCTGCCTTGCAAATCTCTACTATTTTTACCCTTTGGGTACGGAAACCTAAAAACCCCCCAGAGAAAAATAAATTTGTTTGTTTGTTTTTTAAAAAAAAACGTTGCCCCACACTAGGAATTTCTCCTGTATTGCGGGTGCGTTTACAAACATTTAAACTCACATACACAAACAGCCAGACCCGGAACAACTACTTGTAGGTCATACAAATATTTGTTCCGTGCGGGAATCGAACCCGCGACACGCAGCGCAGCAGTGCCAACCGTGCCGTCAACAAAAAAAAAAAAAAAAAAAAAAAAAAAAAAAAAAAAAAAAAAAAACTAAAATCTTCGTCAATTTATCCGTAAATCTTAACCATCCGTTTAGTTACTCTTCACGACACAGATCAAATTAACCTAACCTCAAACATAACTCTACTACAAACTACAATTAAACCCTAGCAACAAAACATTCACCAAACTTCGTAATACATCATAAAGGACCAAACACAATTACGTCGCAGACACTTCACGAAATAGGTAAAGTCCGAAATGTCGTTCATACGTGTTGGAAATTAGACAGTGCCGGCGGTAACCGCCGTGCAAATTACAACTGTCCGCAGGTTTCATAGTGTGGAGTAGGTTTTGGTGAATATTTTCTGCATTTTCTTTTATAAAACCATTTTATTATTACGGCGAGTTTATAAAATTATGTTGTATTATTATTTTTAACAGCTGTCTGCAGGTTTCATAGTGTGGAATAGGATTTGGTGAATATTTGCTGATTTTTTTTTTATAGAAGATTTATTAGTACGGTGAGTAAAAAAAAATATGCTGTGTTATTATTTCCAACCGTCTGCGGGTTTCATAGTGTGGAATAGGTTTTGGTTTTGGATTCTGCATTTTGTTATAAAAAGACCATGATGATTAATTATTACAGTGAATATAAAATGTGTTAGAAGCTTTTAATACTATTATTTACACAATTGTAATGATAATATTATTAAATACTACGAAAAATGGCATGGTTTTGAACATGATTATTCATTACCAAATAACTAGCACTTTACTTTTCCATATTGATCTTTTATACAATATTATTGAAAGACCGGATAAATACCAAAAGATATGCCCCGGGTGAGGATCGAACTCACGACCTTAAGATTATGAGACTTACGCGCTGCCTACTGCGCCACCGAGGCCAGTGATAATCACATCGAAATAGAACACCATTACTTATGTACAGACCAGCACATCAAGGTACTACAATCTGTCAAAATTATTTAATAGATTTCAACTTTATCTCCAAAACATAAGGTTCAAAGTTGATTGGAAAAACTTGACATTTTACCCAGGTTGATGTACTGGCGTCTGTAGGTACATCAGACTGACTACGACAAAAAAGTTAATTGTTTGGCGAAAACATTTAAATTATGCATGAAGATTTCAAATAAGCAAACTGAATAAGGGTCAGTTCACACCGAGACGCGACGCGACGCGACGCTGCACGCACACTTTTAAAAGAGTGACTCAAAATTTACTTTATTTTCTACACGAAAAGGTACACATTGCATTGTGAGAGTTCAGAATACGTTGCGCGGCGTCGCGCTGCACCGCGCGGCGTCGCGCTGCGCCTCGCGGCGTAGAGCGACGCATCGCGACGCAGCGGGAGCGCGCGGCGTGCGAGAGCGGCGCTGCGCAGCGCGACGCCGCGAGGCGCAGCGCGACGCCGCGCGGCGCAGCGTGACGCCGCGCGGTGCAGCCGAGGTCGCCGTGGCGACTTGTCTCTACTACATATTTCCGTCCAGATTTCGTGCAGAATTGATGCTGTACGGTCGAGTGATCGAGTGATATTATAATGATAGACTGGGATCTTGTTATAATCGGACTTCTTGCAGAAGAGGAAGAAGAAGAAGAATACAAAAATAAAATAAAAAAGAAGACATCACACAGGAGTATTTGGGTGCATAATTTATGGAGAAATAGATTAATTCATGGTAAATTTCATACCTTGGCTTATGACCACATTGCCAATTATCCAGAAAAAATTTATGATTATTATAAAAGGGATTACAAAAAGTTTCAAAACTTATTGAATTTGTTGCGGCCATACATAGAAAAAGGGGCGGGGCGGGGCGGGAGCACGTAGCGAATGTAGACACGTCCCACTGCGCCGCGCGGCGTCTAGCTGCGCCGCGTGGCGTCTAGCTGCACCGCGCGGCGTCTAGCTACGCCGCGCGGCGTCTAGCTGCGCCGCGCGGCGTCTCGAGGCGTCGTGTTGCCAACGATTTTACGATGCACCTCGCGACGTTGGGATGCGTCTCGCGGCGGCGCGCGGCGCAGCGCGACGTCACTGGCCTCTTCTAGTATCGTCACGTCTCGTCGCGTCGCGTCGCGTCTCGGTGTGAACTGACCCTAAAGAGAATGTTCAAATAGGCACAGAAAAACTTCTGCATTTTATCTACGAAAGGTACTTACTTTTAAGCCAATCATTAAGGTTATCAATAGGTCAATATATTAAATGCAGATAATATATGGTTATCTGTTTGGAAACTTGTAGGTGTGTATCAAGACAAAAAATATACTTTACTCTACCAGCTGCTGTCTATGTTAAGTTAAGTAATTTAATACCTAAGCAAATTGACATCCTACGTCAATTTGACGTGAATAACGCCATTTCATTCAATATTCGCATTTTCACAATTATTACAAGATTTAAAGAAAGAAAAAATGTTTATTCTACACAAGCTAAAAACATTTTCTAGCTTATTATTTTTTTTCATATAAATGTACATATTATTATTATTTTAAATATTAGCATAAATTATGTAAATATAATTAAATTATATTTTTACAATAATTGTAAAATTACTCAATAAAAGCCCCGATCACAAGCTAAACGTACCTACATTAGGTACAAAAAAATCTTAGATAGGTACCTAACTGATCTGAATATTCGGACAATTTCAGTTGGTAGTCATTTTGCATGACAGAGCGGTCCGTGGCTAAATAATAACACCCGCACAGGTCAATCGATCAGGTTAAGCTACGCTTGCCGCGGTTGGACTGTGGATGGGTGACCATCTTTACATAACGAGACCCCTCCGTGCCTCAGAAAGCACTTTATACCGTTGGTCCCGGCTGTCATTCGCGGATCTTTGACAGTCGTTACGGGTAGAAAGAAGCCAGAAAGTCTGACAACCAGTCTTACCAACGGGTAGGTATCGTATTACCTAGTAACTGGGTTGTGGAGGTCAGATAGGCAGTCGCTTCATGTAAAATATTTAATTATTTTCAAAAAAAAAACAATGAACCATGTTATTTTGATTTATAGTGGCACTTAATTTCTTTAAGTACCTATGAGTATGTAAATTACATTTTTTATTATCTGTATGTTGGCACTTTGTTTCTATAAACATATTCATGTAATTTGTTATCATTTAGTTGTGGTTGTGTGTGTGGTGTGATATCGGCGCCGATTCCCTTGTTCACAAACTAAACTAAATTTAAGTTCAGGCATCTTTTTCTTTCTATTTCATTAAGACAAGGACAGAAGATAAATATTAGTTTAGTCCTGTCAAATTAAGATACTCCATAGCAAGTTTAGACGTGATTAAAAACATGGCTTCTAAAAATACGTCAATTTACGTTAGGCGCTGTCTAATTTGACAGGACTAAACTAATATTTATCTTCTGTCCTTTTCATAATGAAATAGAAAGAAAAAGATGTACTGAACTTAAAATTAGTTTAGTTTGTGAACAAGGGAATCGGCGCCATTATGTATTTTGCGTGCACTAAATAAATGGCTTAAACTTTTTTCTATTTCAGACCAATCCATACAGACCAAGGCGTTTAAATCGGTTCAATGATTGGTTTAGGCATCTTGAGGTGAAGTGTATCTATGATAATAGAGAACATGGAGAACCTCTTTCCACCGTTTTTTGAAGAACACCGCCTATTTTGTATGTTCGTTATTTTATTTGAATTTTAAAATGTATATCCAAAAGTGTCATTAGAATGTCTTGTTTTCTCCTTTTTTTGTATATTGGCATCTTGTAGCTATTTCCTGATATTCATGATAATAGTTATAATTTAATCGTGCTTTTGTTTGTTGAGCTAAGTCTATTGTGTGCAACAAAAAAACGATTCATCTGTTTATGAAGAAATAAATATAGTTTAATTTAAGCATTACAAATGCATTTCCATGCTAATACAACCAAGTAAAGGGCACCAATATGTCCGAAATAATATTGAAATTTACCTCGTCGGAATAAAGGCTATTTTACCTTGTATTCGTAGCTTCAATAAATTTATTACTTCGGCACTATGAGAGAAATAACAACAGTAGTAATTAATCCAAGCAAATTGTGTACTAAACTTTGTATCTTTAAGCATTGTGATGTTTTATGAGTTATCGAATTTATATCGATGTAATTAATCTGTTAGCCTTTACCTATACGTTTTCTAAATGGTATGTCTATTGTATCTGTCAGATTTAATTGGAAAATTCTTATTACTTAAAAATGTCTTTGACACATCTCGGGACCCTTGGGTCCCGGATCTTTGGAAGGATAACGAGGGGCCAAAGCCAACACGCAGGATGCCCCTTAGACAATTTTAAATGATGAGGAGGCATCAACCAACTATTATAATTGTATGCACTGTGCAAGTGCACCCAAGGACAACACCCGGTTGGTGCAGGACTATTGCAGAACATGGAAAATATTGAGCTATGGGTTTGGGTGGTTATAATGGATTAGTTACCTTGGACTAATGTCCCCTGCCTGACCAATGTTATACATATAATATACATATACACATATAAATATACACAGATAAAATGGCAGGTGGTGACTTGTACACTCAATAATGGGCCCCCAAAAACGGTCGCTAGCATTTGTGCAACATGTCCTGAAGTGCTTATGAGGAATGGAGAGGTTACTACTTATATTATTGCTAGGAGCTTGTATTGATCTGTTATGTTATTGCTAGGGAATCGGAAAATTTCAAGATATTCTAACAGCTTTTGAATAGGAAATAAATCAAATTTAAAACTCAAAGCATTTATTTCAAATAAACCAATTACAAGCACTTTGGATTGTAAACGGGTGGATCCATCAGAATAATGAAGTTAGTTGCCTATTCAAAAGCGTAGTAGGTACTTAAGGAGAAAACGGTAAGAAACTCCACGGAGACTTTTAAATAAGTAAATAGTATATTATATTTATTTATTTATTTTTATTTATTTATTTATTAAACTTTATGCACAAGTAAAAACTGTACAAAGGCGGACT